>CM040619.1:56506109-56880180 GCA_022817965.1 Solanum lycopersicoides
CACGCTCATGCAAAATAATAATAAAATAAAATCGATGTGACCTCATAGTTAATAACTCCGCTGATTTATCATTCATTTTTGACTTGATATTAATGTCTTGCTGAAACTACAAATATCCGAATTTCCGTTAATACCTCTCGTCCTCGATTCGACTCCGAACAATTAAATATTTCTGATTCGGGACATAAATTGATTTTTCGCCTTAAGAAGAATAACTCAAAATATGAAGATTGTTTAGTTTCCTGTAAATAAGTGGATAAATGCAAAATATCACACAATAATGAATTAAACAGTTCTACATGAATAATTCTGGTTTAATTAAACGATAAAGATGAATATATCACATAGCATATAAACAATGGAATACAAAGTCTTAATACAAATGTATATCCGAGTCTTGTGTCATGCTTAATATTAAGATTTTTGGATTCGCTCTAACACTAAATGACTAAGAGTGGCTTTGAATGACCTGGGAACCCAAGCGGGACAACTTAGGCTGGAACTCACGACAACCATTGGATTGCCATGACGAACCAATAAATTGCCGATATTCCAAACAAATGGTTTAGTATAAGAATAGTCCTGATCTGCGGTTCGCAAAATCGTTCTTTAATATTACTATACATAATATGTTGGAAAAATGTCATAAATGCAATGAAAAATATACTTTAATTATGAAATGAATACTGAGTACAATATTGCAAATAATCAACAAAATATACATAAATGAAATGACACAACAAAAGAATATATCCTCATTTGAAAAAAATAAACACATAATAGTTAGACACCTCTATATGTCCCCAGCGGAGCTTGGGTCCGTCTATCATTGTCACTTTGCCAAAACAATGCTCATACAGTCGTTGGGTCCGTGAAACCCGTTGACATAAAGGGGGACTTCTTAATGTCGAAATCGATACCATGATGAAGATCCACCATAAGGGCACATGCATGCATGAACTTAAATGAGGGGTGATTTAGCTCTATCTTATGTTGTCTAGAATTTGGCTTTCTAGACACATAGGTTACCGCAGAGTGGACAACTCCGAGTGAGAAGGCTTACGCGATTACACAAGAAAAAGATCCGGAACCCGCGCATATGCCAACTCTCCTAACATTGGGCAATTTTTGAAAGAAGTTTGCGGGGTGCCCAAAGCACACGCTCGTCGTGTACGTGTGATAGTGTGAAATTTCCATAAGTGGAGAAATATGAACGGAATGAACAGGTTTATAAAAGCAGTAAAATATACCATTTAATGAAAGAATAACAAATAACAGTTTAATGTCAATAAGTATAAAAATAGACCATTAGGCTGCAATATAAGCAAACAGATACCATATGTTAAACAACATTAATAATTAACCCGAATCTATTATGGTTAGAACCAATTAAATATCCCCAAGCTGGAGTCGCCATTTTCTGTTATAACCGTAATTTTAACTATATTAGAAAAAATCACTTTTGAAATGTTTCTAAGTATAAAACATTTGAGAAAAATACTTAGAAAAAAGAGTCGCCACTTAATTTTTTAAAGAAATTAAGAAAACTTAACTTAAAAGACTCTAACAGATTAAGTCTTAATAAATTTAGAGAAAATGGGTAAGAGGTTCTTATTTACGCTTCAAGAAAGTTTTAAGGCATTTGAAGCGCCCGCTAACATGGCGGTTATCCTATGACTTAGGTTAATTATTATTGAACTATTTTTTTTAAAAAAATTATGTAATATAGAAATAATCTTATTAATTTACAAAACTCGATAACTTAGAAAATAATTAAAAGAAACAATATTTATTTATTTTTTAAAGAAAATGGAATTTAATTAACATTGAATATAATAGCAAGTGACTAGAACTTTAACAAGACTAGATTTATTAAAAACTTATTTGACGGCGTTTTTTAAAATAATATTTTAAACAAAATTGGTCAATTAAGGCATAAAGACTTTTTAAGTTAATTGAAGGTCAAGTTAAAAATTTCAAATAAACAAAATCAAGTGTTACAAAAATGAAATTTATTTTAACATACTACATAAAGAAATAAGTTCATCTCTTGGGGATTTAATTAAGTTATTTAATAATTTCAAAGTTTAGAGTTAATAAATAAACAATCAATAAATAAATCATAATCATAATCAAATAATTTAATAGTAAGGGAGAAAGAGGATTTGGGCCTTTTTGGGCCTGATTTTGCTGGAAATTTGGGTTTTAACCAAATTCCTGTTTTTTGTATACACTTGTCGTATATCAGTGTATAAGAGCCTGTATATCGACCTGTTCTTCAACTTTGAGGGGGCTGGACGACTCGAGGAATATATTTTGGGGCCTTTATGGCTCGATCGAAGAAGGCGCAACGAGATGGATAAAGTCCATGAGGACTCGAGTAGAGTTTCACATGCAATAAAATAGAAAATGAATTAGCCATAGAGTGAGGAAATAGAGGCACATGTTAAACACATATGCAATGAATCCAATTGGCTAGGCAAATTAATTACACACCATAAATTCATGACGGTAATAACAACTAAATGTAATATATTAACCAAGATCCAAATAGTTAGCCAAATCGGGTAGTTGACAAATATAATAGTATGTATACATATATGCATATTAAAAAAATATCTTCAAAGCAACAAGTTTTACACAGCAATTGAGCACTAAATAAAATAAAGTTAAATAGGCTACGGGAATGCAGATTATTCTAAGAATATTACCATAACTCCTAAACTACAACTATAAACAAATACATTTCTAAAGAAACATAAGCAAACTAAAAGAATAAAAAAAAAAAAATACAATAAATAATAATTAATAAATAAATAAATAAATAAGTAAATAAGTAAGTAAATAAGTAAGTAAGTAAATAAGTAATTTAAATAAAGTAAGTAAAGTAAATAAGTAAGTAAATAAGTAAGTAAGTAAATAAATAAATAAATAAATAAATAAATAAATAAAATAAATTAAATAAATAAAATAAAATAAAATAAAATAAATAAATAAACAAATAATAAATAAATAAATACAAATAAATAAATAAATACATAAAATAAATAAAATAATAAAAAAAAAAATTACCTGATTCTGGGCAGCGAACCGAGACTACGAGTTTGACGGAGAGCGTTCCACACCGTCTCCAAACTCAAACAGCCGCAAAAAATATTTTATAATATTAAACTGTGGAACCAAGATTCCCGAAAAAATTTCTGGATACTTCTTTGTCTCCTCTCCATATTTTTTTCCCTTCTCCTTCCTCTTGGTGCAATGAAGAGAGGTTTATATTAGGACCAATTTTTGGTCCAAAAAGATGTGGGAAGGCATGTGGACAAAATGCAAAAAGGCCAAAATTTTTTTTGTCTATTTGAAATGGTTTAGAGTAACTTTGATTTAATATGATGAAATTCTCATCAAATTAATTTAAGCGAGTTCTTAATCTTAAAAAACAAAAAAAAAAAAAAATTTATTGTAAACTTAGTGATTCATATATTATATATATATATATAAATAAATAGAAAATATATATACTATGATTTAAACCAAACTAATTTAAAATACTATACTAAATTTAAAACATATTTTGAGATGATTTTTGGATAATCATCAAATATAGTAATTATATACATTAATTATGTAAAATATAGATATTATCTAAAAAACTTTAAGAAACGACAAAAATTATTTAAAATAACGCAAACTTTATATTTTTCGTAAATTTATAAACTAATTATTATTAAATTGTTTCGAGAGTTAAGAAGCTCATGAATAATTCTACCGGGAGGGTCAAAAATTGGGTGTCACACTACTCACTGCGCAGCACTGGGGGAGGGACCTGGTACAGATGGCCAGTTCAAGCCCTCGAAAAGGAAAATGCAGAACTGAGGGCCAAAGTTATTGCTTACAAGAGAAAGCATAAAGGATACATGATGATGCAAATGCGGACTTACTCTCATCAATTCAGTCCCTTTCCCATCAGCCTCCCTTCTTCATAGTCCTCCCGTTAGTCTTCGCTATGTCCTCCTTGTGTGGCTTATCTTTTGTCCTTATGGATTTTCAGTTTGCTGTTAATGTATTGAATGTTAATTTTGAAATGCTATTAGTATTATCTGTTGTTTCTGGATAATAATCTCTTTGACTGCTTTCTTTATGTTGATTGGACAAAAGGCTTATGGTCTTTTTCCTCGATATTTATTATTGATACTGTTTGGTTTACTATATCTCTTTTTTTTTTATGATGCCAAAAGGGGGAATTAACTGGTTTGTGTGTTGGGCATGTGCCCAGTTGTGAGGGGGAATACAGTGTTGTAATTGTGTGTGTTTTTGTTCGATTTTTTGATAGGCGGGTGGCCAATCAATTTAGCGGGGAACCTGTCTTGGAACTAGATTGAGGCTGGAGTTATTGTTTGTATCATCAAAAAATAAAGGGGGAAAATGTTATTTGCAGGTTTTTATGATTAACAAAACTCAGGGACGCTTGTTAAGGTAACTGGTTCTCAAAATGTAGTGTTCGTTGACTGCAGCTGGAGAAAGTACAAAGGTTGGTGCAACAGTTTCCCCACTGGGTCAGAACGTCAGAACTTTCCAACCATGGGTATGGGTTTAAGGAAAGTGACTTGTCTATATAGTGTCATCTTCCTTATACTCTCTTTAGTTTTTTGCAACTTGAAAAAGCACATTCAACGAACTCTTGCAAGGGCTGAAGAAACATCAAGAAGGAAGAATCATTCCTACAAGCAATTGAAACTCAGGCGCACATTGTGTAGTTGTTTTAGAAATTTTTCTTCAGATCTTACATTGTTTAACTGATCCTAATCTATAAAGGAACCAGTGTGGGTTGATCTAAAATTCTATCATATATTAGGTTAGTGATTTAGTGGGTAATCTGAGAGATTGCTTTAGAAAAGTCTAAGTTGTCCTAGGGTATAACTTGTGGTGTAGAGTAATATCTACTCAAGGCTCATACAGCATAGTGTTATTGCTTGTGTAGTGAGATTAAAAAACTTTTTCTCACATTTTTGTAACTGGTTTTCCTTTTGCTTGTGAAGCATTAAGTGAAACTGTTTTGGAAATCCTGTGAGACAGTCGTGTTTTACCTCCCCTTAGAGCAGGAGGTTTCCCATCACGTAAAACTCATCTGTTGTTTTAACTGCATTTAATAGTGTGCTAATTCACAAAATTGTGTGTCAAGGGACCTGGTCTATTGACTGATAGTTGGTCCTGCTCTCACATATTTCATATTTTTGTAGGAATACCGTCCCCGACATCAGTCGGGATGGTCATAACAATGTCTGGATCTCTTGAAAATTGAGAGGAGACAGCTCCAAGAAAACATCCAAAAAGAGTATACGTAGAAATTATTATGGAATTTCGCGTAGTTCGTACAGATAGACCTAGAATTTTTTTTGAGTTGTCTAAAGTTTAAATTATTATAAGTCATATCTGTACGAATTAGCGAACCTAATTCTCATTTCGGTAGATACGTAGGCAACCCTTCTTGGTTCGTTATTATTTTTTCAAAAAAAAAAAAAGGGTAAAAATAAAAAATAAAATAGTTTGTGCATATTTCCAAGTCATATCTGCATGAACTACGCACACCTGATTCTCATCTAATGAGATACGTAGGCAGCCCTTTTCGGGTTCGGTAATCATTCTTTCAAAAAAAAAATTACTTGTACATACTGTAAGAGTCAAGTCTTCAGCTCGGTCGGGACCTATGTAGTTAAGAGAAAGTAAATATATTCGATATGATAGAAAAGATTGACTTTGTGGTAAACTATAGATTCGTGTGTACCTCTTATCTGTACTTTTTGTGATGCTTGAAAATTCTCTTGCATGCAATCAAGATAAGAATAAAACTAACCTTATGTTTCATGTGCATTGTGTGGTGAGCTTTTGATCAAAGTTCAATTGTGTTACACTGTTGATCTAGAACTTGACCTGAGTGTTTTTCGAGGCGAAATCCTGAGTAATGTTTGGTTTAAGAAAGGATTATAGGCCTTTTTTGACTTGATTGCGCCTTTCAAAGCCTACCAAATTTCATTAATCCTAGTTTTCCCACTTTGAGCTAAAAACCTTTCTTTGGACAACCACATCTTAACCACTACCCTTTTAAGTGCTTACAAGCACTATCCTCTCTTGGCCCAACCTTCTTGAGTGCACCAAGAATGTGCAAATTATAAGAGACGATCCATGTTTGAAATTTCCGAAAGCAAAGATATCGAGTTTTCCCAAAATCAAGGAAGCCAAAGACTTCTAGAGGAAAAGAAGAGAAAAGAAGAAAGAAACAAAAAAAAAAGAGGGAAAAATATACCCTTACAGGGTCAATGAAAGGTGGGAAGGAAAATACTTCCCAAAAAAAAAAAAAAAAAAAAAAAAAAAAAATATATATTATAATAAAGAAGTGAATAAAAGAAAAAAAAGGACCCAAACAAAGGAAGAAAAAGAAAGAAGAAAGGAAAAGAGTCAAAAATGAGAATTCAATAAGTTGAAAGGGAAGAGAACAATGAAAAGGATCTAACGCCAAAGGCGTATTAATCATTAAATAGCACAAATGTGTGACGCTCAAGGAGGAATTAAGTCACTTTTATCCCAAATAAATATCCTACCCATCCCTAAGCCTACGTTACAAGCAATGACAAGTCCTACATGATCTCATTCCAATGTTCTCACATTAGTGGAGATTTACATAAGGGTCAAGCATATGGTATCACAGTTGTGTGCATTGAACATTCTTGTGAGTGTGAGTGCACTTTGAAAATGTCCTATAATCAAAATGTTTCAAATATGTGTGAAATAGGACTAGCTTTTGTCGTGAGGGCACTTGAAACATGAGGATTGATACAATTCAAAACCTTTGTTTGAAGCAAGATGAACAGATCATGTTGTTCTTTAAGTATATTGGAGGTACCACTTGAAGTTGTAGGAATTACCTTAAATTCAATCTTAAAAAAAAAAAAAAAAAAAAAAAAAAAAAGAATTAGAGATTTACCTGCAATCTTAACTGTTGGTACCAATTGTAGTGAGGTTTGACTATCTCATCATATTCTTTATTTGTCAAAAAGAAAAAAAAAAGTGAGCAAACACTCATTCTTTAATATTTTAAAACCTTTTTAAGAATCTTTCAATTTTAAATAATAAAAATAAAAAATAAAAATTTTTGCCTTTGAGTTGTTCATTGTAAAAAGTGTCATCGGGTTTATCTTGTATGTGTGAGAGTCCTATTTTACTGCATGAATTGTTCATATTGTACATTTTCTACTGATGATCTTCTTTCAGATTCTTTGCAGTACTCATTCATCTACAAGTTTGGAACTCCATTTGACCTGATTCCTGGATCAACAGGATATGTAGGCGCCACGACGGCTCGGTCATATACCCACTGTGATTATTATTTCTCCTTACAATGAAAACTGGGACAGAATTTTTGAAAATATCTCAAAAATTCTCGATAGAGGTGTTATCGCCAACAAGTCAAGATTGAAGATCATTTTGAGATTTGCCAAAATTCTAACTCGGACAGAATTTTGAGGAAGACCTCAAAATTCTGATAAGTACTGAGAGAAGCTTGATAGCGACTACAAAAATCATGCATTGAGAGTCAATATTCATGCATTGCAAAAAATCATGCATTGAGAGTCAATATTCATGCATTGCAGAAAATCATGCATCGCGAGTCAATATTCATGCATTGCAAAAAATCATGCATCGCGAATCAATATTCATGCATTGCAAAAATCATGCATTGAGAGTCAATATTCATGCATTGCAAAAAATCATGCATAGCGAATTAATATTCATGCATCGCGAGTTAATTCATGCATCGAGAGTTAATATTCATGCATCGAGAGTTATTCTTCACGCATCGCGAGAAGATTTAATGCCTCGCAGAAATTTATGCATCGCAAGAAGATTTCATACCTTGCGAATTCATGCATCGCGAGAAGATTTCATTCCTCGCAAAAATTTATGCATCGCGAGAAGATTCCATCCCTCGCAAAATTTATGCATTGCGGAAAATATTCATGCCCCGCAGAAGATCATGCATCGAGAGTCAATATTCATGCATTGCAAAAAATCATGCATTGAGAGTCAATATTCATGCATTGCAGAAAATCATGCATCGCGAGTCAATATTCATGCATTGCAAAAAATCATGCATCGCGAATCAATATTCATGCATTGCAAAAATCATGCATTGAGAGTCAATATTCATGCATTGCAAAAAATCATGCATAGCGAATTAATATTCATGCATCGCAAGAAGATTTCATACCTTGCGGAATTCATGCATCGCGAGAAGATTTCATTCCTCGCAAAAATTTATGCACCGCGAGAAGATTCCATCCCTCGCAAAATTTATGCATTGCGGGAAAATATTCATGTCCCGCAGAAGATCATGCATCGAGAGTCAATATTCATGCATTGCAAAAAATCATGCATCGCAGAAGATCATGCATCGAGAGTCAATATTCATGCATTGCAAAAGATCATGCATCGCGAATCAATATTCATGCATTGCAAAAAATCATGCAATGAGAGTCAATATTCATGCATTGCAAAAAATCATGCATTGAGAGTCAATATTCATGCATTGCAGAAAATCATGCATCGCGAGTCAATATTCATGCATTGTAAAAAATCATGCATCGTGAATCAATATTCATGTATTGCAAAAATCATGCATTGAGAGTCAATATTCATGCATTGCAAAAAATCATGCATCGCGAATCAATATTCATGCATTGCAAAAATCATGCATTGAGAGTCAATATTCATGCATTGCAAAAAATCATGCATAGCGAATTAATATTCATGCATCGCGAGTTAATTCATGCATCGAGAGTTAATATTCGTGCATTGAGAGTTATTCTTCACGCATCGCGAGAAGATTTAATGCCTCGCAGAAATTTATGCATCGCAAGAAGATTTCATACCTTGCGGAATTCATGCATCGCGAGAAGATTTCATTCTTCGCAAAAAATTATGCATCGCGAGAAGATTCCATCCCTCGCAAAATTTATGCATTGCGGGAAAATATTCATGCCCCGCAGAAGATCATGCATCGAGAGTCAATATTCATGCATTGCAAAAAATCATGCATTGAGAGTCAATATTCATGCATTGCAGAAAATCATGCATCGCGAGTCAATATTCATGCATTGCAAAAAATCATGCATCGCGAATCAATATTCATGCATTGCAAAAATCATGCATTGAGAGTCAATATTCATGCATTGCAAAAATCATGCATAGCGAATTAATATTCATGCACCGCGAGTTAATTCATGCATCGAGAGTTAATATTCGTGCATTGAGAGTTATTCTTCACGCATCGCGAGAAGATTTAATGCCTCGCAGAAATTTATGCATCGCAAGAAGATTTCATACCTTGCGGAATTCATGCATCGTGAATCAATATTCATGTATTGCAAAAATCATGCATTGAGAGTCAATATTCATGCATTGCAAAAAATCATGCATCGCGAATCAATATTCATGCATTGCAAAAATCATGCATTGAGAGTCAATATTCATGCATTGCAAAAAATCATGCATAGCGAATTAATATTCATGCATCGCGAGTTAATTCATGCATCGAGAGTTAATATTCGTGCATTGAGAGTTATTCTTCACGCATCGCGAGAAGATTTAATGCCTCGCAGAAATTTATGCATCGCAAGAAGATTTCATACCTTGCGGAATTCATGCATCGCGAGAAGATTTCATTCCTCGCAAAAATTTATGCATCGCGAGAAGATTCCATCCCTCGCAAAATTTATGCATTGCGGGAAAATATTCATGCCCCGCAGAAGATCATGCATCGAGAGTCAATATTCATGCATTGCAAAAAATCATGCATCGCAGAAGATCATGCATCGAGAGTCAATATTCATGCATTGCAAAAGATCATGCATCGCGAATCAATATTCATGCATTGCAAAAAATCATGCAATGAGAGTCAATATTCATGCATTGCAAAAAATCATGCATTGAGAGTCAATATTCATGCATTGCAGAAAATCATGCATCGCGAGTCAATATTCATGCATTGTAAAAAATCATGCATCGTGAATCAATATTCATGTATTGCAAAAATCATGCATTGAGAGTCAATATTCATGCATTGCAAAAAATCATGCATCGCGAATTAATATTCATGCATTGCGAGTTAATATTCATACATTGTAGAAAGTCATGCATCGCGAGTTAATATTTATACATCGCGGGAAGATCCACATGCCCCGTAAGAAATCATGCACTGCCAAAAAGGGAATCGTGCATCTGAAAAGATATTCACTCATCGGCATCAACTGCATTATTTTATTAAACATCAAGAAGAACATCAAAGACGACATCAAGATAAATATCAGCACTGCATCTGTTTTTATTTATTTCAACATCAAATGAAGAACACATTGAAGATTGCATTACATACATAAGACATAAGCTCTATTTGCTTTACGTCAAACCGATTGAGTTGACGTCAAATATCAAGGAGGAAAATTAAGTTTCGACATGGTAAAAGACACTGTCTCTCATTTTAAATATATTTTTTATGCTGACGAGTTTTATCTCAGTCTTTGTCGAGAGCATCCGAAAGGATGAATTCTCCAAAACTTACCACAGGTGCGGATGACATCAGAAAGGATGCAGCACAACGTGGAACTTTTTCTTAGCAGCAAACTGGGACATAGTCCAAAGAGGAGTGTCAAACTCTTAGGATGCGAGCAGAATGACGACTTCCACCACAATCAAACCACACCCCTATCAGAAGGCATGTGGGTTTTTCTTTAGGTTTTGTCAGTTTCGATCTCGCATCCGGAAATTTTGATCTACCGGGAGCAAGTTTCCAATCCAAGTGACAATGCGCCGAGAGCTTTGGAAATTATGTCCATGTGAGTTCTTAATTATGGGTGTGAAGTGCACCACATTCATGACTAAGAGGTTACAAGCCTCCTTTTCATACTCGTTTAATTTTGTCACTTGTCCAGAACCAAAGGTTATCTAACATAATAGATCCCCTTTTCAATCGATTGAGTCGAACTACAAACATCCTGATTCCTATGGTTTAAGGATATGTAGGCGGGCTCGATGTTGAAACTCGGCTGTATTCTAACATTACCTCTTAAATCTTATTCCCAAGCATCCCGATTTCTTCATAATTCGGTATCGAGATGACTTTTGATTTCTTTCAAAATCGTGCGTTAAATCTAGCGTATCGAACTACAAGTGACCTGAATTCTCATATAGCCTGAGATATGTAGGAAACCCATTTTCAGGGCTCGGTCATAATTCCTAAAATCCGTACCAGATCCCTTTTCTTAAAAGATGAATATGTGGTCGGTCAAAATTGGCTTAGTCAATTTCATTTTCCTCGAATTTCTTGCATCAATCCAAGTAAAATGAGGGACAGCTGTTGACACCCAATTTTGACCCTCCCCGGTAGAAATTAATTCATGAGCTTCTTAAACTCTCAAACAATTTAAAATAATTAGTTTTATAAATTTACGAAAAATATAAAGTTTGCGTTATTTTAAATAATTTTTGTCGTTTCTTAAAGTTTTTAGATAATATCTATATTTTACATAATTATGTATATAATTACTATATTTTATGATTATCCAAAAATCATCTCAAAATATGTTAAATTTAGTAAGTAGTATTTTAAATTAGTTTGGTTTAAATCATAGTTATATATATATATATATATATATATATATATATATATATATATATATATATATTGAATCACTAAGTTTACAATTAAATTTTTTTTTTTTTTTTTTTAAGATTAAGAAACTCGCTAAATTAATTTATGAGAATTCATCATATTAATCAAATTACTCTAAACCATTCAAATAGACAAATTTTGGCCTTTTGCATTTTGTCCCACATTGCTTCCCACATCTTTTTTGGACCAAAAATTGGTCCTATATAAACCTCTCTTCATTGCACCAAGAGGAGAAGAAGGGAAAAATATGGAGAGGAGACCAAAGAGTACCCAGAAATTTTCGGGAATTCTTGGTTCCACAGTTTAATATTTATAAAATATTTTTTGCGGCTGTTTGAGTTTGGATAGGTGGTGGAATCGTCTCCGTCAAACTCGTAGTCTCGGTTCGCTGCCCAGAATCAGGTAATTTTTTTTTTTTATTATTTATTTATTTATGTATTTATTTATTTATTTGTTTATTTATTTATTTATTTATTTGTTTATTTATTTATTTTATTTTATTTTTATTTATTTATTTATTTATTTATTTATTTATTTATTTATTTATTTATTTATTTACTTACTTACTTATTTACTTACTTATTTACTTACTTACTTATTTACTTACTTATTTACTTACTTACTTATTTACTTACTTATTTACTTATTTATTTATTTATTTATTAATTATTATTATTATTGTTATTTTTTTTTTTTTTCTTTTTAGTTTGCTTATGTTTCTTTAGAAATGTATTTGTTTATTAGTTGTAGTTTAGGAGTTATGGTAATATTCTTAGAATAATCTGCATTCCCGTAGCCTATTTAATCTTTATTTTATTTAGCTCAATTGCTGTGTAAACTTGTTGCTTTAAGATATTTTTTTTATATGCATATATGTATACATATATATAATTTGTCAACTACCCGATTTGCTAACTATTTGGATCTTGAGTTTAATTAGTATTAACATTTAGTTGTTATTACCGTCATGATTTTATGTGTGTATTAATTTGCCATAGCCAATTGGATTCATTTCATATCGTGTTTAAGATGTGCCTTATTTCATCACTCTATGGCTAATTCATTTCTATTTTATTGCATGTGAAACTCTACTCGAGTCCTCATGGACTTTAATCCATCTCGTTGCGCCTTCTCATCGAGCCATAAAGGCCCCAAAATATATTCCTCGAGTCGTCCAGCCCCCTCAAAGTTGAAGAACAGGTCGATATACAGGCTGTATACACTGATATACGACAAGTGTATACAAAAACAGGAATTTGGTTAAAACCCAAATTTCCAGCAAATCAGGCCCAAAAAGGGCCCAAATCCTCTTTCTCCCTTACTATTAAATTATTTGATTATGATTATGATTATTTATTGATTGTTTATTTATTAACTCTAACTTTGAAATTATTAAATAACTTAATTAAATCCCCAAGAGATGAACTATATTCTTTATGTTAGTATGTTAAAATAAATTTCATTTTTGTTAACACTTGATTTTGTTTATTTGAAATTTTTACTTGACCTTCAATTAACTTAAAATAGTCTTTATGCCTTAATTGACCAATTTTGTTTAAAATATTATTTTAAAAAACGCGTCAAATAAGTTTTTAATAAATCTAGTCTTGTTAAAGTTCTAGTCACTTGTATTATATTCAAATGTTTCAATTAAGATTCCATTTTCTTAAAAAAATAAATAAATATTGTTCTTTTAATTATTTTCTCAAGTTAATCGAGTTTTGTAAATTAATAAGATTATTTCTATATTACATAATTTTTTTTAAAAAAATAGTCAATAATAATTAACCTAAGTCATAGGATAACCGCATGTTAGCGGGCGCTTCAAATGCCTTAAAAACCTTCTTGAAGCGTAAATAAGAACCTCTTACCCATTTTCTCTAAATTTATTAAGACTTAATCTGTTAGAGTCTTTTTAAGTTAAGTTTTCTTAATTTCTTTAAAAAATTAAGTGGCGACTCTTTTTCTAAGTATTTTTCTCAAATTGTTTTATACTTAGAAACATTTCAAAAGTGATTTTTTCTAATATAGTTAAAATTACGGTATAACAAGTAGCTCTGCCTTAAGAATAACAATTTCTGCATCCTTGCTACTCAGCCTCATAGTCAGCTCTTCAACTTCATGCTTGAGTTTGTCTAGGTCCTCAATGAGTTGAGCCATTTTGCTCTTGGGATTTCCTCTCCCTTCAATGCACTCACATTCCACCAATGTAATTTCGGAAAAGGCTTGCTTCACAGTGCCGACTTTCCCAAGACCAAGCGGAATGTTAAAGTAGTTAAATACTTTAGTGAGAAAGTATCCATACCCCATACCATGTATCCCTTTCCGCTCAATGACAGTCTTGTACATATGCTCAAGCAAGAGTCCTGGAAGATTCAGAGGTTCGAACTTGCACAACAACTCCATCACATACAAATCAGCAGAAGTTGCTGAGGACCTCTTTTCTGTTCGAGGGAGGAGAACTTTGTTGACAAATTCAAGAACTAACTGATATTCACTTTTCATCACTTTCTTGAACAACCCTGCACATTTTGTAGTAGGAAGTTTTGAACACAATGTCACAAATTCAGCAGAACATGTCTTTCCTACCACAGACCTGGTACCTTCAAGAGGTACCCTAAGAATCCTTCCCAACAGAGTTTCATCAAGATGAATAGCAATGTCGTTTACTCTGGTATTGATACTTCCATTTTCCTGAAATTGGATGTTGTAGTAAAATTCTCGTACTTCCTCTTCATAAAGAATGGGAGATGTTTGATTGAAAAGATGCATCCACGACTGAATCTCAACCATGTCATGAAGTGAGTCCATCCAGTAAGATTTATTATCCCCATATCAAACACTCTGCCAGCCAGTACAGACTGCTTTTTCAGATTGTCAACAATTTCTTGTTTGTTGGCCTGCTCTTCTTGTACCCGTGTACCAGGTCCTGTGACCTTTTTCTTTTTCCTTTTGAAACCTTCTTTGTAGACTTTGTTTTCTCAACTTTCTTTGTTTTTCTTGACTTTGTCTTTCCAGACTTCTTTGTCATGTATCCCTTTTATGTCTCTTCAGCAGACACGTCCACCACACCAGACTCAGGCAGTTTAAAATTTGACACTTTAAAAGTTCTAGCCCTCCTATTTTGTGCTGTGGACTTGGCACTAGATTTCATAGCATCAACCATCATCTTTTTAGAGTCAGATATAGTAATAGGTCTCCTCTTAGACACTTCTTCCACCACTTTCTCTTTTCCCTTCTTTGACACATTCACATCTCTCTTTTCCACCTTCCACTGTATAGGTCGGTCACCACTTGCCGAGTCAGAAGAATCAGAGGATGGATATCTTCCAAAATCTGGTGTTCTATCAAAGATAGGTTGGGTCTCTCTAGTCTCTTCATTTTGAAGAGGATCACTTTCCTCAACCCTATTTTCTTCTCGCATCATTGCAAGACTCTCGATAACCAACTCTTCACTGGCAGCAAGAATATTTGACTCAGAAGTTCTGTTCAGGTAAGTCTCCTTCAAAGAGAGTGTCTGAAAGCATTTCATGATGAGGACCAGGTCCGGTAGGAAGACTTTGGCAGTTCAGATCTAGAGAGTGAAAGGGATTTTCAGAGTTGTCTTGGGAAGAACTTATTTTTGAAGTTGATGGAGGATTTGGTTTTGACCCTGTAGATGAAGGAGAGTAGAAGGAAATTGGGTCAATCTCACTAAGCACTGTAAGCATTTGCTTGGAGGCAGAAGAAGGATCCGACATTTTATTAGTGAAAAGAAGAAGAATAACAAGAGTGAAAGATAAAGAAAGTAGTGAGTGAGAGAGACAATTTAGGGTTTTTGACAGAGAAGAGAGATTTTCCAGGAAGGGTGAAGGATTAATAGAAAAAGAGGGGTTTTAAAAGAAAATGAAACAGTGCCAGGTCCCTATTGATTTGACACGTCGCTTGAAAGGAAGCGATGGGACTAACGGTCAGAATAACCGATGACTGACACGTGGCTTGATCAATGGTCACTTTATCTCAGTTTAAACTTAATGCAAAGAATGCTAACCTCGAATAGGACCAGGTCCCATAATGCAAATTTATCACCATTCCTCAACTGTTCTGGCCATGTCTTTGTTTTGCTGATCCTTTATGAATGTATACCTGCAATAGGTACAACATTGATCTTACTTAGACAAAATATTATTTGACAAAGAGGATACCTGTACTACAAGTTTAGCCATCAGGGGAATTTCATGATTGAATGACTAGAAGTCAATTTGAATTCATCATTCCCAACTTCAATCTGTTTCTCTCAAATTGGTCTTTGCTGAGATCTTTGGTGAAGATATCTGTAATTTGTTCCTCTGTAGGGCAATACGTAAGCACAATGTTTCCTTTTTCAACATTATCTCTCAGAAAATGATGTCTAACATCAATGTGCTTGGTTCTCTTATGGTGAACATGATTCTTCCCCATACTGACAGCACTTGTATTGTCACACATAAGAGGTATTGTCTTGATGCTTACTTCAAAATCCTCCAAGTGTTGTTTGATCCATAACAACTGTGAACAACATGCAGCAGCTGCCACATATTCAGCTTCAGCTGTTGAAAGAGCTACTGAATTCTGTTTCTTTGTCCCCCATGAGATAAGTGAAGATCCAAGGAAATGAGCCATCCCTGAAGTGATATTCCTGTCAACTTGATAACCAGCAAAATCAGCATCTGCAAAACCAACAAATCAAAAGTGTCACCTGCTGGGTAGAAGAGTACCAGGTCCCCTGTTTTCTTCAAGTATCTTAGGATTCGTTTAGCAGCCTTCAAATGTGAATCACGAGGACATGCTTGGAATCTAGCACACATTCCAACACTGTATACAATGTCAGGTATGCTAGCAGTCAGATACAACAAGGATCCAATGATTCCCCTATACATAGTTTGATTCACAAGAGAATCAGATTCATCTGCTACAAGCTTGGAGTTAGTACCCATAGGAGTATCAATAGGTTTAGAATCAAACATATTGAATTTCTTCAACAGCTCCTTAATATACTTCTCTTGACAGATGGAGATTCCATCTGATGATTGTTTGATTTGTAGCCCCAAAAAGAAGGTTAGTTCACCCATCATGCTCATCTCAAACTCATTTCCCATTAATGATGAAAATTCTTCACACAAATGTTCTGATGTGGCTCCAAAGATAATGTCATCCACATATACCTGTATAATCAGCAATTCTTGTTCTCTTTTTAACAAGAACAAGGTATTGTCAATTTTTTCTCTTTTAAAACCATTGTTTAACAGGGACTTTGATAATCTTTCGTACTAAGATCTGGGAGCTTGTTTTAAACCATACAGGGCCTTATTCAACTTGAACACATGATCTGGTAGCTCAGCATCTTCAAACCCAGGAGGTTGTTTAACAAACACCTCTTCTTTCAAGTCTCCATTTAGGAAAGCACTCTTGACATCCATTTGATACAGCTTGAATCCCATGAATGCAGCAAATGCTATGAGAATTCTGATGGCCTCCATCCTTGCAACAGGAGTAAAGGTTTCATCATAGTCTATGCCTTCTTCCTGATTATATCCTTGAACTACTAATCTGGATTTGTTCCTAGTAATCATACCATTTTCATCAAGCTTGTTTCTGAAAACCCATCTGGTTCCTATAATAGTTCTGTTAGCAGGTCGAAGAACCAGGTACCACACCTTACTTCTTTCAAACTGATGGAGTTCTTCTTGCATTGAACTTACCCAATCTGCATCATCTAACGCCTCTTTCACATTCTTAGGCTCAATTGATGATATAAAAGCTGAAAATGCAACTAGATTTCTTGTTTTTGATCTAGTGTGAATTCGAGAGTTCAGAGGTGAAATGAGATTATCAAGAGGATGTGATGAACTGTGTTTCCATCCTGGTCTTGAAGTCAATTGGTTCAGCTGATCAGAGTTCTTTTCTTCATTAATAAAGTCTTCATTTTCTGGGGAGTGAGTGATACTATGACTGGTGTTCTGAATGGTACCAGGTTCCTCTTCAGGTTTATCAACTTCATCAGCCTTCTCAGATGAACTTTGATCAGCATTGTCAATCTCCAACTGGTCATTCATTTCAGCTTCACTTCTTTCACTTTTCTGAGATTTGAACATCTCGATTAACTCATCTTCATCATTTGATGATGCCTTTTTCAGATTTCCATCTTCATCAAACACAACATGAATACTTTCTTCAATACATTGAGTTCTCTTGTTGAAAACTCTGTATGCTTTACTTGATGAAGAGTATCCTACAAGCACTCCTTCATCACTTCTAGGATCAAACTTTCCTAGATCATCCTTCCCATTGTTCAAAACAAAGCATTTGCATCCAAATGCCCTAAGGTAGCTCAACATAGGTTTTCTGTTGTTGAGTAGTTCATAGGGAGTCTTATTAAGTAAAGACCTTATCAAGCATCTATTAGTAACATAGCATGCTGTGTTGGTTGCCTCAGCCCAAAAATTTTGTGGAAGATTTGACTCAATGATCATGGTTCTTGCAATATTTACCCAAGGTTCTGTTTTTCCTCTCCACTACTCCATTTTGCTGAGGAGTTCTTGGAGCAGAAAAATTGTGACTAGTGCTATTTTTCATGAAGAAATGATCGATTTTTGAGTTTTCAAACTCAGTTCCATGATCAGACCTAATCCCAGCAATCACTAGATTCAATTTTGTTTGAATCATTTTGAAAAACACTATCAATTCTTCTGGTGTTTCTGCTTTTGATCTTAAGAATCTTGTCCAAGTGAACCTTGAGTAGTCATCAACTATCACCAGAATGTATTTCTTTCCACTTCTACTTTGAACCTTCAAGGGTCCACATAAATCCATGTGCAACAGCTCTAATACTCTCCAAGAGGTTACTTGCTTCTTTGGCTTGAAGGATGATCTGATTTGTTTTCCTTTGACACAGGCTTCACAAATTTTGCTTTCACAAAATTTCAACTTTGGCAGACCTAGGACCAGGTCCTTAGAAATCAGTTTATTCAATAAAGATGAGCTCACATGCCCTAGTCTTCGATGCCACAGATAAGCATTTTCATTTTGAGCACTAAGACATGTCAGATCATCTCTATGAGATGTTTCTAAGTTAGCCACATACATATTTTTACTTCTGTGAGCAGTGAGAATCACTTTCTTTGTAGTTAAATTAACTACAGTGCACTTCTCAGATGTAAACTTTACTTCATTTCCCTTGTCACAAATTTGAGACACACTCAAAGGACTATACTTTAACCCACTGACATGATACACATTGTCAATGGATTCTCCAAGTGATTTTCCCACTTTACCAACACCTAAAATATACCCCTTCTTTCCATCACCAAAAGAGACACCTCCACCTTGAAGTGTCTTGAGTGAGAGGAAATTTTTGATATCACCAGTCATATGTTTAGAGCATCCACTGTCCATGTACCAACATTGACTGCTGCTCCTCTCACTTACCTGCATCACAAGTCACTTATTAGACTTGGGAACCCATTTCAATTTGAGTTCCCAGAAAGCAGACAGAGGGTTGATCAAAGTATTTCTAGCCCAATGAGGCAATTTCAAATTCTTTTTGACAAAGGATTTTTGAGCAGAACCAAGCCCTCTCTTTGAAATCCTTTTGATTGAGTTGTTTGGTAGGACTAGGTCTCTCCTTTGGAACTCTCTGGTTTTCTGTGTACTTTGAAAGTCTCTCATGTGACTTTCTCCAGGCTGTACACTCTTCTTTTAAATGTCCATTTTTACCACAATGAAGACACAACAAATTATCAGCCACAAAAACATATTTGTTGTGAGGATTGAAAGGAGGAGTAATATTCAAGCTTCCTAGACCCTTTTTGTTAAAATTACTTTGATTTGTCACATTTGCAAGCAGCTTAGAAGATTTTGTCCACTTAAGAGACTTTTCAAGTTCATCTTTAAGTTTGACAATATCTCTTTCTAAACTTATGTTCTTTTCCAATGCTAAAATAAGATAGTCTCAGAGGTTTGCAGTTTTTCTTGAAGCTCAACTTGTAAACCACTAGACTTTCCCTCTCGTTTTTCAGCTTTCTCATTCAGCAAATGTAATTGTTTTTTAAGTTCTAGTTTTTCAGATTGTAGAACAGCCATTTGATCTTCAATTTTCAACATTTTCTCACCCATTTAATCTCTATTTTCATTTAAGCTTTCAAAATGAGCGTTCATAGTATCTCTTTCAGAAGTTAACTCAATCACTGAATCAATCATAACGTTTGCTAAAGTTCTCAATTTTTTTAAAAGAATAGGTATTCAAATCGTGCTTCAAATCAAGAAGAGTTACCTTATCCTCATCATCTTCATCCTCTGAATGAGCCATGAAAGCAAACATCTGATTGAATATGGTTTCATCCTCATGAACCACCACCATTGACACATCATTTGATTCATCAGGATCTTCTGAATCACTTGAAGAATCACCCCATGCTGCAAGGGCTTTCTTAACCACATAGTCAGCAGCAGCTTTGCGATCATTCTTATCGAGTACCAGGTCCCTGCGCCTTTCTTTATCACCTCTTGGTTTTTGATAATCTTTGTTTTCAACCTTGAGTAATGGGCACTCTCTTATAAAGTGTCCAGCCTTTCCACACTTGTGACAGGTATCACTTTGAGTGGCAGTTCTAGGAACATGTGCTCCCTTTCTAAAACCTTTATTTTTCCTCACAATCTTCTGAAACCTCTTGATAAGGTAAGCCATATCATCATCATCACTGGAGTCCTCTTCAGATATGTACTTCAGCATCAAGGAATTATCTTTCTTGACTTCCTTCTTTGCCTGATCATGACTTCGATTCATATCATGGGTCTTTAGATTTCCAATGAGGGCATCCATTGTTAGCACTTTCAGATCCTTTGCTTCAGTAATAGCATCAACCTTACTTTCCCAAGATTTGAGAAGTATTCGAAGTACTTTTCTGACCTGCTTACTTATGTTGATAGGTTCTCCAAGACTTCTCAACTCATTTGTGATTGATGACAGTTTGGTGAACATTTCATGAATAGTTTCACCTTCCCTCATTTTGAAGTTTTCATACTGAGAGGTGAGCATATCAATCTTTGATTCTTTTACTTGTTCAGTTCCTTCATGGGCTGTTTTTAAGCAATCCTAGATCTCTTTTGCAGATTCACAAGCAGAGACACGATTGAACTCATCGGGTCCTATACCACAAACAAGAAGCTTCTTTGCTTTGTATCCCTTTTCAATCTTCTTCTATCAGCTTTATCATATTTTCGTCTAGGCTTTGGAACAAGCCTAGTGATTTCACCATCTTTCTCCTCAATCATGGGAATGAAAGGTCCATCTAACACAATGTCCCATAGTTCACTATCTTCAGCCATAAGAAAGTCATGCATTCTGACTTTTCACCAACTATAAAAGTGGCCATTGAAATGAGGGGGTCTAGTTGAAGACTGACCCTCTTCCAGATTAAGTGGAGCAGCCATTCTAGAACAGGAATCACTCTCTTGGTATTAACCGTATAGAGAGTACCTGCTCTGATACCACTTGTTAGAATCTGTGCGTCCACTATCAGTCAATGGACCAGGTCCCTTGACACACAATTTGTAAATATAGCACACTATAAATGCAGTAAAAGAACAGATGAGTTTTACGTGGAAACCTCCTTGCTCAAGGGAGTAAAACCACGACCTGTCTCACAGGATTTCCAAAACAGTTTCACTAATCTTCACAAGCAAAAGGAAACCAGTTACAAAAATGTGAGAAATTTTTTTTAATCTCACTATCAAGCAATAGCACTATTGCTTGATAAGCCTAAGTAGATATTACTCTACCCACTAAGTTATCACCCTAGACAACTTAGACTTTTCTAAGCAATCTCTCAGATTACCCACTAAATCACTAACCTAATAATGATTTAGAATTTTAGATCAACCACACTGATTCCTTTATAGATTAGGATCAGTTTACAATGTAATATCTGAAGAAAATATTCTAAAACAACTACACAATGTGCGCCTGAGTTTCGATTGTTGTAGAATGATTTTTCCTTTTGATTTTCTTCAGCCCTTGCAAGAGTTCTTGAATGTGCTTTTTCAAGTTGCAAAAACTAAAGAGGAGTATAAGGAAAGATGACATTGTATAGACAAGTCACTTTCCTTAAACCCATGCCATTGGTTGGAAAGTTCTGACGTTTCTGACCCAGTTGGGAACTGTGCACCAACCTTTTATACTTTCTCCAGCTGGCAGTCAACGAACACTACATTTTGAGAACCTGGTACCTTAACAAGGTCCCTGAGTTTGTTAATCATCAAAACCTGCAAATAACAATATGACTTCCTCTAAGCGGCTGCCCTTCTATTTAAGCATAGTTTCTCTTCACTACGAATTCCCCATCAACTGCAACTTTTTGAGTTAGAGTTATACTTCAAAGTGAGACTCAAACTTGTTCATTCTTTTATGGGGTAGTTGTAGGGGTGGCAATTTCAGCCCATATTAATAAAATGAGCCCATTTTGACCATATATAATGAATTGGATCGCTCATATTATAATTGGTCAAATATGGGCTTCAAGCTATTTTAAAAGTCTCTTCAAATATGGTCAAAATGGGTTCAATATGGGTATCCATTTGATCCATATTAGATCACTTATTTTCACTTTCACTCAATAAAAAAAAAATTTAGAGGTAGGTTGGTAGAAGTTGGGGTGGGGTGGGGTGGGAGTGGGGGGCGGAGAATGCCCGGGAGGAGAGGTCAATTTTTATTTTTTTTTGCAAGTACACTTTTCTTTTTGAAAAAAAAAAAGGGTATGTTGGTGGAAGGTGGGGTGGGGGCAGGGGGTTGCCCGGGGGCGGGGTAATTTTTATTTTTTTTTGAAAAACAGATTTTTTTATTTTTGAAAAATAATTTTTTTTAGGAGTAGGTTGGTGTAAGGTGGAGGGGGGAGGTATGTGGAGAGGGGTACATTTATGTTTTTGAAAAACAAATTTGGTTAAATGGTTAGAACCATTTTGACCAAACCATATCTGACCAAATCCATATTTGACCATATTATATTTGGATGGATTATGATCCAACCCATTTTTTCTCAAACCATATTCAATCCATGCAAATCCAATCCAATCCGACCGTTTGCCACCCCTAGGTAGTTGAACTATGACTCTTCAATTATTTTTTCCAGAAATTTGTGTTATCTGTTGTTCGATTTTTGCTCACTTGTCTTTATTTCAGCTCCTTAAAATAGTTCTATCATTGATTTACATATTTTATATTTCTTTGTTGATCATCACGATTGTTTAAAAAGAACAGAGTAATCTTACTGCAATTCCTCATTGATGTATCCGATCTTCTATGGATGTCTCCGACCTTTTTTTTTGATGTATCAGTGCATGTATCCGATCCTCTTTTTAATGTATTAGCAATTTGATTTTTTGGCCATTTATATATCCGACTCTCTTTTTAATGTATCAACGCATGTATTTGATCCTCTTTTTTATATATCAACGCTTTGATCTTTTGGCCATTAATGTATCCGTTTGAGGGATTTCAGTAATTATAAACTTTTAAGAGATAAATTGTAATTTTGCTTTAAAAGTATGTGATTTTAGTAATTTGCCCATAAATTTTTATGCTTAAATGGTTCCTAAAAGTAGAAAGTTAAAAAAAGATAATACATATATGGAGGCAAAAATTTTAAAATACAATAAATGAAAAATGAGAGAAATAATAATAATAATAATAATTTTAGTGATCTATTTCCATCACATAGTTATCCACATGCAAAAAATATATTCTCACCTACTATTCCGATTAAGACGTAGTACACGTTTTTTTTTTTTTTTAAATGAAAAGTAGCAAATCTTCTCTTATAGATTTGGAATTTGGCTTCTTCCTCAACAACAGAAAACATTTTATTTCATGATTTGTTTTTTATAACTGTCAGTCAGAATACAACGATTTCGATTTTTCTAGATAAACTATTTAGAGTAATGTTTCATTTCATTTTTATGTGGTTTGTCGTCTAGTACTGTTGGCTTCAAAATTTAACCTAACTCATTTTCAATCCACTCGCAATTCGTGTTTCCTCTGTAACTTGTAGGTCTCAAGCAATGGCTTCGATGGTATCAATCATGTCAACATGGACGGTTAAAGCAGCTGGAAGGAGTGTGGTTGATGATTGTAAGATAATCGAGTTGACACCATGGGACATTCTTGAGCTTCAAATTGAGTATGGTCAAGATGGAGTCCTCTGTTACATGCCTACATCTCAACAAATAAAACATATAACAAAAGAAACCAATACCACTTCCTTGATTGATCATCTCAGAGTTTCACTATCTCGAGTTTTAGATTTCTTCCCTCCATTATGCGGCCGCCTTGAGGCAGAAGAAGAGCAGAGTGGTTTCTTCATTAAATGTAACGACGCTGGTGTTCAATTCAATCATGCCATAGCTGATGGTGTTACAGTTGATGACATTTTGGATCATTCAAAATGCGTTCCTCATGTGGTACGTGATTTTTTCCCATTAAATGGAGTGCGAAATATAGAGGCTACATCCAAACCATTTTTAGGTGTGCAAGTAACAGAGCTTGTTGATGGCATTTTCATCGGATGCACAGCTAATCATTCATTACTTGACGGGTCATCTTTTTGGCATTTTTTTACTTCTTGGGCTGAGATATCTCGCGGTTCTAATGTCATATCACAAATCCCCTTTTTGAAACGTCAATTCCCTTTCAAAATTGACAATTTCTCTAATCGCATTTCCATACCAAATGAAAGAATCAGTAGCAATAGCAATAGCACACATGAACATGATCCACCAGTATTGCAAGATAAGATATTTCATTTTACCAAAGAGAGTATAGCCAAGCTAAAATCAAAGGCTAATGTTGAAATGAAAACCACCAAGATATCTTCTCTTCAAGCTGTGTTAGCTCATATTTGGCAATCCATTATACGTTGTCGTAATCTGGATCACAACGATGAGACTACTTTTGAGGTACCAATTGACATGAGGAAAAGATTGAATCCTCCTTTACCTGAAGGGTTCTTTGGAAATGCAATTTACCCTGCAACCATAACGGTGAAGACAGGGGAGCTACTGAAGGACGGGGGATTCGAATGGGCTGCTTTAAAAATAAATGAGATGATTGCTTCTCATGATCATGAAAAGTTTAAGTGCATATACGAGAAATGGATGAAGGATCCAGAGATAACAAAAATAGGTGATTTGCCAAGTAATTACTTTATGTTGCACAACTCTCCGCGATTCAATTATAATAAGTATGATTTTGGTTGGGGAAAACCAATTGCACAAAGAGGTGGGATGTCAAACATGTTGGAAGGGAAAATTGATGTGTCACCTGGGCTACAAGAAGGGAGTATGACGTTTAAGATTTGCCTTTCTCCAAACACAATACAAGCATTGGAGGAGCACAAAATGTTTGTTGCTATGGAATGAACAATTAAGTTGTGTATTTGTTGTTGGATCATATTTATATTATGCATGAAATAAATAAGTAATGTATTTGTTGTTAGATCCATTGCAATAAGTAATGTATTTGTTGTTGTTGCCAATATGATCTTAAATTATGAAACCTTGCATCTCTGTTTTCATTGTTATTGAATGATCTATAGAGATACTCTTGAAGAAGAAGGAAGCTGACAATTGGAACATGTCCAACGAAGCTAGCTGACGTGTCTGCAGCAAGTGTTGATGAAGAAGGAAGCTGACGATTGGAACATGTCAAAGGAACAAGTCCAACGATGCTGACTGACTTGTCTACAGCAAGTGTTGATGAAGAAGGAACCTAAGGATCAACTGACTGCGAGTTTACACTTGCTGCAAACACATCAGTCAGCTTTGTTGGATATGTTCCAATCGTCAGCTTCCTTCTACTTCAACAATGACATGATTCATGGTTTCGGTACATGCAATATGAATTTATATTAATCATTCACTTCGACTTTAAATTATTAGTGACATAATTTTTCAGTCTTTATAGTTACCACATTTCTGATTAACTATCAATAAAGAAATTAACGAGGCTTCCAACAAAAGATTTTGCTTTAAAATGATATTTTAAGTTTAATAACTTCTGATTGTTTGATTGAATCATTATTTAGATTGTATATCATGAAAAAACTTAACAATAAAAAACATGTATGTGTGGATAATAATCATTATTCTTAATTATAAAAACATTAATATTAATGGATTTTATGAGACGCAAATTGCATTAGATGAGTGTTGGTATGAACATCAAATATCAAAAAAATATATATCTCTAACTTTTGAATTTCGTGCATAACTATGTTAGAATTTAATACAAATGTTTCTTTCTCACGATGATTTACCATAAATGTATCTTTATTTATTTTATTATTCAGCCAATTATACAAAAATAAAGTCACATAATATATGATCGAGTAGATTTAATATTGTTGATTAAACCAATATTGTTTCTATAAGAATCATTGAATTTAATAATAATAATAATAATAGCGAAAGCGGCAACAGAAGTCCGCGGCGGCAGTACTAAGTGAGACCAAAAGGTGGACTAAGGGATATTGTTAGTGAAATAGATCGATGAATGAAAGATGTATTTAAATTTTTTCTAAAGGATATTTTCAATCCAATATAGATAATTTTAAATTCTCCCATAAATGATATGAATCACACATCTGATTCATAATTATTCTCTTCTTGTATGTTTTTTTAATTGTTTTTTCTTTATTCAACTGATCAATAATGTAATACTCTTAAATATGATATATAAAAAGTTAAAAAGGTTATAAAAAAGAAAATAAATATTATTTTTTTCTGAAATAGACTAAAAAATAAAATGAAGTAAATGCAACATTACTTTTTAGTTTATGTGACGTGACACACTATTACTTTTATTGATTCTAATAAAATGTCGTAATTATCATGTAGAAATGTTTTAGAGTATTATTTATTTAAAATCTTGCAATAATAAAGTTTAAGTCATCTTTTTGGATTGTTATGTTATGTATGTTCTATCGTGCAATTTGTTGCAAACAGTGTACTACATATATTTTAATCGATGTTTAAAAATCATATACAGAACTAATAGTTTTACTTATTCACCTCTTAAAAATATCTTGAAAATTTTATAAATAAATGTAAACACTTTAAAAAAGAATTAATTGCAATAGTAATATAGAAAAAAAAATATTAATGTTTTCTTCATTCAGCAAGGTGATCAACTAATACGAAAAAATTATTTTTAGTATAACTATCAACTAATATGTGATCGAGAGAGTATTATATTTCTAATCTTTAATTTCTAATTTGATGTTTGCAATCATTAAATATAATTATTAAAATAGGAAGATATAATAGAGGACATCAATGAAAGAAAATAAAGTTTATGTATATATGTAATCACATTACTAACGCAATGATCCCACAACCTAAATATAAAACTTAGCTACTTATAGTTTTAAAGGATAGAAACAATACCCTATAGAATATTTATGAAAGCTTACAAAAATGTTAAAAGAAGATGAAAAAAATAAAATAAAAATTTTTGATCTCTTTAAAGCTTACCAACACAAACGGTAACACGCCTCCCTTTTGGAGTGTTCAGGTGATAATTATAACAGCGTGATTATAATAAAAATATATTTATATTAAATTATATAAAGTGTTAGATTAAATTTAAAAGCAAAAGGAAGCGTTGAAACAACATTCTAATTAAAGAATTTTTTTGACAGAAATATTTCAATTAGTTTTAAGCTATTGGTTGTATTCTTGCCCACCTCACATTATTGAAGTGCATTTTACATGTGCTCATTTTTATATCCACAACTTTTCTATCAAATATCAACATTTATTTGTACCACTGTCTTTGTGTTCCTTTGAATTTGTTTTATGGGAAAAGATTTTGTTATACCCTTTAATTTGTTGGTGTAATATATCACAAATATAAAATATTATCGTTGAGAATAAAATGACATGAATAAATAAATAAATTTTTAGATTGAGGCGCGGAATATCATTCTCTTTAAGGAGATTCAAGTCCATTGCAACCTAATCTATACCAATCCAACAGTATCACTATTAACTCGTCCCCTCTAAGATATATGTCGCGCTTCATTTTTCTCAAAACGGGTTATGCAAAGACATGACAACCCTTTTAGGTTTTGTTTGAAAAGAAGAGTCGTAAACTAACAAATAAAAAGGCGCGTTAGGGCACCATTCTAATCTAAGTAATTTAACTAACGGGTCTACAAAATTATGATTCGGGTAATGGTCCAAATTACCTCAAAGAAAAGGTGTTAAGAACTACTCGAAATCTACAAATGTAGGTCATGACCGTATTATGAGGTTACACAAGTAGCAATTAAGGTATTTTATTTATTAAGTTTAATTAAAGCTACGCGATAGAACACACAAAGATTTTAACGTTTAATACAAATAATCAACATTAAAATAAACAATTAAAGAAGATAAGTGATTTGTATAAATCGGGTGTTTCTGTCTATGAAAATTGTGTTTGTATATGTATACGTTCTTCGTGTTAGGCTAGAGTAGAGATCTAGCGAGATTAGGAGAGAGAGAATGTCACGACCGGGGAGCACCCCCTAGACGCAACTGGCGTCGTCTTTCTCGGAGATGACTAAGACTAGCCTCTTAGCACTCGTCATAGCACGTCATAGGTTAAAATGTGGAAAAATTAAAACTTTTCTTACATATTGAGGCTTACATAGACCTCTCGCTTACTAAATATATATACATATGGAGTTTACTTAGACTCCTCGCATAGGAAGTTTACATAGGCTTTTCGTTTATACAATATACATAACATGTAAGAATTTAGTCTAATATATCGTCTTACATTTAAACCATCTATAATGAGTAGAACATTCGGGCATAGACCATACTTCATTACAACAAAAGGCACATATAGGCTTATACACTAATAGTCTTCAAATGAAAGAGAAGGAAACTAAATGTCTTTAGACAATAACAACATCAAGTAGCTAGATAGTGGCATCATCCTCGGATGATGAGGACCTACCAAACACTTGGGGAATATCTAAGTAGTCTTGCAAATGGTCTTCTAACTTCAACAGCCCGAACCTACATTGTTGTAGAAATATAAAGGAAATGGGTTAGTACATCCACTTGTACAAAGTATGGAAACATATGCACAGATAATGTTTGAAATCATGCTTAAAGAGACATTTTATTCAAAGTCATGCCAAATCACTTTTAAAAGCTTTCATGCACCATTAGGAACACTTATGACTTGAGCACAACATCACCAAATACAAGTCCATATCCAACACAAGGCCAATATCATGATAAAGTCAAGTCGACATGAATACTACCACATAAGGTCATATCACATGAATAGTAGCATATCAAGACCACATCACCAAAGCAACTCCAACAACATAGCAAAGCATGTACAAGAGTTCATATCATCATATCATACAAGACACTTACTCACAACCTTTTCCAAGCCTACAAGTGCAATGTCTATATGAAGTCCCATAACCCCACATTGTCAGTCAAACAAGGAAAGAGATCATAAATAATGCCTAATTTCATTTAACATAGCTTCATGAGTAGTTATCATCATATATAGCAATATAGATCAATAATATGTTCATAAGTGAAAATAACATCATATAGAGTCATCAACATGTAAAGTCAACATTTGCGTATCATTAATGTCATAAAAGCATAAGAATATCCTCCTAAGATTTCCCTCAAGGACAACTAGTTGTATAATAAAAAAGAACATATTTCTTTTGCACCTGGTAGTTTGATGAATATTGATGATGTAGAATATTAAAATTTTATAAATTTAGTTGTCTCAATATTCATGAATATAAAAAGTGAACATACCACATAATTTTCTCAAATATATAATTTTAACAAATCAATAATCGACTTTTTAGATATGTTTCAATTTTTTTATTTGAAATCTACCTTTACGGTGAAATTAGACAAATCATATGAATTCATAAATAGAAATTAGAGGGATTCATGATTTGACAACGCACCTGAATTGCAGAGATACTCTTGAAGTTACTACTGCAATTCAGGTTCGTTTCAAAATCATGGATCTCTAATTTCGATTTATGAATTCGTAAAATTTGTCTGCGTTTGTAATGTCCTAAAATGAACTAAGGTGAACTAGAGCTCCCTGATGGTTTCTTGAGTTAATTTTAAGTTAAAATGAGTTACATTAGTGTTCTTAGTCAGCGTGTGAAGTTTGGTTAAGTTTGGAGGTCAAACGTCCATGACGTTCGGAAGGTGTGCCTTAGAAAGTACTCGTGTGTCTTGATGTGTTTGAGTAAGTTTTATGTATTCGTTTTGCTTGAATTTGGTGTGAGATGTTCCTAAGACCTAGACGACTACGTTTAGGGGTTTAACGTTCAGCAGGACCCCACCTAAGACCCACAAGGGGCCCTAGAGGAGGGACCAAGACTTTGATCCAAAACTGCCTGGCAGTGTCCATCAACGGGTCTAGTCAACGACCAGTTGACCAATCGACGTCTCGTAGACTTGGTATGTCGATTAGACCTGCAGGTTTGCAGGGTTTGAGAGTTGCAGACCCAACCAACGAAACCCCATCGACGGGGCGTTGGTTGACAAACGGCCCGTCGTTTGTGAGTCGTGGATGCTTTCTGCAAAAGTTGTCTCACCTGCTGCCAGCTTGGGGTGTTTTGTGTAAATTCACCCCAAGTTTTTTAGGACCCTAGGATGATATTTTTAGGGATTTTAAGTTATATTAGATTAGTTTTAAGTCCTAGACCTAGACAAGACCCCTCACTTCAAAATTCAAACTGTCTCTCTCTAAAGACAAACTCTCTCAAAGTCACCATTGGAGCTAAAACTCGGGAAGAGCTAGGAGGGATGATTTGAACGTGTTTCTTCAACAAAATTAGTGGTTTGTCTTGCATTTGAGGTATGGTATCCATCCTTGAACCCTCTTATATTTCAAGGAGTTCTTTCTAAAAGATTTCACAAAGGGTTTTCCATCTATATATTCTTCTATCTTTGATTCTAAGAATGGGTCTTCTTGTAAAAATATTTTAATGATTCAAATGTGTTTATTCTAGAATTAATTGATGATTTTAATGTCAAAACACTAATGAACTCATGTTTATGTATATTTCAAACTTTTAGCTTGAGAAATGGGTTAAGTGAACTTGTTTGTGTAGGGTATGAACTTTGATTTTCTTGTGTTGTTACTTTGGTTTAGCTACTGCCCTAAGGGCCTTATTATGATGAAATTTTGAGAAAATTATTATAGGTGGTGATGGCTTGGTTAAATGGTGAGTTGCTTATATTGTGTAATTCTTATTATAAATTCCTCTTGAGTGGTATGGTTCACCTTCTTGGTGGCGGTGTTTACTTGATGAACTTGATATTATTTAGTATATATTTGTGAGTGTGGCTTTGAAGGCCTAATATGTTAAATGAAGTGATATTGAAGATGGGTCTTGTATTGTGTTTTGTGAAGCTTGAATTGCATGTTTGGCTTAGATTATGCCTAAATGAAGTATATGATTATGTGAAGCATGTAAAGTGTGTGATTTGATGAATGAAGGTCTAAAGCATGTATAAAAGTAGTGTGAATGAAATGATGTTTATGTGCATGGTGTGCTCACATGTACATACACACACTTAAATGAATATATGAAGCTAATTTGAGTAAAAAGGGTAGTTTTGGGGTGAACACTCTTTGTGTGTTGAGATGAAGTGTTTAGTAGCAACCTCACTACATCCTAAGAGCTTTCTAAGATAGGTCGGAGGATGAATACCCTTCGTGAGTTGAGATGTGGTGTTCACTAGTTATCCTTAACCTATAGTTTATAATAATGAGAATCCGTGGGTATTTATGCCTAGCACCGAGAGGATATGAAGAAGGGGTGGTTACACTTCGTGAGTTGAGATGTTGTATTCCAATGTACCTCTTGAGATGAGTACTCCTCGTTAGTAGAGAATGAGTTACTTAGTAGCAATTTCCTTATCCCTTAACTATATGCCCGCATAGGTGTAGCTATTGGGAAAGCCATGTAAAAGCTAAAAAGTATGACCTTACTCTAGGCAAGTGAGGATCCCTCATCAAATAGGGGTTAATATCGGGATCCTATGTCTAGCTCTCATGGTCTATGTCGGTTAAGCTAACCCCCACAAAAGAAATGAATGAACTAAGTCTTCTAAAAGAACGTACTACTTAGGGTAGGTGGTGGTATGGAACGCTATCTATCCATTGCACTAAGTAGGACCTTCCGAAAGGGAAGTCTTGGTGCCAAACCTTCTAAAAGAGTGTACTACTTAGGGTAGGTGGTGGTATGGGACGCTATCTACTCATTGCACTAAGTAGGCATTCCGAAAGGAAAGTCTTTGGTGGTTTGTTTGTGATTGAGTGGTGACTTGTTCTCCCGAGTGGAGTAAGCCTTTGGTGGGTAGTCTTAAAGATCTCTTTGGTGTGTATTGAAGAGGGTGTTTAGACGTTTCCTTCATGTCTTACCTTGGAGAGTCTTAGGAAAACTTCTACGGAGGTGAGTTCACTTCCTCATTGGCAATACCTTGGAAGTTCACTATTTTTGGAGTCTTTTTAGTTCACTGTAATATTTTGCAAGGTTCACTGTAATTTTGGTTAAGTTATTGTAAAGTGCTCAATCCAAGGGAATCCATAAGGAGCACTAAGTGGGAGTAGTAGTATGGGATGCTACTCTCACATTGCACTTAGTGTGACCTAAAAGTCCTATTGGAGAAGGGTACTTACATGAAGTCCGTATGAATGAAGTTTGGTACATTTTTAACCAAGAGTGTGGACTTGATTTACATACGAGGTAAGCCTATGGTTGGTGGTCTTAAGGATCACTTTGGTGTGCCTTGAAGGAGGTGTATGGGCGGTCCCTTCTTGTCTTACCTTAGGGAGTCTTAGGATAACTAGGTTAGGGAAACATTAAAGGAAAAGGGTTCACATGACTTGGACTATGTCATTCACTGTAATGTCCTAACTATTCACTGTAAAGTTGGAAAGTAAACTGTAAAGTGTATTCTTTGGTTAAAATTATGGAAATTCTTCCATAAGTGTTAAATGATGTTTCTTATGTTGTTTTATTTCTAAATTCATGAATGTTATAATTATTTCGCATGAAAGCTTATTTTTCTCTAAAATGTCCGTTTTTACATGATTTTGCATATGCCATACTTAGTACATTGTTTTGTACTAATCCCATACTTTTCTATACTCTACAAGTATAGGTTGGAAGCTTTTAAAGGTTTGAAGGTGAAGCTTGGGAAATCTACTCATTGTTTTGTATTAACCCCATATTTTTCTATACTGTATAAGTATAGGTTGGAAGCTTTTAAAGGTTTGAAGGTGAAGCTTGGGAAATCTACTCTCTTAAGATTTGGTATGTCCTGATATATTCGAGGACATAGTCTATGTTTCCTAGTTTTGTTATAAAGACTTATTATGTAATTTCTTTCAATGTAAAGGGCCGTGTCCCTAAGATATTATGTCGTGTAAACGTATTTATGAAAGATTTCCTTTTATTAATTTATTCGTGAAAAGTTTTAAATTCCGCACTACTTTTCATGTCTTATGTAATGAACGATAGTTAAAGGGCTTCTACAAGACCTCAAAGGGTCAAGTACGCCTTGCCACGATCCGAGGATTCGCCCTAGCTTCTAGGGGGTGCTTTCGGATCGTGACAACGTTCATCCACTAATGAAACACAACATAATTATCATAAGATTTTTTTTTCTTTGAAAATCATGATGTGTAATCATATTGATTGTTCTTTAAATTTTTTACCATACAACTCAATTACTGAGACATCTACAATGAATTATTTCATGATTATAAGTTTTATGTCTGTTGATTCTTTTTTAATCAATAAATAACTTTATTTATAACATTATTCCATCCATTATATAAGAGTGAAATTTACCTTCTTATCACTTAATTTTCATGATAGGCAATTCAAAAGATGTTTGAATATTGATAATCAGAAGCTACTAAATTTAAATAATAGTGTTTTGAGGCATATTTTGTTAATATCCTTGTTAATTGCTAGCTAAAGATGAATAGCAATAAAAACTAAGAATCATGTCATTGATGACTTAAAGTCACATTAATCTGAATTTAAATTACATGAAAGGAAGTTATGAAGTTCCATTACTATGAAAAACAGAGATGACATGCTTCGTTGTTTCGATACATATACTATGAGTTCATATTAATCATTTACTTCGACTTTAAGTTATTAATAACATAATTTTTCAGTCTTTATTGTTACCACATTTTTATAAGGAGATTAACAAGGCTGTCAACAACAAAAAAAATGCTTTAAAATACTATTTTTTTAAGTTCGATAACTTCTGTTTATCTAATTGAATCATTATTTGGATCGTATATCGTGAAAGTTGAACGATACAGAAATAAAATTTCATTTTTATATTAAATTAACAAACAGTAAAAACAAATAACATGCACATATGTGGATAATAATCATAATTCTTAGGATTAATAGTGAAATTAATGGTAAACATTTTTAGTAATCATGCAATATTATGATTCGTGATTTGTGTTACAGTCGATCTTCATATTTTTTGTAGATGAATTGAATTTTTGTTGTTCATTTATTAAAAAAAATATAAAGGTCAACAATGTTAATTAAGAGATTTGACATGTGAATTTAATCGAAATTGTCGAAGGAGCCCCAAACATTAATTATTAGACAAGTGATACATATTTGGGAAAAACTTTTGGCAAATTTGGTTAGCTCATACAAATCTTTTGACTTCTTGTTCTTCTTTCTAATTTGAAAGGGACATTTTTATTCAAGTTTTAGACAATAAAACAAAGGCTTATTTTGATATTTAAGTCCCACTTGTACATTGCATTTACCTTGTTGGAATAAGATGAGGCTTTTTGTATATGGTGAACGTCTCGCCATTGAAATCCTGCATATAATCAACAAGATGCATATAATCAACAAGATGGATCTCCAAAAGCAAATTGTACATGGTGAATGTCTCGCCATTGAAAACCTTCATATAATCAAGGAGATGAATCTGCAAAAGCAAAAGAGTAAAACTGAGAGAAACAAACACTCTCTATTGTAGTATTAAAACAACATTTATTTATGTTACATCACGATTGCTAAAAATCATAACACAGTTGGAAGCTGCTAATTCCACAACTTTTTACATTTAAAGATGCATATTGAGGGGGACGGGGACTAAAAAGTGCAGTTCCTGACATCAATCAAACAAATTGGGTTCTTGCCATAAAACCCAAGAAGCACAATTTAAATGTGTTTTTGACCTTTATCTCAATGATGTGGAAAAGAGAGGATATTATGGGAAATAATGAGTAGAGAGAGTCGGATTAGGGGAGACCCTCACATTTAGTTCGGAGGGCGGGAATATACCGATCCTACTATCATTATGCATTTGCAATGTTACTTGGTTCAACTCTATTTGTGGCCTTTTCGCGTATGTGGAACTCTCTAACTTCTTGGGTAAATAATCAATCGTCTTTCATTTGGATAGTGAGTAGTTTTTATAATAATAAGTCAAGTCAATAATGATAAAACTGGAGGAGTGAAAGTCACTTGACTGTAAGAAGAGGAGCAAAAAGCCAAAATGGCTTGGTCCGTTGTTTTATATTGATACTCGTTTCATAACACGTTATAATATGCGGCTCCAAATTTTTAATTAGTTTTATTTTTGCTCTGTATCAAAAATGATATTTAGTGACAATTAGCACTTTTTGTATATGTACCTAAAATCTTTAACGACATTGAATCTAATGACACCTAACTAATATCGGTAAGAACTTTAACATTCTTTATTAATGTGTATATTTATTTCCGCTAAAAGTGGTAGCGCGTAAGTATATGACCTCCTCTAAGCGGTTGCCCTTCAATTTAAGCACATTTTCTCTTCACTGTGAACTCCCCATAAACTGCAACTTTTTGAGTTAAGAGTTATACATCAAAGTGAGACTCAAACTTCTTCATTCTTTTATGGGGTAGTTGAACTCTGACTCTTCAATTTTAAATAGAATTTTTTTAATTAAAATAAAAATAAAAATACAAACCCTCAAAGTCTAAAAAAAATATTATCTATGATAAACTCAAAAGCAAGACAAGATTATAAGAGTTGCTCTTTTTTGTGTTTTTTTCTTCTTTTTTTTTTTGTTTTGTTTTGCTTTCTGATTTTATGCCTAATTAATCTTGGCTTCTTTAGGTGTCAAGAAGTTTAATAGTTAATATCTCCAATTTTTTCTTTAGCTGTCTGTATATTCATCAGACCACTTTGAGGGCTTGTATTTGTTTTTAGAGTTTGAAAAAAGTAAAAAAAAAAAAAAAAAAAAGAGAAGAGAAGAAGAACGCTAGGAGAAAAATGAGACAAGAGAGAATGATTTAACTAATGAAAAAAAAAAGTTTAATATCATAGTTTTAGTGGGTCGGGTTAAATGGGACGAATCATTAAATAATTTAAATGGATATGTATTTGGTTTTTAGAATTTTGATTAAAAATTAAAATTTCATGTCAACAATTTTAGTGAAAATAATACTAATAAAATAGATTGAGTGACTTTTTATGCAAAGAAATCATTGTTGAGTGACTTTCTGTGAAGAGAGTACATACATAGTTGAGTGATCATCAAAGTTATTAACTCGTTACCACATTTCTGATTAACTATCAATAAGGAGATTAATTAACAAGGCTTTCATTGAAAAGTTTTGATTTAAAATGTTATTCAAGTTTCTGATTGTCTATCATGAAAAACAGAACGATACAAAAACAAAATTTCATTCTTATATAACTAACAAACAGTAAACACAAATAACATGCACATATATATGTGGATAATAATGTGAAACTAATGTTCAACATTTTTTAATAACCATGCAATATTATGATTTGTTATTTGAGTTACAGACAATCTTCATAATTTTATAAATCATTCGTTAAAAAATCTAAAGGCCAACAATGCTAATTAAGAGATTTGACACATACCAAACATTAATTATTAGATAAGCGATACTTATTTGGGAAGAAACTTTGCAAATTTCAAATTTGGTTACATCTTGCTGGACTATCACTTTGACTTCTTCTTTCTTCTTTCTAATTTGAATGAAAGGGACATTTTTATTTAAGTTTGAGTCAAAAAAAAGGAGTTTATTTATTTATTTTAATATTTAGAGCTTTGAAAATTCTAGATAGTAAGGTATCCTTTATAAAAGGGAAACTTTCACATATAGCTTAAAATTAATTAATTACTCTTCATAGCTATAGTTTTATAATTACAATTTGTAGCTACATATTATAAGGAGGAGAGAGGCGAGAGAGACTGGGAGAGAGATGAGAGAGGCGAGAGAGACTGGGAGAGAGATGAGAGAGGCGAGAGAGGGGGAAAGAGTGGGAGAAAGGTGAATTGTATATGTATATTGGTTAGATAATTGTATATTATACATATATAATTGCATATATGGCAAGAGAGATTGAGAGAGGGAGGAGAGAGGCGAGAGAGACTGGAGAGAGAGGAGAAGGCGAGCGAGATCGAGAGAGAGAGGAGAGAGGCGAGCGAGAGAGGGCAAAGAGTGAGAGAGAGGTAAATTGTATATGTATATGTATATAACTGTATATTATACATATACATTTGTATAAATGGCAAGCGAGATTGGAAGAGGGAGGAGAGAGGCGAGCGAGATTGAGAGAGGGAGGAGAGAGGCGAGCAAGAGAAGGCAGAGAGTGGGAGAGAGGTGAATTGTATATGTATATAGGCTAAAAAATTATATATTATACATACTTATTTGTATATCCTGGTGAATTATACATATACAAACATGACTAATTATACAAACTCGATTTTAGCCCACGTAATTAATGTATAATGTTAGTCGCGAGTAGTAATTATAGCAAACTATAGCTATGATGAGTAATTAAATAGTATAAGTTTGTTTATCCGCGCAATTTTTTCTTTATAAAATGCATCAGTAAAAAATAATATATGTATTATTTTTATTTTTTGTTTATTAATATCTTATTTGGTAAGGAGTTGATCGATATATAAATATATTTATTTATAGTTTATATTACTTTAGAAGCATAAAGGTATTTGGTCATAGGTTTCCAAATATTCTTCGCAAATATTATTTCAGTGAAATTTCACCATGTGTTTGGCTATAGTATTTAGGAAATATATTTTACTTTTTTAGAAAAATATGATTATACCCATAAGTTTTAAAAACTATCAAACCTAACCATAGGTTTGTATTTTTTACATGATTTTAATTTGATGAATAGTTTTAGTAGTAACAATTAAGGGTCAAAGGAATTCATAAATAAACAATCAAAATGTCCAAAAGCAAAATTATCATCATACCAATCATTGGATTTTAACACTACGGAAAGCTACGGAAATATAGAATATATATGTTTAAGAAAACTATTGGGCTTAGTGCCACATAAATGTAAATGTAGCTCTCATTTTTATTTGAAAATTAAATTGCTAAATCGCATATTGTATAAATTGTTGGGGAAAAAAAAAGGGTGAAACTGAACACATATGTATGTGTTTGCAACACTATTTAGTTAAGCGACAAAGTACGTAACACAATCAAAATATTCCATTTAAAGTAATAATCTCTTACCAATCTTTATTTAAATTTCTTGTATTTAAACAAAAGCATATTGCATAAATTATTCAGGTATTATCAAACTCATCATGTTTTAATAGAATTTGTCAACTAAATAGCACTTAAAAGAATAATAACACACGAAAAATAAAGAAATAAATTCCATAATAGTGCCAAATGACATAGAATTACATAAAAGATGGGTTGCATGCCAAATTTATTTTGGACAATCATACCTTAACTGCAAAAAGAAAAACTTAAAATCATAAGGTAACATAAAAAAAAGTTCGAAGGAATATATATGTCATATCTTGTACGTCTAAGCTTAACACTTGAACTATATTCTAAGAAAATTTCTCTTTTTAATTTCATAATGAAGATCTGTTCTTTTCCTCGGTTAGCTTCTAGACGACATGTATTTATATCATTATCTAGGAAGAAGAAAAGAGAACGATAGATGATGGAAAAGAAAAGAAAAGAAGATGATCTAGAAAATAATTTACTGATATTTATAGTGATATTTAGTTATCTTTACACCTATCAAATTAATGGAGCGCATTGAATCATGATACATAAAGTTTGTTTTGGTTTCAAAATTTAAAAAGTCACTGAATTGGAAGAGTCATTCATTACTAAAGTGTAATTGTTGGACATCATATTCCACCATTATGTAATTAAAAGGCGAAATGGTCTGGTGAACCCTTATATTTGTATCAATTTTTATTTGGAATCCTTCTACTTACCCTTTTATCATCTGGATCCTTACTCAATAAAATATAATTTAACAAATCCCTCTGACCATTGACCAAACTTATGTGTCTTTAAAATGACTGAGTTGACGGAAGTGTGTCACTTCACGCACCTTAAGGCGAGTGAATAATTTTTTCAGGTTAATTTTTTTTTTTAAAACTCAAATGGCCATAAGGCCTATTATATTAAAAATCAAAATAAATGCAAAATATTTTCTTCAACATCTTGCCATGACCCAGATAGAAAGAAAACAAAGAGTCAGGACGCAAAACAAAACAATAGAAATAATCTTAAAGAAAAGAACGAAAAAGAAGTGAATTAACATTTGAGCACATAAACCCAGAAGTTTCTTTGACATCTTGCCATGGACGATCATTAAAGAAATATTTTTTTGAAAAAAATAATAACTAAAAAGTCATTTCTTCTTCCCCAAAGCTTAGTTCATCAAAACGGAAGTGAATGCTTAACATGCCGATCTCAAATTTCAATCACTAGCTCAGCTTCTAGAAAATCCTTTGTTGTAAAATGTTGTTCTTTAATGGTGTTGTCAGCCAGAGACTTGAAGGATTTGACGCTTAGAGAAGGAGAATCGTGTGTTTTGCTTGAGATCCATATGGGAACAAGCGCAAATAGCTGAAAATTGCTTTCTCTCAGAGGTCGTAAGAGCCAGCTCTTAGCATCGTAGGTTCCTTCTCCGGTAAGAGATGGATAGAATCGGTTGGCGAAAAGTGACAACGCTGAGTATATGACGATCGGAAAAACTTGAAGATCCTGAGCTGATTGAATGAGGGAGTCTACACTTCGAGCTCACAAATAAGAGCAAACCTCCTTCTTCATTCTCGATCCCTCTCTCTGCATAGAACCTATTGGTCGAAATGCTTAAGAGAACCAAATGTTGAAGAAATTCAAAGCAATCAAATTTATTTGTCCAGGTGACGTGGAACCCACTGCAAACAAAATCAGCACAAGAACAATCGATCGATTTGGAATCATAAAGGTAATGAGTATGATTATCAAAATTTGTACAACGGATTTGTATCACTGGCTAGTGGAGAAGAGAAGAGTGGGTAAGGGTGTGGTCATGGCAGTGAAGAGGTTTTTCGGCCAGATCTAGTGGTGGGTGACTTAGGTTGTTGTTTTTGTGGAGGTTGGAGGAGAAAAGTAAAATAGTATTGGTGTGCGGAGGAAATGAAGACAAGCAAAGGAGAAAGGATATGTGATTTCGCCAGCAAAAATGGCGACGGCGGCGGCAATGGCTTTCTCCGGTTGATTTTGGTCCTGAAAATTTTAAATGTATGGAATTTCACTTTTTAAAATGCCAAAAATAAATTTAAATGTTATTTTTTTACATTTAATTAAATAATTTTAGTTAATTATTTTAAAAATAGTTATGAAATAATTATGATGTGACATTAATATATCTGACGTGGATATGACATGTCAATTATATAATGGAGAGTGAGCTACACACATGGTTGGAGGGGCTTAAAAGTCTCATTTTAATTGAGTTTAAGAGCGAGATGACAATAGGAATAAGTAGAAGGGTTCAGAATATAAATTGATACAAGTATAAAGGTCCACAGACCATTTCGCCTAATTAAAATATGGAAGTGCTAAATGACCAGAAAAATTGGCAAGAATTTGACCAGAAAATTAAAAATCTACTCCCTCAGTCCCATTTATGTGACATCATTTGATCGGGCACGGAGTTTAAGAAATAATGAAGACTTTGAAATGTTTACCAAATTGTCCTTCAATAAAGTAAACTATTTTTTCTCTATCCTCATAAATGTATTAGGTACTATCTTTAAAATTAAGTGGGACCAACAAGGGTAAAAAAGAAATTGTACCTTTAAATACTTACCATATAAGGAAATGTGACATTTTTTTTTGGACTGACCAAAAAGGGAACGGTGCCACATAAAATGGGACGGAGGGAGTATAATATTTTTTTTATTATAATAAACTCATCTATTTTCCATTTTTTATTTAAAAGGTATTAAAGTTAAAAGGCTAAAAATGTTTTAATAGTTAAAATAACATAGAAAAAAAATCAATCTGGCCAAAAGGTTTTTTCTATTAAAATATGGAAAACATTCACGTATAGCCACTTAAAAATAATTGTACTCTCCATAGCTATAGTTTGATAATTACAATTTGTAACTACATGTTATATGAAGGAGAGAGCTGAGCGAGACTGGGAGAGAGAGGAAAAAAGCGAGAGAGATGGGGAAAAGAGTGGGAGAAAGGTGAATTGTATATGTATATTGCTTAGATAATTGTGTGTGTATATATATATATATATATATATATATATATATATATATGGCAAGAGAGATTGGGAGAGGGAAGAGAGAGGCGAGCGAGACAGGGAGAGGCGAGCGAGATCGAGAGAGAAAGGAGAGAGGCGAGCGAGAGAGGGCAAAGAGCGGGAGAGAGGTGAATTGTATATGTATATAATTGTATATTATACATATGCATTTGTATATATGGCAAGAGAGATTGGGAGAGGGAGAAGAGACGCAAGCGAGAGAGGGCAGAGAGTGGGAGAGAGGTGAATTGTTTATGTTTATATGTTAAATAATTGTATATTATACATATGTATTTGTATATCCTGGCGAATTATACATATACAAACGTAACTAATTATACAAATTCGAAGTCAGTCCACGCAATTAATGTATAATGTTAGTCGCGAGTGATAATTATAGCAAACTATAGTTATGATGAGTAATTAAATAGTATAAGTTTGCTTAATCGCGTAATTTTCCTTAAAATATTAATATTTAATAAATTAATTCAAAAAATTATTTAGTGAAGGGGAAAATGGTAATCCAACTTTAAATATTGGAGATCAATACTATATAAGCTTGGTAAACAGTTAAAGAGTTTAAAATATTTATTTTATACATGTTTAGGGGTTTGGAGGAAATCTCATAAAGTATAAGGGTCTAGTTTAACATTCGAGTCAAATATAGAATCTCTTATGTTATTCCGTTTTTATATAAAGCACAATTTCGATAAGTGTATCAAAGTTCAGGGCAAATTAGATTTTAACAAACTTTGCACCAACTTAGAAATCCTACTCCCTTTGCCCCGCCTATAAATAATGATTTAGCAGTTCCTCTCATTCAGTCATTCTCAATGCAACTCAACATATGGCGGCGAGAAATTGAAGGGCATTCGCCACAATGAAGAGGTCATTTATGACGATGGAGATGGTGGAATTCAATTTCAACATGAATCCTCTTCTTAGATACTTCACAACCAAATCGTCGATTTATTGTAAGTTCACTTTACTTTTTTGTTTTCGAAATAACTCTCATCAACTAGCACAAGTTTGAGGTGAACTGGCACTAGTTTGATGTCAACCTTCAGAAGTAATTTATCAAATTGGTTAAATCTAAAAGAATAACATACTCTTTATTTAATACGATCCCACTATACATATCGATATACATATATATTCACCGATTACATATCAGTCATCCAGAGATCCTGATCTATTTAAAAATTGCTATAATTGATATATCCATATATCATATTTCTGCGGGAACAAGAGATTTTTCCTTTATGTTCGGTGGAAATCACATGTTATACTATATTCCTATAAATAGATATTTGTGATATGATACCAGTATAATTTGATTTCCCTTATTTGATGATGTATTTGAATTCATCTATTTCGTAGTGATTGACTGAACTATCATGGGCAAAAACATCATCTTTTTTAAAAGAACATTTTAATTTTAATTGGTCTATTTGATCTTATAGAAAAATTGACCAATATTATGTCTTTTAAATTTATGTTTGTCTTAGATATATTTTTAATTATTTTTTTAGAATAGGTGTGTGTATATATGAAAGCAAGTCTAAAAATTGGTGGGTGGATTATTCAACTTTATATTTATTATACAAAATTTATTTTTCCTTTTTATACATAGAAATTATATTACTTTTTCATAGTTATATAAAAATATTTGACTGAATTTTGTAAAACTTCCAATTAAAAATGAAATGATATTAGTGATTGATTTTAATTAAATAGAATTATTCTATTCACTGATATCATTATTCATTGTATCACTTAATTTTGCTTTCTCATTTATATTGTATTGATGTCAAAGGTGACTTTCCGGAGGACCTTAGAATTATAATTAATTAAGAAAACTAAATTCAACTGTTTTTAATTTTCATTTTTTTTGCCCAGTTTTTAATTTATATTAACTCCATAATTGTATAATAAATAAAAAAGAACATATTTCTTCTGCACCTGGTAGTTTGATGAATATTGATGATGTACAATATTAAAATTTCAATATTCATGAAAAGAAAAAGTGAACATACCACATAATTTTCTCAAATATATAATTTTAACAAATCAATAATTGAGCTTTTTAGATATGTTTCAATTTCTTTATCAGAAATCTACCTTTATAGTGAAATTAGACAAATTTTATGAATTAATCATAAATAGAAATTAGGGGGAGCCATGATTTGGAAACGCATCTGAATTGCAGAGATACTCTTGAAGTTATTCATAAAGTTACTACTGCAATTCAGGTTCGTTTCTAAATCATGGGTCTCTAATTTTGATTTATGAATTCGTAAAATTGTCTATGTTCATCCACTAATGATACACAACATAATTATCATAAAGATTATTTTTTTCAATGAAAATTTGATGTGTAATCATATTAATTGTTCTTTAAACTTTTTACCATACAACTCAATTACTGAGACATCTTCAATGAATTATTTCATGATGTGTAATCATATTATGTCTGATGAATTTTTTTTTAGTCAATAAATTACTTTATTTATAACATTATTTCATCCATTATATAAGAGTGAAATTTACCTTCTTATTACTTAATTTTCATGATAGGCAATTCAAATGATGATTGAATATTGATAATCAGAAGCTACTAAATTTAAATGATAGCGTTTTGAGGCAGATATTTTGTTAATATCCTTGTTAATTGCTAGCTAAAGATGAATAGCAATAAAAATTAAGAATCATGTCATTGATGACTTAAAGTCACATTAATCTGAACTTAAATTACATAAAAGGAAGTTATGAAGTTCCATTACTATGAAAAATAGAGATGACATGCTTCATTGTTTCGATACATGCAGTATGAGTTCATATTAATCATATATTTACTTCGACTTTAAGTTATTAATAACATGATTTTTCAGTCTTTATTGTTACCACATTTTTATAAGGAGATTAACAAGGCTGTCAACAGCAAAAAAAAATGTTTTAAAATACTAATTTTTTTAAGTTCGATAACTTTTGTTTATCTAATTGAATCATTATTTGGATCGTATATCGTGAAAGTTGAACGATACAGAAATAAAATTTCATTTTTATATTAATTGACAAACAGTAAAAACAAATAACATGCACATGTGTGGATAATAATCATAATTCTTAGGATTAATAGTGAAATTAATGGTAAACATTTTTAGTAATCATGCAATATTATGATTCGTTATTTGTGTTACAGTTGATCATCATATTTTTTGTAGATGAATTGAATTTTACTATTCATTTATTAAAAAATATAAAGGTCAACAGTGTTAATTAAGAGATTTGACATGTGAATTTAATCGAAATTGTCGAAGGAGCCCCAAACATTAATTATTAGACAAGTGACATATTTGGGAAAAACTTTGGCAAATTTGGTTTAGCTCATACAAATCTTTGACTTCTTCTTCTAATTTGAATTCATTCAAGTTTTACACAATAAAACAAAGGTTTATATCCACATTTAAACCCCACTTGTACATGCATTTATTTACCTTGTTGTAATAAGATGAGGCTTTTTGTATATGGTGAACGTCTCGCCATTGAAATCCTGCATATAATCAACAAGATGGATCTGGAAAAGCGTAAGAGCCTTTTTGTACATGGTGAACGTCTCGCCATTGAAAACCTGCATATAATCAAGGAGATGGATCTGCAAAAGCAAAAGAGTAAAACTGAGAGAAACAAAGACTCTCTATTATAGTACTAAAACATTTATTTATGTTACATCACGATTGCTAAAAATCATAACACAGTTGGAAGCTGCTAATTCCACAACTTTTTACATTTAAAGGGGGCATCAACTAAACAAATGGGGTTCTTGCCATATAACCCAAGAAGCACAATTGCTTGCTATTACAACGTCACAATCTCTGCAAAATAAGCTCACTACTAACACATGCTAGAGAATATTGGTGTACAGGGAACCCCTTCGATCAATATCTCAACACTGCAATCATTGGCTCCAAATGCAAGCCCTGAAACAAAATTGTTAAACGATGCAAGGATCAATATTCTGGTATGTCATCCCAAAACATAAACAAGAATGGACACTAAACAAGTAGATAAAGCACAAGTATCAATCAAGTACATCTCAGTCTCACACCAATACCAGATGCTATATTATCAGTAAGACTATATTCCTTGCCCACAATTTGGGGACACCTTTTCTTCGCCCGAAAGGATCTTATGGGAAAAACAATGCAACAGTGTATTACTTTGGAAAAAGAGGAAAAACAGCACAAAAAGTATTGCTGACAATACCAAATACCAGAAGTAGCACAAAACTAGGCAAATTATAAAAAGTAGAAAAAAAGGAGGCACAAATCAAAAGAAACAGTATAACCCAACAAGGATCTAATTGACTACATGCTCATTCCTTTAGGGTAGGGACAGCCAAGAGCTAAGCAAACAGGTTTAATATTTGGACAGAGAATCCCGTGTCAAAAGATTCATGTCTCGAGAGGCTAATACTCCTCAGTTTACTCAGCAAATACTCACAACTTCCGTACTACTGGTCAGCGTCTATTTCCTCCAAAAGGAGTCCAGCTTTTTATAATTAAAATTTAAAGACAAAGCATTCACTTCCAGCACTTCTCACTTAAAATTGAGAAACCCTTATCTTTCACATCATTTTCAGCCTTAAAAAGCAACAAACCTGTGCCTCACTGTGCTCGCTTTCAATGACACTGATAGGGAATATCCCTTTTATCTCTTTAATGAACCCAATTTGGATTTCCCTTGTCATGGAACCAATTATTAGTTCAATCTCTTTACCTTGAATTGATTATCCTTTTTTCTGCTAATTTCTGTTCCTCCCTAATCTAATTTCTTGTGTTTATCCTATTTAGTTTTTCATTGTTATGTTCGAGGAATTAGTCCACAATATTACTACGAACAAACCCCAATTTCAATCCTACAAGATCAACAACAAATCTCGGATAAAGCAATTTGAAGTTTCACCTTCAAACTTCACCCGAGTTCCACGTGTTTCGCCACAATTTCTTCCAAATTTCAGACAGAGTTTCGATCTTACAAACGCAACACAATCAGTTTTCAAACTCAATCAGCACACAAAACTTCAAACTCAATTGCTTCAGTTCAAAGCTCTCTCAGCCAACAACGGTGGACTCAATTTTCATCCAAGCCTAATCCAAATGGACTCATATGCGAAATCAGGAGCTCCTTACAAGCATAGGAACTAACCCCATGGCTAATCTTCTTTGCCAAGTCAGATGCACATATTTTTTATCGAACCCAGTTCAAACATGCATCAATTGACTTGAAACCTCAAATTCAAACTCGAAAATTAATTTTCAACCGCCTCGGACGACATCCACTCGAATTGGACCAATATCTTCAAAGACCTTTCAGATTTGAAAAGCTCTGAACCGTCAATGGTAAATTGTAGATTTCAAAAACAGAACCAGTAATTAAGTCCAGATTTGGGTCTTCAAATCACCCAAACTTTCTTAGATTAGCAAACCTCAGGTACCAGCAGTGAAGCACAAAGAGAAGTAGTGAAGAACAACATGAGTTTTGATATTCATATTTGTTTTAAACTCAAACAGTGAAGTGCAATATGAACCAAAAAGAATAAACACAGATTTTTTGTTTCGGAACTTTTCTGGTTTTTTGATAAAAATCAAATACTTAATGTGTGTAAGAACAAACACTAATCCAAACTCTGATACCAAGATGATACAAACTCAAATGTAAAAGCAATAAAATAGAACAAGACAATTACAAACACGATAGTATAAAAGGGTTAATACAAGAAATTAGATCAGGGAGAAACAGAAATTAACAGAAAGATACAAGGGATATTCCCTATACACTCACCAATGGGAGTATCATACTCATTCATAAAAATCTAGACTATAGAGAATTAAGTCATTGATCATAAACTATGCAGCTATTTATAGTAGCTACTAATGCTTATTACAGAAATGGCCAAATGGGCTGTGATTGTAAATTGTAAAACTGACCTTCATTCTTGACCTATTATAGCCCTTTACCTTGATATCATCTTATAAGGGTTCCAAATTGAGAGTACTAGACAGAGATGTATCAGGAGGTAAGAAGATTTAACATTGGAAGTCTCCTCAGCATCTTTGAGACCTTGAAAAGTCTTCTTCGAGATGTTGACAAAACCAAGAGCTCTCTCAAGTTCCTAGTCATTCAAGAATCAAAAGTAATATTCCATCCTTGATATCCCCAAACTGCTTCTGCTTTTGCTTCATGAAGTGATACAATATTACAATGCTAAAAAAAAATCTCGAAACAGATCAATCCATGTCTTAACCAGTTATCACTCCGAGAAAGTTTTACCCTCCATCCCCAACACCACCACCACCACTCCTTTATAGTGGTATCAGAAGCCAAGGAATTCTAGTAGTCTGCTATATTCCAAACCCCAAACCCATAAGGACTGTTGACAATTCCTTAGCACCAATGTCCATCCCGATCATACTTGTCACAGATGACCCTTCTCCACAAGGAATTAACTTCCAGGTTATACCTCCATAGCTATTTCATAAGTTTGTTTTGGTTGTGTGGAGATCCTTGATGCATAAACCTCCTTTCGTTTTACTTCTAATAAGTGTGTTCAAATTAACCAAATGGATAGCTTTATTGTCTTTGTTTCCTTGCCATATGAAATTCCTCCTTAATGCATCAATTATTTTCCTCGCTTTGCAAGGTAAAAGGAACAAAGACATGACACAGGTAGGAAGTGCATCAAGTACAGAGTTCACTGATATCACTCTTCCTCCCATCGATAAATATTCTCTCTTCCAGATTGCTACTCTTTTCGCATCTTTCAAGTACCCTATTCTAGATTTCATGAGCTTTATCTTAGGATGCAGAAGCCCAAGGACAGCCCAGATAAGTAGTTGGTAGTGACTCCACGCCTCACAGCCCAAAGTTGCTGCTAGAACCTGATTATTAACAATCTCTTTAACTGGGAATAGCATAATCTTTCTCCAGTTAACATGAAGCTCCGAAACTGCTTCAAAGATGATTTGAATAAGCCATAAGTGTTTAAGCTGATTTTGATTTCGCATCAAGACCAGTGTACCGTATGCATTGAGGAAATGTGTGGTCTCCATATTATCAACCTCCCTATTAGAAGCTTTAATCCTTTCAGCCATCCTTTTCCTTTAGATAACGGTGCTACATAAATTAGGCAAGTTCTGGTAGATAACGACTTGTATATAAACAACAGCGAAACCACAGATACATAGTGGTAAGAGCATGGTCTCCCATCAAATTTACGATTTGTCTGCATTTATCGCCTCACGAGGCACCAGAAAAACATTTAGGGTTCTCGATCCGGGATTTTTACCTCATTGACAGATGGTTGCACCCTTCAGAATCCTAGACCCAAGGTTTTTGCCTCATGAACATTGAGTAAATCTCTTCATCACTGATCCACTGTAATTCTTACACAGATGCTCGCACTTGTATGATTTGGCCGACTGAAATCTATTTTTCCCCTCCTCCCACACCCCACACGTACAGCTAGAATGCCATGGTCCAGTAATACCTTGCTCTGTACACTAGTATTTGTGTAGTTAATAACATTAGACTATTACTTGTCATATCCCACATCAACTAACCTATCAAATCGGCTGCATATTAGCTATACATCAGTTAACTATTCCAAAAATCTAAATTAGTCAAGGTTGATACATCATACATGTATCAGCTGATATCCATTCTGCTCAATTTAGGCGCTTGCCTGGTAGGCAGATCACAACAAACTCAAAAGTCCTCTTGGGCTAGTTTCCTTGGCCGATCAACCTACTAAAACCTCCTCCTTTATCCAGATTTAAATTTCACAAACTCACATAGGTAGAATTCATCACCAACTCCACCAGCAAAATAAATTTCTGTGTAGCATATATACTGTTGTATCTTGAGGGATTAGATTAATTGGAGTTATGATTTTTTCATTGGCTAGCAAAGTTATTGCAGACACGTGAGCTACTAGGTTCTATGTCAGATTAAGACAGACTAAATTGGGCTCTCTACTTACCAAACAACTACGAACTTCAATGGGAGAAGAAGAAATAAGTTGGTTTTGGTTTAGACCCAAATAATATGGAAAAGACAACAAGTCACCTTTCTCAAAAAAAAAATGGAAAAGACAAGTGTTGAACATATTTATGTCAATATGGTGCAGTTAGTGAATGACAATTCAAGAGTAATGACAATCAGCAACCATAAATATACATACAAGTAAACTGTACGCATATGTTTTCTGTGTTCCACAACTCCACCAAACACTTCATAAATCTAAATGTATCATAAATTTAAGTGTTTATGTGAGTCAAACACTTCGACATTCACCACTATCTGAAACTCTTGCCTTATGATAGTATAATATGATACACTTCCTTGATTCAACCACTAAACAAGCCACCTCTACTAACCCTTACTCTTTATCTGGGTTAAGACCAGGAAACTCACACAGGTTAAATATTCATCGCAAACTCCACCAGCAAAACGATTCAAGAAATTGTCCATCAGCAAACATACTGTTGTATCTTGAAGGATTCGTCCAACTGAACTTGTTAACTTTTGTCCAAGTAACTATCTTCATCAAAAAAAAAACTTTATTCAATTAACTATAAAGGGGGGGAAGCTAAATATAACGAACTTCCTTGGTCAAAGAGATCCTTCAATTTGGCTAGTAAACATATTATAGACGTGTGACAAATGTGTGTTAATAGGTTATTTGTCAAACTAAGTCAATCTGATTACATGAATTGAGTTTTCTGCTTCCTAAGTGACTAGAAACCAACAAAGTAGAAATTTGATGGGCTGATGAAGTGGATGTGGAGGTACAATGATGAAGATCAGGCTTTCTGGAGGTAAGTCATTCCGTGAAAGTATGGGCAGGCAAGCCCTTGGTGTACAAGTATGGTATCCAACATATATGGTGTTGGGGTGTAGAAATCAATTAGAGCTTTATGGCCACAGTTGGAATTAAATATTTGTGTTTAAGTTGGCATGGTAGAAAGACTAGGTTTTGGAGGGAAGTTTGTGATGGTAGGCTCAGTGTTTTGGACGGTGAGAGGCGACAAGGGTCTGCCTCGCCATGCGGCGAGGCGCTTGCCTTTTTGAATCGAGGCGCCAATTAATACAAAAAATTATAAATATTTAATTGCATCGCAATCATATATTAGCAAATATTTCAATTCAAACACTAATAGTAGATACTAAAAGTCTAGAACTTTAAAGACCCAATAATTCAAAAAAAGACAACACTAGAACTCTAAAAGTCTATTCTTCTTCAAAACTATCCAACTCTTGAAGATCAACATCCTCACATCATTATATTTTTGAAAAAAAAATTATAGACAGCAAGCAGCGAAAAAACAGAGTGAAGGCAGCAAGCTACTCTAATGAGAAGAAACGAAAAAAGAAGAGAAGAAGAACACTGAAGAAGAAGAGAACTCAAGAAGATGAAGAACTGAAAAGAAGAAAAAAAAAAGAGAGGAGCAATCGCGACAGTAGTGCGATGAGCAATTACCTTCGAGGGATTGATTTCAAGTCGTGCGATGAAGGAAGAAAAGAGACGCGAGGGGAAGAGGAGTAGTAGCGACTTCAAGTTTCCAATCGCAGCAGCAACAACTCTAATTCCAGTTGATTTCAAGCCTCCAGTTGAGAAGGAGCAGCCGCGAGATAAGTTGAAAAAATACCCAAAAACCCCTTAGTTGATCATTTGGCTTTTTAATTATTAAAATTCTAAAAAAAAAAAAAAAAAGGGCGACGCCTATTGCATCGCCAATTCCACGTCAGCCCTCGCCTTGGCTCGCCTTTTTTATCTCACCACGCCTCGCCTGAAATAGGCGAAAACCCGTCGCCTCGCCTTTCGCCATTGGCGATGAGGCGCTCGCCTTTCTAAACACTGGTAGGTTATAAACGCAAGTTTTTAGCTATTATTTACTACACTTCAATTGAATTTGAGCTAATTTATGATCAATTTATACTCGTTACGCTTGTTTTGTTGTGTAGGGTGTGTCTTCGAGATAACCAATGAGTTTGGAGCTAAAATAAGTGATTTGGAACTTCGAAGATTGAGTAGATGTCCAAGAAAATTAATCAAGACCAAATTTGGGGTTCAAGGAAACATTGGATGTGAATAAAGCAGTGTAAAGATAAGGAGATTCGGAGCAAAAATGAATCAAATCAGAAGAAGTGGGAAAAGGAAATCAATTTGCTGATGAGCATTTGGAAAGTCTCGAAGAAAATGGGAAATATTGCAATTAATACACCAAAGGTTGCAGTTAATGCACACCAAATATTGTAGCCAAATATCATGTGATTAAAGTGAAGGGATGGATAAAGAGAAGCAAAATCAGCCACTGCCTCCCTCCGTGTTAGCTGCGCATTTGGAGCATCAGGTGCGCATCCGCAGAACGTGTTTACAGGACTGATTTTTTGTACTTCATTCAGTTAAGGGTGTTTTCGTCCGGGACCTTTTGGGACGTGTTATAAATAGATCCTAAACATGCTTTAGAGAGGACTTTTGACTAGTGTTTAGAAAGGCGAGGGCCTCATCACCAATGGCGAGAGGCGAGGTGAGGCGACGGATTTTTGCCTATTTCAGGCGAGGCGTGGCGAGATCAAAAAGGCGAGCCAAGGCGAGGGCTGACGTGAAATTGGCGATGCAATAGGCGTCGGCTTTTTTTTAAGACTGAATTTTAATAATTAAAAAGCCAAATGATCAAATTAGGGTTTTTTGGGGTATTTTTTCAACTTATGTCGCGACTGCTCCTTCTCAACTCCTTCTCAACTGGAGACTTGAAATCGACTGGAATTAGAGTAGTTGCTGCTGCGATTGAAACTTGAAGTCGACTGTCGCGACTCCTCCTCTTCCCCTCGCGTCTCTTTTCCTCCTTCATCGCACGACTTGAAATCACGACTTGAAATCAATCCCTCGAAGGTAACTGCTCATCGCACTACTGTCGCGACTGCTCCTCTCTTTTTTTCTTCTTTTCAGTTCTTCTTCTTCTTGAGTTCTCTTCTTCTTCAGAGTTCTTCTTCTCTTCTTTTTTCGTTTCTTCTCATCAAAGTAGCTTGTTGCCTTCACTCTATTTTTTCGCTGCTTACTGCCTTCACTGCTTGCTGTCTATAATTTTTTAGAAAAAATATAATGATGTAGAGGATGTTGATCTTCAAGAAGTTGGATAGTTTTGAAGAAGAATAGACTTATAGAGTTCTAGTGTTGTCTTTTTAAATTATTGGGTCTTTAAAGTTCTAGACTTTTAGTATCTACTATTAGTTTTTGAATTGAAATATTTGCTAATATATTATTGTTATTGAGATTTTGGATATTTATATATGCAATTAAATATTTATAATTTTGGGTATCAATTGGAGCCTCGATTCAAAAAGGCGAGCGACCAGCATGGCAAGGCAGGCCCTTGTCGCCTTTTGTCGCTTCTCACCGTCCAAAACACTGCTTTTTACTTAGAAAAATTGGAGGTAGAAGGGCGTAAAACGGCGGAACTCACTACTTCCCATCAAGATTTAATTCAATACGGAAGTTTGAATCAATCGTCAATTGTCAGCTGTAATTTTGTGTGGTATATTAAGTTATTAACCTTCCAAATCAATTTCCAAGGCCATCTTGTTGTCATTGTCTTACTGAAATACAATCTCCTGTAAAATGATTTCACGATAAAAGACCTCTTCCTATGCAGCTTCCAAATTGGCAAATCAGAACCTACAGTACCTGGGAAAGCATTTAGAATCTCCAGCAAATCTGCTACTTTATGTATTTCCCAATCATTCATGGTCCTCCTAAAAATCATGCTCCGCCCTTGAGGAATCCATACTTGTGTCACCTTATCCATCTGTTGTAGGCTCAAAATGTATAGATCTGGAAAAGTAGTACGCAGATTCTCTTCCCTAATCCACAATTCATTCCGAAACTTTTTTTTTTTTTTGAGAAAGGTAACATCATTCCGAAACTTGTCTTCTCCCCATCTCTAATATTGTACTTCAGGCTGTAATTGAAAGAGGACTACAATCTTTTAACTGTTCTCTAAATAAAGCATCCAAAGGTACCAGTCACCTCCTCAGTAGTCTAGCTATTCTGAAGCCCATATTCCATAGTGCCTATCTTCGTAACAGTATCTCCATAGCCATTTCTTTAGTAGACTTTCATTCTGTGCACCTAGCTTCTTTATGCCAGCCCACCCTGTTTTTATGCTAGGGGTCACCATATCTGATTTTACTAGGTTGTACCCCTTCTTCTCCTAGTTGCCCTGCCATAGGAAAACTCTTCTTGCCTTGTTGATTTTCTTCTCTATGCTACTAGGTAGAGGGAATAGACACATCATATAGGTAGGTTGGCCACCCATGACTGATTTTATAAGAGTCAATCTACCACCGAAAGACAGATACCAACATTTCCATCTTGCTAGTTTCCTCTCACTTCTTTCCAGAACCTCACTCCACACTTCTAGCTCTTTATTTTTTGCTCCAGGAAGCATTCCTAGGTATTTTGTGGGAAGGGAGGCCACTTGACTTTCTAGGTTCTCAGCTAGGATTTGCATATTACGGACTTGGTTCACTGGATAAAGGCAACTATTGTGCCATTTGACATGAAGTCCTTAATTGATTTGATTAGTGAAAGAGCTTAATTTATAGTGTGTTTTGCACTCGTCGGTCTAGAATGCTCAGATCCATCTAAAGGACTCATATCCTGATTTTTTTTTCATATGCAACTGTGAATGAATCCTGGAAGCTCGGGGATAGAACCTACATTTTAGAAGCTATTTGAATGACTGGGAGGTAGAACGAGTGGCAAAATTATTGAAGGATAATGAGGGCTTCATAGGCACCTCCACTGACCCTGACAAGTTGAGATGGAAACACTGAAACACAGCAGTGATGAAGCTTTTCAGCCAATAGAGTTTACAGGAAGAATATTAAAGGCCAGATAATGAGCAATCCACATCTATGGAGAAAATTTTGGAAAAAGTATGGCACCAACCAAAGTATACTGCTTTACTTGTCTGGTGGCTAGGAGGGTCTTGCTTTAACACATGAAGTTCTCCAGAAAATGAGTACCAGATGTCTCTAGATGTCATCTATGCAAAGAAACAGGGGAAACAAACAGCCATTTGTTTCTCCATTGCAGATTCACAGCTCAGATTTGGACAATTTTCTTTAACCTCACAAAGGTTGGGTGGACCGTGCCAGAGCATACCTCAGATCTACTAAGCTGTTGGATTAGAAGGGGAGGAAGTAGGAGGCAGAAGAATTGGTAGAGAATTATCCCTTCCTCTATTTGATGGTCTGTGGAGGGAAAAGAATGGGCAGTTTTTTGAAGATAGGTTCATTTGGTTCAAAAGAGAAATGGAATTGTATTGTATCTTTCTATTTTTGGTGTAAAGAACAATGTATAAAAGAAGTAGATCAGCTTGTAGAATGACTAGGAGCTCTGTAACTATTTTTTTCTCTTTTCCTTTCTTACTATTTTTGTAGGTCTCCGGCATTGAAAATGCTGAGGAATACAACAATACCAGTTCCTCAAAACAAACAAACAAAAAGATAGAAAAAGTTTGTTTTGGTTTACACTAAAAGTCTAAAACAAATATGGAAAAGACAATGTTGAACATTTTTTATGACAACATGCAGTTAATGAATTGACAACCTCACCAGTAAAAAATTAAAGACAATTACCAATAATATATGCTACAATTTTTTTTTGTAAGGCGTGATCTAAGAAGTGTTCAAGCAATCATCTATAATACATGTACGTAAAACCTACACTTAGATTTTCTATGTCTCTCACCACCATGAAACATTTCATAAATCGCAATGCATCATAAATTTGAAGGATTACATGAGTCAAAAACTTACCATTCACCATTATTTGACACTCTTATGTTGTGTTTGTATAACATAGTACCCTACTTTGTTTCAACTACTAGGCAATTGTTCGCCCCCCTCCCCCCTTTGGTGCTTACCTAATGCAGCCGACTTCACGATCATTTATGGTTACATACAAGTGTAGTCAAAGGCACGCTTAAGCCCTGAAGCGAGGCTCAAAACGTGTTGAGCGCTTTGCCTCGATTTATGTGCACTTCTGTGTCAGCATCAAGTTTCTAAGGCAAACTTTCCTTGCCAATGAGCCTCTTTTGAAGAAGTGACACTAAACAATTGATATTTCACTTTATCATTTAAAAATTCAATTTATTTGGTCAAACATTTGTCATTCATGCTTATAATTATTAGCCTTAGACTAAACATATATGTTCGTATTTTTTCTCCCTTTGCTCCTCTTTTCATTAAAGCCCACGCTTTATTTGGGCTTTGCACTTAAAGCCCCCCATGGACCTTAGAGCTTTTTTGCGCTTTTTGCCTTTGATAACACTGTTACATACACCACCTTTTCCTCTATCTAGTCATCAGATTTTACATCAAAAACATACTCCATCCTTTTCACAAAGAATGACCTGGTTTGACTTGGCACGAAGTTGAAGAGTATAAAGAAGACTTTTGTATCCTGTGGTCCTAAATTAAAGTTAGGTTAAATGTACAAAATTGCCCTTTGATCTTGTGGGCTTAAACATGCCACGTGGAAAGCTGATTTTAAAATATTACCAAAAAAAGAAAGTGGTCATTCTTTTTGAAACAGACTAAAAAGGAAAGGAGGTCATTCTTTTTGAAACGGAGGGAGTAATTTTTTCACAACCAAACAGGCATCAGCCTCATTTCCTCAAGGCATCCCTATCAGTAAAGGTAAAAAGTTTATTCTTCTTTAACTTGTTTTTCTTTTTCTTGTAGAATGGTCAGATCCATCTAAAGGACTCATAACCAAGGCATATGCAATTCTAGACCATTGTAGATCGACTTAACAAGTAGGCACGTTTCTTACTGTTAAAGTTGACAGACACAGCGTCACAGTATGGCAAATTGTACTTGAAGGAGACTATTTGCTATTATTTAATCACGTATTATAATCCCCACATTATCATTCAAGTACAAATTGTTCACAAACCAAACAACCTCCGGTACGGATAAGCTTTTGCTCTATTGAGTTTAAGGTGGGGCATGCTTAAGTTCAATTTTTTAATTCTGGTTGGAAAGGAATTAATTTTATTCTTTTGTGTCGTTAAAAACGAGGGTGCCTTAGTTAATCAAACAAATATCTAATGAACAATTGATAGACGGCCAAAGAATTCAAATTTAATTAACAACAGGAAGGCAACTGAAGTTCAATAACCAGTAAAACGACAAGATTAACGACCATGCTACTTCATAATATAATATAGAAAAAATTATTAGTTCATATAGAGAACGGTCAGATACCCAAGATTTTCGATGCCATTAATTGGCTCGAGAAGCTGCAGTTGATGTTGTTGTGTCTCCTGTTCTGCTGGAAATTGCTGCAATGCCTGCATATTACCACCATCAATTGGTGCTGCTGCAATAGTTGGAGTCCCTTTCCCTTCCACTAACCGCCACATATACCATGCCCCTGCAGATCTATATGGCTTCCATTTGTCACATAATTGCTCCATCTGCGACGGCCTTGGCAGTTCCTCCAGTCCATACAGCAATTGCACACCTTTCCTGACCCCCAAGTCACTAACAGGCAAAACATCTGGTCTATGAAGTGAAAAGATCATGAACATATGCACTGACCAAGAACCAATACCCTTCACCATTGAAAGCATGGCAAACAATGACCTATCATCCATCTTTACAAGAGTTTCATCAGACAAAATCCCACTTTTATACTTGTTTGCCAAGTCATGGAGATAACTAGCCTTTCGCCCTGAGATTCCTACTTGCTTGAGCTGTTGAGGAGATAGGGCGAGGACAATGTCAGGGCAGACAGCGTCCTCTCCTCCACAAAGGGACACAAAGCGAGTGTAGATTGAGGTGCCTGCTTTATAAGCTAGTTGCTGATAAAGAATGCTCTTGCTAAGAGCTAAAAACGCAGAATGGTGCAACTCAAATTGCGGGGAAGGAAGTGTATCTATTAAGGAAACAAGGAGAGGGTCCACAGAACGTAGATGCTGCAGTGCATTGTCAATCTCTCCATCAGCTGATAAGGGTTTGATGATTTGGGGCAATACCCTTGATGATTTCGGTGCACTCTTCCGACGATTCTTCGTTACGGTAATCGCTCCACTGGTTGCAGTGGATGCTGATGGTACGGTGGTTTCCGGGGTTTTCCCATTGGAGGATGGGGTGGAAGAGAGTTTTCGGATTTTCTGTGGTCGAATTGGGATTTTGGAAGGGTTAGAGGGGTTTGGTTGAAGATCAACTGGAGAGTTCGATACAAGGGTGGAATCAGAAGAAATGGGTAGAGGTTGAGGTTGAGGTTGGGGTTGGGGTGGAGTTTGCGTCTGTTCACTCATGAGCGCTAAAAATGGCCACCAAAGATTCGCTAATATTTTTCGGCGGTTTTGTAGGAGGAATAATTGGAAGTTTCCGGTGGCAATCGACGGCGGCGGCCCGAAGAGTAGCTGAAGACGACGGTAAGTTGTGCGGTCTCGTAATATTGAGGTGAAATAATCAAAATGTCCCCTTATGGAAAATGCTTTTTTTAAATAAAATAAAATAAAATCGTCTTTCTTTCCATTTGTTAGACTTTTAATTATTTTTTTAATTAAAGGTATCTTTTTTAAAAAAAAAACGAAATTATAAAATTGAACTAAATTTATTCGTGTTGGTTGGAACTGAATTTATAAAAAATACATATAGTGTGTTTTTGGAACTAATTTTTAAAATGAGTTATAATGCTATAAGTAAACTTTTTTTTTTAATATAGAAGTACTCCGTGTAGATGATATATGCATAATTTAACATGTGTATTTCATGTATTTAATATTTGTTTGATTGATTCAGGCCTCTTACCATTATGTGTAATTTTAACAATTTTTACTTATCAATAATAATTATCATTAAGGAGAATTATATAATCATCTTAACCAAGCTTCAAATATTTTTTATCCTCTTTATAAATATCTATTTGATTATCAATTAGACAATTAATATTTTCACATCATTTAGTACCTTTATTTCTGAAACGTTATTTTTCTAATGAATATAATGACTCAACATAATATTCTATTTCTTTCATGTTTTATATAATTATATAAAGTACATTATAAATTACATATAAAGTTTTTACGATTTAATTTAAAATATCATCATGTGAAACTGCAATTAAATTTTAAGAATTTAGTTTCGATAGGAAACATGACATTTTATTATGAATATGACATCTATTCTCAAAACCATATTTATAAATTTTTAATCAAACATAACATGAGGTATTAGCTTCACCATTCAATACATAATTCAAATTTCTTGTAAAGTATTTCATGACATTGTCAAAATAAATGAATTATTATTTCCCTGTATATATGAGATCTAATTTACATTTTAGATATTTTAATAAACACGAGTATTTTTACTTTAGAAAAATAAATTCATGAAATGATATTTTTTTTTTCTTAAACATGTTTCTTAATTCACTAAGCGATATCCAACAAACTCAACAACATCACAATTGAACTCAAGAATATCCAACAAGCCCAATAACACCAACTATATACGATCGAACTCATATCAACAAATACTCATTCAATTTCATAATAAACGAATTCATTAGTGATTATGTCACGATCAGACCGTTGTGATGACACTCACACTAACTCTTTAGTGAGAGAATCACTACCGCAACCTGACTAAGCAACTTAAAGAAACTAAACTATTTAAAGATACGGAAGGAGATTTAAATAATGTATTAAGTAGTGAGTTCCCAGAAACTCCGAAGGTTAAACAAAAACAACCAAGCATAAACCTCACGGAAGTTCAACCCCTAGACCTGAAAGTCATTGTACCAAAACTCTACTAATTCACATTCTAAGAAAAAATGGGTGTTGCCCCGAAAACTAAACAAAAGTAAAAGTCTAAATTATAGGCTGAGTCCCCAAAAAATGGACTAAATTAACGATGGATCTATGACAACCTGAAAGAAATATTAAATTCGGTCTCGGTCAATGATCTCTTAGTTGAAGTCCGTCAGTAGCCTCTTGAAGATGCCATGTACTCAACAAAGAAAGAGCAAGTGTAGTATTAGTAAACGAAACAACAGTGTACTAATAGGTACACATAACTACTCTAGTAAGCGAAATATGAGCAAGTACTTACAATAAACACATATATACAGGATGCACAACTCAATTATCATTTTAGGAGCAATATACAATTCCCCAATATCAATGACAACTATATATGAATGCAATAGTCACAAATGGTCCTCTCATGAAATCCATACTCAAACTATTGGTGTGTCAGAACGTGATATCGATCTAATATATATATGTCGGAACGTGACACTCGGTCTAATATATATGTTGAAACATGACATTCGGTCTAGTCACCACAACCACAATCACAATCACAATCACAATCACATTCATAATTAAAAGTGCACATAATCACATAGTCAAATAATTGGTTCATGAAATGTAATTGTTCATACTTAATAATTTCGTTAGATTCGATTCATGTTTCCTATTCACATACATGCATATACACAATGGAGCAATTAACAAGTATATATAATACAACAGGAAGTCGAATCATCACCTACCTCGAAATCAAACCTGAATACTCCTAATACACTTGAGCCTTTCCTTTTTGGAGTCTTGCAGCTTGTCTTGGTCTAAAATAATTAATTAATCGAAGAATCAATAAACAAGGTCTAATTTATCCAAATTATATCAAAATATCAACCCAAGGCCAAATCCATGATCTTAATGCTCAACTAGGATTTTTCCACCATTAACTTTAAGTCAAAACTCTCCCCCAATGATATTTAATAAAGATCCTACGTTCTAAGAATCAAAGAATATATTAGGGAAGTAATTAACTTACCTATAGCGCGAGAATTCATGGAAATATGATCAGAAAATGCCCTAGGTCGTCTCTTAGCTCTTCAAAAGAGGTTTTGCAGAAAATAACATTTTTTTGAGATTTTTCCGGGTTAAGTCGCGACTGGCCCGTCATTGCAGGCCCTATTCTGCCACAACGAGCCCTATCCCGCCACAGCGATCCTGCCCCGGCGGGATTCATTTCACAGTAGCAGCTTGGAAACTCGTAATTTGAGTTCCAAGCTCCCATTTTGCAACACACCTTCAACCTTGACGTACTAAAACTATCCTTTCCTGCCAAGTTTCTGGTGTTCTACCGCCCAAATTCGATTCCGTTAAGTCGTATCGTCTCCTTAACGTCTTGGCTATCCACTCACGTGATAAAACTCATAACTAAATCTCCCAAACATTACTGAATCACCCTAGACCTCACCTAACTTCGGATTTCGTCCAAGTCTGAACTAGGCGGGGAATTTTCAAGTTACTATTCATAAGTTTTCAGGCACAAATTATTTCCCCGTTTTATGCCTTTTATTTTCAACTCAATTTATATTGAGTATAAAATGAAAAATTATTATTATCATGTTAATATGATAAAAGAATAAATATTTTTTAAATATATAAAACAAATAAAATTTAATGGAAGGGGTAATAACGTAACAACAATAAATGAAAAGAGTTTGAAACTTAACCATAAATAGCATTCATTGAATGCATTTTATGTCTTTTAGGATCCGTTTGGTAGGAGGTATTAAGCAAAATAATTCATGGATTAAAATTTAGTCCAACAAAAACATTGTTTGGTTACTTTATTTCCCTAATCCATGGATTACTTATACCTCATACAAGGTCTTATTTTATCTCTGGAAAAGGGAGGGATAACTAATCCAAGGTTTAACAATCCTTGGATAAGATCCCTAAATGACTAAACCATCCTCAAGTATTTTTTCCTATTTTTTTGTTATTTAATATTTTATTATTATTATTATTATTATTATTTATATGAGGATATTTATAAATATTCTTTTAAATTATCCAAATCCGTTCAATGCAATTTGATGATTTCACAAACTAATATTTTTTTCTTTGTGTTTGATTTGTTATATTGGGTTGATTTTTTATTATTATTTTTTTAAAATGTAGTTCCTCGATTGACTACTAGAACTATTTTTTTTTAAAAAAATAAGCTTCGTGTATTTGAACAATTTAAGTAGCGATCTATGCAAAGTTTAAGGTATATTTGACCAAATTAGAAATATATTGTGCTACAATGATGTATATAGTGGCATATAACACCTCAAAATAATAATAATTTTTTTATATTTTAGTATTTGACTTGACTAGTCAAATGAAATATAAAATCTCATAATAACTCAAGGACATAATAGGAAATAAACTTTTTCTAGAGTTTTAAACCAAACATTAGATTAGGTGAAAAATAATGAACCAAACATTTGATAAAAATCAATCCATGCATTACTAATTCATGTGTTAGTAATCCCTGCATTATGCTTATTTGTACCAAACAACCCCTTAGTTCTTAGCTCAATTTATGTGTAGTAAAAAATGAAAAAAAAACAATTATCGTTTTCTAGATACGATAGAAGTAATAAATAAACGAAATAAATGTGTTTTAAAATTATTGGACAAATAAAATTAAATGAAAGGGGTAATAACGTAATTTCAACAATAAATTAGAAGAGACTGAAACTTACACATAAATCGCATTCGTCGTTTTATGCCTTTATATCTCAACTCAATTAATGTTGAGTATAAAATAAAAGTAAATAAATTATACTTTCTTGTTGTGCTAAAAGTAATAAATAAAAGAAACAAAAGTGTTTTAAAAAAATTGGTTTAATGAAATTAAATGGATGGGGTAATAACGTAATTTCAACAATAAATGAGAAGAGACTGAAACTTACACATAAATCATTCGTTGAATGTGTTTTATGTCTTTACTTTTCAGCTCAATTAATGTTGAGTGTAAAATTTAAATATAATTACGTTTTATCGATACGATAAAACTAATAAATAAAAAAATAAATATATTTTAAAAATATTGAAGAAATAAAATTAAAATGAAAGGGGTAATAACATAATTTCAACAGTAAATGAGAAGAGACTGAAACTTACACATAAATCGCATTCATCGAATGCATTTTATTTCTTTAGTTCTCAGCTCATGTTATATGTAGCGATTAATTTAAACGATATGATATAATAAAATTTAAGTAACAATCAAAACAAACATGACATTTAAACTAACTATACAATACAATATCTGTCTTTTCTTTCTTGTCCCTTTTTTACTTGTCATTTTTGACAATCGAGAAAGGACAATCTTCCTTATCTATTATACCCTCAATTTATTAATATTAAGTGACAAAAGTGTTGAAAACACTCCTAAATTTGACGTAAATTATTAATATCATCTTTGAACTATTGACAATCTTAAAAATACATATCTATTTGACTAAGAGCCCGTTTGGATGGGCTTAAAAAAAGCAACTTTTAAAAAGTACTTTTGAAAGTGATGAAACTTATTTTTAAAATAAGTAGTTATGTGTTTGGATAAAAATTCTTCAGTTGAAAAAGAAGTTGTTGATGTGTCTGGCAAATAAATGCTGGCAAACACTTCTTTTATCAAAATGTCTGAAATACCCTTAAAGTTGTTAACATGATAAAAAGTTGATTAATTTAAGTTTTTTATACTTAAAAAAATTAAAACAAAATTATTTATATTTTACATCCATAAGTAATAATATTTCCTATCATTGACATATTTCTTTATCATCACAAATTTATTAGAATTATAATAACAATAATAATAATAATAATAATAATAATAATAATAATAATAAAAATAAAAATCATCATCATCATCATCATCATAATAATAATAATAATAAAAATAAATAATAATAATAATAATAATAATAGAATCAAGGACAAAAAAGTAATATACTTGGTCAACATAAAATGACTTTTAAGTTGAAAAAAAAGCACCTCACCTAGCTTTTAGCTTTCGGCTTAAAATAAGTCATTTTTGATTTAAAATAAGTCACTTTGATAATTGCCAAATACTCTAATAAATCAAAAACTGACTTTTAAGTGAGTTTGTCCAACTTTTAAGCTAATCCAAACAGACTATAACTAAACTTAGATACACCTCTGATTTGCCACAAGACATATCAAGTAGTCTAAAACTCTTGTATGACATGTAACTCTTAATGAAAATCAAAAGAAGTGTTGAAAATACCCCTAAACTTGACGAGAATTCATGGACGTATTTTACTTATATTATAAGATCGAGGGTGTTTATTTAAGTTCAGTTAGTCAAATAAATGGTGTTTTTAAAGCTGTCAATAGTTTTGAAATGAAACTAATAATTCATACCTAGTTTAAGAATGTTTTCAATATTTGTCTTCTATTAAGTAACGTATTTAAGATATTTGAAATCCTATCAATTAATAAATATGAAATGGTAAACTCAATATAACAATTAATATTATTTTTAATAGACGTGACAAATTAAAATTTGACCAGTAAAATGGACGGAGAAAAACAAGATATAAAATCTTTAATATATATTAAAGGTTGGTGATTGGTTGAAAAAAAAAGGTAATCCGACGTGTAGGCGAGTGTCAGTGAATTATCCAATGTGGCGCGTACACTTCATAGTTTGTACCTCAATTGGTTGACGGGGATGGGGTTGGGGGGTGGGTTGGGGTAGGGTGGGGTGTTCTCATCTCAGTACATTTCAATATCTCTCTCATCACTTCACAAGAATCTCTCTCAACTCCTCTTCTTCCTTCGCTCTCAAATCTATGTATGCTGATATTTTCATTTGGTTATTGAATTTGCTGAAACTGAGTCTTCTCCCTTTTATTTTAATTTTTTTCTTCTTTTTTTTGAGTGATGCAGGATATTAAGAAGATTTAAGATATAGCACAGCACGGAGTTGCTTGACACCCTTTGATCGACAAGGATTGTCAGGTAAGTTTCACGGTTTTGAATTTTTTCAGTAATGAATGTGGCGAACCTAATTTTTTGTGTGCATGGAACATTTTTGGGTGAAGTTGAAGTTTTAATTTAGAATTGATAGGCAAAAAACTTAACCTAATCCCCCAATTCGCAATAGTTAACTCCAGCCAAAAAAAAGAAGCTAATTTTGCAAGAATGTGAAGAAATCAATTATACATATCGTAATTGGTGTTATGCAGTAGCAAAGGAACAATCTTGCTCATTGGTTTTAGACCAAAACTGTCTTTGTTGGACTTCTTGCCATGAGTCTTATTTTGGACAAACAGAAAGTAATTCTTTTTTAACTTTTATTTTTCTCATCAACATGTACCTGCTCGATGAGACATGTAGTTTCGACCACCTTAGGATTGAGTTCATCGAATGAGAGTCTTCCATCAAATTTTCTCATGAGTACCGATAAGAGAGTCAAAACATGAAGAAGTAGGTGTGTTACAGTTCGAATAAGAGAGTCATCTCTCGTTTCTTTTCTCTCGATCTCACTTGGCATCCCATTCTCTTCACACAACAGCACACCAAACTATCCTCATAACTTCCAAGAGTGAACAACAATAACGCCCCTTTTTACCTTTAATCCTTTCCACATGTAGGGTGAAATAAGCTCAATACAAGGTAAGTTCAATCTTTCAACCATACAAGTGCCGATTAAGTTTATAGCTAGACTCTTTATCAATTCTCATGGCACATAGCTTAGACAACACATTAACTCTAGTTTAGTAAAACTGAATAGTACATGTTTAAATTTAGGTGTAAAGTCATTTGATCAATTCATTTCATTTTAAATATAGGCCTTGGTTTAGTTATTTTTAATTTTTAAATTCTAATTTGGTGGTGATTAAGTGGTGTTAACTGGTGGCTACACTGAAGTTGGTAGCTATGGCATGGGGTGGTGGCTACATGGAAGGGAACCTTATGGAGAGGAGGAAAGGAAAAACTGAAAAAGAGAAAAAGAAAGATCAATTAAAAAAAAATTGAAGAGAAAATTACAAATAGGACTAAAAAAAGAAGAAAATAAGGTGGCATCATGTGATTGGTGCTTGTGTTTCACATATTGTTGTAAATTGGTGCTTGCCAGAAAAGGGGTATTTACACCTTTTCAAATGATTATAGGGGGATCTTAGGACCCTGGCAAAGTTTACATGTTCAATGGAAAAAATGGGACAAGTCTTGCCTTTATGTCAAGACATGAAGAAGCTTTTCTTTTTGAGCTTTCTGTGAGAGATTTGATGGACTAACTTTCGGAGGAGGGAGCAAACGCCACAAGAAGTGGTGGAGGTAATACCCCAAATGCATTTGGTGGACTGTTTGGAGAGAAAGAAATGAAAGATGTTTTGAAGATAGATCCAATTCCATTCTAAAAGTCAAATGGAATTACATAGTATCTTGTTATTTTTGGTGCAAAGAGATAGGCTTAGAAGATACGATCAACTTGTAGATTTATTAGGATCATTATAAGTTATTTTCTTTTGTTTCTCTTTGCATCTTTCTGAAAGTCGCCAGCATGTCCTTAATGCGACATGCTGAGGAATACAATATTACCTGTTTCAATTTTTTTTTGAGGGGCTAACTTTTGCTTTGTTAATGGCAGTAGTTCACGATTACCTTTCATGTTATGTAGGGTGCTCAATTACTCTTCGTGCTGAACACTTTAGAGTTCTTTTCAGGCTTACATTGTGAAATGGTAAATTTATCTTGTTTCTCGATTCTCTATTACTGTGCAGTTTTTCGACTTCCTTCTGGTCGTACAGATCAGAAAAGAAAGTATATGATCCGTCTTTATTCATGTTCTTGATAAATGGAGGAAAAGTATTTATACTTTGTTTGTATTTCTTGTTCAATCCCGTGTAGGACAAACATCTTTCTGAAGAAGATAGTGACAACATTGACTGGGATACTGAAGATGAGTTAGAAATACAGGATACAACATTTTCCTCATGCAGGGATTTAAGAACTAATGGACAGTATGCTATTAGTGGTGATGGGGAGGTAAATGCTTTTAGCCCATATTGATACCCTACTGTTATTTCTTGTCAAGAACATCTTTTTGACACAAAAAAAGAAAAAAGAATTTAGAAAAAAGTTTATACCAAAGTTGCCATTTTCAAAAAAAAAAAAAAGTTTATACCATTGCATCTCAACTTATGGTCTCTTTTGGTCTTCTCTTGCGTGAAGGCGAGCTCATCAGTACCTGGCCAGTCTACTTTCATTCAGAAGTTTTTAGTGATGGGATTTTCTGAAGAGTCCATTGCAAAAGCAATAGAGCAAAATGGTATTTGAATTTACCAAGTATTTATACAACTTAAAAATCAATTTTACAGTTACGGTATTTATGTTACTTGACTTGTGACTGCAGGGGAAAATTCAGATTTGGTGCTGGATGCTCTTTTGACATTAAAGGTGTGGAATGTCTTCCTCTTTATTTGCAAGCTACTCATTTTAGATTTTGTAGCATGTTTACAAGCTGTTCATTTTTTATATTTTGTAACAAAGGGTAACTATGTGAAGGGAATGAAGATAGTCTTGTTCAATCCAATCCCTCTTTTGATAACCAGCTCATCTAATAATTATTTATCAAGAATTAGAAAATTATTAACATGGCAAGAAGCCATTCCTTGTGTATATAGGAAAAGTTTAGAATCCTGTAACTTTGTAAGTAGGAATAGGAATTCTTAGGACTAACTTACTTTTCCTTTTAAGATTACTGTAAACACTATATGAACCCCAACATGCTTGAGGGAATAATCAAGCAATTCATTCCCCAAACTCTTTTCCTTCTCTTTTCTTCACATGGTATCGGATACTCTAAGATCTTGGTAGAGACTCAAATAGCTTCCATAACTGGCGCCTGTCCACTCATTTTTTTCTTCTTACTTTTGGTGTCTAGCACAACTCCTCTCTCCAGCAATCGATGTATCTCTCTGCATTCAAGCGCTGTTCATCTGTTTGACGAACGGTTAGGTGCCACTATCTGTTCAGCTACCGGTGCTATTACTTTTTGCGTGACCGACACCCTCCTCTGATATTGAATTTCTATATGAGCTGAGGGTTTGAGTCCCTACTTTGAAGTTTCTGTTATTAGAGCCAAGAGTTAGGGTTTGAGTTCCTACTCTGAAAATTCTGTCCCTCTTCTAATGCTTTCTCTAATTCATTTTCTGCTAATGAATAAAGGTTCTCTCTTGCCCAAAAGTTGCTTCCTTTCGTTTCAACTAGAAAAGACCATTTCCTTTCTTGGAAAAAATCTTATTTTCCTTCAGAATCCCACGCAAAAACAATTTCTTCTTATTCCAAAAAACAAAAATGACTGGTGCTTCAGACCAATAGAATAGGAATCCTACCTTCATTGTATGTAAAGGATCAAGCATCTCATTCTGTTACCCATTTGATATGTGACAATCAAACTGCTATTGCATTGCGTCAAATCCAGTGTTTCATGATAGAATGAGACATATGGAAGTAGATTGTTTTTTGATGCGTCAAAAGATTGAATCGGGGTGCATTGTGACTGGTTTCATCAACTCAAATGATCATTTAGGACATATTCTTACAAAATCACTTCGTGGCTCTAGATTCAGAGTGTGACATGTTAGGAGCACACAATATGCATGCTTCAACTTGGGGGAGTCTTAAACACTAGGAAATTATTAATATGTCAAGAACTCATTCCTTGTGTATATAGGAAGGATATAGAATTCCCATAATTGTTTAAATAGGAATAAGAATTATCAGGACTTACTTTCCTTTCTTTTTTTGGATTACTTGTATAACACTATATAAATCCAAACATGCTTGAGGGCATGGTGCGAGTCATTCCCAATTCTCTTCCTTCTCTTTTCTCATGCCTATATATGTCATCACTTGCTGAAGATGGTCTAGTGAGAGAAGTTAACTTGTTCAGAACAAAGTTTAGACGAGTCAGGTTTTTTGGTGACACCTATTAGGACCCATGAAGAGATTGGGCCATGTGAACATTGGATTCTAGGTGTTGATTGTGCGATAAACGATGCCAGTTGTTCTTTACCTGGTTTTCACAGCTCTGGTAACAAGGTTGTATTGTGTTGAGAATGCTTGATTTTTGTTTGTCTTCTTTGTAATGATGGTTTTCTTCTGTCCATTTTTTCACAAAGTAATGACCCTTTAGTACTAGCAAACCCCCTCTATCTCCAAAAAGGGGAGAGCGAAATAAAATAATATAATCATGTTATTATTTTCGGAAAAAGGTAAGAGTTTTATTAAATAAAATGGCCATGCAATAAGCTAGTTTGTGTTACCAAAAAAAAAGGAAGATGTCTTCTTACAACAACAGAAGCAGCGTAGTCCCACAAGTGGGGTTTGAGGAGGGTATGATGTACGCAGACCTCACCCCTAGCTCTGTTGGGTAAATTGGTAGAGAGCTTGTTTCCGATGAACCCTTTGTTCTACAACCTGAAAATACACCTTAGATCCAGAAGGCGTAAACATCTATATTTCACCGTCTATACAAGGATTTTTTTGCCCTTAAAACATCTAAAATTTCTTTCCACCATACTACCTGATATATGCATGGAGTGATGGCGTTCCAAAGCTTATTCATTGGTTTGCTTCTGCCCTTTATACCCCAACTTGCCAACATTTTCTGAACTGACTGCAACATCACCCAAGACCTCCCAGACAGGGAGATGAACAAATTCCAAAGCTGTCTAGCGCATGATGAATGCAAAAAAAAGTGACTGCCATTCTCTTCCTTCTTGTTACATAGGAAACACCTGGTTAACATTGTCATTTTTGTTTTCTTGCGAAAGAGTGCACATCGTCATTCTCTTCTTTTAAAGATTGTAATGAGTCAAACAAACATCATGTGCTACCTCCCACATAAAGCAAGAAGCTTCGTAAGGTGTTTGTGTGTATTTTCTTCCCTGGCTAGTTAAAATTGCTTTCGTTTCTCTTATTCAGCCTCATGTAGCATGACTTAATTGAGAACTTCATTCTTTTCTGCTCTACCCAGAATAGAGAATCTGTTTCTTCAGGTAATAATTGACACTTTTTATAGTTCTTGCAAAAGTAACCATCATGGGTACTTCCCAATCGAAACAGTCCCTTTTGATGTGAAGGCACCAACACCTATTGTTTCTACATTCAAATACTGCAATCCTTGCATCCGCTCAAAATTTATGCAAGTTAGCATTTTTAACTCTAAGAGGGGTGCTATCCATGAGTCCTGCCAAAATTTTGTTCTTCTGCTTCTCCCACTTTGATTTCCAGTGTTCAAAGTTTGTCCATAGACTCTTGATGTATCTCCGAAGTCCCAAACCATGTGGAGAGTTGATCGGATTAGTGATCCATTCCATTTGACACCATGTTTGTCGAAAATCACCTTTTCCTAACCTGGCTTCCATTCCACGTCTCCACAACCACTTCATCAATAGGCTTTCATTGTGCATCTTCGAATTCCTAATATCCGATCCACCCTCCTCATTGTTTAGCAGCATGGCTTCCCATATTACTAGGTGGAATGATTTTTCTTTCTTTGTTTCCACCCCACAAGAAATTCCTCCCAATTCTGTCCAGAGCTTGTCTCACCTTTGCTGGCATTGAAAAGAAAGAAATTAAATAGGTAGGTAATGAATCAAGCACTCTATTGTGTCTTTATTAGAGTTACTCTCCCACTAGGTATTGTCTTTTCCAGACTGCAAGTTTCCTTCCAAACTTTTCAATAACCATCTCCCAAATTGAGCTTCTCTTGAATTTAGCCCCCAACGGATTCCCAGGTAAGTGGTCGGCTTACCTACCTGACATCCTAAGTTATCAGCCAAACTTTATACATCTTGCACCTTGTTTACTGGGTACAAATAGGCAATAGGTCTATAATAAATTTACTTTTAGACCGAAAGCTGCCTCAAAGTTTAAAAGCATCACGCCTTGAATATCCCATTTGACTTTTCTTTAGCCCCACAGAGAATAAGGTATCATCAGCATATAAAATAGGGGATATTTCCACCCTTCCTTGCATTCTGACACCACCTTAAAACCTCTGATCCAGTTTAAAGACATTGCTCTGCATATCATATTGCTTAATTCTTTGAAGAGAAAAAGAAACAGCCGATATGCTTGCCTGGATCCCCCTTGAGATGGGAAAAATCTCCTGGAGCTCCATTTATGATGATTGAGATAATAACCGTGATATACAAAATCTGATCCACCCTATCCACCGTCCCCCCAAAACCATCTTCCTCAACAAGTTCAGCAAATATCCCAATTTAAGTGGTCATATGCTCCTCTATATCAAGCTTACACAATATACCAGCTTCTCTTTGACTCTTCCTTTCATCAAAACACTCATTTGCAATAAGTACAACATCTGCAGTTTGTCTCCCTTTAATAAAGGTGATTTGTTTGTCGGTCACCAGCTTCTTCATTATTGTTTTCAGCCCTTCTGCCAACAACTTGGCAAATTATTTTGTAGAAGCTACCCATAAGCTAAAGGCCTGAAGTCTTTCAGCGGCTGTGCACTTGCATTTTTTGGTATAAGAGAAATGGGGGGAGCATTAAATTCATCTACCCTTCCCGCGTTGGAAAAAGTTGATAGCTCTTAGTACACCTACTTTTTTTACTGACCAGCAATGTTTCTAGAAAGCCATGTTGAAACCATCTGGGTGGGTGCCTTTCTCCTTCACAACTTTTTATAACCTCTTCTTCTTCCTCCTTTGAGAAATGTCTTTGCGACCATTCATTTTCCTCAGTAGTGATTCTTGGACACTCTACTCTGAATGTAGGCCTCCAATTTTCAGTTTTTTTGTACAGATACTTGTATAAAATCAGTATCTCCTTTTTGATAACTTCCGTGCTTCAATTATTTCATCATTGATTTTTAGCTTCTCAAACATGTTTTATCTCCTATTAGCATTAGCAATTTTATGGAAAAAATCTGGTGTTCTATATGACTGACCAGCGATGTTCATGGAAAGCCATATTGAAACCATCTGGGCTAGGAGCTTATTTTCCTTCACGAATTTTTACACCCCTTCTACTACTTCGTCTGAGAGAGATCCTTGCGTGATTCTGGGACACTTAGTTCTGAATGATGGCCTCCAATTTGCAGTTTCTATTTACAGATCTTTATAAAAAATTCATAATCTCCTTTTTGATGCCTTCTGTTCTTCAATAATTTCATCGTTGAATTTTCGCTTGTCAAACACGTTGCATCTCTTATTAACATTAGCAATTTTATTGAAAAATATGGTGTTCTATCACTAGCCTTCAGCCATAATAACCTGGATCTTTGCCTCCAGAAGATCCCTTCTAGCTTTGCCACCTCTTTTTTTTTTTTTTTTTTTTTTTGATAAAGTAAAGTTGCCACCTCTTGTGTTCCCAACTAAATTCTAGCTTTCTCAACTTACTGATCTCCAGTCGATTCCCCTTCTCTGTCCAAGAATCTGCAGTTTCCCTCAGCACATCATCCATCCTTTTCTCCATATTGCCAAAAGAATCTATATTCCACTCGCTTAATTTCTGCTTCAGTAGCTTCAGCTTGCAGGATAATACATAGTCAGGGAATCTACTTTTTTTTTGAAACTGCATAGTCAGGGAATCTACTTACTAGAAAAGAGTCCCATCATCCCTTTACCAACTAGAGGAAGCCTTCTGACCTCAGCCATATTGTCTCGGACTTGAAATACCACTTGTTTCCCTTCCAATTTCCACATTGCAACTCAACTTGGGAGTGATTTGAGATAGTTCTTAGGAGAGCATTTTGTTTGATATTCATGAATCTATCATCCCAATCTGCTTTTAACAAGAATCTATCTAATCTTGATGCCCACAACATAATTTTCCCTCCTGTCCACCTGACATTGCCACCTCATAGGTGAGGGTCAATGAGCTATAATTCATGTATGAACTCTGAAAATTCATAGAAAATTATGTTATCTGTTTGTGTAAATTTTAGTCATCAATCAAACTTTTTGTTTGTCTTGGATGTTGCAGGCCATCGAAGATTCTCCTGAAGAACAGCCCAGTGCTAGCCCTCACCTGGAGCCCTGCATTAATTCTGATGATAGCTCTTCTGAATACAACGAGAACTTTCTGGATGATGTTTATGATGAAGATAGTTGGTCCTCTGACTCAGACTACTGTACAGTACGTTATCCCCAATATACACCATTCTCCATTTCTCTTTTCAGTGTCTTACTGTGGCATAATGTCAATCTGATTTCTCTTAGTTCAAAAGATACATTTAGTGTTTTTCTTATGTTGGGTGCTTTATTGATATCTTTAACTCATTATTATGTATTCAATGTTGGTTTTATGGTATTTTTGAACACCCATGGCTTCACCTACTAGATTGAATGAGTAAAATGTGAGGTGGTTTAGTTTTACGAATTTGTGTAGAACTACAAATAAATTGAAGATATCTGTGGTCTTACTTCTTAGTAACTGTCCTGTATTCTGTTACGCGTAGTCTTGTCACAAATATGTCAAACTTTTCTAACATTTTCCTTTTACAACGTGTGATAGAATTCTGTTAAACAGTGCTATGTGAAAGAAGAGAGCAGTTCTTTGTCTGAAAAAGAGCAGACAATCTTATTTCTGGCAAATATGGGATACCCAGTGGAAGAGGTTTCTATAGCAATGGAGAGATGTGGTGCGTATATTAAATTATATTCTGTAGTACATTAATAATTTATCCGAGTCTTATATCTGATTAGACATTTAGTTTAGTTTTGATATGTATTTATATGCTAAGGTTTTATCATTGGCTGAAGAAATCTTATTCATGCAAGTTATATGGTAGATGCTACTAAGTTGAGTTATCTTTGTGTCAATGCTCTTGCATTTGGAAGAAAACCTGCTTATTGATGCTGCAATATTCCTGAATATCTTTTTACAATTGCAGCACCTATCTTGATCTCATTTCCAGGTAATTAATGTGCTCTTTACAACTTTCTAGGTCCAGAAGCATCGGTTTCTGAATTGACAGATTTCATCTGTGCTGCTCAAATGGCAAGAGCAGAAGATCCCTATTTGCCAGAAGATGTAAAGGTCTGCTTTCCCCTCGCCTTGTTTTGCAATGTACTCATGTGAATTGACATTCTGTTCAACTTTGTCAAAATAGCAATATTATTTTTCATAGAATTGATGCCTCACTTCCATTGTGACAGCCAAAACTGAACCATGGAAGTGGTGGATACAAGAAGAGGAAGATGTTCAATCAATTGTGCAAAAGCAAAAAGCCAAGGGCGATTTTTGATGAAGAGACAATTCGTTTGCCCAAACCTATGATTGGATTTGGGGTTCCTACAGAATCAGTTCCTGCAATTGTCCGAAGAACTATTCCGGAGCAAGCTTTTGGCCCCCCTTTTTTCTATTACGAAAATGTTGCTCTAGCTCCAAAGGGTGTGTGGGATACCATTTCCAGATTCCTATATGATATTGAGCCTGAGTTTGTCGATTCAAAATATTTTTGTGCTACTGCAAGAAAAAGGGGTTATATTCATAACCTACCTACTGAAAATAGATTTCCGTTGCTTCCACTTCCTCCACGCACCATTAATGAGGCACTTCCCCTTACAAAGAAATGGTGGCCATCTTGGGATCCACGGACAAAGTTAAATTGTTTGCAAACAGCTATTGGAAGTGCAAGATTGACTGATAGGATCAGGAAAGCTGTGGAGGCCTTTGACGGGGAGCCACCTATGAGGGTGCAAAAGTTTGTTCTTGATCAATGCCGGAAGTGGAATTTGGTGTGGGTTGGGAGAAACAAAGTTGCTCCTTTGGAGCCAGATGAATTTGAAATGCTATTGGGGTTTCCAAAGAACCATACCAGGGGAGGTGGTATAAGTAGGACCGATAGATACAAATCGCTTGGTAACTCATTCCAGGTTAGCCTAACCTTTTTTGTTCTAATTTTCACGTGTATATCCAAGTCTTACTGTAATCTTTTCTTCCTTTTGTTTTCTCTTAACCACAATTTTTTGCTGAGATCATTATGCATCAAGTGGCTTAAATCCTATAATTGACATAATATATTAGTTTAAGCTGATTAAAAAGCTCATTACATATACCAGTTTTCAAACAAAACAACTTGTACTACGTAATGTAGCTCTATTTTTTTCAGAAGGTGAATGACATTGGTGGTATTTGAAATTTTGAACAGAACATTCATCGACGCTACAGTTTCAGTGTCATCTTAATTTTCTAAAATTTCTCTATTTAGTCGAGGGAAGTGGATGAATTGTTGGAAAAAGGAGGTAGAGAACCTATATAAAATGAAATGAGGATGCATAACTGGTGCTGTTGAATTTATAGTTAAGGGATATCACTCGCTCTAGACTATGAGTTGAATCTATAGTTAAGGGATATCACTCGCTCTAGACTATGAGTTCTGGGACTTCATGGCTTTGAAGCACACAAGTAGTGTAATGTGCTTTTCCATGGGCATCTGGTAACCATGTGTGTAGGGGGTAATGGTCGATTCGGCCTTTAAAGGACTAAAGAATCTTATATTGAAGATTTTTCTTTTGGGGTGGTTGGGTGGAGGAAGAGGGGAGGCCTGTGAATAAGGGGAAAGGGAATCCTGTGGGTGAGATTTTAACCATGAACTACTTGAGTTTTAGATGAAATTGCAACACTAGGTTACAACACCAGTGTTGTCTCACTTTAGCTTTATTTTAGATGAAGTAATAGTACACAAAAGAGTGAGATCAAAAGTGAGTTTGTTAGCTCCGTTACAGCGAGCCCTATACTAAAGATAAGATGCTAACAAAATCCAAAAAGTTGTCTGGGGAGTTTACAGGGGACCAAGTACTCTAGCTATACAACAAAATATGACAGAGTCTTGAGACTGTGATTAGGAGTTGCTATTCCATGAACATCTACAATCCTTTCTATCCGAATACACCCAAAAATCCAAGCAGGGACCATCTTTCAGATTTTCCTAGATGGCTCTACCAACCTTCCAAGTACTCCAGCATATGTAACATCGTCAATCCTCTCAGGCATAACCCAACTGAGCCCAAAAACTGAAAAGAATATTCCAGATATCTGTAGCAACTGAGCAGTCTAGTAGTAGGCGACTGTTGGTTGCTATACATTGTTTGCACATGTAGCATCTGTTGACAAGATGCACAAACATGCTTCGTAGAGTGCTGTCCAAGTGAAGCAAATCACCTTTGGGGATAATTTGTTTTTTCCAAATTAGTCTCCTTGACCAGCTTTCTTCTATCTCATTCTGGGCACAAAGGGTTGAGTAGCCTGTTTTGACAGAGTATAAACAATCAGCTTTGTGTTTTTGTGTTGTCCTTTCTGTTTCTTGGAGGAATGAGATAATTAAATGGATTGATGTAACAAGGTGAGACATTTCCTGTGACTTCAGCTTCTGTTTTCAATTATTATATGCAACAAAATTGTTTAAACATATAAAATGGTTGACCACTTCTTTATAATGAGAAGAAGCTTTGTCCTCAAAGGAATGGTTGATTGTTTGAAGCATAGGAGAGACAATCTGGAAATTTCAGTCTTACCCTGGTGCAACACTTAATGTGAGGTTTGCTCCAACCTCAAACTGACAAATAACACTCCGTCATAGAGAACAATGGTTGGAAAGAAGCTGTGTTACACCTATTATCCCTCATTGTGCAAGTGTGAACTCTGTGGTAGCAAATTTTGATAGTTATAAGAGGAGTTTTAACTTCTACGCGCTAACCAAAAAAAAGGAGCAGTTTTGCACTAGCTATGTCCCACAAATGATGTGTCTGTAATTGTGGTGGTTGACATATTGTAAAAGTTAATTAGCTGAACTGATGAGCAAAGCAGTTGTCCCTTTTTGGTTGTTGCTGTTTTTGTAATTTATCTATTTAGTTATGGTTTTCTGGGGGGTGGAGTGGGGTGCAAGAGTGACTATTCATTACTAGTAAACATCATTACAAAGTCTTTTTTTCCCCTCCTTTCATGAAAGGCGTCGTTTTTTCCTTAGCATCAACATATAATGAACTCTTGTATTCAAAAGTCTAGAGAAAGAAAACGGAAAGCATTTAAGTTACTTTTGTGTGTATACCTTTTCCAAAATTAGTCCTCTTCTGGAGTTCAGATGTTCCTGGGAGGCATTTAACGTATTGAGAGTGTGCAGATGAGTCAGCTACAGGGAGTTGTAGCTTAAACTAATCTTGAGTTGCTGAATGATTGTATGATTTGTGTACATGCCTACTTGGGTGCTTGTAGTGGTGAACTGATCATAGAAGTGGAGAAGAAGGTGGAGGTAGGTAAAGTGAGAAGGGATGATAGAAGCTATGACCCTATCTTAGCTATAAATATCTAAAAGTTTACCAGTCATACGCTCTATGCTTAAAAAGTTGATAGTAGTAGAAGTCGTTACTCTCTGTTAGCAAACAAACACTTGAGGAAGTTCTTTGAATAGGTTGAACATCTGAGCCAGTTAACCTGTCTTTACTGATTTAGAAAAAGACATAGCTCTATATAATGAGGATGATTTTTGATTGATATGGACGGTATTAGCTTCTTTTGCAATAGTATCCTGTTGCTCTCTCATGGCCACCATTTGGTATTCTGGTGCTGCCTCAATAAGGTCTTGTCTCTTTCTTCTTTCCTTTTTCTTGGTCAACATCGTAATATCCCCTCCTCTTGTCGTCTTTACCAAATAGTATTATTGCTTGGGTCATACTAGATCACTCTCTCTTTTAAATCTTCTTTCGGTGGAAAGATATATTGTTGGTGATTTATGATCCTTATCCTTGGATGTATTGGGCCGAGGGTCTATCGGAAACAACCTCTCTACCCTTCTAAGGTACCCTTTCCATTCCCCACTTGTGGAAATACACCGAGTTATGTTGTTGTTGTATGTCCAAGTCTTGCCCCCCCCCCCCTCCCCCCTTTCCTTTTCTCCCCTTAACTTGGGGTTACAAGATGTAGTTGAGTAACTTTTACCTTGACTTATACAATTTCTTTTCCTTAGAATAGTTCTTAACATGATACTTATATTGATATTATTATAGGTTGACACAGTGGCATACCATTTATCAGTGTTGAAAGACATGTTTCCAAATGGGATGAACGTCTTATCACTCTTCTCTGGGATTGGCGGTGCTGAAGTTGCTCTTTACCGTCTTGGGATTCAACTAAACAATGTGGTCTCTGTGGAAAAATCTGAAGTGAACAGAAACATCGTGAGGAGTTGGTGGGAGCAAACTAATCAGAGAGGCAATCTTATTGATTTTGATGATGTGCAGCAGTTGAATGGAGACCGCTTGGAACAACTGATAGATTCATGTGGCGGATTTGATTTACTGATTGGTGGAAGCCCGTGCAACAATCTTGCAGGCAGTAACAGGGTGAGCAGGGACGGTCTTGAAGGCAAAGAATCGTCTCTATTTTATGACTATGTCCGGATACTGGACTTAGTCAAGTCCATAATGTCTAGACAGAGATAGTATGACAGAAATTCGTTCTAGCTTCAGATTTAGTTATCTTTCAAAATTATGACACATTATTGATGAAGACATTAAGGGATAAAGCCATCACATAAAATTTCTGGCTTAAGATTCTGCATCGACTGGTCTCCTACAGTACTACTAGTTGATGTACATTCTATTTCGCTTTGAAGCGAATTCAAACATGAAGTGTAAAGTATATTGTTACTATAAGTTATTGGCCTAACATGCCATTTCAGTTGATGAGCATGCACAGTTACAATCTTGTATCTTGATTCTATTCACCATGAATAATTTTCTGGAATTTGCACTTCAATACCTGCAGATAGCTCAGCACTTGAATCCCAATGTTATTTTTTCACAAAAATAAAGAGTTTAACTTTCATACCATGACAATATGAATAAGTTTTTTTTAACACGATTTGGTCCCCTAAAAATGATTGTCTTACTGTTAAAACTTGTTGCGTGGAAAATAAAGTTCACAACTTTTTCTTATAGCTACCTACTCTTATAATATGTAGACACTATATTTTAGAAACTAATAAATGCAAAGCTTTTTTTCGCTGCTAAAGTTCCTGTGTAATAATATGAGTTAATATCTCAAAAGGTCACTCAACTTTGGAAACTTATCTAGCAAAGTCATTGAATTTTATTTTGTATCAATAAAATCACTCAACTTAGACTTTTATATCAATAAAATCATTTAACTAAATTTATCACTAAAAAAACATTTGATATAGTAAAAGAAATTATTTTTTATGTCATATAAATATGAACCCTATAAATGAATAAAAATTAAATTGTTAATAAACTTTTACGAACAAGCTTAATTAATGAAATACATACTTTTAAAATATTAAAGTATGTAAGCATTATGACATTATTATTATTATTATTTTAAAAAAAATATTTACACAAAATTGACTAGTTAAAGTAAAAAATTAAGTTGAAAAATTAACGTTATAAGGAAAGATCAAGACTAATATAGCCAAAATAATTTTAAGCTTCAATGAAGAAGTACAATAACATATAACATTATTTTTTTATTTTATTTTTTTGAAAAAAAGTTACAAAACAAAAAAGACAAATTTTATTAGAGCACTGTTTTTTAATTTTTGCATTGTTAAAGAAAAGCGGTCAGTTATAATATATTTAGAAAGTTAATTGAGGTCACAACTTTAAATATTATTTTAGTACTCTTTTCTCTAATGAGTTCTAATTAGATTTGTAAATACGAATTTCATTGATAATTTATTTGTGCTAATCCTCAAAAACAAATACACTAGTGGACCAATAAATAGAACTCCTAATTATTATTTTTTATTTAGTAATTAGTATATTAAGATAAAGAGTATTTGTTTCACTAAAGAAGTTTCCCTAAAAAAATTAAACTAGTTTTCTTAATTTATTTATTTGTAGGGTCTATTTTATATGAAACAAAAACAATTAATGATAAATTTTGTTTAGTGATTTAACTAACACAAATGTCTAAGTTGAGTGATTTTATTGATATAAAAATCTAAGTTGAGTGATTTTTTTGATACAAAACAAACTTTAATAACTTTGCTAGATCAATTCCTAAAGTTGAGTGATTTTATTGATATAAAAATCTAAGTTGAGTGATTTTTTTTTATACAAAACAAACTTTAATGACTTGCTAGATTAATATCTAAATTAAGTGATCTTTTAAGATATTAACTCGTAATAATATTAGATACTATAAGCAGGAAAACAAAGCCTATAACTTATACCAACTTTCATTATCATAATAACATATCTAATTTTCATTTTAGATGGCTTATCAAGCGCAAGAAAGTTACATATTTGGTCTGTCGACTAATTATTTTTAATTATGAATATATTCACGTAGGCACCACATAGAATGATACAAGTGGGGTGAGGTGACTTAACCGTCCATGGATAAATATGTGTCCAAAATTAAATGACATTAGATGATATAAGTGTAGAGATGAGGCTTAACCGTCCAAGGACAAATATGTGTTCACAGTTAGAAGATATAAGTGGAGACATGAGACTTTATCGTCCAAGGCCAAATATGTCTTCAAAGTTGGATGACAAAGACAAATATATCAAATGAAGTATAAAAATGAGTAAATATAACTTTTGTCGGAGAGTACAAGAGCAAATATGACCCCCTCCCAGTCCTAATTTATGTGATGTAATTTGGCCGATCATGAAGTTTAAAAGATAGAAAACTCCACAACATTTCAAAAGTACCCTAAAAAAGAGTACACCTTTGTGGATTTTTTACCAAATAAGTGGATCTAACATGAACCAAATATCGATAATGTCATTAATTATTTGTATGTGTTATTTCTTTTTATGACTTATTAAAAGTAAAACGAAACTATGTCATATAATTTGTGACGAATAAACTAATATTCAACTACTATAACTGCTCTGTTTTCTTCTTCACACTCATAAATCTACATTGGTCAGCTTCTCCATGTTTATAGCAGAGTTTATTGCTGATCTATTATTATTCCTCCATTAACATTATTTCAAGCTTCAATTTTTCATTAGCTAAGAAAAAACTAAAATAAAGTAAAAAAAAAACATTTTTAATATTGACAAGATGAGTTTCCGAGAGGATTATGCCAGCAATTCAGATGAGAACTCGATTCGAAAGCCATTATTAGTCCCTACTACGAAAGGTAAAGACGTAACGAGGACGAGTTTTCGAGATGATTCTGTTATCTCTGAGGATGGTCTCCGGAAGCCATTGTTACATACTGGAAGCTGGTATAGAATGGGCTCCAGACAGTCCAGCATGATGGAATCATCAGCCCAAATTTTACGCGAATCCGTCTCCATTTATCTCTGTGTCCTCATTGTAGCATTGGGCTCTTTTCTATTTGGATTCACTGTATGTATAACTAACTTTTCGCTCTCTGACTTGACATAAAGGTTAAGAAAGTAATTTTTTTTTTACGTATAATTAACTTGTCCTGTTTTTTTGAGTTACTAATTTTATTTTTGCAGTTGGGATATACTAATCCTACGCAGTCCGATATCATGAATGATCTCGAACTTTCAATTTCAGAGGTTTTAATCTTCTATCTAGTAGTACATTGTTGTTATATATATTCATCATTTGCATTGTTGATAAAATGTTATTATAATGTTTCCGGGAATTTAAATTTCGCGGTATTGATGTTATGTTAGAGTAATTTCTCTTTTTTTCATGAACAGTTTTCGCTCTTTGGATCTTTAGCCAATGTAGGTGCAATGGTTGGTGCAATTGCAAGTGGTCAGATATCGGAATACATTGGAAGAAAAGGGGTATAAGACTATGCATATACGATTCTACAATGTCGATATCATCAGTGTATAGAAGTTATTTTTTTTACTTTAGATTTACTCCTTCCTTTCGTATTGAAATGCAGACACTGATGATTGCAGCACTTCCTAGTATATGCGGATGGTTCGCCATTTCAATTGCAAGTGTGAGTGGTTAGTTGCTATATATATGTTACACATTTCGGTTGTATTTTTTTTTTACAGGAAGTTTACTTGAATATATGCATTTTCCATCATTTACAGGACACATCATTTTTATACATGGGAAGATTGATGGGAGGTTTTGGCGTTGGCATCATTTCGTATGTGGTAAATGTTGTACTTGTGTTGCTTTTGTGATAGCTCTAGTTGGAGTTATAATGAGAACCTTCTGATACCTAAATTCTTCATGTTTGTTATGTATAGGTTCCTGTATATATATCGGAGATTTCACCTCAAAACATGAGAGGAGTTCTTGGATCTATTAATAATGTTAGTATTGTTATGTGCTTTCACTTATAATGGTTCGATATTTTAACGTTTCATTCTTGGTGTATAGCTTTGTTTAACAGTTGGGATAATGGTCGCATATCTATTGGGACTCTTTGCGAGCTGGAGAGTGCTTGCAGTTATAGGTGAGCAATGTACGAGTTCTTGTTGAAATTCAATCAACTCCAAAGAAATTTTCTCAATCATCTGATACTTATCGACAAATAGATTGCTTTTCCCTTGTATTAGTACTAGAATTCATTGGAGATTCTTTATCAAGTAGCAGCATTTGGTGACATTCATCAAGTTTTTACTGTACCATTAGCAGAAACAGTACCTTATCAAGTATAGTACTTATACATATATATGCTTTTGAAATAGTACGAGAATAATATATGGATTAGATGTTCTTTGTTGACGAGTGGATCTTGGAAGTTCAATAGGATACATATTCATGTGATGTTATGTATTCGCAAGTTAATTGAAGCAATGAGATTATATATAGTGTAATGCTTCTGTCTATATTCTCTTGAATCGAACATATTGGTTTCATTTCTTTCTAATACTGTAACTTTTTCAACTTATAATTTCACTCTGCAGGAATGTTGCCTTGCATGATTTTGATACCTGGTCTATTTTTTATACCAGAATCTCCTCGTTGGTTGGTATGCGTAACAAAATTGTGTTTTCGTCCTGCTTCTTTTCGGTGTTTATGTTATGCTAACATTCTATAGTGTAATGTTTAGGCTAAAATGGGGAATTTTGAGGATTTTGAAACTTCGTTGCAAGTTCTAAGGGGATTTGACACTGACATATCCTTAGAAATAAATGAGATCAAGGTAAATCAATTCATGAGCTGGTTATTTCCTGATCTTCAACTGTTTTGAACATTCAATTTGCTCGTAAAATGTGTTTGTGCTTGTTTGTTGTTCATATTCTTTGTCCAGAAATCTGTGGGATCATCGAGTAAAAAAGCTACTATTCATTTTTCCGAGCTTAAGAGAAGGCGATACTACTATCCTTTGCTGGTATACTTGTGCATTGTACCATCCCTTACTTCTCTCAACGGTCACTCTCATGAGTTGGTTCTAATAATATGCAGATTGGTATTGGATTACTCAGTCTCCAGCAACTCAGCGGTATTAATGGTATCTTAATGTATTCCAGTAACATCTTCAAATCGGCTGGTTAGTCAGTTCTTCGATTATCTGTGAAGTTGTCAAACTAGAATCATCAAATGATTTGAAACGAACATGTTAGTGGTGTTAGAGGCCTTATATATCGACTAGTACCTAGAAGAACTACTCGATCATTAGATTGTATGTAGCTGTTAGTCATAGAGAAGCTATGTACAGAGTGAATGGTTCAACTTTTGCAATGCTTTTCAAATTGACAGGAGTTTCATCCAGTAAAGCTGCAACATTTGGACTCGGGGCTATTCAAGTAAGTCACTCCCGCGATATATAGTTTTCATTTCTATGCAGATAATATTGTTCATGAGTATTAACAAAAGTACTTCTATAGGTTGTTGTCACAGCTGTAGCTGCATCACTGGTGGACAAGGCGGGTCGTAGAGTACTTCTAATTGTATGTCTAGGCAGAAAATTTTCATTTGATACCAACTACTACTACATATTCAGAGAAAAAAACTTATATATTGACACACATTTTTCAGATATCCTCGTCGTTAATGACAGTTAGCAGCTTCCTTGTTGCAACAGCATTCTACCTAAAGGTCAGTAACATAAAATTCACATCCATGAGAATTTATTAGTCTGTTATCCGATTTAACGATCTTTCTTGCTTAACATTACAGTACTATTTTTCTACTTGAAAATCAGGATTTCGCGCCCAAAAGTTGGCATCCTGCATTAGGAATATTATCACTAGTTGGACTTGTGGTATAGTTCATGCTTCAACTTCTACTTATCTCCCCCTTACTGTCCTACGCTTTGCTTCTCCGCGTATTATCTGTGATGTCTAGCATTTTTTCAGAGCCTTTAGTCTTTACCAATGAATTTTTCCAGGTTTTAGTGATGGCATTTGCTCTTGGATTAGGGTCTATTCCATGGATCATAATGTCTGAGGTACGTCGAAGCTAAACAAAAGATAGAACATGGATCATTAACACCTACCAATAACAAGAACTTCAAAGCAAAATTAACATTCAAGATACGAGTGATTCAACCGTTTATCTTATATAATTTGTGCAGATATTGCCAGTAGACATTAAGAGTCTTGGTGGTAGTGTTGCTACATTGGCAAATTGGCTAACATCATGGGTTGTTACAATGACAGCTAACTTGCTTTTGAGTTGGAGTGAAGGAGGTGCGCGTTTTATTAGACTTGATCTCTCCTACCGTATATTGTTTGTATATAAGAATGCTATGAACAAGTCGAGAAAAATTGGTCATATTGGCAGGAACATTCATCATCTATACAATGGTATCAGCATCAACAGTTGTTTTTGTTAGGCTTTGGGTACCTGAAACCAAAGGGAAAACACTTGAAGAAATTCAACGTTTTTTCAGATGATACAAACCAATTTTATGCAATCAAATAGAATTTTTCGGCAAATCTCTGTATTTTCACCTTGATTTTGCACATGTATTTTTGTAATTCACTTGTATTTCTGTATTATTAAGGAGGAAATTTTTAACAATCACTACATTTGATATATTTTTCCTTGACTGTACAATGTATATGGTTGCTTGTATCCTTGTATACACCCATGTATTTCACTCTTGTATTTAGCCTTACTCAAGTGAAACTGAGTGAATACATACCATCTATCGTGATTGTATCCATTAAGATTGTATCTGTTGGTATATACCACCATTAGAGTGAATGAATACACACGATACAAATTGTTAACACTTGATACAATAGAGCGAATGAATACAAGTGAAATTGATGCAAATGAACACAATCCTAGTGTTTGTTTTTGTTTGTATATTCTTATATATATATGGATTGTATTCGTCGATACAATCTAAATATACGTATGAATACGACAAATATACATAATCATCTGATACCTTTATTTTTTTATTCGTCTGACCCCTCAAACACTTGCTATAAGTGGTAAATAACCAAAATCATAACCATAGATTATTAATAAAGCCCAACCTAAATTTATTTAGTAGTGCTCTTTGTGTATTAAAAAAAGGAAAAAATAGCAAACTAGTCAAAATTAACAACTTAATTAGTAAAAAACTCACTACTTTAAAAATATTAGTTAAAATATCAAAAATGTTATTATTTTGAAAAAGAATATGTATCCTAATTAAACCCCTATTTTATCTCCTAAAAATTTAATTTATTTACATTTTCATGTATATCCATAGTTTACTTTTTCCAAATTATTTTAATTTTAAAAAAATTAAAATCTGCAAATTTTCCCCATATCTCTCTCTTCCCATAAGTAAAAAAAATAAAATTCTCTCTCTCCATATTTTCATATTCCTATTCAACCTTCAAATCCTTCTTCTCTTCAACCCCAATTTTCTTATTATCTTCTACCGAAATGTTTTTTTATCTTCAAAATCTGGATTCACACAAATTCCTCTAATTAAGGTATTTTCATCGTTATCAATTTAGATTTATTTTTGATTTTATTGTTGTTTAAATCATTGGTGAAAGTAGGATAATTCTCGTTTAGAACTATAAAACACTCTTCAATAAATGATTCTAAGAGACACTATTCATCTTAGTAAAATGGTTTCTAGTGATTTTTCATCATTTAATCTATGTATTATTCAAGAAATAACGGATATTGTAAAATCTGCTTCTAAAATTAGGAAAGAGAGACGACAAGAACAAAGTCTTCATCAAATTCAGATTGAAAATGTAACTCGTAGGGTACAAGAAAATAACGGAGAAGACAAAATTGTTGATGAAGAGGTATTTAAATATTTTTTACATGTTTAAATTTTTGCATGTTCAGTTGAAGTTAAAGAACAATTTGTTCAACAATGTGTACTGAATATACTTGTTATGTACATTGTGCAATATTTATTAGTTTGTATTTTATATTCAGTTGTTATTTTATTATTGTATTTTGGGGTCAGTTTTTGTTAATTTTGATAATGTATCATTTTTTATTCATTCTTTTATATTTTTTCACATTTGTAGATATTCAATAATTTATGAATACATTTTACATGACTATGATATTTTAGATTTTATTAATGAACTTTTGTTAAATTTGTATTGTATGCTATGAAATTTTTATGTATTTGTATTTATAATTTTTTTCTTAGAATTTTGTATCCTTTCTCAATTAATATTCAAATTAGTATGTATGCTATTAATAATTGTATTCATTCAAAATCTCATGTTGTATAGTTATGAATCTTGTATTTGTTCCTAATTGAATCCATCCCAAATGTATACTAACTAGATATGTATATTACTTACACGAAGAACAAAATCCTATTAGTTTCTTTTTTTTAATATATATATATATATATAAAAATTTCAGAATTTTGTATCCTTTCTCAATTTGTATTTAAAATCGTATGTATAAAATTAATATTTGTATTCATTCAAAAATTATGTTGCATAGTTTATGAATTTGACATTTTTTTCTAATTTGTATTTATTCTAAAGGTATATCAACTAGTTATGTATTTTATTTAAGAATGATTACACCAAATATTCAATTATTTCTTTTCAATTTTATATTTCATTCTCACTTTTTCATCATACTATTTTGTTGTATTTTATATATTATTATAAAAAAATCTAAATAAAAACTAGAATAAATAGAAATACAAATAAAATACATATTGAAATGAATACGAAATACAAGATTTTTGAAGAAAAAAATAATTACAGAGGGAAAAAAATATGAATACAAATATATTTCTTAAATAACTATATAGATACATTTGGAATGAATACAAACTAATAAAAAACTATAATGAATATAAATAGAATATATTTTGGAATGAATACAATTTTAAAAGGTAAAAATTCTGGAGAAAAAAAAAAGAACAAAGTTTAAGTTTTCTTTGAAAATGTAACTGATGAGAAAATTAAGTGATACTTACCTTTTTTCTGAAATATTCTCTCCCTTGATTTTCTCCCTTTGTTATTAGCTAATTATATTCTTTAAATAAAAACAAATAATAAAAACATAAATAAGATACATAACAAAGTAAAATTTGACATTTCTACTAAATATTGAAAGTTTGCTAATGAGCCCTCTTAAATGTTAAAATATTGACATTTTAAAAAATTTCCCTTAAAAAAAAGTTTTTGATCAAAATAAATTTCAAACTTGAGAGAGTGCCACTATATATATAAGCAAATATGAAGTAAACTTAACATTGAAAATCAACAAAATCATGTGGCATATTACATGAATATATTAAGAAAACGTAAAGTGTTAGACTTAGCCAAATTAATTAGTTTAATTACATAAGTATTATTCTATTAAGTAGGGTAGACAATTGTTTAATATTTTAATTACTTCAAGGTAAATTAATTCATAGATCAAAAAGAAACAAATCTTACACATATAACAAGAAGAGACCACAAGAATATACTCAGGATGTTGCCTCTTTATTATATTATTATGTCTTCCAGAGGATTTTTATAGTGATTATCACCATTTTTATTTAAATAAATATATATTACCACCTAAATGCCGATTGTCGGCCACACTTTACTATAAATTTTTATTTATTACAAAAAATTAGTGTGTTTCTTTTCTTTTCCTCTTTTCAATTTTTTTTTAATTTTTATTTAGTATCTGATAACTAAATTGAGACTCGACTAATTAAATATTCGCTTTCGAAAACTTTTACCTTAATAAAAACAATTGCATACCTCTATTTCCAACTCTTTTGCCTACAAAATTATCGCACAAAAAAGACTAATCTATGTTTTCTCTTATAGATAAAAGGTCAAGTATGGTTGTCTTGTAAGTGAAGTAATAGTTCATACGTACACTTGTTTGAAAACATTATATTGGGGAAAAAATTAAAGTTAAAAGTTATAAAAATATTAAAAATTAAAGTTACGTTTGGGCTTAAATTTCACTTGAGAAAAATAAAAAATATTATCATCCATCCAAAATTAGATCTCATCGGTCATAAATTACATCGGTAAATAATCAATTAATCATGTTTGCGGGATCAGATATAAATTTCATATTGTGAAGGCATATCGATAACGTACAAAAGAAATTTATATAATATACTCCATCTGTAAAGAATGACCTAGTTTGACTTCGAACGGAGTTTAAGAAAAGAAAAAAGACTTTGTAATCTTGTGGTTCTAAATTATAGTTATGTCAAATGTACCAAAATGCCCTCTAATCTTGTGGTCTTAAACATGTCACGTTGAAAGTTAAAGTTAAAATGTTACTAAAAAAGGAAAAGAGTCATTCTTTTTTAAACAGACTAAAAAGGAAATAGGGTCATTCTTTTTAAAACGAAGGGAATAATTTTGAATATTCGCGATCACCCGGTCACCTCTCGATCGTAACACCCAAAGGCCACGACCAAAGATAAAGGGTATAATGACTGGCACTATAAACCAACCAAAAAATTGGTGTCATCACTTGATTCATTTAAGTACCCAAACTTCTCAAAATGCAAATTAAATATGTAAATCACTCTATTAAATAATTTAATAATTTGTTGAAGCACTCAAATAATCGATTAGAGACCATCTAGACACATATTTAGATGTATATTTTCAAGTTAAGTAGTACGCAAATTATTTAATACTCAAAACGATCAAACGAATCGTTACTAGATGCATGTTAATTACTTGCAAATACTGATAAACCAAACATAACTTGTTAAAGAATTAATAAAAAATAGATCAACTTTCACATATAGCAAACATAAAATTCATATTTGTATGTTATAACAAAGTTTGCATAATTGCGCTCCATAGCAAACTTATATATGTATAATTCGCTATGCATATACAATTGAAGCGAATTGTATAAAACGAATTGTATAAGACGAGAAAGAGACAAAATTATATGCAATTTGAATTGTATAAAACGAGAAAGCGAGAAAGGCAGAATTAAATTGTATAAAACGAGAAAGAGATAAATTATGTACAATTTGAATTTGTATAAAACGAGAAAGAGAGAAAGGCAAAAAGAGACTTGTGCAGAGAATATACCATTGAATCGAATGTATAAAACGAGAAAGATAGAAATTATATACAATTTGAATTTGTATAAAACGAGAAAGGCAAAAAAGACTTGGGCAGGGAAATATTTGTATTGTATAATTACAAATGTATAGGACGAAGATATATGTATTTGCATGCGTTTATACAATTTACTCTCGCTTTATACAATTAGAAACACAATTTATACAATTCAATTGTATAAAGCTAGAGAGGCGAGCGACATGAATAAGCGAGCGAGAGAGGTAGAGTGGCGAGCGAGAATATGAGGAAGAGAAGGATTGACAAACAGTTTTATTTACTATGAAACACAAATAAATCAAATGATAGCTACTATATTTATTTATATTATTAGTTTGTCATTCGGTACGAGCAAAAAAGTTAGAATTAGGGGTAGTGACAAGGCAGACAAAACGTATATAATGAGTGGATGGAAGAAAAAAAAAAGGTAAAACTAAGTTTTCTTTGGTTACAAGACTAGAACCCTTCATAGGAGACAAATAAGAGGCTACAGTATTTATTCTTTAGAGGAAAGTAATAATAAATATAACACATTATATTGTTGACCAGACCAGATCAGAAACTTAACTTTCTATATAGGTTATCTTATCAAGTGTTACTCTTCTTTATTATAATTTACATCTTTTTTTTTTTTTTTTGATGTTGTTATCGATCACTTTTTTTCTCTTTACTCTAACCAATTGACCAATCGAAAACTTAGTCCTATAAGACATAAAAAGCTAAAAATAAACTGGACAAGTGAGATTCATTCCAGTTGTATCTTGTTGCTTTTGAGGAATGTACGTTACCTTTTCCTTTTTTATTTTATTTTTATTTTTATAATATAGTTCTCTTCTTTTTTTAGAATTTTATAGAATACACACTGTTCTTTTCATCGTTTGTAGCATATAAAGTAGTATGTAGTAATCAATCTAGATTTGAATCTTGGTATTCAAAATCTTTTTAATATTCAGATTTTGTTTTCTCTTAGTTTATTTGCATGGATTGGATAGTTGGATAATTATAAGTTCATGCATGCAAAATATTCAAAGTGTAACGGGGGAATTTCAAAATGGCTAGTTTGTAGTAGTAATTATTATTTACGTATGGCACGGGTTTAATGTGTAATCATGAAACCTTTATCTTTATATATATACACTTATATTATATTCGGAAAAGGGTCAAAATTGCCCCTGAACTATGTGAAATAGATCACTTATACCCTTCGTTACATTTTGGGATCAAAAATACCTCCGCTGTTATCCTAAGAGACCACAAATACCCTCAAGAGTTAACACCCCAATTTTTTAGTGACGTGACATGCCACATAGGACTAATCCCTCCACCTAAGCGTTGCCAACTAGGATTCATTCAAAAGAACTAGACCTTTAGCGGCGACAACAGTTGTCACAAAAGCCCAAAAAATCGTCACTAAAAGTTTTCAACATTAAATTCTAATTTTGTATTTTTTTCTTCATTATTTTTTTAAAAAAACGCAAATAATATCGATTAAGTAGGAGTTTGAAGACACTGTTTTATTTTTATGTTGTATGAAAATGTATAAAATGTACAATGATGCATTATATAGTAGGAGATGTGAATCGAGAAGTAATTTTCGTGATTTTTCGTGATAATATTGGGTGCTTTTAATATTAATATTGCAAGTTATTTATTTTAGAAAATTAGATTGCGATCGAAAATTAATTATCATATTATTTTTTTTGAAAAAATAGGTTTTACTATTAGTCGTCACTAAAAATCACTCATTACCTTTAGTGACGATTTTTTGGGCTTTTGTGGCAACTATTGTCGCCACTAAAGGTCTAGTTCTTTTGAATGAATCCTAGTTGGCAACGCTTAGGTGGAGGGATTAGTCCTATGTGGCATGCCACGTCACCTAAAAATTGGGGTGTTAACTCTTGAGGGTATTTGTGGTCTCTTAGGATAACAGCGGGGGTATTTTTGATCCCAAAATGTAACGAAGGGTATAAGTGATCTATTTCACATAGTTCAGGGGCAATTTTGACCCTTTTCCGTATTATATTTAAGAGAATTTGACTCAATATGGTCCTCCGTCCATCTAAAAGATTATTTACTATTTACTATTTTTTTAGTCATAATTGTTTTTAATTCATTTTCAAACATATAATAATTAGAGATAATTATATAGTAAAATTATATCATTTTATTTATTGTATGTCAAACTCAAGCATAAACAAGTAAAAATGAACGGATCGAAGGAAGTAACCATCAATAATTGTTTTTAACAAATTAAAAATTTATATTGATCAACGAAACTCCTAAATCATTAAGTCAACATCTAGTTTTGTGTTGAGGTGATTCAAATTCTTTATATATATACGGGAAAATGCACAAGTAACCCCCTATACTATGACCGAAATTTCAGAGACACACCTTAACTAAATTAAGGTCCTATTACCCCCCTGAACTTATTTTTTTTGTAATTTTATATACATTTTGTCTTACGTGACACACTCCGTGACTCCACGCAATTAAGGCACATGGGCGATATTTGGATGCCACGTAAGCAAAAAAATTGCACAAAATTACAAAATAAATAAGTTCAGGGGGTTAATAGGACCTTCGAATAGTTAATGTGTGTCTTTGGGATTTCGATCATAGTCTAGGGGTGTACTTGTGCATTTTCCCTATATATCCTAAAAGAAATTTAAAATACCTTATGTATACAATATAATTTCTTGTCGAAGGGATTGAAATGAACACTATCATCCCCGTTCCGAGAGTTTGTAATATATTGCCATATAAAAAGAAAAAAGAAAAAGGTATGACCATAAAAAAAATGTTTGATGTAGTAAATAATACATTAATATTTTTAAATTCACATTTTAAGAAATGGTATCTTTGAAATGATGTGATAGTAAAAATGATTTAACCTTAAACTGGTCGGTGATATAATGAAGGAGCAAAGTTGGATAATTTAGGTTTATAATTAGGGAGATAATTTTATATTTCATATTAGGATTCTAATTAATTAGGATTAGATGGGACCCACAAAATCGAAGGTGCCACGTAAGATGATGATCATTGTATCATATTTATTTTTATAATATATAGTTTTATTATGGTAGATTTGTAATGTATGATGATTTATGAGGAAGCGTGAGCATATTTGTTAGCCTCAAAGAATGTGAAAATTATGGAGGCGTTCGTGGGGGGTAATTGGCTTCCATGATTAATCAAATCCCAGAGTTACATTAAAAACCGTATTATTAGATTTCATTTTTATTGACTCATTTGCATTGACCCTATCTTTATCTATATGTTAAATTTTACGTGTCATATTTAGAATATTTTTAAAAAAATTAAAAAATTGATGTACTATTTTTAATGTTAATTATTTTTTAAAATCTAATACTAAATATTAAATAATATAAATATTTATATGATAAAATATTAATATCAATTATTATTTCTTAGAAAATGTATAAAGTTCAAACTGAATAAGAAAAATAGAACGACACCACAAAGTATATATATACTACTCCCTTTTTCCATGCTACTACGTACATTGTACATTTTATGTGTGGAATAGAAATTGTAGGTATGGTATATAAGAGTTTCAATTATATGCATTTTTTTTAAAAAAGCCGAACTCATAAATAGATTTCTAAATTTATTGGTTTTTTCTCTTCAGGTATCATAATTATGCCATTTTTCAATTGAATCATTGAACCACTCATAATTTATTTCTTTTAAATATTGTTGGCTGATTTTGATCGGCTTTTCTATTGTAAATGCCTTCAATTGTATTTGTATTGTAATTATTTTGATTGAAGGAATGAAGACAAATTGTGTGTTAATTTCATTTGTTTTCTAATGTGTTCAAACTAAATAACTTGAAGTAAAACACAATTATTCTCGAAAAGTTTCACTATCAATTGTACTAATGAATTCTGAAACAACATATGTATCCTTTATAAATACCCCTTAAAAAACCTGGTTCCACATCAACCATCGGTATTTAAAAGGAACAAATAATGGATGGTTGATTCAATAGGATAATAGCATAGTTGAGATACTTGAGGGGGAAAATCCAACAAGTTTAGATATCTGTTTATGTATTTGGTCTTTATAATAATAGATCGTTTTTACATGTGGTAGGATGTAATCTGTACTATTTTTAAGATTATAAATTTCATATTTCAAGGAGACTAACAGATAAGTATCTTTAAAATAGGTTGATGATGATATTTTTAAATATATAACTAAACAAACAATATATATAACTTAAACTCTCGATCGATACAATAAAATAGTGTAGAGTAGGGGGTTGTGGTGATATTCCATGCAAAGTTTATAGTGTATGGTAGTGATGATGATATAAATAATTATGAAAATTGAAAAATGAATATAATATAATATATATTTGATAGAGCATATTTTGGAAAGTGAATGGCAAGTCTGGTCTGGTCTTGTTGTTTGTCGAGCAAAGGGGACGCCAATCTCAAGATCATTTTATTCTCTTTCAACTTTTTTGAATCTTGTTATTCATATTCTTGAGGGAAGTTTTTTGTTTCTTCGTTGGACCCCATTCATCATTACATTTTGTGGGGTTACAATACAAAATTATTATTATAATATATAGTTTTTTTTATATATATATAAAAAAAAAGAGAGAGGGTGGGTGTACACCTTTTCTTTTTTGTTTTCCTCCCTTTTTTACCATTCTAAGTTTGCATCTTCTGAGTCAAAGATTTTGCTCTCTCTTAGTTCTGATGAAAGAAACATGTTGCTTTGATGATTGCCAGAGTATCCCTTCCCTTTTCTTTTATTTGCCCACCATCCACAATTGCCAATGCATTTTATATTTTAACTTACTTAATTGTTATCATTAATTGAAATTAATAAGTTCTAATCACAAGATAATTGGTTGCGTTGTATGATTGCTCCATATCTCCTTAATCAAAAGTCTCAAATTCGAATGGATATGATATTCAAAAATTTTATTAGAAGCACCACCTCTAATGATTAGCCCTGCCGTATGTGGACTGGTCAGGGCTCCAATGTAGACATCAAACATCGGATGAGAATTTTTTTTTTTTTAAAAAAAGTTGATCATATGACTCTATCGGCACGTATACCGTATTAGTTGTCGAAGTTACTAAGAAAATATTTATTTTTATTTACTTGTTATTTTATAAAATCAAGATCAAATTAATTATTTTATTTCACTTTACTCTTAGTATTAAACATTCCTGAAATACGATTATTAGCTTGGTCTTATTCTCAAATAAAATATGGAAAATGCATAAGTATGACCTAACCTATGTCGAAAATTCTAGAGACACAATTATATTACACTAAGGTCTTATTATCCCGTTGAACTTATGTTATAACTAATTTTCTACTCTTTTCGGCCTACGTGACACTAGCTTGATTAAAATGTCAACACGCGCTGGACCCACAAGATAGTGCCACGTAGGTCAAAAATGGGTAGAAAATTATTTGTAAAATAAATTTAGGAGGGTAATAAAACCTTAGTATGATATAAGTATTTCTCTGAGATTTCGAACATAGATTCGGGAGTACTTGTGAATTTCCCAATAAAATACAATTTCTTAGCGAAAGATAGTTTAAAATTACTTTTTATTTACATTTTTTTTTTAAAGATGTGCAAAATTAATAATTAATATGAGAAGAAAGGAATAGTATTATTACTTTGGAAAATAAATAAATTTGTAGCTTATAAGTTGTATAGGTAATTAAGAATAAGATTAGGTAACACATATTTGAATATGAGTTGATCACGTGAATTGAGGGTACGGTTACTGAGTAATGGACATGCAATGCCAGAAACTGATTGTTCTTGTGATGTGTACCTAATTTTGTTGATAGGAGGAATGGTGCAATTCAGTGTTAGGAAACTTACTCTCATAAGTATCAATTCCATATCTACTTTTATATTTCTAGCTTGTGTCAATTATCTACCTACCTACCTCGGAATGGAACAAAATCTATGCTACAACTTTGCATCACATAAACTTTATATCGATTACAAAGATCTCGCGTTCGATTTCTGCGTATATATTTTATTTTTTGAAAGGATAATCCTCAAATGAACTTTATATTTTTTTTAAAGCGAAATCAGAATTTTCAATAAGGGCGTTCAGAATTTGATAAAGTAAACACAAACTAATTGACTTGACACGAATACATATTTAAAATTAGTAATCTAGTTTTTAACTATGTATATATAATATTTTCTCCGTTTCACAAAGAATAATCTAGTTTGACTTGACACGAATTTAGAAAATAAAGAAAACTTTTGATCATGTGGTTCTAAATTAGAGTTATGTAAATTGTACAAAATTATCATTTAATCTTATGGCCTTAAACATGTCATGTGAAAAGTTATTACCAAAAAAGAAAAGAGGTTATTCTTTTTAAACAGACTAAAAAGGAAAGCATATTATTCTTTTTGAAACGGAGGAAGAAAATTCGAATGAACCCCTAACAACATGCTGGCTCTGCCCCTGCCTGTACCAAGCATGGACCCACCTATATAGATGAGGGTGCACGTGCACCTATTAACTTTGGAAAAAAATTATGTGTATATAAGTATATATCTTGAGAAACTGATTGAAATTAGGATATAATTATCGATGCATCCATTGAGGACACCACAGTGTCATTGTGTTGCTGGTACAAGCTAGAAGAAGCACCCGTCCAGACATGAGTTGGGTCGGGGCGGAGATATGGATACCGACAGATATTGGGTGGCCTCGTGATCGGAGAAGGCAGATCCATGGAAGACTGTTCCTCATTGTCACGTGTCTTTCTTTTGACCAATTTATCTTCTCTTTATTTGGTAACATCAAAAATATTAACTTTATGTATTCAAATATAACATGTTATTAATTATACGTAGTTCAATTTTCAAAATATATTAGTATTTAAGTGAAAGTTACCTATTTAGTTATATATTATACTAGTGTTTAATTTGTATAATACATAGTATAGAATGCACATTATATTTCTAATTTATCAAATTTAAATAGTAACACCAGTTGTATATATATAGCTTATTAATTATATATTAATCTGATATTATAAGTAAACAGTACACTAATCACTACACATAAAAAGTTAAAACCTAAACATATAAAATCGAATTTGCAGATTTCTGCTACGATAGATCTGCCAGTATTACTCAGGTATTGTGCTAAATATAAAGACCACTGCCACTTAACTATGCAACTATATTATCTCGCTTTGAATTAGTCTGTCTTACTTTTTTCTAATGTTTTGATTATATATTTAAAATTATACAAATAAATTAAAACGAAAAGTATTTACGAAAACATTTACTAGAACTTAAACTTAAGTTTCTTCTTTACTCTTGTATCACTTTGAGTTTTTGCTTTTTAACTTCTTCATCTATCTCTTTCTCTGACTTGTTCACTAAATAACACATTAATCTGGGTCCCCACCTCTTCATTCATCTGCAAACAAAGAATCCAAAAAAAAAAAAAAAAAACAATTTTTATTTTTTTATATATTGTAGACCAAATTTGACGACAACGTGGACTCTTGCATTTGCTGACGTGTATTTATTTTAATTAAATTATACACTAAAGTTTACTAGCTTATATAAAAGCAAATAAACTACCTCACTTACTCCATATCTTTTGTACACTACAAAAGCCCACATCTCTCTCCCTTAATTCTTGTCATTTCAATTTCCATTTGAGTAAACCAAACAGAATGAATAGTTGTGGTAACGCTTATTGTCATGGTGTTCCTTGCACTTGCAATTTGTATTACAATCATGAAAATAACAACAACACTTCTGCATACTCAATGTACTATCATGACTATCAAAAAGACGAAAACCATTACGAAAACATGTATTCCTTTGCTTCTTCTCCTTCTTCTTCTTCGTCTTCAGTTGATTGTACTCTCTCCTTAGGTACACCTTCCACTCGTCTCAGTACTACCAACGACGAAAAACGAGTTCACGAGTCGTCAATGACGACTCATGAACAACAACGTCGTTCTTCTTCTTACATGTCAAAATGTTGGAACATTTTACAGAACAAAAATAATCATACTTCATCAGCTCATCATCATCACAAATCCGGTCGTGGTAGTAACAACGTTAATTCAAGCAGCAACAACGCTGACCCACTTGTTGCCCGTCGATGTGCTAATTGCGACACTACTTCTACACCTTTATGGAGAAATGGTCCTAGAGGACCTAAGGTAAATAATATATATATTTTTTTTATATGGTTATTTGTAACGAAGTTGTTAATTATTTTTGAAATATATTGATCTGAAACAATTATGTGTAGTCACTTTGTAACGCGTGTGGGATACGATTCAAAAAAGAAGAGAGGAGAGCTAGTGCAGCAGCTGCGGCTAATGGCAACGCAGGTGGAATTGGAATGGAGAGCAGTACACAACATACGATAAACGGATCGTGGGTTCATCATTCACAAGGACAGAAAATGCCATGTTATACATCAGCAGCATATGGAAATCATGAATTTAGGTTTATTGAAGATCATGATGATCGTGATTCTGATAATGCAATTTCATTTTGGCCATTTTTAGCATCTCAGCATTGTTGATTTTCACAAAGGAAAAAAAAAAAAAAAGAGAAGATTATGATATGATGATGGAAGCAACATTATTCATTTTTAAAGTTTTTTTTAAAAAAAAAAAAATTCAAGCAAAGGGAAGAAAAGGAAAAGAGAATTTTGCTTTTTTTTTTTTTTTTTTTTTTTTGGTTTTTGTTTTTGATCGTTATGATATATAGTTAAGCACATTTAATACTTTGAAATGTGCGCTTTTTTGATCCTTTCACTTATGATCTTTAACTATTCAATGCTAAACTATTTAATTATTGATGTGTTACATTGTATCTACCTTGTCGTTTCAGATTAATTAATATATGCTACTTACTAAATATTGTCGAATCATCTACATTATTGTGAGCTCTATTTTTTTTATATGTTTTTTAAGCACAGAGTGATCAAAAACTATCTCTCCATCTTTACAACCAGCAAAACAAATTAATGTGAAATTTTTGTTATAAAATATGATTTTCCACTTATCACAACCGAACGGGCACTCGGACCGAACGGGCACTCGGTTAAGGATAGTGGAAAATAGGTTCTCGCTAAAATAATTAGAACTTTTTAATTTTTTCGTATAAAAATACTACTCTTTTTTTCTTTTTCACTGATTCAATCAAAATATTGTCAAAGAAATAGTACGAAACGTCTTTTAGTCTATTTTTAATTGGAAATAATGATTCAATTAATAAATTTATAGTGAACACGTTAACTCATGATATTTATGCAAAAATTAAGTATTTTATGTCTATATATTTCAAATTTAGCATTATATTATGACACTCATATTATAAGAAAGTTAAATGATGCATTTAATTGAAGGTTGTGTTATTTAATTTGTCTAGAGGATTAAGATATATTTTTTAGAGAATTTTTAAATTCGCCACCATTCATAAGACTGAAATTAAATACCGTATACATCCCCACTTATAACTTATGAGATACACTAAAATTGTACTAAAATCGAAATATGAAATATATTTTTTCTTATATAAGGGATGAAAAGTATGCATTTTATTAACTAAGTGAAAGTAAAATATAGTTAATATGTTATGTTAGTGATATGATAGTTATTGTCCTACAACAAATTGTTTCTTTTATCAGTTGGTTTTCTTTTTGGTCCATTTATTTTTCAAAGAGTTTGAGTCAAAAATGAGTTCATTCTATGTTTTTGCTTAGTAGCTTTTCCTTCTTTTAGTAGCACAACACTACTACTTACTTACTTTAACTTTAATTTCTCTTTTGATGATCAGTCAAATAGATTGACTAAAAAGTACTCTTAACATTCCTTTTTTCTGTTAATAAGACTGCTTCACAAATCACAATGTACATATAATTTCTTTTATTTTACCGTCGAATCAATACTTTTTTTTTAAGCTTGATTATATTTGAATTTATCTTTAATTGAACGTAACATTCTCTAACAAAAATGTACATGCGTTTTACCTAACAATGCTCGAGCTCACTACTTTTGATTAAATACTTGTCATTTCACGGCAATTCTGAGTGATACTATTCTACAATATATATATATATACTTTCTTGAATATGATGATCCACTAATTCACTTTATCAAACTGAAAGTTTGGTGTTATAATTTAGCTTGTTTCATTTCATTCTGGGCCATAATTAGTGACAGTTCACCAAAATTTTGTTGATGCTTTAATTTTCATTGGAAAAATGATATTCTCTTTACAGTGTTTTCTCTTTCTTTTACTTTGTTTACAGCTGAACATAACACTGTGCACAGTATGGTATGGTGGATCAATCAAAATCCTTTTGTTTACTGTTGTGACAAAAAAACTAGTGAGGAGTAATATAATATGTCTTTCTTCGTATTTAAAATATATAAAGTGGTATTATTCTTCTTTAGTTCGATTAATAAAAAATATGTTTTGAAAATTTGTTGTTTAATTATGATTACGAGTTATAATATACACTGATTTTTTATAGTGTAAATTATATAAATCTCATAGTTTTTATATGAAATTACAATATATTCCAAATTACATTAATCTCTACAATAATTAAAGCTTAGATACATTAATATGTAACTCGAATACGTAAAATATTATCTCAAATACATTAACATGTAAGTCGGATACATTAAAAACTAGCTCTGATACATAATATGTAGTTCAGATATATTAAACATTAGCTTGGATACATAAATATGTAGCTCGAATACATTAAAAACTAGATGAAATACATAATATGTAGCTTGAATACACTAAACACTCGATCAAATACATTAATATGTAATTCGATACATTAAAGAAATAAATTGATTTTAGAGATTTTTAAAATAATAAAAAATAACGAAAATAAGTTAAACAAAAGGTGTATATCTCTAATTTGTCCTTTTTGTATCATGTTCGTTACGTGCATTGAAACCCCGACTAATTGTCCAAATTCTCATTGTATAAGCCCCACTTAAGATAGCAAAATATTTTCTATACTCAAAATTATAACTCAAAAACTCAAAACTATAGATCAGAAAGATAAAAATGGTATTGATTTGCAACATGCATATAATAAAACACCAACTAATGTCATTACTTGACCTTTTCTGTTGGATACATAAATCTCCAATATTTTACCCAAATCCCTTATAGTAGCGAATTCAAAATTTTAAATCAACCGAAAACAAACTTTTCAACATTGAAGGAATCTATTGTTGAAAGGGTACATCTGCCTTTGTATAAATCAAACCTTGTTACCCACTCACCAATAATGCCAAACATGTAAGGAACATCCTGTCCAACTTTTGTTGGAAAATTGTGTTTCTTTGATAAATACAATATCATATAATTAATTAATACTAGCAACATTTTGACCAAAAAGTAGAAAACAAATAAACTATATATATTATGATGTTACCAATAGTAACAGTTACTATAATTGAAGAAATTCTTTCTTGAATATGATGATCCACCACTTCACTTTATTTGGTTCTATATGCTATTTACTGTACAATTTCTTATGTATGAATGATCAAATAATTGGCTAGCTAAAGCTGCTCCATTGATATATTACTTCATCTTAGAACAGATGATTACACTCTCTACACTTTTTTTCTTTTTATTGTATGCAGCTGACACAACACTGTCATACTCGCGCAACCAAAAGAGGCTCGTTCTATTTAATCATAATTCACAATATAATCCTCGTCCTCGAGGACGTGAAGAGTTTTGGTAAGGAGAGAATACTCGCGCAACCAAATTGATAAGAGATTCGTTCTACTTAATCAAAATTCACAATATAGTCATCGTCCTTGAGGACTTGAAGAGTTTTGGTAAGCAGGGGCAAACCCACGTGTCGTTCAGGGGTTCATCCGAATCCCCTCGATAAAAAATTACACGGTATATATAAGGCATATTTACTGAATTTATGTAGATATATATATTTTCAAATCCCTCAATAACAAGTGAAAGTGATAGCCCAGTGGCAAGGTCCTTCAAAGTTAAACGTGAGGTCGAGGGTCCGAATCCCAAGGTAATCTTTTTATTTTTTACCTTTCTAGTTTTCGGTTATTTTCTTTTTTTTTGTAGTTTTTGTTTTTTAATAAAACATGCGAAAATATGGTGTTAAATCCAAAAAATTTAATGGTCCGCATTAAAACTATATACTACTATACTTCCTTGAAATTTTGTTTTATTGCTTATTTACAGATTTATACTTTTATTTTTTGAACCCCCTGAACGAGAATTCTAGGTCCGTCACTGTTACACTACTACAAAAGGGACCTTTAGCGGCAATAAAAATAGAATTTAGCGGCAACAACATTTGCCGCGATACTCCATACCGGCCAATGAACTTTAGCCGACAATGTTGGGGTCGACAAAGGCTTTTGCGATCAATGTGAGAAATGCTGGTAAAGGGTAGCATGAATTGCCGCTACAAACTATTAGCTTTTAGGGTAATTGATTGTGGCAATTATATTGGCTGCTAAAGGTTATTGATACTGTATAACTATTGTCCTTTGGTGTCTATCGATTTAGTCGATAGATATAAATAAATAGCCACTAAAACATAGTACTTTAAATGTCAGTTGTTTGCGGCAAGTGTGTTGGCTTCTAAAGGTAATTCATATCGGCTAATTATAGCTTATTAGCGTTCATTGTTTTAGTCGATAAATCTAAATAAATTACCACTAAAAGGTCATAGTATTAATGGCGATTGTTTGTGACAATTATGTTGGCTACTAAAGGTAATTTATATCGGTTATCCGTGGTCCTTTAGCGTCCATTATTTTAGCCGATAAATAGAGATAACTAGCTACTAAAAGGTTGTAGTTTTAACGGCAATTCACTTTTACCATTGAATTGCCGCTAAATATCATAACATTTAACGGCAATAGTTTAGCGCCATTAATAATATCTACTACATTTATCGATAGCATGCATATATAAAAATCCAAAAAACACATTCACAAAAGAGAGTTCATAGTAACAATAATTTTCGCTAATTGTGAAAATATATATATATTACTATTATTGAATAGAAAGTCACAACTTTGAAGAATAAACTTATATTGTTCAAACTATTGAATAATGTCTTCAATTAAGTTTTGTTACTTTCTTCGAATAATGTTTTTGAAATCACCTTCATAAGAAATTTGTGAAAGTATAAAAATATTACAAGTAGTGTGATCGGTCTGAAAAATTACAAGTAAGAAGCATTTACGTGATTCAATAATATGTGGAGAAGAAATATGCAAGTTGATCATTTTTTGTTAGCAGTATTACGCAGCAAGTCTGTTGTAGCAATACTTCTTGCACTCTATTTGGCATGTTGTTTGGTGATCAATATAAAGAGAAATGGTAAGGATATTATTCTACATCATACTTTAAATAATTTTAGTATATGTACATCAGCTATACATAATGGTGACACAACTATCGCAATCTAGACCTTGTACTACCTTTGTATATCGTGCACCAAAAACAATAACATAATTGCAAATCTCACTTGATCTTAATCGATATTTGATGATGTACAGATAATGAGAGAAGTGAAAGTTTAGCATCCTATTAAGGCATGGATGAAAGTAAACATGCAGAAATCTCAATCTTTGATTTAAACACAATAACTAATGCAACTGATAACTTCATCAGTTGAAATATAAAGAGATGGACAACACTAATGTTATGCTAGAACAGAGATGAATTCTACAAGATTAAACTAACACGATTAAAGTCTATGACAATGAATAAAGAAAGAAAGAAAAGACAACCAAGAGTACGACTGAACAGTGAAGAAACATAAATGTACAGCCTACTGTTCTTCTATATTCGTGTTGCAAAAACAAGTCTTGAACTGCATATCAAAAGACACCTCTTCTCATTTTCAACTTTCAACTGTTTGATGGGTTTTCAAAATTGTACCAAAGAGTAGAAGCCAAGATTGCACAGGCTTGTTCTTATTCTCACCATGAGCCTCTAATTATTCGAGCATCAATACAATGGTATGCACAGTGATTGTATTTCAGATATTGAAAGTCGTAAAAAAATCTACCTTTGAAAGGTATTTTTGGTGTCTGGCACATTTGTTACTCCACACACTCATCAAAGGAAAAAATAAAGTGAGTTTGCTACTTCTTGCACCTAGATGGGTCATCTGTATCTCTACAACACCTAGTTGTTAGGCTCTGGAGAAGCACTATGTGAAGCGTCTTTTTAATCAACATCAAAATTTTAATGTGGCAACTTTTAGGGTTCAGAAGTTGATGTAGAAACAGCTCCAGATGTAGTTGAGGTCTCTATCTCACCTTTGGCCGAAAGCAATGCTCAAGATTATGCAGAATACTCCAAGTCGACTACCTCATCTTTTAGCATTTGTAGGCAGTCAAATCTATCTCCAAGAAAAAGATCCTCTCCAGTAGCATTATTTGGTAGGGCGAGGCTTGGGTTGAATGGTTCTTATTTCAAACATGAAGAAAAAAGAGCCTACAGTTCCAAATGAATATGTTGTAATCAAATATTTCGACGAGTTAGTGGTTCTTTCACTTGAGATGGAAGAAGTTGTGGTGGAATCTTGTAAGATATTGACAGTAAGTAAAAGTATAAAAATAAGGAGTAAAGAGAGCTTGATGCACACAGAAACAGAAAATTATATTTTTGAGTCAGCAATTCGATTGTCAAACAGTTATAACCCAAGTTTGAGAAAATTATACCGATCTATGCATGTTCCAGTTCCTCGACCCCTTCCGTCATTGACAGAATGAATCGTACTAAGCGTGCTAGAAGAAGTTTGTGTTGAATTTTAGCAAAGTGTAAATAGAAAATGAGAAAAGAAAACAATAGCGAAGATCAATCCATCTCAATCTACAAAAAGCATTGTCTTGGGCATGCAACCCAAAAAGATAGAAAGACGGCTCGCTCGAAGAAAACTCTTTTAGAGCCTAGTACCAAATGAAAAATAAAGACATTTGCAAAATGCATTTCTCCCATATTGGTAGAAGAAAGAAAATTGTTCTCCTTATATTAGAAAACACTCTCTATACTTTTAAAGAATCATCGTAGCTCGACCTTGATTTCAAATTTAAATGTGATTGATAAATTTTTTGAACAAAATTTATTTAATTAATTTTGTTAATCAATTTCTTTTTTCTTATAAATTAATTCAAAATTTAAATTAAATAACAGAATTAATTTTGACGCAACGGAATTCATTTGAAATTCGCACATAACTATAATAATGATCTGATTTCCGAAAAATTATTATTTTTTTCCAAAAAACACATACTTTGAAAAGTTGTTATTTTTTTCAAAAAACACAACTTTCTGAAAAGAAAAAAACGAGTTTGAACAGACACATAAATGGCTATAAAAAAAAAGTCATTTTTCGTTTTTGAAACACTTAAAAAATTTTCCTATCTGCATACATTTTCTTTTATAAACAAAGTGTCGATCGACTGAGTCTGTTGTGGCTTGTTACTTGTTACTGTTCTTACGTTCGCTGAAGTTACTGAAATTTGAGGTACGGCTACTTCTTTAATAGGTTAATCCGTTTTACCTTGGGAGAAAACAATCCGTAATCTCGGATACAGTGAAAAAAACACAAAAGTCTTTGTGGACTCGAATTAAACGTATTTTTCTGTCTACTTTCTGATTCTGTATTTTTGTCTAAACTTAATATAGGTTTACCAGGCTGTAAGTTTTTTTTTTTTTTGTATTTTCAACACTAGATCTGCGACTTATTAACAACAATTTAGTAAGCTAGTTGAAACACTAAAAGTATACTCAAAAATACAAAATAAAAATAAAGTTTTGATATAAGTTTTCACCATAATTTCATTCAGAGAACTTGTTTTGTGGATTCTATATATTATGATTTTTCTAGTGTGTGCTATCAGTTGCCTTGGAGGTTCATCCTTGTAGAATAAACTAAAATCCACTCGCCTTAATATCTTAACAATTACACGCCTTAAATAATAGCCTCACAGAGGAATCGATTCATTCAAAATAGTAGCAGCCACGTATCACAAACACAAGTATCTATAGGGAATCAATACCTTCAATAGAAGTAAGCGTTATGTTTACTCACCCTATTTCTGGAAGTATGTTATCGAATTTCAAGTATTTTTTACTGTCTGTATTAGGTTTCCATGGTGTTTGACATTGTTGAGGTACCTCATTTATCAGAAAGTTAATATATTTAGATAGGGATGTCAAAAATGAATCCAAACATATGTAACCCGTCCAATCCTTCTAGAATTTTAAGAATTGAGCTCAAGATGATTTGCATTGGGTTCAATCTCAATCCAGTCAAACTTAACACATTTAAAGAGAATTCTCGATTGAGCCCAATTCAATCTCCAATTTCAAACTCGTTTTAAATTTTTTTATTAAAATATATTTCTATATTGAAGGTATGAATTATTATCTATTTAACATATTTTAAGATTTATCAATCCATTTATTATTTTTTAACAAAAAATTCTTGAACTTTGATCATAAAAGTTAAATACATCAATATGTTAAATTATTGAAATTAATCGAATCAAATTGAACGGATCATGACCCAACCCGCTTTTTAACCATTTGAGCCCAACCGATTTCGGCCCAAACTAAACTTGAATGGATAAAAACCTAACCCGTATTTTCAATTTCAACCCAATTCGCTCATTTGACACCCCTACATTTAGATATACCGACCTATTGGCACTACAATATTTAACAAAGAAAGAAGAAAGGATCATCATCGAACAAAGCTAGCTAGATGTAAATATCTATACTTCTAACAAATTGAAATTGCAGCTATAACTAGTTTCTGCTAAGAAGTTCATATAATTTCGTTTTTCTACATAGGAAAAGATATTTTCTCAATGCTCATCAGAAGAGCTAAATTGGGCTGTTCAGTATGCAAAAAGAACAGACAGAAATATATTACACGTTTTTGTTTAGTTTTAAAACTTGGGGAGAAAAAAACACACAACAATGAAATGTATTAAAACGAAATTAAACATCTCTTATTAATACATACATACTTAAGATGATATTCAAGCTGCTTCAGGCTGATTACGAGCCTTCTCCTTCTCTTTGACTTCACTTCCTTGTTTAGTTTCATACTCTATACAATAAAATTAATCAGTTAATTATATAATTACTAACACTTTGTAAACATGTTTTTAATTTAATTAATAAGTAATAATACTACCAGGAGCTTTTCCATGTTCAATATTTTCTTCATCCTCTTTGTTTCCACCATAAATCCCTCCAAAACCTTCTTCATCTGATCTTGTTGCATATGCATCTCCATAGCTACTTGACATCGTATCCCTTCAATCCAATTTTACAGAACTACTTATTATTATTACTTAACAAAAAATGAACGATATGTTATTTTAGAATTTAGAACCAAATTAGTTGACAGACAATATCTTAATTATCGCCAAATAGATATTTATTTTTAATTAAAATTAACCCTCTCTGTAAATATCCCACTAGCCTATACTATATTGATATTGAATCTAATCCGAGACAAACCAAAATTTTTGAAGATTTTGAATGTAGCAATATTACCTTAGCTCAATTTGAGCTGTAAGACAACCTTAAAATATAAAAAATAAAAATAAACACTCTAGCTGAATTCGAGCCCAGGTATACCAAATCTAGCTAGTAGACCTCTAGCGTCTAAGAGTAGCATGATAACATTTTTTTTTTGCTTTTCATCAGTGTACTATTAATTATATCGTAAGTTCTATCAATTTCTCAAGATAGAAATACATACATATACCTAATTTTTTATTTTTTTTCAAAGTTAATAGATGCACGTGCACCTCTAGGTGAAGAGGTGAACCTCTAAATGTCGCTGAATCTAATGACAATTAACTAAGGCGCAACTTAATTAATTGGGAAAATAAAAAAAGGGAACTTACGAAGCTTTGTCTTGTTGAGGTTTGTTATTAGTTTGATCCATGTTGTTGTTGTTGTCTGTTTGTCCAGCAGAGGTTACAAATTGTCGAAATCTGATGTCTGAATTGTTTCGAGCAATATGGTATGGCAAAGGATTTGACAAAACAGAGGCTGGTATTTGTGCTCTGTTTGCTAATTTTATTGTGTTAATCATTCTTAAAACTTTGTAGTCTTATTGATCATTCGATTTTATAGGTAATAAAATAGATAAGGAGAGTTGTATCATTCATGTGAAATAAACAAACAAGAAGAAGATGATGAAATAATGTCATCAAACACACTTATTGTTGTCTCTTTAAGACAAGTGTAATGCCTTAAAAATCGCCACACAAGTTTATTTCTTCTCCCTTATATGACACGTTAAAGGATTTAAAATCATCTTCATTTTATATCATCAACTGAATCTGTCATATTTAGTTACCATCCGGTGTTCAGAGCCTATATTAAAGCTTCGATTAAATTTAAAGCGATTTTTTATTTAGTATTCTGTTTTGACTAAATTTGAATCGTACTCTATAAAGTTTATTCGAAGGTGACTCTTTCAAAAGGATTTTTTCCATATACAATATTTAAATTTAAAATCGCTGATTAAGAATGAAACGCTCTCATCATTATATCACAAGTCATTATTGAACATTTTATATTACTTTTAATGATACATATAGGTGGTTTGTACTCTATTATTTTATTTTATAGTGGGGTTTGAGATTAGATTATTTGTTGTTATGGACTATACAGACGTGGAATATATGATTGATTCAATTGATATTATTGAATTAAAATAAAATATTAGAGAGTTTTATTTGAAAATTAAATTAAATAAATTAAAGATTTAAGAATTAAAAAAAGTGATTATGTAAATTTTGTTGAAGCTTTGATCCTTAATTATTTCAATTCTAATATTTCATTCCTTTAATTATCTTCTTATTATGCATTTTAATCTTAATTATTGTTGTTATCTTTTTAGAATTCTAAGTTGTAACTATAGTTTAGTTATTATAAATACATTCAGAACTTGCGTTGAAAACTGATTTATTTCATTATAACTACTTATCTTGTTTGAGTATCATAGAAGTTGTTTCTCAACTATCTTTAAAATTTCTTCAACAGTTCGAATCTTGAATCAATATTTAATTTAATTTTCTTGTAATAGTGAGAGAGGAAGCACTATTAATTTATTGATAAAATTTAGCTCGTAGATATTTTATTAATTTTTCTAGCATAACAATTTATTTGGCTATAAATTCAATAGTGTTCAATAGTTAGACACTATTTTAACTCTAATTTCAAAAATTCCAAATTATGATGAAAACTTATTTATTTGTATTTAGTAGCTTGTATGGGATTTAATTTACATATAATATGACTATATATTTTCAGAAATTACTCTTTTAACACAAAGTTGATTATATGTTTGTGGTAAATTAGTCTAATTAGATAATATTATTAACTTTTAAAAGGATATAAATTATATATAGAAAAGTATATTCAAATTCTAAATATTTTTTATAAATACAACTCCAACTATAATTTTGAAAATTTTAAAATGAGGGCTTTTTTTTTTTTTATGGCCAATCATCCTATAAGTTTGTTATGTTATACATTTTCTACATTCTGTATCAGCCATTTGTACATTCATCTCTGTGAAAACAAATATATATAATTGTGTCTTCATTTATTCAACAACAATTCGTTATCGTCCAGCGGTTAGGATATCTGGCTTTCACCCAGGAGACCCGGGTTCGATTCCCGATAACGGAAATTTTTGTGTTTTTCTATTTTTTTTCTGTTTTGTCCATACGGAATATACTTTTTTTTTTTAAAAAAGGGGAATATTTCTTATTTTTTTATTTTTTTATGTGCAGATAAAATTGTTTTTTCTCCTTTTTAGATTTAGAGAAGTAAATTTCTTATTCAATCCTCCCCCGAGGGGTACTTCTATTTAAGCTTTAGAGAGGCTTCTTAAAAATCACAAGGAGATTGTCGCGGTGATTCAAGAGATTCACCGGGAACCGAAGCGCTATGCTGGGGGGGGGCGCGGAAAAAGAAACGGCTCCGAAGAAAAAAATTGGGTTTCCAATGCTTGTATGTCCACTCTGAGTGGACAGAGCCTTATACCTTATTAATAGGAGGGATGCAAGGAATTGATACCACGAATGCCATAACAAGTGAATCACGTTAGCGATCATTAAACATGTGACAAAGATAAGATTGGAGTTCATGCAGTTGGAATGCCTGAGACTACTTTTAGCCTTGTTGTTCTTGAGATTGGATGAAAGTTAAGTGTAAACGTAAAAAAGATGCAATCATTTGAAATATGATTGTGTAACACCCATTAAAAAGTTATTTTTCATAATTTTTAAGAAATATAATTCCTTAAATAGTGTTTTAAAAAAAATTGACCAATCATATTTTTAAAAAAAGTATTATTTAAACTCGTCGAGCTTAACTAAATATGAATGAAATCATATAAACAATGCCAGGACAAGTCTGTAGGAGCAGAATGGGAAGAATAAAAAATAGAGAAAAAAAAAGTTATGAGGAGCGGATTGAAGTCCCACTCCATTTGACATCCCTATTGCTGACCCAAAATAAGATTAACAAACCAAAACTTTTACCTAGGAAAAACAGATGGAATATAGTTATGGTCAATTTAAGATTTAATAATCTGAAAATATCATAAAGATTTACAAAATGCTGCTAATGTTATCAAAAAGACATTGCAGTGATAGGGATGTCAACAAGACCATAAATTTGCAAAAAGTAGATAGCAAAATAATCATCAACGTTGCTTAGCTCCCAAAAACATCTAATTTCTGCAAATGAACCATGCCAATGAGTCCCTTCCCTTCCCTTCCCTTCCTTATCAGCTGTTGAGAGTAGAAAGCATGCCTCCACTTGCAGTTGGAACAACAACCTCCCAACCGGGTCCTTTAAGTGGAACCACATTTACCTTTGATTCATCTTCACTTGCGGAACCAACAACCAAATCACTTCGGTCTAAAATCCTCTGTAGATCTTCATCACTGATATCTGTCTGTGTCAACCTGTCCTCTTCGGTATCATCATCTCTCAACAGTGTTAACAAGTCCTCATCCTGAAAGATCAGTCATCCAATGTGGCAGAGGTTTCAACATGATATACTATTCAACACAAAAGCATCTCAAAACTATAGCTGCTACAAAGCCATACAACGGAATAAGTATCTTGCAGGGGTTAGAAACACAAACCTCCATAGCATCTGTAGTACTTCTTTCTTGCTTAAACTGTCCTTTTCCAATCACCACATGCTCAAGCTTCAACTTACTGAAAGCTCTTTTGAGCATTCGACCCTGAAGCACACATTTGACTCTTTAGTAAAGAGTAGAACTCAAGAGCAGCTAAAATGTATCTTTACAAAAGCTGTTTAGTACCTCCACAGACAGAGCAGTTGCAAGCCTGTAAACATGAACAGGTTTTGTCTGGCCTATTCTATGACACCGATCCATAGCTTGTAGATCCATTTGTGGATTCTGAAAGCAGAAGTGCAAGTTACTGATTATCTAACTGACCATAGTATTAAGTACCAAATATAGTTAGTAAAAGAACATAGAAAATAAATAAGTGGAATTATTGCTTCTGAAGTGAGGATTCAAGCATGGGATATCAATAAAGTGATGCTATATGAAGAGACAATTCAACATGCAGTAAAAGCGTGTGATTACTATGTTTCAAATAGAATCTATTCAATTGGTACATCACCACAGTATATCATATCAATAAAAGGATGGAATGGGTCATAAATCCAGTGATTCCCAAATCACCCCACCCGCAAACACAAGTTGAGCGCTTATACATGCTTGAAACCTAAATCATTGCTTCTTCATGCTAAAATCATACCATTTTATGGAACCTGTCCTTCAGTCCTAAGTAATGCATGTATTTTCAGTTTACTAATATCAAAAATCATAATAACAATTACGCTTCAATCCCAAGCTAGTAGGGTTTGGCAATGTAAATCTACAATATCGGTTCCACTCTATTTGGGATCATACACTCAAAAATTACGGATTTTCTAAATATCACCACTTTCTTCTTCACTTAACACTCTAACGAACTAAAGATTCCTGTCAAACATGAGTCCACATGGAAGGTACCAAAAATGACTAAGCAAGTAAACGTTAATCTTGACTTATTCGTACTGCCTATAATGATACTTCCATTGTGTTCTGATTTCACCAAGTTCAAATGAATTACAAGGGCTTCCCTCCATGAGATTTTACGTCTATCTCGTTCCCTTTGACATCTTCAAAAATATGATGTCACCCAGTGCACTTGGAGGTCAACATAGAATGTGACTAAACCATCTAAGGTGAACTACTCTCTTTTTACCCTCAAATTGTACCCCTTGCAGGCTTGCACCTTCTGTAGAATGCCCATCTAATCTCGTACAATTACGTATCAATCTTCACATATGTATTTCTATTTTCTATGACTATCTTGTTGATGTATTGGGTCTTTAAGGCCCAACATTTACTTCCATTTAGCATTACTAGTCTTGAACCATCCTATCAAAGTTATCTTTCACTCATTAAGTATTCCCTGACCCCCTGTAAGCTATCACATAATATTCATGTAGTCATTTTCTCTTTCAGCTAATCTTATTAATGTAAAATGTTACATCTAAGCCCATCATGACATTCTCTTGAAAAGTTTAGCCAAAAATCTGGATTGTCTGCATTAGTCATCACAATCTAATCTCAACTCAATTTCTTTCTTATGCTAGCAAAACTTACAACACGTACAATCCTTACTTATAATTAATCCTAAAACCTTTACTCTCTAAACCATCATTGGTATAAGTTATTCTTTATCCTAAAATACATTGATTTTGCAATGCTGGTTAAATAGCTTGTCACATCAACCTTTATTGTATTGATCAAGTGTGAGAGCATCATTTAGCCACAAAAAAAATATAAGTTATTCTTTATCCTAAAATACATTGATTTTGCAATGCTGGTTAAATAGCTTGTCACATCAACCTTTATTGTATTGATCAAGTGTGAGAGCATCATTTAGCAAAAAAAAAAAGAGGGGTGCAAGAAGGTACCCAGTCACTGTCGTATAAAATGCAGGTGTCTGCAGCAGTAAGATTAATGCCAAGGCCACCAGCCCTGGTACTCAGCAGAAATACCCTGCACTCACTGTTGACATCATTGAACTCCTTGATCTGTTCAGAGCAACAAGTGAGTATAATCAGATCTTTTACTTTATTACAGAAGGAGTATAATTAGATCAACTTAATCAGAAACTTCCAGATAACCCAATAATTTCATGTTCCCGCTGGGCCAATTTACATTTTACTCAATCTGTTCAAATAATATTATTTGTTATCAAGAAGAATACCTTTTTTTAATCTTCAGTTAATAGGTTAATTCATGTGAAATCATAGAGATTAAACATTGCCACTTCAGGAGAAAGGATTAAAAGGGAGAGCAAGTAAATTGCAAGGAGGGGCAGGGAGAGAGATCTAAATGCAATAAAGAAGAAAGAAGCAACTTTGAGTCTAAGTGGAATACATAAGCAACGTAACTATGAACACCTCTGATACTGACGCTGTGCATACTTGATTAATACAAAATGGCAATTCAACATCCAATAACAAAGATGTTAGCAGAAATCTAGATGACAGATCTGTCCATTGATAGTGCAGTATCATCAGGTTTCTTCCTTAGCCACAATGAAGTTCTACACACAAGTAGAGTTCTGGAGTACCAGAAGATAATAGACAGAGGTGCTCAAGAATATGTTTGTAGCCTATGTTGATCATGTTATCACGACTTGCTTAAATTTTTCTTGAGCAAGAAAAATTACACAGCCTAAGCTTCATTTAACAATTGGCGTCATCAATAAGCGGCAATCATGGTTTAAAATGTCATCAACTGCTTATAAACTACTCAATCTGTATCACAATTAGAGTACCAATAACCTGTCTTCTCCTTTCATCCAATTTCACACGGCCATCAATTTTACAAACATCAAAGCCCCTTTCACTAAAATAGTAATCCATTATGTCCAGTACTCTAGTCCACTGAGAGAATATCAGAACCTGTACGGAAAACAAGTAAAATTAATGGAAAAGTGTCAGCAAGGTGGACACACAAAAAGCACAATGAAGCACATACTTTGTGCTTGCGAGCAAACAATTCTGACAAAAGCCTTTCCAGTAAGCGGAACTTGCCACATTGCCCAACTATTTGTTCTATAGGTGGATAATGATCTGCCAACAAGATAAAAATAATGTAAGGCCATTGTCAACACACCTCAATGCAATCAGTTCAATAAACCATAGTCACTTACAAGAACCATCAAATGCTGACTCCAAGAGATCAGGATGATTGCAATTTTTGCGGAGTTGAATCATCAAGTTAGAGAGCTTTCCTCTAAAATGATTCCCTGCACATTCAGAAAATGAACTTTGATACTGCAAACACTAAAGTGTAATGAGGGGTATCGTGCACTTAGAAAACGGCAATAAAAAGGAATTGTTTGCTTCACCAGAGAAACCCATAACGCATTCAAGCTAACTACAGATGACATAATAAAGCTAATCTGGATAGATGTTCTGCATGTATAATCATATATAAATTTGAGTACAATCTACATAGGCTTGCCAATTGAGAAAACATTGAAATTTTTATACAAACTATACTTAATTTTCCATTCAGCTAATTTCCCTTTTAAGAACTTATTTGTTGGAGGATGGAACACTGGATCCGTCAATACTTCAGTAGCAACTTAGAGAAAGAGAATAGTTAAGAAAGTGCAATTGTGGATAGAGGATATGGACTATAATGTTAACTCTCAAATGAGGAAAAACAAAAGACACTCATTTTCTCTCAGAAGTAGATATTTAAAATATTTATACAAGTGAGATTATTGCCGATGGACCGAGAATATTTAAGATATTTATATAAGTGAGATAATTACCGATGGACACGTTCTCGGTCAAATAACCCTCCAACGTCCGGTTAATTAGATGGTCCTGGAACTTCTTCTGGTGCTCAGTCATGGTAGCATATAAAATTATTTCTTTCTTTCGGGGAAGCATTAGCTCTACATCTACTTTCAATCTCCGAAGAAGAAAAGGACGTAAAATTGCATGGAGTTTCGCAACAACCTGCAATTATGACACTCATAAACAAACATAATCTGCTTTAAAATGGAAAAACGGAATACTGAACAACAATCATACTTGTGTCCTCCTTTTCTCTTCCATTTCTTCCTTTTGGGCTTCATTGCCACATCTCCCAGATAGATCAAACCTGATAAGCAAATAAAAACAAGGTCATCATTCAACACTTTTGACTTCTCATGATATCATTTGACCTACATTAAAATCTTTACATGACCATTTGAGAAGAAGAGTGAGTCACGTGTTTCAAATGATACAATGTACTCTAAACAAGGGAAGTGCAACGCAATATATCTGCTATGAGCTCTAATAAGAACCAGGACAATTAACCAGATACTTGTCACTAGTCTACCCAGTGTGTTACACATCAGTGTTCTAAGATAGAACTTTCTGATATCACAAACTAAAGCACTTGATCAGCCATATTTACAATTTGGTTTCATCAGATATGCACTACATTACATCTGAAAACTATGTCAATATGCTAGCCAAAAGTTTGCAATTCAGGGCAGTAAATAACCGGTTCGAGAGAGAACCATATTATATGCAGGATAAAGATAGAAAAAAATGCTAGCAAGGTAGGCTCATTAAAGAAAATTATAAGACAAACATCATTTAGAATTAACAAATATTTAGCTATTGAAACAAGCACTTCAAGAAAAATGGTAGAATGTCTAATCAGCTGTTTACCATGACTCAAATTCTTCTAGGGATGAAAATATATCTGGTAAGATGAAATTTAACAATGACCACAACTCAGCTAAGTTGTTCTGCAGAGGTGTTCCAGTTAATAGAAGCTTGTTTTCAATTGGTAACAGCTTGAGTTCCTTGAACAGTCTGCACTTTGAGTTTTTCAACCTGTGCCCCTTGGGAAGAACCAAGAAAAACACAATAACAGCATGAAATGCAGAACAAGTTGCCTTTTAAATTAAAGAGAAAATACATATAAAAAAAAAAAAAAACTGAACTTGGCACGATAACTTACTTTAGTATTTAAACTACACGGGCGTTTAAATACCCCTTAACATCTTTGAAGTGAATTTAATCCCACCCTAACAGTACAATACCAGTCTCACACTGGGAAGTGCACTACACATACGCCTCATCAGGGCCACACCACATCCACGTAAGAAATAATATTTTGAAAAAATTAAAAAAGGAAAATCAAATTTAATTTGGAATTATACTAAATTTAATTTTTTCCTTCTTAATTATTCTTAGTTTTTTTTATTAATTATAGTTTCATAAATTAATTTTTATTAATTATTAAAATCCCCTAAATAACTATCTCCTTCTCATTTTCTCATTTTCAAAGAGAAATCCGAACAATGCAACTCTAAGATATAACAAAAAAAAAATCCAACCTTTCTTCTTACATGAACTAACAACAAAGTCTATAAAAACTTTTCTTCAATTCCTATTTCGATTTCACTTCTGATTTCAGCTACTCCTCAACCCCTCTTTTGAGGATCGAAAATATTATTCCATAAGAATATTATTATTATTTTTTAAGATTCTTGATCTATTTTTTGTTGACTTCTTTAACGGATGATTCGACATTTTCTTGATGTCGAAAATAAGTCGACGGAAATCGTATCGAAAAACTGAACATCAAATTTCTTGTCAAAGAAGAACACAAAAACAAAGAAAAAAATAAAAAGGAGAAACGAAAAGAAAAGAAAAATATTGACATTTGGGGAAAATGCTCTGTTGCAACTGGGTGTGATGGACTGAAAAAGATGAAAGAAAGAGGAAGGTAGAAAAAGTAGGAAAAAATGGATAAAAGAAAGGGAAATTTTGAATTAAAAAGAAAATACTTTAGAAGTAGTAAAATATGAAGTAATTAATTTATTTTGTCATCCAATGAGAAGATGACACGTGCATAGTTTGAAACAGCTTTTTGTTTTTTTCCATCTTCACGCGCATGTAGAAAATTGATGATACAAATCTTGTCATGTCATTTTTAGGGGGTAATTTAATTGCACTGGAATTACGTTAGGGGGGTAAAAAAAGGTCCGTAAAGTTGCATTGCTAAACTAAGTTGTGCAGACAAGTACAAAACTTGTAGAATAAAACAGTATAAATATGACAAGTTAAGACTATGTAAGCGAGAGGTACCTCATCTACCACGAGATACTTCCAATTATAATGCCTCAAGAATTTCTTTGCATCAAACATTGCAATCTCATAAGAGGTAAGTACAATTGGAAATTTGGGACCTATGGTCTTTGGCATATGCTTCCTCCTTATCTCATCTCTTTGTTTCTTGTCTCCATGGTAGATGATTGCATTAATGGATGGGACAAACCTATCAAGCAAAATAATTAAAATTTTATCCCTTTAGTTTCAGTCTTGCAGACTAGCAACACGAGACAATTTAAACACTATAAGCACCTGCATCAACTAAACACGGATAGCACTACTACTAATTTCGCAAAAGGATATTAATGTACCTTTCTATCTCGTTCATCCAATTAGAAAGAGTTGACAGGGGAGCAATAACCAAATAAGGTCCATCTAACCCATTTCCCTTCAAATGTGCAAGAAAAGAAATAGTTTGAATGGTCTTTCCAAGTCCCATTTGATCTGCTAGAATCCCGTTCAACCCATTTTGCCATAATGAAATCAACCACTTGACACCTTTCAGTTGATAAGACTTCAACTTTCCACCAGTCAGCAAGGGCACAAGTTCAGCCTGCTCCTTGTCAGCTCTATCCTCCTCCGTGAGGGTTGAATCCTCAACAGAACCACCTTCTTTAGATCTTGAAAGCATGGCAGCAACAGCTCTCTTCGCCTTTTTCTGCATAGACATTTAAACTATTTCACAGAAGAAGGGCAACAACTGACAAAATGCATAGAAACTAAATGACTGACCCATCCAACAAAAAGAAAAACTAACTCCAATAAAGCTCTCAAATTACCTTTGAGACTTGAAAAATCAAAAACTAATGACCTCCAGAATCAGGCAAGTGCTACACAAAGCAATACCAAGTGCTATTTTACAATTCATGCGAGACAAAAAGGAAAACTTAACTGGTTGTTGGACGGTATTAGTAGAACTCACTAATCAAATGCCGCATACACAACATGTAAATATACACTAACAATTAACCAAGGTGTTGTGCATAATGATTCACAAGATGAAGAAAAACTCAATGTAGACCTATTTTCTAAGGAGGACAAGAGAAGAAATACATTATTATAACTTGTCTCTCCCTTTCTTTTTCTGCCACGACCCCTCTTCTTGTTTTCACTGCCTTTCTCTTCATCTTCCACTCCAGTCTGCAAATGAAAAATGCAGAAAGGAATTGGATTAGCAAAATAGAGATAGCTTTTCGCACCAGCAGTCAAGATTCTTCACAAAATAAAGGATATACCACTGTGATGTTATCCATCTTCTCCAGCAGGAACTCTGAGTAAAGCTGAGTTTGTGTAAGAAGCTCGTCCAACTTACTAAATTGAAGGTCATTCAAGTTCGGGGCCTCTTTGGGATCATTTACTTCTTCCTCCTTTACACGTGCTTTTATCAAGTTCTCCTCTTCCTTCTTCATGGATTCAGATAAAAGAGAGACATCCCCATTTTTTGCATCAAGAAATACTTCATCCTCCAATTTGACAGCAAGCTTCTCTTTGCATGTATCCTTCAAGTTGAGAATACACAAGTGTAATGCATAAGCATATATATTGCTAAACATCCCTCCGAGCCAGCAACTGGCATTCGGACAAGGAACAAAGAAATTATCAATTCAAAACTTAGAAGAGGGCATTTAACTTGAAAACCAACAAAATTAAAGAACATTCTAATTTTCATTCAAACTAATTCCAAACCATACAGATCGTATTTACTTTTACCTTCATACAGTAGCGTGTACAAGTAATGTGTTCAAGGGAAAGCTGAACAAGCTTTAAAACCCTATCAACAAGGTATATTACCAATCAAGTACGTCAACAGGAAATAACTGGTAAATAATACAAGAAGCTGGCATGTGACTCAAACACATAAACTCAAATCAAGATAACTTAGTTGTCATAGTTTAGACACATTTCAAGAAACAATACGTTGTCGCTCTTATCTCATCCAATTACCTAGATTTTAAGAAGTACGCCAACAAACCACAAGACCAATACTAATGAAAATTAAGTGCAATGTCACACCATAAACATTCTAGTATATCTAGCAGCCATACAACAATACCTCCACACACCCAGAAAAAAAAATGCTACATTCCTTCAAAACTAGCTTAAAGTTTCTCCACCCACCACCGCAAACAGGAAATATCATAGGCTTTTAGCAACAATCAACAGTAACACACAAGGCAAGTTTTTTTTCCATTTTCCATTACTTAATTCTTTCCTCAAGTGGCACTAATGCACAGAATGAAGACACAACAATATTTAGTAAAAAAAATCAAAAGCCTAAAAGAACGCAAGTACTAGACAGAGTACCAAAAGGAGAAAGCAACATCAGCAAGAAGCAACAATTACTATTAAGCCTCAAACCCAAACTAATGAGGGGACTCTAGTTATATGAACCTTCTATATCCACCATTTCACTCTATTTTGGTTCATTTCATTTCATTCCAATACTCCATGAGATCACAAAAAAAACTAATAATACATAAGCAGTACCTCCTCTGCAAGGACGGAAACAGGAGAATCCGCTTTAGTAACAACATCCTTCACTCCGTTAACTCCGGTATCGGCGTTAGCAACCATCTCAGTGTGTCAAAACCCTAACCTCCAAAAAGAAAAGATTTTTTCACAAAATGCACAATACAAAAGCTTCGTCAACTAGAAAAACAAACCTATTGATGTTCTGTCTCTCCGAAAAATAAGTCCAACATAAAATGTACGGAAACCGAAATCCAACAAGTAGTCAGAAAATAGGGCAAAATCATGAAAAATTGAAGCGAAAATGATATTGAAACAAACGAACATACCTACTCAACTCCGGCGAGGAGTAACCGGAATCAATGGAAGAGATTCAAAGAAAATGGGCGGCGAAAAACCGGGATGTGAGCGCGCGTGGTTATGAATGTGTAGGTTTAATATTTTATTACCTTGCCGGTGTAAGAGAGACCAAAAAGGGCGGGAAATGGATTTTGTAAAATTGCCCCTGGAGTTGGATGTAATAACGAAATTAGGACTGGTGAACCAATTGATATATTTTAAATTTAAACGCTTTAAAATTTAAGGGGAAAAGGTCAAAAATACCCCTCAACTTTAGTTTATTAGCTAGCTGACTATACCCCTGCCGTTAAAACAAAGTTATTTATACCATCGTCGATATCAATTTCACCATTTATACCCCTCAATTGATGAAATCCCCAAATCAATCAAAATTAACCCGATTTCATAAAAATTACACATTCTCCATTTTAAATCCATGTCCAACCCATCTAAAAACCTAACCCAAAAACATTTAACCCAATTTCCTTACCCTTCGGCTCCATTTCTATAGATTTTTCTTTTTCTTTCTTTTAAAAAATGAAAAAAAAGTGAGAAAATTGTTCAAATAGCAGCCAACAACCAAGAAATGAAACAAAAAGAAGTAAGAACTGAACTTAAGGGTCAAAATTTACTATGCCTCTTTCCTACAGTTTAATTCCAGAAAGGAGGGCCAGTGATGTAGGTTCCGTTTAAGGGAATAGGGAGATCTAGCAGCTGCGAAAGAACGGGAAGGAAGAGTGAGAAGGATAAGGAAAGGGAACTCTCGAGGTCTGACAGTGTTACGTTGTTTAGGCGTATCACATCCTCGCCATCTCTCCTCTTGAGTGGCATGAAAAAGAGAGTGGATTGCATGAGGAAGAAGCCATCAGTCATGGGCGATGATAGAGATAAGGAAAATGGGTTAAATGATTTTGAGTTAAATTCTTAGATGGGTCGACATGGGTTTAAATGGGGAATGGGTAATTTTTATGAAATCGGGTTAATTTTAATTGATTTGGGAATTTCCGTTAATTGAGGGGTATAAATGGTGAATTGGTAACGACGAGGGTATAAATAACTTTGTTTTAACGACAGGGGTATAGTCAACTAATAAACTAAAATTGTGGGATATTTTTTACCCTTTTCTCAAAATTTAATTTAAAACCCTGATATCTCCATTTGAAAGTTAGTGTTGTTTACATTGATATATTTTAAATTATTTTTGGCTTTTAAGTTATTTTTGTTTTGAAAGTGTTAGAATATATCGGGTGTTATCAATTTTGATTTTTGATCATTAATTTATAATTTATTTCAAAAAGTCAATGAAAATAACCGTGTAGCTTGACAAATTCCAACTTCAAATGAGATAGAAATGAAATACCTGATGGATTTTTTATTTATTTTAATATGGTGTAGTTTGAAATGTGAATTATGAAATAGTCCAAATTGTGGTTTGATTTTGAGTTGTTAGAATTTGAGTTAGTGATTTATGTGTGCTTCGCATAACATGTTTTCATAAGTTTGATAAATATTGAATGTGAATAGAAGAATAGAAAATTTTCAGTATACATATCTTTTGAAAGGCCTAAGTCATTCACGGCTACTTAAAGTTGTCTGCATATTTCACTTAGACACCTCAATTAAGGTTTGTACCTATTGAACACTTTATTTATTCAAAAGATATTCCTATTAAACACAAAATATTGATATGGCTAAAAACGTGTGTTTCACCCTCCTTAAACGCGTTAAACAGTTGATTTTTATTTTCTATTTATTTTCCTACTTATACTGCTAATATTTTTTTAAATTAATTAACAAAAATAAATGAAAAAAAAAGAAGAAAAACAATCTTCTTCCCACACCGCTTATTTTCATCATCTACTTCACCCACACCCGTTTCACCTCTCTCTTTCTTTCTCTCACTCTCTCAGAAGAGGTTCTTCTCCAGTACACAATTCCTTCCGTTGGTTCAGTGCATATTTAAATTTGTCACATTTTTCCACTTTGGAATATGACAGTCAACAATCATTTAAATAAATCAACCCCTTCAATCATGGTTAAACCTTTCGATTGCAAATTTGATGTAGTCCTTCCCATATCAGTAGCATCAATTGAGGCGAGAATTTGTTGCTCCTCCCGTGTGATTTTATTTGTCATCTCTATATCTTGTTGCTTCTATAAAGATTAAACTCATTTTACGATTTTAAAACTCTGATTCTTCATGGTAGTGATGGTGAGTCCTCCAAGAATGAGCTCGACGCGTTCCGGTGATTCACCGAGACATTCAGATGCAGAAAATCTGTGGAGCTATTAAAACAAATCAATCCATGGAATTTAATTTCTTTCTTAAAACTCATTTGAGAACCCACCACCGCATACATAGATAGAGACATGGTTTATACATGTATCTTGGAGATTTTTCAATGTGAAAATGGGAGTTATTTTGGATGAGATAAAGTGTGGAAAAAATTTAAGAAGGGTTAATTAATTCAGGATTTTTTTTTGTCATGAATTTATACTTTTCTCAATGAATTGAAATAAAAAGTAAGGATAATGCACAAGTACTCCTCAACCTATGTCCGAAATCTTAGAGACACACTTATACTATACTAAGGTCCTATTATCCCCGAAATTATTTTATTAATAATTTTCTACCCTTTTTGGCCTACGTGGCACTATCTTATGGGCCCAATGATGGTTGACTTTTATTTTCAAGCAAGTGCCACATATACCGAAAAGGGGTAGATTATTACTTATAAATTAAGTTCAGGGGGTAATAGGATCTTAATATAGTATAAGTGTGTCTCTGAGATTTCGGGCATAGATTGAGGGGGTACTTGTGCATTTTTTCTAAAAATTACGTTAAAGAGTTAATGAAGCTGGAAAAAAAGGACTATGTGATTAGAAAGAAAAGTAAGAGAAGATTAAAATTGATGGAGAAAAAAAAGTAAGAAATTGAAATAGATAAATAGTAGTCAGTGGATACCAAATATACAAGAGTTTTAACCATGGTTGAAGGGGCTGGTTTATTTAAATGAATGTTGATCGTCAATTTTAAAATAAACAAATGTCACAAATTTCAATATTCACTGGACCAACTGGAGGAATTATGTACTGGAGAGGAGTCTTGTCGCACTCTCTCCAACTCTTTTTGTTTTTTCCTTCTTTCACTTTTAGTTATTACATAGATCTAAATTTCATATTTTACGGCATAACTCCATTTTCTCGATGATAATAACATTTTTATCCAGCAAAAGTTAATTATTATTCATATAATTGTAATTAATGATTAGTAATTGAAAGAAAATCAATGAAATGAGTGAAAACTTTTGATGTCATACGGTTGAAAGGGGAATTAGTTTTTATCTTGGATGCGCAACCATGTCATACTACTCGGGGCGAAGTGGCAAGGCTTATTCACTATGATCACGATACCGCTGGGAAAGTGATAGTACGTGATTTGACGAAGAGGACTGGTGGCGTGGGTGTGTAGGTGCTTTTTTAAAAAAAAAGTGTTTTAAATTTTTAGTTAGTTTTTTTTTTAAAAAATAATCAAAATAGACTTAAATAGTTATGCTTTAGAATTTCATTTTCAATACATTTTTAGATTTAAATTACATGTCGTTATTTAATTTATCAATTTGTCATGTCACTGCCATGTCATAGTAAGTGTATTACATACATCTCATATTTTAGGTTGATTGTCAAAAAAGTGTCAAATATGTATTAATTTTAAGGGGTATATGTGTTTAATAGGTACAAGCTTTAGTTGAGGCATTTAAACAAATTATGCGAACAACTTTAAGGGGTCGTGAATGACTTTAGATCTTTTGAAAATACTAGAGATTATTTGAAGAGGGACAAAGATAACCCAAACTTTTTCAAGTAGTTGGAATGATTTGTGTATATCATAGTGAAAGAGTGATGTTTTTATAAATCCTTCAATTCCTCTTCCATTTGAATTGAGTGGCCATTGAAAGTCTCCTTTCATGGTTGCAATGGATGTAGGATCAACAAATAAAATGGAAAGAATGGATTCAAATAATTGAGTCTATCTACCATCCTATGTAAAAAAAATTGTAGGAATTTATGGAGCTATCAAGAGCTCAATTTATAGAGACCAAATGGATCAAAATTTAATTTTTGCGTTGGTAGAAAGGTGGTGTTGTGAGACTAACATTTTTGTGTTTTCATAGGGTTAAGCTACTATTACTTTTGAAGATATAATAATTTCGGGAGGCTTCTCTGTTTTGAGTGACTCTGTTTTGTTCCCCTTCAATTCCATGAGTTGGTGGAGATTGAAGAATATCTTGAAAAGGCGCGAAGAGAACTTATCAGATTGAAGACTAATAATTAAAGTAGATGGTTGAATTTTTTCATGAACAATGATAGGGATTTTGAACATGAAGTTCTTCTTTCTCTTTGGTTATCAAAATTTGTGTTTTCAGGCAAAATAGGTACTCCTATTTTCTCGATAGTTGTTAATCTTTGCAAGAAGTATGCAACTAGCGTTAGTCGCATACCTCTTGCCAAATTAAAAGTTATTGAGAAAATATGAGCACCCATTTTATCCGGAACAAAAAAATCTTGATAACCAATCATCTACTTTGATTATTAATTTTCAATCCGATAAGTTCCATTAGCGCATTTTCAAGATTTCTTCAATCTCTATCAATTCGGTGTTCGGGGGAAGGGGGGGGGGACAAAGTCACTAAAAACAGAGATCTCTCCCAAAATATTATATTTTCAAGAGTAACAGTAGCTTCACCCCACTGAAACACAAAAATGTTAGTCTCACAACACCACCTTTTTACTAACCCAAAAATCAAATGTTGATTTGTCTGGACTCTATAAACTGAATTTTCAATAGCTTCATAAATCCATGCAACTTTCCAGGGTGATGGATGATGGATACACTCAATCGTTTAAACCCATTCTTTACATTTTATTAGTTGATCCCTCCATCCATTGAAATCATGAAAGGAGACTTTCTATTGCCACTCAGATGAAAATAAATTGAAGGACCTTGTACATACTAATTATATATTGCACTAGTTATTAGATTATAGACTCAAATGAATTGATTTAAAGAATGAAAAGACCCTCTAAGTTCATATAATATCACTCATTCACTATGATTTGTACAAATCATGCTAAGTACTTGAATAAATTTGAATTATCTTTGTCCTACTCTAGGTAATATCTAGTAACCAAATCTTCTAATAATAACGCCTTTCCCATTGTGGATTCTTCAAAAGTTGGGGTATTTAAGGTTAAATGTCAATGAGCTTCAATAGTAAGAATATTTACTGTGAAAAATTGCATGAGTTTTCATGTGGATATTTAAAGTGAAAATCGTATGAGTTTTTTAAAGCTTTTCCATGGAAATTTGAAGAGTGCCATAAAATTATTATTTCTTTATTTTCGAAATTGTTAATTAATTTTATACATACTAAAAAAATAGTAGACATGTTAGCCACAATTTATAATATAGTGGAGACAATGTATACGTTGCCACAAACGCTTTTGGAGACAAAAAGCATTTAAGCATGAACGACTGTCATTTTGGGCGTGCACGTTCGTTGTGTTCTACCTCGTTAGCAAGTGGTTGGCTTCACATTCGCACATGATCGCACTATAACAAATGTGATATTTAGCTACAAAATTATTAGGTACAACACAAACTTCGTCACAAAAATAAAAAAAAAAATCCACAAATAATCATTATAATAAAATTAATTAAGCTCCTTAGTTATAATTTGCAAATTTATGATTCACACCTCATTTGTATAATTTATGGGTACATTTGTATAGACAAAATGGATATACTCGAGTATTTTTTGTTATCATTCATTTGTAGTTTCACTCTCTTTTCTTCTCGTGTTGAAATTTAAATTGTACAACTTACTTCGTATGATAACATCAATCTTTATAAATTGGTTCTTAAAAAGTAAATTCAAATTTTAATTCTGAAAGAATTTTTTACATAATAGTGGAGAATGACTCTTCATATTCAGGTGTTTGAATGTTACTATTCAAATGCCGATCTACTTTTTTTTTTAATCTAACATTTATTGAATCTTTAATGTGTATGTTAATGATATATAATATTTTATTAATCAGGTATTTGATTTAGTGTAAAGACAAAATGATAATTTAATTATAAACTTTTGAAATTCACTTTTAATAAGTAATTATAATATATACAAAAGATTTTATCATTGATATTAATAAATTATAGGTCTGAGTAATAATTAACATTCAATTAATCAGGCAATAGAATGTATCACATTCTCATAAATAATATTTTGAGGTAAAAATAGACATTCTAATTTGGACAATTACTACTTAACTACTTATGGGTCCAACCAATAATCTGAAGATTGGAGTTTGATAATTTTTCATCTATGATTAAAATTTTACATTAACAATACATAGCTTCTTATCACAGTAAATAGACGTTTGAAAAATTAATATAAATTGAGCTACACAAACTTTTCAAAATGACATGTTCTAAATATATACATATATATGGTCAATTTGAGTAATGGATGTTTCAACACATGAATAATAGACTAATAAGGTCAATAGATTATAAACGAAAAGTTAAATAAAAATACATCCTCAAAATCACATACTATGATCCATCATTTATCTCCAATTCGTTGACCCATTTTATTTTAGGGTATGATTGTTTTTTTCTCATTTAGTTATTCCTCTCTCTCTACTCATAAATAATAAACTCGAAAATATATTTATACTAAAGTAGAACACTCTATCTGTGGAGTGCCAAATAAGCATATCAAATTAACTAATTAATCTTTCATCAATTATTAGTAGAACGTGGATTGTCACTAATTTTTTCACGTAGGACACAAGATATTTCAATAGAAAAAAAAATCATAAGAAGGTATATCAAAATATAAAAAAAGGACATACAAAATATTTAGGCTGGATAAGGAGGAGCGGATAAAAATAAAAGAAATTACTGCACACACAAAATGAGGAGCAAGATTAGTTTTTTTGCATGATTAACTCTACTCCTCCTCTTATCATTTACATGAAGACCATGCCAGACATTTTATAGCAGTAGTTACGATGCCCTTTGAGTAGATAAAATAATTCATTAAATTAGTTCAATGATTTTAGTCCATATCAAATTTTTTTAATGAAAAAACTCTTCAAATATTTTTGATTTTTACAGAAAAAGAAAATTTTACTATTAATTTAAATTTGATTCATGTACCGATTTAAATGAGTTATTTATTAAATTGTTCAATATAGGTATTTTAAAATCTTGCACTTAAATTGCAATGAAAAATTGTTGATTAATGTAAATTGCTTGGTTTTCTTGTGCAATCTTGCATTAACACCGGAAACAACTTTTATTGCATTAACACGAAAAACGAACTTTCATTATAGTAATTACTATTTTGAGTCCCACGTTTTTTCTAAAGATTTGATATATATAATAAAGAAAACTTTTTGAAGGATACGTTATTCAATATTCATTACATTTGAGGAGCAATTTTTTACTATATACTATTTAATTATATTTTATAACATTTGTTTTAATATAAGAGTAAAATGATAATTCAATTATGAGTTTTGAATCTTTCCACTTATAATATAAAATGAGATTTATATCACGTCATCATATATACAACTCTCCATTCACTTTTACTTGTCACTTATTCCTAAAAATACTTTGAAATTTATAATATATAATATTCGTGTGATTATAACTAATTTTATCAGGATAAAATGAAACTTGAAGTTAAATTATTTTTAGAAACAGAGAAATGTATTATAACAGAAACGGTTGATTTTTTTTTAAAAAAAAACACAAACAAACAGGAATTGTGACTCTGGAGAGCACAACAAAATCTTTTAAAGCAAACTTTTGATGAAGTAACACATAAATTATTAAAAAGGGATAATGCACAAGTACTTCCTTAACTTATGCTCGAAATCTCAGAGACACATTTATACTATACTGAGGTTCTATTACCCCTGAACTTATTTTATAAATAATTTTCTACCTCTTTTCGGCCTACGTGGCACTATCTTGTGGACCCAGCATGTGTTGACATTTTTTTTCAAACTAGTGCCACGTAGGCCGAAAAGGGTAGAAAATTATTAATAAAATAAGTTCAGGGAGTAATAGACCTTATTATAGTATAAGTGTGTCTCTGAGATTTTAGGCATATATTGAGGGGGTACTTATGCATTTTCCTTATTAAAAAAGACAAGATTTTGGTACAATAGATTATTAAAATGGAGATCAGTAGAAATAGGAAGCACATGAGTGACAATATGGTAAACATAAAGATTTTCAACATTTTTGTAGGAATAAATTGTATGTGAATTGCTGTACATATTGAAACAAAAAAGGTATAATTGTATTCTGATCCTATAATCTTTGTTATTCAAATCAAGATATGAGTAGTGAATGTACATCATAAACATTAATTTTTTGTAATCCCAAATCTTTGTTATCAGTTCCAGCCAAGAATATGTTTTGAAAAGATATCTCAAGCTTTAGGTACATTCTTTTTTTTTTTTACTCTTGCTCGCGAGTTGAATCGTTGCTTGAGGAGGAGTAAGAAGGATTGATTCATTACTCACTTGGACTGCTGCTGAATTCTTGTGTTGGCATAATCATTTTCCTGAACTTCATCATGTCAGCATTATACATTCCGGTATCATAGCTCTGAGTGGGTGCCCCCGCAAAGCTAGGAACCTTGTTTGTTTTTGGATTATCGTTCAAGTCCTCCAATGATGAATTGCCTTCCAATGCACGTACAATCTGTTCATATTACATAAGTGAAACTAGTCATTTTGTCCAAACGTAGATGAACCTTACTCTGATATCATGTAAACAGGATTTCTCGAGTACATATAAGCAAACCACCAAAATATGCTACAACATATTTGTTATCTTATAGAGAGGGTAATCATACCTGACTCATTTTGGGACGTCTTTTAGCAGAATGGCGAATGCTAGAAGCAGCACAACCTATCATGCGATGTAGCTCATCTGTATCATAGTTCCCTTCAAGACGTGCGTCTACCAATCCATCATATATTTCCTCTTCCAATGCTCTTGTAAGAAGAGGCCTAGCCTGTATACATTCATATATTAGATCAATACCTGAATCAAAAGCTGAAAGTCTAAGCACGTCTTAGCGTGATCAAATGTAAACTGAGGATCTAGAACAAACCCAATCTACTAAACTGTCCTCCATCATATTGCTAGGATCAACTGGTTTTTTCGCGGTTATGAGTTCCAACAGCATGACTCCATATGAAAACACATCGGACTTCTCTGTTAGTTTGCCACTTGATGCATATTCAGGAGCTAAGTACCTGCAAGTAACTTTCTTGCTTAGATATGCTTTCAGTATGTTAAAATGCATAGTTGGTTCTGATTGTTGAATACAAGTTTTATACGATTAAGTAGTTATGCTTGACTCACCCGAATGTTCCCATAACACGAGTTGATACATGAGTGTTGTTATCCGAAGTAAGCTTAGCCAATCCAAAATCTGCCACCTAATAAACCAAAGTTTTTCCTTTAATAAACCTTCTTTAAACAAAAACGTGAGGTTTTAACATAAAACTTATTCTTCATATTTTTATTGATGTATCAAATGTGGCTGATCATTTAATTACCAAGGCTTCATAATTGAGGTCAAGTAGAATATTTGCAGCCTTGATGTCGCGGTGAATAATTCTATGTTGGCCTGCATGTATATAGCAAGAAATGAGAGAGAGAGAGAGAGATAAAGAGACACAGAGAGAGGTGAAAGTGTAGATTAGAATGTTCATACAATCTTCATGGAGATAAGCAAGTCCTTTAGCTGATCCCAAAGCAATTTTAAGTCTGGTCTCCCAATCCATGACAGGTTGACCTTTTCCTGCAATATTGAATTTGATTTCACCCTTATCAAGACTAGATCGAAATTCGGGAATCAACTAGGAAAAAGAATTCTCTTATTTCATAATATGATTCACATGATCTTAGTAGAAGTAGTGAGTATTGAATAGGAAAGAATGTACCATGAAGGTGAAACTCCAAGGTTTTGTTGTCAACATATTCATAGACCAACATGCGTTGTCCATTAGCAATGCAATATCCAACGAGGGACACAAGATGACGATGATGAACTCTGCTAATGATCTCAACCTCAGCTTGAAATTCTCGTTCTCCTTGTCCACTTCCTGCTTTCAAACTCTTGATAGCAACCACTCTTCCATCATTCAAAACACCTTTATGCACGTACCCGAAACCACCTTGTCCTAACAGATTGGCCTGAGAAAATGCATCTGTGGCCTTAGCTAGCTCCTCATAAGTGAATTGGCTCTGTGAGAAACCACCAAGTCCCATGTTAGGTGATTGAGAAGGCAATGGCGCTGCTTGGCCTGAATAACCTGATCCAAATTCGCCGCTTGAACTAGCTCCCTGCTGATGTGGAGTAGCTCCAGCCCAACCACTCTGAGTCCCCATTTCACTTTGTGGTACCTTCATTACATGATCCATCGACTGACGTCTATTCCATTGATTGTTGTTATTATAGTACGGATCACCACCTAATAAGAAAAAAACATATTAATCGAAAGTAATATGCTTTATAATTAATATTTGTGTAACATACATACCTTTAGGTCCAGGAGCCATATAGTATCTCTGTTTCTTCTTCCTTCTACTACACCATACACAAAGAATGATCAACGCGATTATGACTATGCCTCCTACAGCAATTCCAGCTACTATACCAACAGTACTTGAGGAATCATCGTTTTCAGGTGATGGTTGATTAGATCCTGAGCGTGCAGGAGGAGACAAATGTGCATGAGGAGGTGCAGGCGTTAAAACAGGCGGTGGTGGAGAAAATAACAGAAATGATGGAGGATTTTTGGGACTACTTGGGGTTGATGGATTATTGGACGTTGATGATGGTGGTGGTGATTGTGATGGTGGATTTGGGGATTCATTATTATTGTTATTGTTATTGTTATTATTATTATTGCTATTATCATTATTGTTATTATTGTTATTGTTATCTTTTGATGGTGATGAATTAGAACCGGGAGAGGACGGTGGTGGTGAAGAAGGAGGAGGAGAATCATTTTTTGGAGGTGGTGATGCATTAGAAGACGGAGGAGGAGATTGTGGTGGCGGTGATGATGAAGGTGGAGATTCATTTTTTGGTGATGGAGATGAAGACGAAGAGGAAGGAGAATCATTTTTTGAATCTGAAGATGAAGATGAAGATGAAGGCGGAGTTCCATTTGAAGAAGGGGTTCCTTTAGAATCAGTATCATTGGAGGAAGCAGTTCCAGGAGATGAATCCATATTTTTAACAAATGATAAAAAAAAAATTCCCTATCTATCTCCCGTTAACTGCTCTTTCTTCTCAACGATTCTTCAATGTCCCTACGAACAAACGATATTTGCATGTTATATAAGAAGTAAATAAATAAATAAATAAAAAGAGATGTTTTACCTCAATGAAGAACAAGAAATTGTTGTCAAATGGAACAGAGAGAGAAATGTTAACATTGTAAAATTTTCATCTTAGTGTAGCAGTTTTCCCCAGCCCCAACCCCCCAAAAAAACAATACTTGGAGTGTTCCTGAAAAGAAGGGGGCCTCTCTCTCTTGCCAAATCTTTAAAGGGGTTGCCATTTAACACCTCTAATTTCATCTAACATAAATTAGTTTGTTATTCTTATTTCCAGAATTATAGTTCCTCATTGTCTTTCATTACCCCACAATTCTCCTCTTTACTTGTCACTCCCCATATTACCATTAACACAAAATAATAAACACCACCCCCTCCTCATTTATTATTTATTATTATAAAACAAATGGTGTACCTAAAGAAACCAAAAAATGAAAACTCAAAAGACATTACATTCCAAGGGATCACTCAATCAGTGATTTTATATGCCCTGAATGTTACGAAGAGAACAACCGCGGGTTCTTCCCCATGATAATATACTGAAGCATTTTCCAGTCTCGGGTTGCAGGTCTCCGACCCCTGACATGACAAGTTTCAGGCAAGAAATCAAGAGTTGGGCTGGGAACTCATAAAATCTCCGACTTTGAATCTCATAAATACAGAATTTCAATATAATACAGAACAGAATATACCATAATTTACAGTAAACTATAGTTAAAAACAACCACAAAAATGAATAAATAAATACTTATGTTGAGGCCAAAGATAATAAGATTGTCACTATCCAAATGAAACAGCTCCTTAGACAAAATCCATTGTTCACAAAAAAGGGAATGTCAACTTAGTTTTATACAACCATCCAAGTCATAATGTAAGCAAAGATTCAAAAGAGCTGTAAAATCAGTGATTTTCACCCATGGACAGAGTGAATTAAGGCTTCAACTCAATGTAGCATTAGCAAGGCTGTTTATGTAGGGCAGGAACTTTTTGGCTGGACTGATAGCGTTTGGACTTGCTATAGACTCAACTTTCTGCTCCCTGATGTGATACAAGTATATGTGTTCGCGAACCTGAATAGCCACAGCATCACTGTTAACACAGGGTAGTACCGTGCATGCATAAGTAAGATTCCTCTTGGGTCCAAGATTGATGCTAACACTGCGCTTCAGGCTCATTTCCATGCCTTGGTAGATATCTATTAAGAAGACATTTTCACATTCATTAAAAGCAGTAACGTAGCTCAGCTCACCGTCCATCTGTGTTAAGGATCCATGCCTCCCAACTTGAACAGGTAAAGATATAATTGCAGGGATCTCTTCTTTCACATCAAAGGCCAATACTTCATTTGATCTCGTCTCATAGTAAGCAACCCCCTTCATAAACAAACCCCCACCAACAAGACACGGATTTTCTAGATCAGAACAATATGCAGAAGAACAGCTCCAAGAATCTGATTCTGAAGAGTAAATCTCAAATCCGATGATTGGCTGATCAAGCATAGGAAATGCACAGATAACATGATAATATGCCTCAATGTTACGCAGAGAAGGTTCAAATGCAAGAACAACTGCTGGTTCATCCCCATGATAGTACCGAGGAGGGGGGAGAGTTTTCCAGTCTTGGGTTGCAGGATTGCAAACATAATACTTCTCTGACCCCTGACAAAGGAGCAACCCGCTACAAGAGCTTAGAATTTTGACAACTTCAGGCAAGAAATCAAGGGCTGGGCTGGGAACTCCCGTTGTAGAAGGGTCCAGAGATAAAAACATAGTATTCATCTCCCATGCACTCATATTTTGATAAATGTAGCCCGAAAAAATCTGGCAAGAGAAACTTTGTTGGTGGATTAATAAGGGACTAGCTATCCATTTATCCCAATCTTTAGACACAGCCTTAAACTTCATAAGCGATTTAGCAGGAAGGAAAGGGAGTACATGCTCCTTCACCACATCTTTTATCTTCTTATCCCCTTCTCTTATGATGTGTGCAGGAAATTCATCTACCTTCTGATAAGCCTCGGTCTTAAAGTCGTATCCTGCAAGCTGCAGTACAAGAGAGGTAACTTCTCAAAATCAAGAGATTTTGCTCTCATAGACTCTTTTCCTTGTTTCTTCGTCTAAAAGAAGACGCTATAAAGGAAACAGGGACTAAAGATTGGCTCATCATGAAACACAATGGGACATTCAATTAATTGAAGCTTGTATATTGCATGAATTGTTAGTCAAGTGCATTCATCGTCAAAAAGAACAGAATATGGGGAAGCAGATGGTAATACACCACTAATCATCAGAAGAATGCTTCGAACTTATAATCAATATTTTTGCAAAACATGACCCAAAACTAACAAAACATGTCCATTTTGACTGCTGTCTTAAGTCACAAAGGAAATGCATACAGCACAATAGTTGTTAAATCTCTTAACAAGCAATAAATATAGAAAACAGTTGCTAACTACTTGCGTGCTCTTTTTATGGAAAAAACAATCAATGTTTCATAAAGAACTTTAACATACCCGGTGAATACTGTGCCTCTGAGATGTAGTTGCTGAGGAAAATCCCTTGAAGATATATGGAGAATTATCATCAGAGTCATCATTCATGTAGTCTGCTCGAGAGAATTCCATTTTTCTGCGTTTAGAAAATAGTCACTCCGAGAGCCATATATTGTACATTACCAAATCTAAGCAAAGAAAACTATAACTATCAAGGACTAATGATCAACCCCCCTCACGACTAAGAATTTGAAATCAATATCCTGTTTCCACACATTGGGATCATGTTAACAAGATTAACAAAAAGCTCTCATATACGGCTCACTTGCATAGCAGGAACACTATTTCTTGGTGATATAATTTCCTGTCAACATATTATATGTATTTACAGAAAAGAGAAACAGAAAACCATCAAGAAAATCGAAGCACAGATTGTATCATACAAAAAGAACATAAATTCCAAGATTCATATACTTCTTCGTATAAAGCCACTAATTATAAACAATTTCATACGACGAACCCCATCAAAAGCAAACAAAAAAAGATGGAGAAAACAATGGCATCAAAAACACATTTCACACATTGAAAACACAGAAAGGAAAAGACAAAAGAGTGAAATTATTGATAGGGAAAACGACCCATGGAATCACAATCACAGTCCAATGTCTAGTCTTTTTCTCTACAAAAAAGTTGAAGATAAAAACACAGAGAATTATCTTAACTATTTAGTTTCATCTTCATCTAACACTTGTACATTATTATTCCTTTCTAATACTCAAAATACTATTCAAATTGATTATTAATTTTTAATATATATTTTTCTCCTAAAAATATATTTCACTCACCAACAAATATTCAAAACCAGAATTCCGTCATTCCAACTACCAAATACTTTCAACCTTTTCTGCAACAAAATCCTTGTTCCAACATCTTTTGATTGTTATACACACCTATAACCAAAAAACAAATATACACCTATAACAACATTTGATGTTTAAATACTACTTGGTCCAGCAAAACACAAAAAATAATATTATTTTTTTCATTACCAAATGATCAATATAATCAGTAAAAAAAGGGAGTATTGCTGGACATGATCATGGCCCAGCAGCCTCCTAGCAAAGAAACATAATTGTAACATTTACTATTCTCAGCAAAACGATTCTTTAAGCCTACTATATTTTTCATTTCTTAATATTATAATAAGTTTAAAAAATATATATTTAAATTTAAAATCTCTAATGAATATTTAATTTAAATCTGAGACCTCAACGTTCTTAATCCACTTTATTAATTACATCCTTGAGTACTATTTAATTATTATTAATATCATCATTCTTATTCAAAACTTTATCTTACTATAAGTCACACAATAAAATGATAACTAAATTATTAGATATACTAATTTAATGTAGAGAACTAGTGAAACGAAATGAAATAAGAAGATTGGCAAATAATTCATGCTATGTGTTGCCCCTATTAACAAAGACAACTAGTTTTGTCAACGCATGCAAATTTGACCGATACTTTGTAACAAATAATTGAAATTATCATTATTGTGGAGTCTATTCCCACTTGGCTGTAGTTGATAGGAATGTACCAAAATTACTTGGGGATCACGTTTTGCATTATAAGGAGGGAAAATTTTAAAAAACAAATTTGAAACCAAGAGTGAGGGGTGGTTTGGTTGGATACATAAAGAATAATATGGTATTAGTGATATTAGTTATGCATATATTAATTTATATGCACGATTTGATTTGGTTCATAAAAAATAACATGCATGGCATAATTTCTAAAAAAATTTATTTATATGCAAAAATACTCTACTCAAATATGGTGGAAAGGATGTTGAAACATTTTGAGGGGCAACTATATTTTTAATCATGCTAACAAATATACTAAAACTCCTTGTAATACTAATACAATAAATTTCTATGTATTAGTTATCCGTATCTTGATACCAAATAAAGTATATAACTAAGTGCGTGTTTAAATTAACTTATTTTTAATGACTTTGGCTTTTAAACAACTTTTTTTTTAGTTTGAAAGTGTATATCTTCAAAAGTGCTTTTTAAGTACTTTTATAAAGCTAAGAAAGTACAAAACGAAAAGTCAAAAGTTAGGTATTACCAATTTATGACTTGTAATTTATGCTCCTTCTGTCTCATTTTAGGTTGTGTAGTTTGATTCGATGCGTTGTTTAAGAAAGAAAAGAAAAGAAAATTTTTAAAATTTGAATTCAAAATGAATGATAAAAATTTGTATGGTTAAAAATCATTTCATAAAGAATAAATAGATATTTTATAATTAATTTGTTACTTAAAATATAAATATATCATTCTTTTTGAAATTGACTAAAATAGAAAGTAAATCACGGGATAAAAAATCAATCGAGACACCTACTAAGAGATATGTTGAAAAAATGTACACAAACAAAACATTAGTAACACAAAAGGTTAATGTATATATTATTTTTCGCAATGAAATAAAGATATTACACTATAATATTAGAAAATATATAATACAATGACCATGTCAAATTAAAAATCACAAAATTTGAAAGTTCTTTCTTTTCTATTTTCTTAAATTACATATCAAATTAAAATAAAACAAATAAATTAAAAAAAAAAAAACTTTATCACTATGACACATAAACAACACGTCATGTCCTAGCCAACTTGACTCTCGAGTCTTAATATATTAAAAACCCACCAATTTATTCTCGCTGAGTCACACACGCACAATATAAGTAAAACGAAAAAGAAAAAGTTCTTAAGAAAATGGTGAACATAGAATCTATTAGATACATGTGTTCATATAATTGCATGCAACAACATCAACTGATGACCCATTCAAGGTCTAATTATTTAGAATTGGCAAAAATTAGCATTTAATTTGATTATGAATTATTGAATTGTTTATTTATCTATTCAGTCCATCAAAAAAATTTGTATTGATATGCCGTTCAAATTGATTAATGAAAATTTGTGTCACAAAAGGTATTTTAATCTCAAATCGGAGCGAAGCTAGCAAAAAGCCGAAGGACTTCATCGACGAAAAATTAAACTGGTTTACATGAAATAAAAAGGTTGAACCCTTTGACCTCTACCTAAATGATATGATTCAACTGCTACTGAGATTAGTAGCTTTTTCAGAAGAGGTCAGTTGAATCATGTAAATAGCATGATTCGCTTATTGAAAATTCTGACTTTATCGTCGAATTTGGGGAAGTTATCAAATGTATCAAAACAGATACCATATAATCGGAATACAGAAACACAAAATGAAAAAAAAAAAAATTAAATCAGTAATTCTGGTTGCGAAAAACAAAATCTCAAAACAGAGAGAAAACAGAATCAAAGATGAAATCACAAATAAAAACATGATCGGTACTATAGATGAAAAAATAACAACTAAAAACTCACAGAGATGGCGGAGTTAGCCGTTTTCTGATCAACAAACAAATCAACTCCGGAGAATGAAACTTGAGAAATTGATGATGAAGTTATTAGAGAGTTTTGCTGAGATTTTTGGTTCAGAGAATTTTTTTTTTAATTTTTTGTTTCTAGGGGTTTGAGAGTGATGAGTTCAAAAATGGTGAAGGAAGAGTTGGTTCTGTGTAGGAGACTGATGAAGAAATACAATCTTCGGCAATAAAGAGGAAATTCTTGTTTTGGGGTGTGTGTGTGTGAGGGGGTACGTGGCGGATATTTATTGGGTGTAGCCCGTCCTCATTTTAAGTCAAGTCTCCGTTTGTTTTTTTCCAAAGAATTTTCTACTATTACATTTTTATTTTTCTTCTAAATATGAAAAGAAATGGAAATCTCTTAGCTTGAATAATAGGCACCTTTTTTTCCTAAAAAGATTAGAGGGGTTACCAAAAACAAAATAACTTATTTATATTTACACTAAATAAATAGATTAAAGGATATATGATGCATGTACACAAATTTATTACTTTATTAAGATATTTTTTTGGAAGTTAAAATTTGAAATTTAAAAATTAGTTATTTTTTGGTAAGATAAAATAGAGTTTTTTAAAAAAATAAAATATAAATTTATGGATTAAGTTTTATATTTTCAATAAATTATATCCAAAATCATGTTTTTTTTTAAGCAAATGAAATTTGATATCATGAGAACCCAAATCATATATTCAAATGTTAATTTAAAATGGAAAAATTACATGAATTAGTACATTTTAATAAATAATTACTAATTTTAGCAATACTTTTTATTTATTATCATTTATAGCAATACTATGTTAAATCTGCACTATGTATTAAACGTGAATTATGTATGCAATATATATGAATTATATATGAATTATAATTGTTTTTAAAGTATATTATGTTTGTTTGGTAAAAATTTGACACATTGAATTATAAGTGTATTAAAATGTGTGATAAATGAATTATTTATCATTAAATTTTGTATTATATGTGAATAAAAAATTGTTCTTTGTAATATGAATTAAACTTGTATTATAAATGAATTAAAAGTGATCAAGTGAAAAAGAATATTATTGCTATAAATGGTAAATATTTTTTTATTATAGTATATTTATGTAAGTTTCCCATTTAAAATCGTATGTTCAAACACAAGTTAAATATAGTTCATTGATATAACTAAAAGAACAGGTTAGTGCAGTGCATTAAAACGCTCAGTGTATATAAAAGATTCTGAAAGAACGATATCACAAGAATTTATTATATACAATTTTATTCGACATTTATATAAAAAATTATTTTTACTGCTTAAACTTTTAACCTCCTGATTAGCAATTTTATCAATTACACCAAAATTCTCCATCAGTCCATTGATACAACTCTTTATATAGTTTATTGTATACGACAAGTGCATGTATGTTTTCGAACCAATCAATACGACAATGAAAGGAAACAAATTTCTTGTTTATATTTCCTTATTTGGTTAATATAGGCTTATTTAAGAACACGTCTTAATTCAAGTTTAACACTACATACTTTTAGAAAACTCAAAAGGGAAAATAACACAATAATATTACCTCAACTTTTTCTTGGTCAACATACGAATTAAAATAGAAAAAAATCACCATTGAATTGCCCCAAATGTTTTCCTAACAAGGTATAAGAAAAAAATGAGAAACTTCCTATTATTTATGATTTGATTGATATTTATGAAGTATACATTTTTTATACAAAATAGAGTAAATTTGTTGTATTATGTTTGTATCGATCAGTTATTTCAAATTTTATCATATTTGTATAATTTTAATTTTTGTATTATTTAATTATATAAAAAACACGTGAATTATATAAATGTACCCACAAATTATACAAATTATTGTCCTCTCTTGCTCGCCCGTCTCCTCCCTCTCTCAATCTCACTCGTCTTTCTCCTCACTTTCCCAGTCTCGCAAGATATGCAAATACATATGTATACCAGTTACATATATACAATTATCTAACCTATGTACATATACAATTCACCTCTCTCCTACTCTCTAGCCTTTCTCGCTCGTCATTCTCTCCCCTCTCTCTCCTCCATATAACATGTAGCTACGAATTGTAATTAGCAAATTATAACTATGAAGCATAATTAAACTATTTTTGAGTGAATATATGCAAAAGTCCCCCCCACCCCCACCCCCCACCCCTTCCCCCCTCCCCCGCTTCTCCTACTCTCTACCTTTCTCGCTCATCACTCTCCCCCCTCTCGCAATCTCGCTGGTCACTCTCCTCCCTATAAAATGTAGCTACGAATTGTAATTAGCAAATTATATCTATGAAGCATAATTAAACTGTTTTTCAGTGGAATATACAAAAGAGTTCCCCCCTTCCCCCTCTTTATGACAAAGAAAAGTTTGATATACCCCTCAATTTTGTCATTTAGAAGTTAGAACTTATATATCTCTCGTTATACAAGTGGCTCACATTAGAGCTTATCGTTATAAAACTGGCTCACATATACATACCGTTACAAAAGTGGAAAAACTAATTTAAATTAATCTTTAAGGGGAAAATTTCACAAATAGTCCATATAATAAACTTAAGTATACTCCTTAACTATATTTTGCATATTTACGGGTTGTAACTACAATTTATGTTGCATCGTTTGTAATAATTCATCGATTTATATAATTTGTGTAAGTGTATAATTCATAGATGAGTTTGTATAATTCGCGGGTATGTTAGTATAATTAACTTTTTTTGTATAAACTCGAACTAATGAATTTATACAAACACAAACATCTGAATTTTAAGCAGTTATACAAATTATATGATACCGAATTGCATTATACAAAATTTATATAAATTATATTATACGAATTTTGAATTATACAAACGATACAAATTATACAAATTCAAAACCCCAACACACATAATTATCACTGAATATTGATCGTGAGTGGTGATTAACTAAATCTATAACTATAATGACTAATTAACTAGTATATATTTTGCTTAATCGTGTAATTTTTCTTTCTTTTTTTCTAATTGTTGATGTTTTAAAAAATCATGTATTTTGATCTTTTTTCACACACTACTTTTTTTTAATGCACAAGTATCCCCTAGATTGTAACCAAAACCCAGAGACACATCTAACTAAACTAAGGTCTTATTACCCCCTTGAACTTATTTTTTTTTTGTAATTTTATACAACTTTTGTCTTACGTGGCACACTCCGTGACTCCACACAATTGAGGCGTGTGTGAGACATTTGCATGCCATGTAAGCAAAAAAGGTGCATAAAATAAAAATAAAAATAAGGGGTAATATGACCTTAGAATAGTTAAGGTGTGTCTCTGGGATTTTGATCATAGTCTAGGGGGGTACTTGTGCATTTTTTTTTTTTTAATACCTATTCTACAATTTTCACACACTACTTAATTTTTGACTTCTTTGATTATTATTATTTGAGTTCTTATTCTTATTTTTTTTAATTATTTAGTGTAAAAATTAGAGACATAAAAAGAAAAAAGTGTGAATGAAAGCAGAATAAAAAGTAAAAAAAAACTTTTTTTTTGTGACGTTATTATAATTTAGTTTTATATTTGTAAAAAGTATTTGGGGCAAGTATAATACATTTTGCAAAAAAATAAGTGAAAAGAATAAATTTAACCATCAAAATAACAAACTTAAATTGGTTGATGAATAAAAATAGTAAAAAAAATGTGTGAATAGGATCAAATATAACCCTACATGAATTAATTTACTTTCTTAATAAGAAAATAATTTAATTAATATTTTTCATTTTCCTTATAAAAATGTATTTATGAGCGATTTATTTAACAATATTGTAGTATATACGAAGCCATTTCTTAACAATGATATATTACCTCTAAACAACAAATTGAAGGGTATACAGTTTTTTTTAATAATTAATATTAATAATCTCGCAGAGTTCAATGAAGTTTACTACTACTATATTTTATATATTTATTTTTATAAAATTGGTAAAATATTAATTAATTGTTATATTTTATTTTTGGTAAAATTCAATTTATGAAAACAAATTATTTTTTTCAAGAAGCTTGAAAAAAAAAGAAGAAGAAGCCAGTACTAATATTTTTTAGAAAAAATTACTTTAATGTGTGTCTTTTAATAAATAATTACGATTTTAGCGATATTTTTTAATTACTATTTATATTAATATCATGTTAAATCTGTATTATGTATTAAAAGTGAATTAAGTATGCAATATGTATGTATTATAACTGTTTTAAAAATATATTATGTTTGTTTGTAAAGAAGTTGATACATTGTATTATAAATGTATTAAAATGCGTGATAAATGTATTGTATTAATAAAATATTATATGTGAGTAATAAATTATTATTTGTAATTCGAACTAAAAGTGCTTTATATATATATATATATATATATATATATATATATATATTAAAAGTGGTCAAGTGTATGGCTGTGCACTATTTGGATTAAAGCAAAAAATCAAATCAAATCAAATCGGATTCTAATTTGGATTGGTTTTTTGAATTCTTGGTTTAGTTTTGAATTTATAATTTACTTTGTTTGATTTCTTGGTTTGGTGTCGGATTTAGAAAAATAAAAACAAAAAAACAAAAAAAAAATGATATATATATATATATATATATATTTATTTATTTATTTTCTTATATTAGGACATCTATAATTGATATATACTTTTAAGTATTGTGATTTACATTTTACTTGTGATTTATATTTAAAGTATAGTTAAGAAATTTAATATAATATAATATATATATATAGTTTTTTTAAAATTGCAAATATAACTTTGTTATGTTTCTAATTATTGATATACAGTAGCGTCGGAAAAAAATAACATATATATAAGTAAAATGATATAGAAAATAATTAAATAACATTTTTTGGACACCCTTAACATAACAAACTCCTATTTTTGGACACCCTTTAGCAAATTCCTGGCTCCGCCACTATTGATATAACTGATTAACCAAATCGAAAAACCAAAATCAAATTTATTTTAGTTCAAATTAGGTTATACTTCTTTAAAATGAAAAATAAAATATCTAAATTAAATAGTATAAAACCGAATTAAAAACTAACTGTACATCCCCTGGTCAAGTGAGAAAAATATTATTGCTATAAATGATAAATACTTTAATATATTTATGTAATTTTTTTTTTTAGAGTACATTTATTATCTACTTTTATTAATTTAACGCCATTTTCTACTGTCGTCTTCTTTGTTCTTCCGTCTGTGCACAAAAAAGGGCGAGAATCAAAGGCCATCCTCAACACCACCAGGTATTGTTTCTGCCATTGCTGAGATTATAGTTAGGCTTTTCCTTAATCTTCTATTTTACTTGAATTGTCTGTTCTTCATATCAATCTCTTAACCGCAGATCTGAAAACTTTGACCATCTGATTGCTTCATACCTGAATTTATTTGAGCAACTTCACAAATAGTGCTTATCGCACGAATTTGATATTTCTAGGTTGTGTTTCCTGGAAGAAACAGAAAATAAGTCAAATGAGAAAGTGAAAACATTTGTGTTAAGGGATATGGCCATTAACTAGTTAAAAGTAAGCATCTTTTTAACCAAAAAAAATGAACTTGAATCAGAAAACGCTCGACCATTAGCTGGAAAATGGGGAAGCAGAAGGAAAGTACTGCTATGGAAATCGAGGATCAGAGTTCTATTCCTTCTGATCAGATCAGTAACCTTAAGTTCTCCGTTAATGGTACTTTATCTCTCCCTCATCAAAGGCTTATCCACTGGTTCATTTCTTCAATTGCGTTGAAAATTGTGGAGATTTCACTGAATTTAGGTGCATTTTTCTAGTGTTACAGCTTTTAAAATCTGCTCAAATGCAGCATGGATTGAGATTCGGTGATTATGCTCGTTACAGGTGCTATTCCGACAGATACATGTTCCTCAGAACAATGAATAAGTGATTTAGGTGTGATTTGTTTTTGAGTGATTTTGGTATTGAAGGTTTAAGAAAATTGGAATTTGCAGGAGGTATTGCACGGCTCGATTAAGGAGATTGTATAAATCGCTCAAGTTCACTCACGGACGTTTGAAGTACACTAAGCGTTCAATTTCAGTAACTACGGTCACTGAAGTGAGGTGTGTGTATTTGTATTTTGTTTGTCATGTTTTATATGGCTAGTATTTGCTTGGTTTATAATTTAAGTAATAGATTAGTTGAAAATTTAGGGGTTCTTTTTAGTTTTTTGGTTCTTTTAAGTAAGGGGACCCTAGCATGCCAGCACATATGGTAATGTGTTTGAAGATTGTATTTAATTAATACAACAACAAAAATTACCCATGACTCAAACTAATTAGGGTCAATTATATGAATTCTCTACATCTTGTTCAATCCAAAATTTCACTCTTTTCTTTTTTTAGATTATTGTGACCGGGGGCAAAGTCAAGATTTTCATTGAGGGGGTTCGAAATATGTACAAAACACACACGAAGAAGTCGAAGGGGGTTCAACATCTACTGTATACATACATATATAATAATAGTAATAATTTGGACCATGTATAAATAGTGTTGTTTTCTGCTGAAAGGTTTAAATGAACCCCTGGACCCTTACTAGCTCCTCCTCTGATGGCGACATCTGGGCCAGCTTGTGCATCACTAAACTATTTCACCACATACTTGCTAGCTCATACTAGTAGAGTTGCTTGTTAACTTTATCCACCCGTGTTTAGGCAATTGAAAAGAAATCACCTAGTGTTTCTCTATTGAGATTTCAATCCTAGTCTCACATGTTTTTCATCCCACTTCATTGACCTCTAGACTACACTTATTACTAAAATGATATATATCTAACCGTACTAAAAAAGGGATCAATTGAAAATTCATGCAGGCATTGCCTAGTGAAGGTTTGTCAGACTCAGAGAAGGGATAAAAGAGAGGGAGTAGAAGAGTTTCTGCTGTATTGGGTTATTTTATTCAACAAATGTATGTTTGCAAGTCTAAACTAATAGTTTGATCAAGCTATCATGACACCCTTTTTGGAGCAGTTGGGTGCATTTCTTGAATTAATTTCTAAAAAGTTGATATGTTAAAGATCTAGTTCCTTGAAGAAGTATAAAGAGAGAAGTGTTATACTTCTTTTTGTAGAGTGATCTATACTTTATGCGGATATTGCAGTCTATTGAATTATGAACAATCTACTCTGCCTAATATGAGTCATATTTTCTTTGTTATCTCTTGAACGTACAAAGTTGATTAATGCTTAACAATCTCAACGATTTACGCTTGTTGTAGGTTTCTTCACTTGGTTCTCTATACAGCTGAAAGAGCTTGGAGTCATGCTATGGAAAAGAAAACATTGCCTGATGGACCAAATGCACGCCAAAGAAGTTATCTGATTGGTCGGTTGAGAAAGGCAGTTAAATGGGCTAGTCTTTTCCAGGAATTATGTTCCATCAAGGGAGATTCGAGAACATCTTTAGAAGCGGAGGTATGCTTTTCTTGTGTCATGATTCTCATATACATGGCAATGTGTTTGCTCATGAGAGCATTTGAGTTTAGTCATTAGCCCAAACCTTCGTTCATTTCGACCCCTGAGGTGCTGCCAGAGGTGTTGAGTTGTTGATCTTCTCAAAATGCTTTTTCCTTTCTATACTTGAAGTCTCTTTGTTCATTTTTCTTTTGATTAGGATGATCTTTCTGAAATACATAAAGTCAGGGAAAGGGAGAACTTGTAGTTTTTTTTCCAGCTGAAAGAGGTCTTAGACAAGGAGACCCTTTGTCCCCTTTCCTGTTTATCATTGCCATGGAAGGGTTGGACAGTTTGATGCGGAGAGCTTCTCTAAACAACTGGATTAGGGGTTTCAGAATAAAAAACAGGGTTAATGAGGTGATGGATATGACTCGTTTATTGTATGCGGATGACACAATAATTTTTTGTGAAGCAGAGCAGGAACAACTCTGTCACATCAGAATATTCTGGTAATTTTTGAGGCATGCTGTGGACTTAAGGTGAGCTGGAGAAAAAGTAGTATTTTTCCTATTGAAGAGGTCCAACAGATTCAAGCTTTGGCCAATATATTGAAGTGCAAGATAGAGAGGTTGCCTACTTGGGTGCTAAGCATAAAGTAGTTAGCATCTGGGATGGTGTACTAGAAAAATCAGAGAGGAGACTGGCACTTTGGAAATCTCAATATCTATCCTTGGGGGAAGAGTCACTTTGATTAATTCTGTTTTAGACTCTTTGCCAACATATGTGATGTCACTTTTTCCCATTCCCGGCAAGTTAGTCAAAGCTATAGACTCATTGAGGAGAAACTTGCCAAAACTCATTGAGGAGAAACTTCCTTTGGCAAGGTAAACAAGATTGAGAAGAGCTACAACTTAGTTAAATAGATGGCGGTTCAACAGAGCAAAAGATATGGGGGTTTGGGAGCAAGAAACCTAAAGATACACAACAACCTACTTACCAAATGGTTGTGGAGATACAATTTGGATGATCAAGCTCTATGGAAAGAACTCATTCAACAGAAGTATGGTCAGGATGATCAATGGTGTTTAGAGGAAGTGACTGAAACATATGGTGTGGGAGTATGGAGGACTATAAGAAACCTATGGCTGGCTTTCAAAGACAATATGAGGATAAAGGTCGGTCGTGGAAATAAGGCTTTGTTTTGGAAGGAAGACTGGACTGGTCAAGGATCCTTGAAAAATTTATTCCCTCGGTTGTTTTCCATTTGCCTGAATCCTGACAGCAAAATACAAGAGGTTTGGTCCCCACAAGGATGGAATTTGCTCTTTAGGAGATTTCTTAATGATTGGCAAATAGAGTGGGTATCTGATATGCTAGCTTTGATTGGAGATTTTCCTGGCACAAACCCGGAAACAGATAAATTGCTATGGAGGCATCATACTGATGGTCAGTTCTATGTGGACAGAATGTATAAAAGGGATCTAGCCACAAGTGCGGGAAGAAAGCAGGGCCATGGAGTGCTATGTGGAAGAGTGTAGCCCCTACTAAGGTGAAGTGTTTCACTTGGTTGGTAACTAGGAGAGCTTGCCTGACACATGATAAACTTCAAAAGAGGGGAAAAATTATTGCCTAAAGATGTTATCTTTGTAAAGAGGCTCTAGAAACCAATAATCATTTGTTTCTCCACTGCAAAGTGACAACTCAAGTATGGACTCTATTCACCAATATAAAGAGCCTAAATTGGATTGTGCCAGAACATACAACAGACGTACTAAGTTGTTGGGTCAGAAGGGGAGGTAGTAAGAGCCAGAGGAGGTGGTGGAGAACAATACCTGCTGGTCTGCTTGTATCTGGTGGTTCATTTGGAAGGTGAGAAATTAGAGAATTTTTGTAGGGAAAGAATGCACTATTGAGAAGATTAAGTGAAAAGTAATTATTACTTTAGGTTTTTGGTGTAAAGAAATGAACATAGAAGAAGAAATTCAACTAGTGGATTTCATAGGAGCTTTGTAAGTAGTCCTGTTTTTTTTTTTTTTTTTGGTTTTTCTATGTAACTAACACTTTTGGAGGTGGCCAGCATAGCCCTTAATGCTGAGGAATACAATGTTACCAGTTTCCAAAAAAAAAAAAAGGGAAAGGGAACTCATGCCACTAATAGATAAAAGTGTTGGCGTGGCAGGGAAGTCATTGGGTCCTTTAGAATAACCATGTTATAGATTTTGGTTGATCAGTTTGATTAACATGTTAATATCTTATGACTTCAAATTATACTGAAAGGGACAGATTCTTGTGCGACTTATTTCTCTATTTGCCTTTCAAACTTCGTTTTTGTCAGTGCTAAAACTGAATTTACTTCACTCGCAAGGGTGACCGATTTGGTTGAGCAGGGGATATCCCAAATTGGGGGGTGGGGTGGGGTGGGGCATCAGGTTCGAACCTCCCTGCATTCTTTCTTGGTCCAGCTTGTCACACGGGTCTGCCTAGCGCGGTTTTCCTCTCTTGTTGTTTCTGCCTGTATGGATTTTTTGCTTCTATTCTGTTTTATTCTTAGCTAAGTCGTCAGTGATTCCTATAAATTGTAGATCTTTTGAGACAATTTTTTGTCTTGTGGTTTTAGTTTTACCTTGTCGTGCGCCTGTAAGCGGATAAAACCCAAACAAATATTATTACTATGAAAATTCATCACAGTATAACTTTTTTCAAATACTGACCGCACTTACCACAATCATCTTTAATTTCTTAATGGAACTGGCTTTGAAGCTTACATAGTGGAGTTGTCTTGTACTTGCTAATGACTTCATAAATTGAGTAAGTTCCTAAGTGTTAGAATCCTTGTCTAGGTAAAGTTACCTTATTCAAAAAAAAAAAAGAATCCCTGTCTAGGACTCTAGGTAGTAGCTTGTACTCTTGGAAGGATAAAACAAACTAACCCTGTTGACTTACTTGGATAGAAAGGATAAAAGCAAAGAAAAGAGCTTCATTTGGATGACAATTAGGGGGTTAAACTTGCTGCTGAAATTCTGAGGAAAAGAAAGATACCTATATTAGCTGGTGTTATATGTGTAAATGCTAGAGAGTCCAGAGAAAACTTGGTCCACTTGTAGCTACAGTGGAAGGTTGTTAGTCAATTGTGATGTACACGGGACAGTAGTGAATCTGTTCGAGTATAGTCATTAATGTTGGCTATGGTCAAGGATGTGACATTTAGCTACTCACAGATGATGAAAAAATGTAGATCCTTTTCTATCATTCCGGTTCTAAAAACGGTTTAAAAGATGCCTATTTCCATTAATCTATCTGCCCTTTTGTGTGGCTAATCATTTACCTGACCCAGTATGTCAACTTTGTTTCCTTAATGAGAACTTATTACAATGTAAAATCTTTTTAAGTTTATATAATCGGTAGTGCCTTTTGGAACCTTGCCTGTATATGTTGGTGGTAGAACAGGGAATCAAATGTAAAGAATCATATCATGTTTTTGATTCTCTACTTTTTAATGTACTACTTTTATGTGGGAGATTTTTGTATGATTAGTAAAATTGTTTACCTTGTGAAAAAAAACAGAGAATCAAACTTAGCAGATCTGCAACTTGTCGACATAGTTTTTTTATTGTGGAAATTTTGCATAGACAATAGTTAATTAATCTGAATATCTTTTAGCATTGTCATTATCTAATCACATCCTTTTCTAATCACATCCTTTTAGCATTGTCATTATCTTTTTTCATGCTCTTGTGTAGACGTGGTGTTTCATTTTGTGTTTCAATGCTTAAAGCGACTCAATTTATTTTTTATTTATTGACACAACTCTTCTAGAGTTTGCCTTTATAGTGTAATTTAGCAATCTTGTTTCCTGATCTGCAGGCTTATGCTGCATACATGAAAGGGAGTTTATTGTTTGAAAAAGATCAAAATTGGGATGTTGCTCTAAAGTGTTTCAAAAGTGCCAGGTACCGTAGTCTTTATGGAGATGTATACTAACTTATTGCTGACAGTATAGTGGCCAGAGTGTCTAGTTTGTTTCCAAATAATATCCACGGAGGAAGTTCTAAAAATAATCTCTTCATTCTGCTCGCCGTTTCCGCTTCTCTTATTTGAATTATACTATTGTTTCAACAAGGTCCTGAATTCTCGCTTATCTCTTATTTGGATAGGGCTGTGTATGAGGAACTTGGAAAATATGGAGATCTAGAGAACCAAGTATTGTGCCGTGAGCGAGTTGAGGAAATAGAACCTAGTATCAGATATTGCTTACACAAGATTGGTGAGTCTAACTTACAAACTTCTGAACTCGTTTCCATCGGTGAAATTGAAGGGCCTGCACTGGATCTTTTCAAAGCAAAGTTGGAGGTGAGCTGTCATTTCTAAGTGTATCGACAATTCACCCCGATAAAATAAAAGTGTGTATGGTTTACATGCACTATTTTTTTTTTTTGGTATGATAATGCTTCCATTGTGTACTTCTTGGTGCTGTCTTTCTCAAGATCCTTTTTTTAAAATAAAGAACGAGTTTGGAGTATGATTTGCTCCTAATTGATCTATCACTCTTTTTTCTTTGTTAACAGGCTGCTATGGCAGAGGCAAGATCTCAGCAGGCTGCATCTATGACAGAATTTCACTGGCTTGGAAATAGATTTCCAATTTCAAATGCAAAGACACGTGTGTCCATCCTGAAAGGTATGTTTACTTTGATGCAAAAGGTTGCACTTTGAAAAACGCATCAATAGTCAACTTACTGGAGGTTCCACATTAGGAAATTTTTTTGTCTCTTGAGTTTGGAATTGTTCCAGTCTACTATTTTGAACCAAATTTTGTTCCTTCAACCTTGTGTTAGATTTTGGTCTGCATACTTGTGTTCTTTGTTCAACAGGGCATTTCTAGGGAGTTCCTTGATATTTTCCACTTAGCTTTTGGATGTCTGTACTTGAAATCCTTGTAGGCTGCAGAGCACTCTCTATGACCCTTGTGAGTTGTCTTCTAATGTTAATGATGTTCACAGTTGCAGATTTGCATGTCTAGTCCCAGCAACAGCCATGAGGAATATAATAGAGTATAAAATATGTAACAAAATGAGGCAAACCAAAACTTGTAAGGAATTATCCACTAGGAATGCCATGTTATACAATGCAACAAGTCTGTAATCTTACAATGAATGAAGTACACAGATGCATGTATTATAATGTATTATACCTAAAACATCTGCATCAACATTGTTGATTTTGCAAACTTGAGTGGGAAATGCTAATTTTCACTGGCTTTAACTTAAAGGCTCGTAATTAGTTTTAAATTTCTCCTCATTTTTGCATCTCTAGTGAAATTCTCCATTTGTTTCATTTATGTGACACTTTTTCCTTATTAGTTTGTTCCAAAAAAAAAGACACCTTTTTATACTTGGAAACAAGTTGACTTTAAACTTCTCATTTTATCCGTAATGACATGCATTTATAACCACAAAAATATCATTGCATGTATTAAAGTTAAAACGAGAAGATCAAAAAAATATTCTTTCTTATATTTCGTTCGTAGTCGAACACTAACACATAAATTGAAATGGAGGGAGTAACTTTTAGCCACTTTGTGTTTTGGTCAACTAATTGCATATTTGCATATCTGCCTTTGAAACATCATGTTGGTTTTAGCTTTATTTCAAGCTTATATTATACACTGTACCATTCAATCAGCCCAGGAACTGGAGAAAGATATCCATGGTTCAGCTGCTGATTCTCTTCCAGCAGAGAAGAAACTTGTGTTATATGACAAAATATTTACCGCATATCACGAAGCCAGGAGCTGCATCCGGAATGACCTGGTGAGTGACTACTCCTTATATTGCATTATAGTAGCTGGGTCTTGGAAATTTCAAGTTGATCTTGATATATATTGCATAAATCAAATTGAAGTCCTGAATTTGTTCATCTTATACACATGGTTCATCTTCTAGGTTACTGCTGCTAATTCAGAAAATGTGAAGGATGAGTTAAGTGGACTGGATAAAGCTGTTGGTGCAATTTTAGGGCAGCGAACCATTGAGAGGAACCAGTTGCTAGTTAAAATAGCTAAAAGCAAGCTCAACAAGGTCCGTGATGATAAAAATGAAAAGGTCACGAAGCCAGAGGAGCTTGTTCGGCTTTATGATCTACTGTTACAGGTAAAATTATCGAGTGTGAATTTTTTTATTACACCCTTAATCAGTGCATTTTAGATCAGAATTGGCAATACGACAAGGCTCACTCATATGGCTATTGGACTACACTGTTAAGTGTTAATTGCTTTCTCTGGTGCAGAATACTGCTGATCTTTCTGATCTAGTTAGTTCTGGAAGAGATAGAAAAATTGAAGAAGTTGCCTTAGCTGAAGAGTGTGAGCTGAAAAGTATGGTTTTCCGAGCAGAAAGGTTGGCTATTATTACTTCATTAAGTGGAATATTTTTTTTTGAGCCAAGGGTCTATCGGATACGGTCTCTCTACCTCTCAAGGTAGGGGTAAGGTTTGTGTACACCCTACCCTCCCACTTGTGGGACTATAATAAGTATGTTGTCGTATTTTTTCTTTTATCATGTGATAGTTGAAAAAGTTTCTGGTGAGAAGAGGAGAGTGAAAAACTATCTTCATACGGTTTTAGCATTTCTTGTGGCTATCTAAAACTAATATTATTGGTGAATTTATGAAAAGGAGATCTGGAACTTTGTGTCCTAGATAAGGAAGTTGTTCCATTTCAATGTACAAAATGCTTAAGCGGTGATCAATTAAATTATGGGTCAGCGATACTATGTAAGATTATACTTTGCCTGTTTGGACTTTGTATAATTTGAAATTGTGGTTCGTGTGCTAGTATCTATTTAAACTATTATAAAATGTTCATTGTCTTAGATAAAGGACATCATTCAAATCTATTTGCCTCCTGCTAGTTACTTCATGACTTAGACTGAGTTTCATTCTGCACTTATTTCTTCATGTGAAATTTTTTGTTCAATTTGATGTGGCAGGCCTGTAGTTTGGTGCGCTAATTTCGACTTCTGGCTAGACATTAGGAGTCCTACCGATCTTCTTATTTTAAGCCTGTTTTGAATAATAATTTTGCTTTTGCACTGTGATGAGGTCTTGTTATTAAGTACTCTTGCCCTCCTTCTCTTCCCCCATGAAGCGCTAGTCATCTTAGATCTTACTTGGTTTCTGGGGTTGCAACTTCCTGTATCTGTAACGTTGTCCTAGGATGAATATTTTCTTGTTCGAAATCTATTAAAAGCTTTGTTATCAATTTCCCTCCAGGTGCTTCTACTTAGCAAAATCCTACAGTTCGGCGGGAAAGAGGACAGAAGCTTATGCCTTGTACTCTCGAGCTCGTTCTTTAGCTGATGCAGCTCTTATGAAACTGCAGTCCGCGAATGCTGCTGATCAGGTAAGCACTTAATCTGTCAAACTACCTGCTTATATTATATTAAAATTTTGTTGTGCATGTTCTCTAAATGTTCATTGATAGAGCTTCCTAGCTGTTTCTTATAGGGGGAACTAGTATGAAGATGCCCCTGTTAGATGCACGCCCAACTCCAAAAGAGTTCTACTCCGAAATGTTCAAATTTGTATCTTTACGTATTCATAGTTTTCCCAACATCCTCAGAACTTTAAATCTCATCTTAAGATCTTTCTTTTAACTTAATAGTAATACTTCAGTTACTACAATATTAAACTTTAGTTGATTACATTTTTCCTGAAAGATAAAATATGATGGAATCTTCTATGGTTTTAAATCTAGTAATGTATCTTTATACACATAAATATTTACACTTGTTTTTTATATGCTACTAACAAAATGAAATATAATAGTGTTTGCAATAAATTTTAAAGTGATAAAATAATTTGCAATCACAAATCAAATATGAAGAAACATAATTTTATTGATAAAGAATGTGGGTACCATTCTGTTCCTCCCTTTGATTTTTCTCTTTGAATCTTCTTTGTGATTCGAGGGCCATTATTAGCGTATTTCTCCAATGTAGGATGATGTAGACCTCCTTGAGATTAATTTGATCTCCATGAGAGGATTCTGTGGATCTTCTTGAAGTATTTGGTTGTCAAGAAGAGTTCGGCCACATCTTATCTTTGTTTATATTCCATGACTTTATAGAATTTTCGAGACGCATCTCCAAGGGAATACATTACCCTTCATATAGGGATGAACTAGAGTTTAAGGTAGAGGAGGCATCTGCGCATCTTATGTGCACATGCCCAAGCCATCTTACCCGGCTTTCCTCATCTAATCTTCTCTCTTCTAGTATGTCCATGTCCATCTCAACATCCTCATTTCGCAACTTGCATCTTCTGAACATGAGAGCTCTTAACTAGCCAGCATTCTGCTCCATAGATCATAGTTGGTCTAACCACCACAATGCCATGAAATTGGATTTTTTATGGCTTTAAACATCCATGTTGACCTTAATATATAAGTTAATTAAGTTCTGATGCATAATTATAGCATTCTTATATTTTCTACTTATGTCGCTTCAATCAGTAATATGAGTGAATAATTTTTCTTCTTCGTTTCTCCTTTTGTCATTGTTTTCTCTTTATCTGTAACAGGTCATGATCAAGGAACTGAGAACACTGTATAACGAGAGCAGATCTAACAGCTGTGCTGAGCATGCCAAAGGAATTATGGAGGAGGAAAAGGCTCCAGAAAATCTCTCGAAAAAGATATCTAATATCTCATTGAATGGAACTGATAAGAAGGTATGATCTGGCCTTCCATATGTCTGTCATACTTTTCCAGTCATTCCCATTAGCTAGTCTGTTGTTGTATTCACCTTCTCTTTGATGTTCTTTGGTGCAAATGGAACCAGTTCCACGTATTTCTATATGGAACTAGGAAGAAACCCATGGAGATTTTCTGTATTGTTAAAACTACTTCCAACCAACTTCTTCTATGATCTTTCTGATTGGATTTGATGACATTGAATAAAGGAGGTTTGGATTTCTTCTGAAGAAAAAATATCGACTGCGTGAATCGTGAGAGTTAATAAAAAAGTTTGAACTAAGTGGTTTGAATTCTTGGTAATTCAAAATGTAGTTAACATTAGATGAACCTCTTGCTTATCTTAGTAGAAGCATTAATAGTTTACTCCTTCTCGTGTCCTTCAGAGGATACTGCATTTTGTGTGCTTGATTCCTCAAATTGATAGGCATATTGTGAAGTGAAGTTGTGAATTCCGTTGTTTTTCAAGTGTTTGTGCTGGAAAAGATTCCAACTCAATGAAATGATAACACAGTTGGGGAATTTCTTCTGGTGTTATAATTCTGCTTGTGTCCCAAAAAAAAATCAAACATGAACAAGTAAGAATGGTGTTTCTTCATTGATAATATTCGCTGAGCACTTCAGCATTGTGTTTGGCACAAATTCCCCCTCCTCTCCTCCACCCCCATAGTAGAAGTTTCAGTTACACTCATTTCAGTTTTTATCCATTTAGAACTACGTAGATGCTCTCAACTGTTGGACGAGTTTTCTGGTAGTTCTACATAAGCTAGCTCAGCTCAACCTTTCCCATTCTCTTCTAGTTTTAGTTGGTACACATTAGGGTCACCTGAATGTTTGAAGCACCAAGTATGACAAATAATTCTGCCTTGATAAATTTTTGATATTTGATGTGTGGTAGAAACTTAAAGTTTTGATGCTACTTCGCTTTCATATAATTCCATGACAGTCGATTGCCCATCTGTTTTGTATTCCAAGAACTCCGGAGTTTCTTTTAGTCATTTTGTTTTGCGTTCTTCCTTTTCTAGTTTGTTTAGTTTCTGCTTCCATTTCCATTTGTATTCTTCTGATCCCCCGACTTGTGTAACCCATGCTTTATACTTCTTTCAGATGGAGAAACTTCTCATGGAAAAATTGGATACATACGAATCAGCTGTTGGTGAAGCCAACATGAAGGTTGTTCCTCGAATCGAAACATTTCCACCTGCCTTCCAACCAGTTGCTCGTAATCCCATCGTATTGGACCTGGCCTATAACCTTATTGAGTTCCCATCACTGGACTCTCGTATGAAGAAAGACAAGAAAGGATTCATTAGTAGGTTTTGGGGCTGAGCTTCTTTTTTTCATTGGTCATTGATTTTTCAGTTGCACCATAGAGTTTGAGGCAATTTTATCAAATTTTTAAGCTGCAAAATTCTTCAACATGACTTCAGAAATTTTTTCTATACCTGAGAAGTCAGAGAAAAATTTCATTTTATATGCACCGTGTTTTTTCTGAAATTCTAATTTTGGAACAAAGTTCAAAAGAATCATTAAGAGGGCCTTCATTGGTTGCATAAAATGGTTTGCTTGAGCAGATGTGTTTTTATTTTATTTTATTTAGAGAAAATGGTCTAAAATCCTTTTAATCTATACCCGAAATCTCAACTACACACTCCAACTTCACGGGTGTTACATTATCCACCTAAACTATATTTTTATATATTTTTACCCGCCTAAGTCATGACCTCAACACATAAATCAAATAAGTCGTTCTGCGTGATTACACACGCGGGACCCCCACCTTGAAATTCTCATTTCTTGTTGTTCTCCCTTTTCTAGTTTTTACCCCATTTCCCTCCTAAACTGATAGCAGAACAAAGGAACAAAGAAAAATCCAAAAATCCTCTTTTCTCATGTTCATCTGCTTCTCCAATTTTTAGACTGAAAATGATCCAAATAAGTACGTTAGCATCGTCAAAAGAAATGTAGCAAGAATACAAGAGAAAAAACACATACACCATAGCATGGACAAAATCAAAATCTTCTTTTCGGATTTACTTTCGACCAAGAAGTTTGCAAATTTAGCAGAATTTCGTGTTTGCATCTCACTAAAGCGTTGAGCATTGGATCTGATTCATCCATACAAAGCCTATTCAAGTTTTCATTTGCCATTTTTGATGAATTTCGACAAATTCAAAATTCTAATTAGAGACCTAAACAAGAAATTAGAGCAAATTACAAACCTTAAATTCAAGATTTTGAAGTAAAAAAGAACATTAATTACTAAACCTTACTTAATTTTGAGAGAAAATCGTGAATTTTTCACAAAAGAAACAAGGATTAACGGTGGGGGAAGAAAAAATAATGGTTATTTAAAAGTGGGGAAGATGACTGTTGGAGAAGGAGGAATTTTTCGTCAAATTATACTTCTAACGTGCCTAGAGGCGGTGACAACACCTCCCATGACAGGTCAGCACTTAGATGGGTAGAAAATATATAAAAGTATAGTTTAGGTGGGTAATGGGACACCCACGAATTAGGAGTGTGTAGTTGGAATTTCGGATATAAATTGGAGGGGTTTTAGACCATTTTCTCTTTTATTTATGATGACAAGAGAAATCCGCAGTCGCTATCTTTTTGGTGCACAGACTAAAATTCCATTTCTATTTAACAGCTCGCAAATCACATAAAACTCGAGACCTTTAACATGGAATATCAGTTACAAGCCCAAATCACTAGCAACCCTGAGTAGATGGAATTTATTTTAGAAGTGCATTGTACTACCAAGTTGCATCTCTTTGTATTCCAAATAATAAGAAAATAAATAAAAATTAACAAAGTTTGTTTTGGAACAAAGGGCTCATGGAACTTATCTTTTTTTAATTGAAAAAGAGATTTATTTATTTCGAACGAAGAACAAATCTATATGTATACATACTTTAGAATCAAATTAAACGTTTGAAAGGTGTTAGAGAAAACTACATTATTCCTTGTTCAAAAGTATTACAAGACAAAATGTTATTACGGGTTCAAAATATAAAAATATAAATCAATAAAAAAGTTAACGCGTCTAATATATACATAAAAAATAATATTAATTATACTCGGACTTTCGATAGTTAACTATCCAAGTTTGACAGAGAAAGGAAGCACAAATGTTAATCATGTCTTTAGTCAAAAATTTGAAGAATTGCCAAAAATCATTAATAAATCGAAAACATGATGTGACTATAATTCACTGTATAATAAGAAGTTTGTTTATATAGAACAAAATTACTAAATAAATCTTGCAATTTTAAAAAATAAAATAAGGGCATAGGTTTACATTTTGTGCATAAATAATAATCATTTCAATATTTAATGACAAGAAATGTAAGCTAATATCATAAATTATAGGAGGTGAACAATAGTGGAGTCAGAATTTTTATTAATAGGTGTCAAAAAATAAAATAAAAATATAAGTCATAGTTTTTACTCTCTTGAATAAAGATTTTTTCACACATAATACTTATGGAAATGAAAAGAGCTTGTTGGCATTGAATGAAAATAATCATAAATAAAATGAAAAGGGCTTTTTGGAATTGAATAGAAAATGACCATTAATTATATTACAACAACAATATAAATATTAAATGAAAAACCATAAATATTACTCCCTCCGTCCAGAATTGTTTGTCATGTTGCGCTTATCGAAAGTCAATTTGACTAATTTTCAAAGGTAAATTAGATCACATTAATTCGATATTTTAAAAAAAATTTAGATATTCTAAAACTATATGAAAAGTACTATAAATTACATTTTCTTGCATATTAATATGATGAAAAAATACATCTTAAAATGTTAGTCAAAGTTTTAATAATTTGACTCTAAAAATAAAAATCATGACAAACAATACCGGACGGAAGGAGTAATTCGTTAGAGATAAAAATAAATAAAATGAAAATAGCTTTTTGATATTGAATGAAAAATGACCATTAATAAAATGAAAAGAGCTTTTTGATATTAATGGATAATGACCATTAATTATATTACAACAACAATATATCTTCACCTTTTAGTACTTGAATGGAAAATGACCATTAATTATCAATATATCTAGTTAAAGGTCAAAGAAGGGTTAAATGTGTATATATTTAGTCAACCATAGAAGCGTAAAATGCACACAAACCATTAGTCGTATTACAAAAACAATGCATCTAGTCAAAGGTAAAAAAAAATTAAATGTCTATTTATTTAATAAAAAATAGTAGCGTAAAATATACGCAAGATTTGACTATATATATCTTGTCATAGGTAGAAGTGTAGAATGTACACAGAAAGAGTACTATGTGTGAAGTAAGAAACTCAATCCACATAGTAGTCTTAAAAAAAAGGAACAAAATTTCCCCCATTCTTCCTCAAAATTCATTTTCTAGGCTTCATTGTTAGTACAATAAAAAAAAAATCCTAATCGTGCCAATTCGTCCTTCCTGTCTTCCAGACTCCACTCCATTTCCCCCATAATTATAGGTAAATATGTAACTAATCTATTGATATTCTTTATTATTTTAATGTATCTATCTATTTGCTCAATTTTGTTATGAAGTTTTTCCTTTTTGTTCTTCTCAATTTGATTTTCATGCTATTGCTTTTCTATAAACTGTTTTTGTGAAATCTAACATCAGTTTTAAGTTCCGCCTTTAGTCTGTTCAAAAACACCTTAAGAGACAATGATCTGGCTGGTTTGTAATCCTTGTTTGCAAATTCTTGATGATATACATGTATAGAAACTGTTTGCTTTTCTTAAAATTATAAAATTATTTTCTAAATACCTCTAAATAGTTAAAGGCTAGGTTGCTTATTCTTGATTAAGGTTGACTTGAAGAATCCAAAAAGTGATTTATGGTTAAAACACTAATAAAAGTTATTCAAAATTTACTTTTTTAATTAAAAAAATTACTTTTTCTTTTCGATTAGCGTTATGCTATAATTACATAGGTTTCTTAGGATTTTCAAATTTTAAAACTAGCAAAATTGTTGATGTGATGTTCTAAATCTATAAAATGAAACAACTTCTTATATTTATTTATTTCATTACTTAAAATAATAATATTTTAATAATAGCAAACTGGTATAAATGAAAATATTCATCATTTTTCTTTGTTGGTCGAGCTCTATAAAACAAAGAGAAGTCTGAAACAAAAGGCAAGGAATAAGATGTCATGTCCGACAAACTTTTGAGTTCAAATCACTATCATCTTCATTGAAAATCTAACAAACATAACAAGAAGTCGACTCTCAAATTCTGAGGATTCCAAAAGTATGATAAATAACCAATAATTACAGAAAAAAGAGTTAAAACACTACAAACCTGCATTTTGAGATATTCCAAGTTTGGAAAATTTCGTATCAAGCAAAGAATATATGAAAGTTTATATGATTTCACCATCAAAATATCAGGCAGGTAAAATCTTTTCACATTATTAGGATTAAAGGAAACTTTGTTGGTACTTCATATTCTTCCTCAGAGTGAAGAAGGATATGATGCACCAACAAAGCTTCCTTTTAACACTAACAATGTCAAATGATTTTACCTACCTGACCTTTTGTTGGTAGAATCAGATAAGCGTTCATGTGTTCTTTGCTTGATAAGAAGCTTCCCATATTTGAGATATTTCGATATGTAGGTTTGTATTGCTTTTAGTCTTTCTTTTCCTTATAAAGGTCATTGGTCATACTTTTTTGGTTTCTCAATAAGCCGAGAGTTGACTTTGTATTATCTTTCTTAGGTTTTCGATGAAGATGGTCTATAGTGATACTGAAGAATTACTTGAACTTGAAATTGTCGGACATGATATTTGCTCACCTCGAGGAAGTTAAGCAGAAAATTTTTATAGAAAAATGTCTGAGATGCAGTTTATCAAGTTTTTATTAGCAAACTCACCTGTGTCAGAGAAAATGCTAATAGAACGACAATTTCTTAATTTGACTTTGCTAAAGCTAAATATATGTGTCGCATAATTGTTGATTGACTTCTCTCATCTCTTACTGTACAATTGTCTTATTTAAACTAACTAATAATGTCATTTATGTGAGCATAAAGAAAAAGAGAAGGTACAATGAATTTTGTCATTGTTTTCTTCTCTTTTGGTGGTTATTTTTTCTATATTATATGAATAATGAGAATATGACTCTAATTTGATATATTTAATTTTAAATTCATCCTTAGTTAATTACAACTACATGAAAATACCTTCTATATATGTTGCTATGCACAAAACAATGATAATGGCTCATATTACAAATAAAGATATGTTACATGGAAATTTAATATGTTGACACGGGTTATGTCAATATTTAATAATTTAAATTTGAATTTTGCAAAATAATAATAGTTTAGCGTGATATCAATATATTTATTCAAGAGTTTATTACTAATTGATCGTATATTTTTTTTCTAAAATTATAGATATTTGAAATACGCGATCCAGTAAGCTTTTGATGTTTATCTTTAGTTCATAATCAAATACTATACTATAAAATTTTCATAAATTCGATAAGCAAATTAAATAAATATTATAATCTTACCTTCCCAAATGTGATGATACTTCAATATTCTCCTTAATAAATGCGTTTCCATTAGGAAATATTAATGAAAGAACGCTTAATATTACCTTGAATTAAAGTCATCCTTCTTAACATTTGTGATTCATCCCATAAGTAGGGACTGAGTCAATGCGTTAGTTATGTATTTGATCGAGCCCAATAATTTTAGTTTTAAATTATGATTTGTAATAATAAATTAATTTAATATGTATAAAATTATTTATATAGAAATAAAAGTACGTTTTTTTTTTGTTATTTTCTGATATGTATGGTTTTATCCTTGAAGCCATGTTTATTAGCATGTTTTTTTTAAAATAAAATAAAATAAATTAATTTTCTGATTGACCTGTTTCTATTTTGTGAAAGATGTCTTCATAAGCCAACTGCCAATGTGTGCTATAGTTTTCTTTTCTGATATATATATATATATGTATATATATATGTATTAACTAATAATAGGTCTAGATATCTATAGTGACATAATCAGAAATTTCACGAAGGATGTCAAACGTTGGATAGTAAAACTTTTAAAAAAGTAACTCTAGAGAGATTCAATCTTACATCCGTGATATACTTCTAGACTTTTGTCATCGAGCTACTGTTGATCAATCAGTTCACGTCAAATTTAGGTATTTTAAAAAAATTACATCAAGGAATCAAATCTGATCGCTGTGTAAGTCACTACTAGAATTTCGTTGGTAGTTGGTTTTTGCAAAATAACTTGGAATGTAGTCGGTAAATGAAATTTTCCGATGACTTTCTAAATATTTTTTAGTAGTAGGTATATTGAGAGTCGGAAAATCTTTACTGACTACAGTAGTCAGAGTTTTCGATTACCATAGTCAGAAAATATAATACAAGACCCGACCATTTAAGTATCTATATGGCCGACTACTGTAGTCGGAAACTACTAAAACAATAATTTATCAATTTAAACAATGCTGTCTACAATAGTCGTAATAGTTAAGCAATTAAATAATTTATTAATATATATTTCGACTACTGTGGTCGGCAGATATAATTTATTTATAGGAAAATGCACAAGTACTCCCCCTAGACTATGACCAAAATTTTTGAGACACCTTAACTAAACTTAGGTCCTATTACCTCCTGAACTTTTTTTTTGTGTGTGCACATTTTGTCTTACGTGGCACACTTTGTGACTCCATGCAATTGAAGCACTGGGAGATATTAGGATGCCATGTAAGTAAAAAAGGTGCAGAAAATTACAAAAAAAAATAAGTTTAGGGGGTAATAGGACCTTAGTTTAGTTAAGATGTGTCTCCGAGATTTCGGTCATAGTCTTGGGGGTACTTATGCATTTCCCTTTATCTATTGATCATTTTAGTATTATTCGACCACTACAGTCGGTACAAATAATTAATTTATTCACCATTTAGGTGATCTTCTGATTATTTTAATTGACATTTTTTATTTTCGAAAAAACATTATATGATATTTCATATTATTATAGTCGGAAAAACTATATTCAACTATTACTGAAAAATGTTGTTATTTGGCACACCAAACGTCTATAAAAATTCAACAATAAAACCAAGCACCAAATACATTCCTAAAGATTCAAATTGCATTCTATTTAATTGAGTCTAAGAGTTTAAGCATCATCAAAATTAAGTCGAATAAACATTAGGTTGTTGGTCAAAACAGAAGTAAATAGTTCAAAACACGTCTAAATCTCATAGAAAACGTGTAAACCACCATAACACAATCTACTCTTCATCAGATTCGGTCCCTTCTTCACTATCATAAGATTCATCCATATGTTTCTCCATGAACTTCTGCACTTTAGCAAAGTTAGCTTTAGATGTTTGAAGTCGTTTTGTAAGCTCTGAAAATTGTCTTCACATTGCTTCCATTTCTTCCAAAGATTGAGAAGTGGAAGCACCAGACAACAATGGTGATGGATGACACGAGGAAGTTTGTTCTCCAAGCCCATAAACTCTACCTTTCTTTACACGTCCTACCACATTTGTTCATATTAATGTAATATCAGTAGATGATGAGGAACCAACCTCTGAAGTAGGCTGTATCTAACGCCATTCATCCAAACTCATGAAATCGAACTTAAAATAAATTTTAACCACAAAAACCACTTACAGAAAATCCAGTACTCCAATACCTGAATAATGGGGGTATTTTTAAAAATTTTTGAGGTTGAAAATATTTTAAAAAACAAACTTAATTTTAAATATTTTAAAAACAAACTTAATTTTTTCTGGGGAGGCGGGGGGGGGGGGGGGGGGAGGGTAGAGGTGAAAAAGTAAGAATTTGAACTAGAAAATATTTTTTAAAAACAAAGTTAATTTTTTTTGAAAGGGGTGGGGGCGAGGGTAAGGGGACAAAAAAAAATTGAAGGGAAAATTACGCGGTTAAGCAAACTTATACTATTTAATTACTCATCATAGCTATAGTTTGCTATAATTACCTCTCGCGACTAACATTATACATTAATTACGTGGGTTGACTTCGAGTTTGTATAGTTAGTCACGTTTGTATATGTATAATTCGCCAAAATATACAAATAAATATGTATAATATACAATTATTTAACCTATATACATATACAATTCACCTCTCTCCCACTCTCGGCCCTCTCTCACTCGCCTCTCTCCTCCCTCTTCTTATCTCGCTTGTCATATATACAAATGCATATGTATAATATACAATTGTATACATATACATTTCACCTCTCTCCCACACTCTGCTCTCTCTCTCTCTCGCCTCTCTCCTCCCTCTCCCAATCTCTCTCTTCTCTCGCTCGCCTCTCTCCTCCCTCTCCCAATCTCGCTTTCCATATATACAAATACATATGTATAATATACGATTATTTAATCAATATGTGTATATAATTCACCTTTCTCTCACTCTTTTTCCCTTCTCTCTCGCCATTTTTCTGTCTCTCCCAGTCTCGCTCGCCTCTCTCTAGGGCTATTCAAAATCAAACCAAAACCGATAATACGTACCAAAAAAAAGTTATTGGTTTATCAGTATTGAGTTATTGATTTAGAGGTTTTGATTTTTTTATCAAGTTATCGGTTTGAGATTTTTCTTAACGGGTTAACCGATAGCTCGATAGTAAATTAAATAGTTATATATATATATATATACCATTTTGTATATAAAGTCCCTTACTTAGAGTTTTTCTCCTACTTTTATTTTTGGTTATCTCAAACACTTGGTTATTCTACCATGTAAAAGTGTTTGCTTTTGAGCAAGATGTAACTTGTGAACTCATGTGCATGGTTTATTTGGTTTGTCAACTTATTCCTAAGTGATTTTCAATCATTTTTTGTGTGTGTCAAATTATAACGGTTAAATCGATAACCGAACTGATAACGATCAATAACCGATAAATAAATATCTTAACGGTTCATTAACGGTATAGCCTCTCTACAAATCAATAACCAATAAGTCAAACCGATAAACTTCAAAACCGAACCGAACCGACCCGACCGATCTGTAGCCCTACCTCTCCTCTCCATATAACATGTAGCAACGAATTGTAATTCTCAAACTATAACTATGGACAGTAATTAGGCTATTTTAAAGTGGCTATATGTGAAAGTTCCCCAAAATTAAAATTAGAAATATCTTTTAAAAATAACTTTTTTTTAAAAATTTTCATGTGTGTGTGTGTGGGGGGGGGGGGATAAAAAATTAAAAGTTAAAAATATTTTTTAAAAATAAGCTTGATTTTTTTTTTTGGGGGGTGGGTGGGTTGTTTGAGGGTAGGGATAAAATAAATTATTTTTTTAAACAAAAAAAAATTGTAATTTGAAGTTGGAACAAAAGTTTTGGAAAATATTTTCTTAAGTTTTGAAGGGAAGTCATTTTCCTTAAATTTGAGGAAAGTTAGTTGATTTGAAAAACATTTTCCAAAACATTTAACCCAACCAAACACGAGAAAATTGGAGAACATTATCAGTGAAAATGTTTTTCTTTCATACCAAACACACCCCAAATCTTGAACTATACGAACATGTTAATTCAAGAAAATAAATGAAACCCAAGATTTTATTAAAAACCATCAAAATAACAGTAAATCTTTAAGGAGAATGAAGCAAGCTCTAAAGATCTAAATACAACTGAATTTTAGGGAGTGGAAACTAGAATAAAGATGTATAGGCAACAGCTGCAATAAATACAAAGTTCTATGGTGCTGGAGTGGAAACTAGAATAGATACATTTACTCATAAAAATCAATCAAACAAGTGAGACAAAGGAAGGGGATATGTAATTTAAAGGTCCATTTACTTTTAAAAGAGTTGAGACATTCTCTTTGTTGTTATTATTGGACTGTAAATTACTCCTAATGAATTTGCACATTCATTGAGGCCTCTTTCTAAGTATTTCATTTTTCTTCCTACCAATTGTTCTTCTGCTCTTCTTGATTCTACAAAGTGATTGATTTGCATTATCTCTTGCAACACTAAGCAACAACGACGACATACCACAAGTGGGGTATGAGGAGAGTAACAAGAGTGTATGCAAACCTTATCCCTACCTTGAAGAAATTAATGGAGAGGTTGTTTCCGATACACCTTCGGCTTAAAAGAGGTTCTTGGAACATTAATCAAATAATCAGAAGCATATATCTATGTGGATAATGTGTTGATCCAAGAAAAAATTGCGTACTGAGAAGTAAAAAACTCGATTTTCTTATTCCATCATCACAGTATCTCCCTCTCTTCATTGTTTAAGAGCAACAATCGCAAGTTTTTCTGTAAGATTTTATAAGGGAGATGCAACTTGTTCCCTAACAATAATGTCAATTCTTAGCCGATTAGAAGGTTAGATTGCAATAAGCTAGTAACTATGCTTGATGTTCTAAGATGAGAACAAATTAAATATGTTCCTTAAGGATGTTGATGTTATGACCCGATTTCGAAAACTAAAAGGTTTCGAAGCCAATTTCGCAACTTTGGCAATTTTGTTAACTTTTTGGAAAAATTTATAATTTAGGAGTCGCCTTTTAATTTTTAGAAAAAAATTAAGAAAATCATTAAAAAAAAGATTTTTGTAAGAAGATATTTTTTGAATAAAACCAGAGTTGGCTAAGAGTTCAATTAATTTTCTAAGGAAGAGTTTAGGCATCTCAGAAAATCCACAAACACGCGATTTACCGATAGATATAAAAATTTGACTAATTTTAAAGAAACTTAAGATTTATTTGTGAAAAATCTTGTTTTTTTTTTATAAAAAAAATAACAAAAATCTATTAGTACTTAAACACTCATCTTATTCCAAATATGAAATAGGTGAAATGTTAAATGTCAAAATAATAATTTTAACTTAACATTTTTATCCGTGTCAAGTTTGAGTCGAAAAGTCAACACAATAACTTAAGCGTGGATTTGAAAGCTAAATACCAACTATGAAAGAATATGAATTATTCTCAAGTTAGTTTTAAAAGCTTCGATTGCCTAACTTAAAAGAATTTGAAAAGTTTAAATACTTAAAGCAAAATGAATAACAAAATAGAAAACTTCCCCGAGGATTCATCTAAATTAACAAAATAAAACGTTAGCGATCATCAACCATATTCACAAGTTACCCAATTTTTGCTCTTCACTTCAGCTCTTTGGAGCTACTGTTACTGCTATTTTCCTGGGATTTTAACCCAATTATAACATGTCTCCCTCTTCACGACTCCGATGGAGGTTGACTCAAGGAAAGAAATATGCAAGAGAGGGGAGTCCAATTGGACTCGGATAAGAACATGAAGAAAATAATTAGCACAAGTGAAGTAAATAAGTAGAAGCGATACTTGCAAAATAAAACAACTCAATGCAGCAAATTGGTCAAATATTTGATAATCTACCAATAACTTATTCCTTGTTAACTAATTTAACACCAATCTTGTCCATAATGAACTGAAGCACCCAACTTTGTGCAACATAGAATAATTAAAACTTAAAAGAAAAATCATTAGACCTTTGAGGTGGATAGCATAATCAATTGGATATTATATATCCCATCTAACAGAATGTCAACAGGGTCTTAAGAAATCACAACCAAGTATAAATTGCAAGAGACTACTACTCATATAATTCACTTTAAAAATAGAGACAATTCTGTTCGGATTTTTGAAATAAAAATGAATAAAACAGACCATAATTCCAGCAGGCAGGCAGGCAGCCATATCAACAAGTTAATACAAAAATTCTATCTCAACCAATTCAAACATGGGTCCAAGGATAATGAGTTAAAGAAATTAGGATGCATAAGGGTTGAGAGCTTTCAATCATCCGGACTAGTGCTGACAATTTAAGCCCATTTTTCATTGATTCACCCAAATTGTCCTTCAAATATGGGTTGAAAGAGTGATTTTTTAAATATGGATAATATTTGGGATTATATCCATATTTTATCCATTAAAATATGAGTATATTATGGGTAAACTAATATTTTCAACTTCAAATATTTATTTTTTTACCCTACCCTGGACCCACTCCACCCCCACCCCTACCCCAACCAAACCCCCACCCTTCAAAAATATTAAGTTTGTTTAAAAAATATTTTTAACTTCAAATTTTTTTCACCCTACCCTGAACCCCCCCAACCCCGAATTTTTTTTAAAGTTTTTTTTTAAACTTTTATAATAAAATAAACTAAGAAGTATTTTCAACAGATTTCATTTAAAAAAAAAGACTAAAATATTTTCTCCATATTGAATTCTTAAGTAAAAAACTCTTTATTCATGAAAAGATGGATAAAATATGAGTTAACTAGTATTTTACCCATATCAAATATGGGCGGATTGAATGATTATCCATTTTAAACTGGCCCACATTTGACCAAACCCGCCCATTTGCACCATTAATCCGAACCTAACTCTTTGGGAAATGCTAAAGAACAGGCACAGCCCCAAACGTAAGCAATTTCTCACTCAAACAGGCCCTTTGGATAGCATTGAAAGCCAATGGGTCTGTTGGTTGACAAATCACATAAGCAAGTTTCACAAAGAGGCAATCAGATATGGCATTTCAGCAACAAGGACATACTATCGCAATACAGGAGATAGAAGCTCTAAAATCAGTGTAAATAAACATAAAAGAAAACTAAGCATGGAACTGCAAGGTTACCAAAAGGCTAACGAACAGAAGACAAGGTTGCCAAAAGGCTAATCACATATAACTCAAATTGTTTATCAAAATGAAATTCTAAACTACTGTTTATATGAATATTGACTAAAACAAATTGACCAATCAATATATATATATATATATATATATATATATATATATATATATATATATATATATGGCCATAAGGTCATGTGGCACCTCTCTATGGCCTCTATTTGCATTTAGCTCTTTTTTTTTTTTTTTTGCTTTTTAAAAAAATAGATTAATTATTGTATCATAAAAAATATTACTTAAATTTATTGCAAATGAATATTATATTATTGGAGGATCATTTATAACAAAGCTCTTCATAGTTTTTTATTTATTTATCTCACTTATAATAAAGGAGAAACATAATTTATTCATTTTTAATTTTTTAATTTAAATTAATTATTTTATTGTAAAATTATATTACTTTATTTATACAAATAAATATTTTATCAATGTAGGAACATTTACAATATATAACTCTCTATATTTTTTTTTCTATTTGTTTATCTCACTTCTAATCATAAAATCATAATAATATTTTTTATATTTTAAGTATTTTTATTTTTTAATTTATTCACTAGGAGTTACTACCCATGACTTACCCCTCTTTAATTTTTACTTTTAATAATATTCATAACTCTCATAATTTTATGTCCATAACCTCCAAATTAAATTTGTAAGTTTATGATGTCTTATGGTATTCCTTTATTTTGCATATAATTCATATTAGTTTCATGAAGTTTCAAATGCACAATTATTCTTTATCTTTTCATCATATTGGTTTGGTTTGTAACAAAAAAGAAGTACATGAAGGTAAGAAATATTTCATTGCAAATTCTTATTTTTTATTTCTTCTATTTTCGTCTATATAAATTCGTATTTGGTTTGTGAATGAAACTAACATGTAACAAAAAAAAAGTACATGAAGTTAATAAATATATCATTCTCAAGTCCTTATTTTTTCATTTCCTTTATTTTGTCTATATAAATTCATATTTATTCTCATGAAGATTCACATACAAAGTTGTAATTTTTCTTCTTCATCATACTTGTTTGTGAATTAACTAACATGTAACAAAAAAAAAGTATATGAAGGTAAGATATATTTTATTCTAAAGTCTTTCTTTTTATTTTTATGTACTTAGACATGCTTTCTTAATATATTTTTTTTACGTTTGTATTATCATTTATCAAGTAAGCATAATTAAAAATACTCTATAATTCTTAACAATGTGTTGTTTGTATGCAATTGTTCTTTCTAATAGTTAGTTTTCCATATATAATATAGTTTGATTATAATATTTGTTAGATTTCAAAAAATAATTATTATTTAGTATTGTTAGCACTATTGAAAAGATAATATACAAATACATTACATATAGTTTATAGTTCTTTCTTTCTTTTGATATAATTATTTTTAATTGGTATATGATTTCTTTTTGTTCAGTTGGTTGCATATAATGAAGAGTTTGACATATGGATCAAAACATGATGGTGATCTCTTTGCAAAGGAAGATGGTAGAAGGAAAAAAATGAAGCATAATTAGAGATTATTTTTTCATTTTGAATTGTATTAGCAACTTAGTTACTTTTGCTAGAGTTTTTTAAATTTTGAATTATGTAAATAATTCAGCTAAATGTATTATATTGTCAATGCTAATCATTTGATCCTTTAGTATTCTACTTTCTCTTTGTTATGAAGAAAAATTAATATAATTATTTCATTTAACAACAAAAAGAATTATGATGATTAGGAGTTTCATTTTTATTATAATTATAAAAAAGTACTTGAAAAAATAAAATATTGTTTTCATGATGTCATTTTTTGTGTATGTAACAATCTGTCACCGTTCTTTTTGCTTTGAAATGTATTTATAATTTTTTGTAGCCACCAATTATTATATTTTCTCTATTCATTTTTTGTATTTTCACCCCTTATTTTTATTTATTTATTTACAAATAAAATTAATACATAATTAGTAATACATTTAATGTCTAATAAAATTATACATTTGGATTATTTATAACTCTTCATCCTACTTGTAACATTTAATATTAAATATTATTCATTAACTTTTATATGTTTCATTTTTCACAAGTCTTATAAATATTTAATTAATATTTAAAAAATTATAATAAGCAAATATAATAATAAGGAAATAATAAAAAAATCAATTTTGTTTTGACGAAATCAGAGTTTAAATAGAACATTAGTACTCCTATATAAGATAGAGAAAATTAAAACATATAAAATATTTTCAACATAATACAATATATTGTTATTTCAACATATTATTTCTTATTTCATTTACTTCACCATAGTGAATATTTTGTTCTAATATATACATATACAAACAAATAATTATATTTTATATGTTTTTAAAAAAAAAATTATGATATCACAAACGAGGAAAAATATTAATATTATCTATATATTCGATACTAACCTATATATTAAATATTTCATATTATTATCTTATAAATATTTCTATAGTCGCGTGAAGCGTAAATAATTTCACTAGTTTAACATACAAGAGAAGCTAAACATAAGGGCTATCTCACATAAACAAGAATGAAACAACATTAGCAACCAAAATCTTTTCAACAAAATATGGATCTAATGGTAAACAGAAAACATAGACAAAGAACTAAACATCTGGACAAACAAGAAAATTAGCTTTTTACTAATCACTAAGACATTGAATGGACAGCAAAACCAAAAACCAAAATTACTAGCAGATACAACAACTAAACTGATCTAATCCAGTCATTCAACACACAACGAAATAATAAACATATTTAAAGGAAGAAAAAATTATATTTTGCTGAGAAGCAAACTAAAAAAACGAATTGAGAAAATGACTCCACCACTTCTTTCAATTCGAACAAACACACAAAAAAAAAGAGCTATTGAACTAAGATTTCCCAAACCTTTTAGGGCTACTCTCAAGTCTCAAATATCCGTCCCATGAACAGTGAAGAGAGGGCTTTTTATAGCACCCACAATTTCCGAATTTCTGAGAAGAAACGATGTGAGATTTTGAAAATTTTCAAAATCCCTTAACAGATAGGGATTTCCAATTTGTTAGCGTACAAATTTTAATGGATAGGCGTTGATTTTGAGCAAGGATGATCCAGGCACGCGAGATTTTGACTCCTATACCATTCTCAAAATGGTTTTGGTACGGAGAGAATAAGAGAGACAGAAGCACGCGCGATGGATTTGGGGCTCACGTTCACTGGAATGCGATTTGGGTCGCCTGGTTCGCATTGCTGGGTCGATTTTCTGGATTTGCAGCGTTTGGTTGCTTTTCTGGGTTTCATCGCGATGAAGAAGAAAAAGACACGGGTGGGGTCGGGTCGGTCCGGCTTTATACGCTGTGTGGGTATTGGTATAGGGGGAGTTTGAGTGAGTTTCTTTGTTGAAGAGAAAGTGGCCGGGTTATATGGAGGAATTGGGCTGGGAAGGTTAATCGAAATTGGAGCTGGGTTCAAATTAGAAAGTTGACCAAAAGCTTGGTCTTTTAAATGGATGGAAGAAATTGGTTAGATTTAGAATGAGGATTTGGCCAATGGATTAAAGTTAAAGAAAATTGAACTTAAGAATATAATCAAAATTGGGCTTAATTAGTGATTCGACTACAAAAATTAAATAAGACAAATTAATATAAATTAACTAATGAGTTTCTCAATCTTAACGACATAAAATAATTAACTTAACTATAAACTAATTAACTCAAAAATATAAACTATTAATTAACTAAACTAATTAACTAATTATTTAAGCAAAACTAAAATCTTTTGAGGTGATCTTCAAATATTTATAAATTATACTAATTATACACATAATATGTATAAAAATCATATTTTATTTAAAAATTATAAAATTACTAAGATTACTTAAAAATAACTCTAAAATATTTGAATTTTATAAAGTCAATTATTTTAAATCGTTTAGAATTTTAGAAGCTCGATGACCAATTTATATTGTGGAGGGTCAAAATTGAGTGTCGACAACAGCCCCTCGGTTGACTAGGATGGATGAAAGAGATCCGAGGCAATCGAAATTGACAAATCCAATTTTGTCCGACCACTAATTCATCTCTTCGGAATGGTAAAAGGTATGAATTTTGAGGGATTATGGCCAGACTCTGGTATTGAGTTTCCTACATATCTCAGGTTACATAAGAACTCATGTCACTAGTAGTTCGAAAGACGCTTGATTTAACACATAATTTTGAGAGGATGCAAAAGCTATTTCGGTGTCGAAGTATGGGGACATCGAAAAGCCCAGAAACAAAATGAGGCAAAGTTCGTCGGAGTACACTCAAGTTTTCAACATTAAGTCCGCCTACATATTCCTAAACTTAGGAAATCAAACTGCTTGTAGTGTGACTCAATCGGTTGAAAAAGAATTCTCTTATAAGAAAATAACCTTTAGCTTAAGGATGAGTGACAAAATAATTAAGCGTGGAAAAAAAGCTTGCAAACATCTCAACTATGAATGTGGAGCCCTTCACACCCATATGTCAGAACTTGCATGGACATAACTTCCAAACCTCTAGGTATATTGTTACTCAAATTTGAAAATTTGCTTCTGGTGAGAATTGAAAATTTCATCGAAGGCGAAACTGAAACGTTAAACCCCAAGAAATACCAACACACCTTAGGATAGAGATGTGGTTTGATTGTGGTGGAAGTCGCTTCTCAACTCACATCCTAAGAGTTTGATATTTCTCTTTGGACTATGTCCTAGTTCGCTGCTAAGAAAAAGTTCCACATTATGCTGCGTCTTATTTGGCGTAGTCCACTTCATGTATTGCAAAATCTGGAGAAAATTTTCAGTAGAAACTGTGATATAAATACAAATATAATTTGTGCAAACCTGATTTAATATGTCATATTGAAGGAGATGACGATCCAATTTCAAGTGTATTGATCTTGAAGAAAGTGGTGATGCAAAGTAATGTGTCAATTTGGACGAGGCGATGATTTAATAGCGTAATGTGTCGCTTTTTAGGGAGGTGACTTTCCAATATGATATAACCTTGTATTTAAGGGAGGTAATGTCCAAATATAATAAGAACGCGTTACTTTGAAGAAAGTGACGCTCTAATAAAAATTTAATGTGTCACATTGAAGGAAGTGACACTCCAATAAAAGCTTAATATGTCACGTTGTACGAAGTGACACTCCAATAATATAATGTGTCACGTTGAAGAAAGTGACACTCTAATAATAACTTAACATGTCACGTTGAAAGAAGTGACTCTCCAATAACAATTAAACTTATCACATTGAATGAAGTGACTCTCCAATGATAATTTAACATGTCACGTTGAAGAAAGTGACACTCCAATGATATAACATGTCACTTTGAATGAAATGATGCTCCAATAATAATTTAATGTGTCACATTGAAGGAAGTGACACTCCAATAATATAACTTGTCACGTTGAAGGAAGTGACTCTCCAATAATATAACGTGTCACATTGAAGAAAGTGACTTTTCAATAATAATTTAACGTGTCACATTGAAAGAAGTGACGCTCCAATAATATAATGTGCCACGTTGAAGGAAGAGACACTCCAATAATAATTTAACATGTCACGTAGGAAATGACGCTCCAATGATAAAGACCAACTCTCAAAATAGGGAGTATGATTATAACATGGTAATTTGATTAGCTTCTCGTAGTTTGTGAAGCCGATAACATCTCTGGTTGTCATTAAAACTTTGTCGGCCCTGCGCTCATAAAAAAATTGTTAGTTAAGAATTGAAAGATTAACAAATGTCAGGACTTCTAAATGCATCAAGACGATCTGGTAGCCATGGAGAATGAGAGAATCTTGGAAGAACAATTTTGAGAACTTATAACGTTTAAAGGAGGAGCTAATGGCTGATTAGGGATTTCACATGAGATGTGTCCCTACTTTGAATCTGGAATCTCTTGTAAAGAGAAGACTGGTTTGATAAAGGATATCTTTGAAACTTGAAGTCGAATGAAGATTTTGAGAACTTTAAACTATTTCAAAAAGCTACTTCTGTTTCCGGTCCAAGGGTACTTAATTGAAATAATTTGTAAGAAAAGAGAATGACTGATTCAAAAACATATCCAGTTTCCTCTGAGATCTGTAGTTTGAAACAATTGGAAGATCGAATCCTTATAAAGGATTGCCTACGTATCTTACTGTAACAAGAATCAGGTCTGACGTAGTTCAAATTTGAAACTTAACGGAATTGAAAGAGAACAAAATATTTGTCAAAGAAAAGGCAAGAGATTAGAAATAATGAAGGGCAAAGATCATAAACGCGAAATAGAGGATAAGAGTAAGCTTGGATTTGATCCTTGGTGTCGGAAATCCTTCACAATGAAATTTGAAGAAGCTTGACTTCTTCTATTTTTCAAGTGAAAGCTTGATTTGATCATTCAAAATTTCAGAAAATCTTTTGAAAATTTGCTTTTAATTCTGGTAATGATACCTGCAAAACTCAGTCGTGAGTTAGTAACAAAATAAAATTATCAAAGTAAATGATATAACAAAAGATAAGTTAAGGACGAAGTTGTTCGAGTTATATTGGGTTGTATAACGTCTTATGGTCTTCGTCGTTGTGCCAAACTATCCCATCTATAGAATTGAGAATGTGTACTCTTGATAAATTGATAGGAAATTTTTTAAAAGATGAGTGAGGGTAGAAATCATCTGAGTTATGATAACATCATTGTGAGTCCAATGATGCCTTGTAATTTTGTAGTTCCTGTATCCAAAGAAAAATTCTTAGTTTTGAGAGACTGATTCGTGTTGGATTTTCCTTGCTATGCTGATGCTCCTTTGGCTTCTGGATTACAAGCTTATCTGGTCTTGAAATGTCGTTTGATGGAATTTTTGAGGATCTTCTCAAAAATTCTGCCCCGATTTAAAAAATAACATAACTTTGAACCTTCTGTAGTTTTTAATTGAACTTTTGAGATTCTCTCAAACATTTTTGCCCCAGTTGCAACTCTGAAGTGATCCTTGATTTTGACTTGTTGGGAAAATTCCCCTTCTAGTGAACTTTGAGATCCTCTCAACATTCTGCCCCAATTATCGTGATAAAAAATGTAAAACTTATGGAAAATAACCAAGCCGGTGTGGCCCTTACGTATTTCTCTGAGCAGGAATCAGGTCAAACATAGTTCCAACTCTTGAGGATTAACGAGAATAGAAAAACATAACTAAGGAAATGACCGAGGCCGACATAGGCCACCTACGTATCTTATTTTTTGGAATTCAGGGTCAAACGTAGTTCAAGTACAAGAAAACATTAAAAAGGGATAAAGGGGTGACCGAAGCCGACATAGGCCGCCTACGCATCTCATTCTTGAGAATTCAGGTCAGACGTAGTTCATTATAGATGAAAGATGCTTACAAGTCAAAATCCAAACAAAAGATTACAAAGGAAACAAAGCAATAAATAACTATTACTGGGAAATGAAACAAACTCCAAATGCAAAACTAAAAGATGTCAAAAGTGTGACTTCCAGGAAACTTGCTTCTTCTTTGCAACTGGTTATGCCGATAAATACTCTTTATTCTTGGGTTGCGGATCGGTGTTCACATTCGGTGGAGCTTGATCAAGTTTTATCACCTCATTGTCAATCAAATCTTGAATTTTGTGTTTGAGAGTGATACATTTCTCGGTATCATGACCAACAACTCCTGAATGATAAGCAGAACACTTATATGGGTCATACGGCCACTCGGCTGAAGTATTCACAATCTTGGCTTCCACTGGATGTAATATCCCTGCCTCTTTCAATCTTTCAAAAAGTTGAGTCTGTGTCTCACACAATTGAGTGAAGAATCTGGGAGGTTTTTTCTCAAAATTAGGATGAAGTGCATTGTTTCGAATATTTTGCATTGGTCGTGGCGAACGAAATATTGATTGATTGTTGCAAACATAGTATTGTGAATTAGGATTGCCTGATGGTGGTTGACGGTTGTATGAGGTAGATCCTCGAGACGTTAACATCATGACTTCTATCCAAAGGAACCAGTTTGATACCCGGATGAGGTGTAACTCATTAATCTGTCAGTATTGAGATTGTCTTCAATCATTTCTCTAGCCTTAATAACTTCAGCAAATGTCTTTCCACCCATAGTAACCATTGACTCATAGTATTCTGAGTCTTAAACTTGAATAAAGTAGGTAATCATTTCTGATTCCTCCATATGTGGGTCCACCCTAGCAACTTCTTCCCTCCAACGAATGACATATTCTCGAAAGCATTCAGTCGACTTTGGTTTTAGCTTGGCAATAAAGATCCTATCAGGAGTGATTTCAACATGAAACTTGTAGTGATCCATAAAAGCAATTGCTAGATCATCCCAAGTACGCCATTTTGTACATCTTGAGTACCACTCCAAGGCTTTTCCAGTTAGACTTTGATTGAATAGGTTGATTCTTATTCCTTCATTGTTTCTAACACCAATCAACTTTTCACAATAAATTTTCAAGTGAAAGAACGGATTTCCTGATCCACTAAACTTCTCAAACTTCAGAATCTTGTAATCGAGTGGCAACTCAACCTCAGGAAATGTGCACAATTCTTCGTATTAAACACTCTGGCTACTATCGAACCCACGAAGACCTCTCATATCATCTTCTAAGCTTTTCATCTTCCTATTCATCATTTCAACATCAATTGATTTTGCATCACCTCAATTTCAACATAGTGATTAGCATTTGGGCGGTGAAACTCTTGAGCCTTGGTATCAGGTGGAGCAGTGACATAAGTGTACACTGGCAGAGTATGATGTGTTACCGTTGAAGCTTTTGGAGGAGCAAATGTATACACAAGAGGAGTATTTTAAGTTGAATGAGTGAGTGGGGCACTTTGAGTTTGCTGAAACATGGTAAAATGATCTCCTTGATTGAGCTTACTTGAAGTTGGAAAAAAATGTGGCATGGGTCCTTTTTGGCGAGCATCAGGTGGTAGGTTCTGAAGTAGCTTGGCATTGAGTTACCAGGAGATTCAGTTCGCTAATTTGTCATTCTAGACGAGCAATGACTTCCATAGACAATTCTGTTGCTACTGAGGCACTATGATTGGCCACGACAGATAAAGTGGGGATCATTTTGGACGAAGCAAATTTATTGATAGTGGAATCCATTTTTGAACGAGTTCTTTTAGTAGTCTTAGTAAGAAATGATCAGTCTGTATAAATTCCCTTGACCTTAGACCATGTGAAATATGAACGTTCTGCCAGCGGGTACTTTGATGAAGTGAGCAAGTTTGATTACCAACACAAATCAATCTCTCCTTCTAAAACAGCTCAAAACATAAGAGAGATAGTCCATTAATCATAATAATCAACCAAAGTAACATATAAAACAAATGACATGTGTTTTGTTTTAAACAAACTAGTCCAAAATTCGAAGAACAAAAAACTCCAAAAGGGTGAGCAAATGGGAAAACTTTGATAATTTTGTGAACTAAATTTTAACGAAAGAAAAGAATCTGACCAAAGCAAACTATATGATTTGAGTAAAGATTCAAATTTACCTTTTGAAAGGTTCAATTGAAAAGCCCTTTCGAGAAACAAAGATGTCTTAAAATTGACTAGAAACTGATGTAATATTTAGTACGCCGATTATGTGGAAAATAATTCTCAGAAACAGCGAGGTCAACATGAATTTGAATGATGACCTAATTTTTTTTTTAAAAACTTTATTGAACCTAGAACTTGAGTGATTTTGAATGTATTTTAACGATGGAGTCAAAGAGTATTTTGGAAGGCTTGAAAATTGAATTTATACGTTAAGTGACATTTTTAGACCTTCGATGGAATAATAGACCAATTATGTTTAAAGAAAAAACTATGTATATAAACACATAGGTCACACAAGCACAAATGAAATAAAATTTGTAACATTTAACACATAAACAATATATAACGCCTCCTAACATACATGTGACCTTTTAAGCCAAAGGTAAGCCTAACGTTTGAAGGATGTGTATATCGTTTGTAAAATATTTCATTGCCTCAAAAATATTTATACAAACCTTATGAATAAAATAAATGGGGATACATAACAAAGGAGAGGAAAATAAATATCAGTCCCACGCAGGGGTACAATGGTAAGCTAAACTAAGTTTCTATATAAAATCTTGATTCCCGAACTTCTTGATGCTTTTGAATTATTTTCGAATGGAAAGGATCTTTCTTTGACTTCAACAAAGAAACTACCGATAAAATAAAACCCAACCTCAAGGGGCAATAATATGTACAAATCAATATACATAACCTTCAAATTTAACAAATAGTTAAATGATCGTCTTATATTGATCGGGGGTCAATTAAACTCAATGTGGTCTTCTAATGGGCCTAATACACCTTGAGCATTGGGTCATCTTAGGTTAATGCACCTAAAAAAGGGTTTATGCTTAGCTCTAACTTAGTTGACTAAGAGTTGGTTTAAAAACAAGACCTGGTTACCCGAGTTGGACAAACTACGGGGTAAAGTATAATAAACGACGTTGGATGACCACAAACCAACTGTTCGTTTATCACTTCAAAAGTGTTCGAAGGTGCTTTTCTGAAGGACAGCCGTGAAAGCCACATAACCGCCTTTGTCCTAATGTGTTCTATCTGTCATTTAGCGGAAATTATGTCATGAAGTGCAATATGAGAGTAATATATTTAAAATTTAAACACATAATTTAAAAATAACAACTAATACAAATAAATAGTTATCCAATCAATAAAATCCTTTTGGTTAGAACCTAGATGAATCCCCAGCAGAATCACATTCTGTTATGACCCGATTTTGAAAACTAAAAGGTTTCGAAGCCAATTCGCAACTTTGACAATTTTGTTAACTTTTTGGAAAAATTTATTTTTTAGGAGTCATCACTTTATTTTTAGGAAAAGATTAAGAAAACCATTAAAATAGAACGTTAAAGTGTGGGGAAGGATTCATCTAAATTAACAAAATAAAACGTTAAAGTGTGGGGAAGGATTCATCTAAATTAACAAAATAAAACGTTAAAATGTTAGCGATCATCAACCATATTCACAAGTATAGTAAGACTAAATAAATGGATGAAAAGGGAATTCTGGCCCTTTCTGATTCCTGCTGCGCTCAAATATTTATGGGGTATTAGCATCTTTCTATAGTTTTTGAAACGAAATGTTGCGGAGGGGATTTTCTATTCCTTTTTAGAGTGTGTTTGGTATGAAGGAAAACATTTTGTGAAAAATATTTTTCAATTTTCCCATGTTTGGTTGGGACAAAAGTTATGGAAAATGTTTTCCAAATCAACTCATTTTCCTTAAAATTAAGGAAAATGACTTTCCTTCAAAAATTAAGGAAAACATTTTTCAAAACTCTTCTCCAATTTCAAGTTACATTTTTTTTTTGGAAAAACATCAATTTTAAAAAAAAATTTCATTCATAAATCAAACACTAAAAATCATTTCCGAAAAATATTTTCTACTCATCAACCAAACATGAGAAAATAAGTCCAAAATCTACTTGTTTTCCAGGAAAACATTTTCTAGGAAAACATTTTCCATCGAAAACATTTTCCTCCATACCAAACACACCCTAGATATTACCTTTTATATATATATATACATATATATATATATATATATATATATATATATATATATATTTCTTGTGTTTTCATTTTTGAGAAGGTAGCAAAACACAATATCAATACAAGAGACAAAATTTTCTTCTTCCATTTTTGAGTGTTTGGTTATCTTTAAAATAAATCTTTGTTAGTTTCTAGCTCCTACTTTTATACTAGAAGAGCTTGTTGATTTATGAAAATACATCATATCAGGTGAAATATCCTTAAAGGACTGTATCTTTTGACACGCCTCAAGCTATGAAAACTTCTTATGTGAATTATTGGTAAAGTACAAATTTTGGTGAATCCAGAATAAGTGTTCGTGATGAAGGTATTTTGTGTAATATTTACAACAGAATTCACATGTCTTTTCATGTTACTCCCCATCCTATTTATATCACATGTCCTTTCCGTGTTTTAATGAGTGACTTGAGATGTTCATTATGTAGAAAGGACAATTCACACAATTTTTAAGTTTTCTGCCAGAGCTTGGTGAGTTTATTACACTCTTTTGATCTAGGATAACTACTAACAATGATTAGGTCATTAATGGGAGCAATAGACACCAAAAGACAATATCTGTCAACATAACAAGACAATATTGAAGTATTTTAACTTACAAATGTTTCCAGCTCCATCCATTTTCCCCGCAGTGTTTAAAAGAAACAAATTATGGATGGTTCAAGAATTCAATAGAAAAATGGTGTGGTTGAGCTATGTACCTAAGGGAAAAAATCTCAAAAAATTTAGGAATCTATTTATGTGTTTGACCTTTTTAAAAGTTAAGCTTATGACACGATATTTTACTTTTTTTTTACTTTACCCTTATATATAAGCCAACAAAAAAGGACTATCACTGTAATATATAACTGTACATCATGTTATGTGGATTGTACTTTTACATAGGGTTATTACATTCTCTTTGCCAAATAAACATAAGCGGAAAAATGAGAGGGTGTAGGAATACAGTTGTAGGTGCAATCTTGGAATTCTGGGTCTGTTGAGGGTGAAGAGGAGAAGAAGGAAGAAGTTCATGTACAGGAAAATCAGAAGGAAGTTGACAACAATGGCAGCTTTGAAGGTGAAAACTTGCTGGAATTTGATGGTAGAGAGAGGTGAGTTTTTGCCTTTTTCCAGTTATTTTTAACTTCAATTTCTTCATTTTGTTGAATTTGCTCGATGTAGTTGTTAAGTGCATCAGTATGTATGTTACGATTTATGATTAGGGTTGATGCTCCGTGTACTGGTAAGTCGGATTTCGAACTCTCACCAAAAGGTGAAAGTTTGCGTAGTCATCAAGAGGCTCTCCGCACTGAGTATTGGCGCTAATGTTTCTACACTTACATATTGAGAAAATAGTATTTTCTGCCGGCAGATGCTTGATGGGAGAAAATAGAACAACTTTATTCGGTATGAAAGTTTTTCCATTCATACGCTCATCTTAGTCGCGTGTGGACGGTTCACTTTTGATGTCACACCGCTATCGGATTCTCTGAAATTACACTACTTTGAGAATCCAACACATATCCATTGACATTTTAAAGAGATATATGAAAAAGTTAATAGCACTGAAGAATTTAACAAGAGCATTCACCAAACTAAGAAAAAATCGCTTTGATCATTCACGATCAATAAGTATGGACGCTGTGATCTTTTTCAAAAAAAAAAAGTATGGACGCCGTGATATACTAATACTTGCGTGGATCAAATAAGTAGAGACAATTTTGTTGTAACTGAATGATGGGCGCAAGAGTCAATTTTTTTTTTTTTTTTGTAACTGAATGATGCAAGTGTGTGGCATCTCTAACCCATTTGTTATATTGTGTTATTTGAAGCAAATAGCATTTGAGTGTTTCTGTTTTCTTGTAGTGTGATCTTCTATGTGCTTTCAAGTGTGGAGGTCTTCTTTCCTTCACACATTAATATATTTGATGAAAGTCGTATTCAAACTTCTTAGTAAAGAATGGTTCATTGATGTCAGAAATTATTGAAATTCTGTGAACTTTATTTCAGCCTTCACAAACTAAAAGAGAGGTGTACAACTACTATATTTGATGTGGAGCATCTTAATTAATTGGAGGTGTGTTTTTGATCTTTCATATATGAATCTTAATATATGTATCAGGTGCAGTTATTTTGAAGTGTCGTCTCTTGATTATTCTTTGTAATGATTTTTTTTTTTTTTTTTTTGCAATAGCAGGGAACTTTTCTATGCATGAGTTAAAGAAAAATGTTGATTTTTAATTCTCTTTATTAAGTTACCGTTCATATTGTAAATCCTTTTATTGATTACCATTTTTTTGAAGTGCTAAGTTATAACATGGACCTTAATTTGGTATGTAGGATTTGACGAAGAAAATGAGTCCTCCAACCATGCAGGGGTTGCTACTGAAGATCAATACAAATGGAATTTATCTGAAAAAATTACTAAATAATTAAGGAATATGCATAAGAGCAATTTCAAGTTTATCACCCATCTAGCATTGATGTAAGTTTTTCTACTTGGAGCAAGTCATTAGGTGCCATTAGCTAGAAGCAAATGAATTTTTAAATTTCTCAACTACCATAAAAAAAGCCAAGTCTTTAATTCGGCTCAGGCCATTTTGAGGCATATTTTAGATCCTACAATAACTAAATGTGTAAAAATTACTACTCACTTGGCCTTAAAATGATATGTATTATTGATCATGTTTCATTTTTGTACCCATTAATCAAGACGATCACTAAACTAGATGAAATGAGAAAATGAGCCCAAGTGTTCATTATAGTTTTTATATAATGTGAAGTTGTAATCTTTAGCAGGACAAGAGAAAAAATATATCCATGATATCTTAAGATTCCTTTCTAAGATGAGTAGCCAAGGAGTTGATCCAATTTTATTTACTTTTTTTTTTTTTTTACCTATTTTGGTCAATATAAACATAATTCAAAGATAAAGTCTCATTCATCTTTTTGCTTTCTATTAACAGTAGTCAAATGTGTATGACAAGTGCAATGAAACGTTAAATTATAAAAGAACTACTTTCTTCTATCTAGATCTTGTGATATTATCATCGTGATATAAATATATAATATGCGAAATTGTGAAGATCTTTCTTGATCAATTCCTTTGATACTCATTCTTCAGGAATAAGGAAGAACATTTTCAAGTTTGCATTTGTTCATTTAGAATCTAATTTCTTCTACTTCATATTTATTTAATATGAATATAATTCCTCTCTTTTTTGTTGACACATTTAACATAAACTTGCCCCATTATTTCTGGTGCATAGTCTTTTCAGTAATTTGCAGGAACAACATATAACATTTCTCTGGGCACTGCAAAGAAAATACTTACAAAGAGTTGAAGAGTTTACGTTATTTGTAACAAATTGTATACTCCAGAAGTTGTGACACCGCTAGAATTTGAACAATAGATTGTAAAATCATAACGTTCCGAACAACTTCTTTAGCATTTTTTTTTTGTCCTGTACGAGTTGTTTGAGTCGCTTTAAAGCTTGAGACTTTATTTTTAATTTTTCAGATCATTCCTTATATTAGAACATACACACAACCCAAATTAATGTAATCCTTGCAATTTGTGCTTTTATACCTGAATAATTTGCAACAACATTTTGTTTACAAAGACCAAACTAATTATGTTGGGCCGTGCTTAGCACGGGCCATGCGCTTCTAGTCTTTATATAAGTGAACAAATAATGGACGAACATAACATCAATAGTTTTGAATAAAGGACGAACAGAACATCAATAGTTTAAATGGACGAACATAACATCAATAGTTTTGTATTTAGTGTTTCTCGTGTATATTCCAATAATCTGCCATTTTTTTTAAACAAAAGGAAAATGCACAAGTACCCCCTAGACTATAACAAAAATTTCAGAGACACACCTTAACTAAACGAAAGTCCTATTATCCGCTGAACTTACTTTTTTTTTGTAATTTTGTGCACCTTACGTGGCACACTCCGTGACTCCACGCATTGAGGCGCGTGAGAGATATTTGGATGCTATGTAAGCCAAAAAGGTGCACACAATTTTTTTAAAAAAGTTTAGGGGGTAATAGGACCTTAGTTTAGTTAAGATGTGTCTCTGAGGTTTCAGTCATAGTCTAGGGGGTACTTGTGCATTTTCCCAAAAAACAAACATTATATTAGGTACACCAACTTTAATTTTATGGATTAATCATATTTAATGTAGAAATAAAAGTACGTTTATTATGTTATTTTTTGATATGTATGATTTTATCCTTGAACCCGTATTTATTAGCATGTATAATTTTTTTTTAGAAAAAACTAATTAATCTTCTGATTGATCTGTTTCTATTTTATGAAGTTGTCTTCATAAGCCAACTGCCAATGTCTGCTATTGTTTCCTTTTCTGATTGATATGCAAAGTGGTATATTTAATTTTAACTAATAATAGGTGCGTCTAGATATCTATAGTAACGTAATAAAAAATTTCATAAAGGATGCCAAATATTGGATAGTAAAACTAAAAAAAGTGAGTCTATAGGGATTCAATCTTACATCCCTTGTGTACTTCTACACTCAATTGTCACCGAGCTATTGCTCAGTATCTATTCACGTCAATTTAGGCATTTTAAAAATAATTTACAGCAAGAAATTAACTCTGATCGCTATGTAAGCTTCATATATATACCAATATAAAGTAGATTTGACCTATATATAATGTAATCATCCGGCGCCGCTGATCTCAAAATACTTCAATCTAATATAAGTGTGTTTTACGAATAATTTCTAAAATGCACATCTATATACTCATTTAAGAGGGTGTATTCTAGATGTGGATTCTCGAGGATGAAGTGTTTAATGAAGTCAACATAAACCAAATTATGAGGTTTAAATGTATATTTTGAAGTTGAATGTTTAGTTGTCAATTGAGATTGATCAAGATTTTTGTTTGTATACAAAGTGTGAAGAAGTTAGCATTTGGTATGCTATAAAATTTATGTATCAACACTTATAATTAAAATTTTCTACGTAGAAAGTTTCGATTTTGTAAGAATTTAATTTTCAAGGAGATTTAACACAACTCTTAGAGAACTTCATTTAGTGAGTTAATTTATTGAATTTGTATTATATTTTAATTAGTTGAGCAACACATCTATGATATTTCGGATTTAAAAAATTTAATATCTTTTTATAACATTAAGAAATGAAAAAAAAAGTGTTTTTTTGAATATTTTTGCTATAATAGTCAAATTATATTACTGTCAAGTATTGTTATAGGTGTAAAACAACCAATCGTTATAAAATTCAAAAAAGTGTTGAAACAAACAAGATTGTACAGTGAAGTTTGATTATTGTAGTTTGATTATTTAGGGTTATTTTAGTTTGTGATGACTAATTTGTTTTTTGGAGAAGTTCCAAGATAAGATCTTGATTGATATTACATTCAGATTGTCACAGGTGTTGTCTTATTTTTGTTAAGGAATTCATTTATAAGGTAGCGCTATTGAACATTAAGAGAATAGAGGTAAAACAATTGGAAACGGTTCTTAAGGTGTTACAAAGGACAATTATAAACTTATTGGGAGTTTGACCTCGAGCTTAGCGATAAGTTTTGAAATAGTCATGTATAGATGCAAGTCATAGTTTTTAATCTCTTGAATAAAGATTTTTTCACACAAAATACTTATGGAAATGAAAAGAGCTTTTTGGCGTTGAATGAAAAATGACTATTAATAAAATGAAAAGAGGATTTTGGTATTGAATGGAAAATGACCATTAATTATATTGCAACAACAATATGAATATTAAATGATAAAAAACATAAATATTAATTCATTAGAGACAAAAATAAATAAAATATAAAGAGCTTTTGGTATTGAATGGAAAATGACCATTAATAAAATGAAAAGAGCTTTTTGATATTGAATGGAAAATGGCCATTAATTGTATTACAACAATATATCTTAGCCTTTTGGAACTTGAATGGAAAATGACCATTAATTATATTACAACAACAATATATCTAGTCAAAGGTCAAATAAGGATTAAATGTGTATATATTTCGTCAAAGAATGAAGCATAGAATGTACGCAAATCATTAGTCGTATTACAATAACAATACATCTAGTCAAAGGTCAAAAAAATTAAATGTTATTTATCTAATAAAAAAATAAGAGCGTAAAATATACGCAAGTTTGGACTATATATATTCGATCATAGGTAAAAGTGTAGAATATACACAGAAAGAGCACTATGTGTCAAGTAAGAAACTCTATACACATAGTAGACTTAAAAGAAAAGGAACAAAATCCCCCCTTTCTTCCTCGAAATTCATTTTCTAGGCTTCATTGTTATTACAATAAAAAATCCTAATAGTGTCAATTCGTCCTTCCTGCCATCCTGGACTCTACTCCATTTCCCCATGATTATAGGTAAATCTGTAACTAATCTATTGATATTCTTTATTATTTTGATGTATGAGGGAAACATATAAAAATTATTTGCTCAATTTTGTCCTAAAGTTTGCCCCTTTTGTTCTTTTCAATTTGATTTTTATGCTATTGTTTTTTTATAAACTGTTTTTGTGAAATCTAACATCAGTTTTAAGTTCATCTTTTAGTATGTTTAGGAACACCTTAAGAGAGAATGATTTGGTTAGTTTGTGATCCTTGTTTGCAAATTTTTGATGATATATCTATATAGAACCTGTTTGTTTTTCTTAAAAGTATAAAATCATTTTTTTAAATTCCTCTAAATAGTAAAAGGCGAGATTCCTTATTCTTGATTAAGGTTGAAGACTTGAAGAGTCCAAAAAGTTCCTTATAAATAAGACACTAATAAATATTATTCAGATTTACTTTACTTTTTTTTTAAAAAAAATTTACTTTTTCTTTTCGATTAGAGTTATGCTATAATTACATAGGTTTCTTAGGATTTTCGAATTTTAAAACTAGTAAAATTGTTAGTTTGATGTTCTAAATCTAGAAAATAAAATTTCTTATGTTTATTTATTTTATTACTTACAATAAAAATATTTTAGTAATAGCAAATTGGTACTAGATGAAAATATTCATTATTTTTCTCTGTAGGTCGAGCTCTATAAAAAAAAAGGAATAAAGTGTCATGTTCGACAAATTTTTGAGTTCAAATCACGATCATCTTCATCGAAAATCTAACAAACATAACAAGAAGTCAACTCTCAGATTTTGAGGATCCCAGAAGTACGATAAATAACCAATAATTAAGGAAAAAATGAGTTAAAACACTACAAACCTGCATTTTGAGATATTCCAAATATGGGAAACTTCGTATCAAGCAAAGAGCATATGAAAGCTTATATGATTCCACCAACAAAATATCGGGCATGTAAAATCGTTTGACATTGTTAGGATTAAAGGGAAACCTTGTTGGTGCTTCATATTCTTCTTCAAAGTGAAGAAAGATATGAAGCACCAACAAAACTTCCCTTTAATCCTGATAGTGTCAAATGAATTTACCTACCTAACCTTTTTGTTGGTGGAATCAGATAAGTGTTTCGTGTGTTCTTTGCTTGATAAGAAGTTTTCCATATTTGAAATATTTCGATATGTAGGTTTGTAGTGCTTTTAGTCTTTTTTTCCTTATAGGGGTCATTTGTCGTACTTTTTTGGTTTCTCAATAATTTGAGAGTTGATTTTGTGTTATCTTTCTTAGGTTTTCAATGAAGATGGTATATAGTGATACTGAAGAATTACTTGGACTCGAAAGTTTTCGGACATGACATTTGATCACCACGAGGAAGTTAAGCAGGAAAATTTTATAAGAAGGATGTTTGGGATGCAGTTTATCAAGCTTTTGTTAGCCAACTCACCGGTGTTAGAGAATATGTCTCTAATTGGATATATTTAATTCTAAATTCTTCCTTAATTAATTACAACTACATGAAAATACCTTTTATATATGTTGCTATGCATAAAGCAGCGATAATGGTTACGTTGAAAATTAATATATTGACACGGGTTATGTCAACATTAAATAATTTGAATTTGAATTTTGCAAAAGAATGATAGATTATAGTGATATCAATATATTTACTCAAAGAATTTATTATTAATTGATCGGATATTATTTTCTATAATTATAGATATTGAGAAATGCGATCCAATAAACTTTTGGAGTTTATTTTCAGTTTATAATCAAATACTATATCATAAAATTTTCACAAATTCCATAAGCAAACTAAATAAATATAATAATGTTACCTTCCCAAATGTAATGATACTTCAATATTCTCCTTAATAAATGTGTTTCCATTAGAAAATATTATTGAAAGAACGCTTAATATTACCTTAAATTAAAGTTGTCATTCTTAACATTTGCGCGTCATCCCATAAGTAGGGACTGAGTCAATGCATTAGTTACGTATTCAATCGAGCCCAGTAATTTTAGTTTTAAACCTTAAATTTGTAATATTAAATTTATTTAATATGTATAAAATTATTTATTTAGAAATAAAAGTACATTTATTATGTTATTTTCTGACATGTATAACTTTATCCTTGAACTTGTGTGTATTAGCGTGTTTTTTTTAAAATTGTTTTTTAATTAATTCTCTGATTGATCTGTTTCTGTTTCGTGAAGTTGTCTTCATAAGCCGACTACCAATGTGTGTTATAGTTTCCTTTTCTAATTGATAATTATATATATATATATATATATATATATATATATATATATATATATATATATATATATATATATATATATATAAACTAAGATTTGACCTATATATAATATAATTTTCCGATGAAAGGTGCTCAATTTACTATAGTTATGCAACTGATCATCAAGATACTTTAATTTAATATAAGTGTGTTTTACAAATAATTTCTAAAATGCACATCTACATACTCATTTAAGAGAGTGTATTCTAGTTGTGCATTTTCGAGGATGAAGTGTTTAATGAAGTCAACTGAAAATCAAATTAAGATATTTAAATGTGTATTTTTTTAGTTGAATGCTATCAATTGAGATTGATCAAGATTCTCCTTGGTATACAAAGTGTGATAAATTAGCATTTGGTATTTTATAAAATTTACGATATATCAACCTTATAATCAGAGGCGGATTTAGGATTTGGAGGTCTTGGGTGCCACATTGTTCAAGTAAGATAAGTGAGTCAATTACTTCAATTTTGGGTTACAATTCGAGTTGTTTATTATATTTTTTTTAGATATTATGAAATTAGAGATAACTAAACAATTTGATTTTCTAGGAATTAGTGACCTTATTCGCTGAAACTTTGAGGAAAAAAGAGATTTTTCAAACTAAAATTTCAGCTTGTATAAACTATCTAATAGTGCTAACTGATGAGTCCTCAAATTGGACTCATTTAGGGATTTATTTTGATAAAAATAGTGTCCTCAAATACTTATTTAGTCTCACTATCTAATGAAAACTCTTATGTTTCAGGTATTTGAAGTTTTAGTGCAAGCATGGAAACTTACGCGCAAAAGGTAATAAAAAGGCTGAAAAGAACGTGAAAGCTGAAGCCTGAGCGTAGCCAAGTGCATTTGGCGAGTCGTCAAAAGATTGTATTTTGTTCTTTGTTCCAGCACGCGAAGTCCTGAAGAAAGTGGATCAAAAAGGCGATGAAAGAAGCAGTCGGCACTTCGCCTAATAGTTTCACAAAGCAATGCTATACCGCCCAATGGTCCAAAACATGAAGATGCTGAAGGCAAGCATAAAAAGGCGACAAACCAGAAAAAGGGTGAATCGTCGAGTCATTCGACGATCGCAACTAACCTCGTCGAGCGGTCCACCGCAACACTTAATCTAAAAGCTATAAATACTAGTTGTAGGTTTTATTTTTAGAGACTCGAACATTTTCATATTTTTGAGACTTTAGAATATTTTTCCTCGTATTTTTCTCTCAAGTTCGGAGAGGGTTTTGGGAGACATGAAGAAAGACGATTTTCATCTTCCCAAAGTTGGAAGTGAGTCTTCTCCATTCCTTTTTGTTTGCTTAAATCAAGGTTTAATTTCTTATGCCCATTTGATTTCATTATCATTTTAGGTGTATTTTGTTATTGCTTGATGTGTTGCTAAAAAACCCCATTCTTGAGGTGTGATTTAGAAAATATGAATTGATATTATTGTTGGGTCTTGCATGCTTATAGGTTAGATGTATTTTAATGGTGATTTAACCTAGTGGTTGTGGTTTAACTTAATGGGTTTGTAGTTGCAAATACAAACTCATCCATGTGTTTTAGGCTTGCCCGAGAGGGACATCGTGATACTATGACTTCTACATCGATGGCCTAAAGAGTGGGTCGACATGAGGTTCAACCCTAGTCCCATATGCTAACATTTAGATCGAGAGAGTGAATGGGGTAAGGTGTAGGTTGATCTTCATGCAACAAATGGGTGTACGAGAGGAACACATTTGAAACGGGGTAAGTTGCCCAAGAGGGAACTTATTTCCACTTAAAGCTTAGCCTAGTCACTATTATCTTACAAATTTCCTATCGAAATCATCTACCCAACTACTTATCTCGGCTTGTATTGCGGTCACACCCTAAGAACCTTTTCCCATACTTGATTTTTCCTCAATTTTTACTGTTTTTATTAACTTGTGACAAAACGCTCCATCGATATTTGACACTTTGGTGTCAGCCCCTTAATTTACATTGTTTTTATTCGTAAATTTCTTTAGCTATGACTAATTAGAATGAAATTCTAGTTAACTACATCTTCTCGAAACCGCTCCTTTGGGACATAATCCCAACCCTTGGTTGGTTAACTAAACTATCAACGATCGTAGATAGCCAAACCGTAGATGAGTGTCGTTGATCACAATAAGCATCAAAATGGCATCGCTGCTGGGGAGTTGTGTCACGTAGACTTGTAGTTTAATTAGATTCTTATTCTTATTAGTTGTAATTTACTTACTTAACTTTTAGCTTTGTTTCAAGTGTATGTTTGCAAGCAGGAACGATGAGTATAACTGGCTGTAATGGTAGCCAGGTGGGCCACCAAGATGACATAAAAAAATCTCAATGATGTCGAAGAACCAAACGCCAATGACCCCCATCTTATGGGAGGTGTTGGAGCTATCCTTTTACCCCAGCTGGGTAATTCAATGTTCTATATAACGAGCACTAAGTTGCAACTATTGCAACTAAATGGACTGTTAAGTAAATTGGCTCATGAAGATCCTCATGAACATCTCCAAATTTTGTATATGTTTGCGGACCCTTCTCTTTCAAAACATCTCTCAAGAGTCAGTCAGACTGCGATTATTCCTATTTTCTCTGATGCGAGAGACTTGTAAGTGGTTAGCTAAATTTCCATGAAATTTGATCACTTCATGGGAGAAGTTGATCATCACATTCAATGTGCGGTTTTTTCTCCCTCAAAGATGATGACTATTCGGGATAACATTCAAAGCTTTTAGCGCCTGAATGGAGAGACTCTACACAAAACTTGGATATGGTTCAAGAAGATGATATTACAATGCCCAACCCATGGTTTTCCTGATAATGTGCTTACGCAGTACTTCTACCGAAGTTTGGATTCGGTAAACAAATGTGTCGCAGACCAACTCTCACCCGGAGGCTTAATGCAACAACCATACGCAGTAGCAACTCAACTTCTGGATGGTATGGCAACCATCAACAGGGCATGATATACTCGCGAAGTCCAGGTCTCTCATGTCACCTTTCAGCTATCTAAGGAGAAAATCAAAAAGGACAATGAGAGAGACAAAACATGGCGAAGACTATGACACAACTTGATATTCTATCAATAAATGTCATAGGGGCTGGTGCACGGGGTGTCAATGCTGTGGGAGTCGGGAGTACTAGTCCTGAGGAAACAAAGTTTGAAGCTCTGTATAATGAAGAGGTGAACTTTCTAGCCAGCCAAGGTGGTGACTATCATTCAAACTACCCTAGATAGGGTGGAAATTAAGGTTGGGGTAGAGATGAAGGATGGAAAGATAGAGATCGTGAATAGAGAGACTGTAATCCGAATAGGAAAGATGTGGAGAAAGATAGATATGTGTCTCCTCATGAGCCCCAAAAGCCTAATAATTCGGAAGGTGGATGTTCTGAGGATATGGTTACACGTACCCTCAACAAGGTTGAAGGGTTGTACAAGATGTTGAAAGGCATGAAGGAGGATGTGTCCACTCTTAGTTAGACCGTCACCTCCCATTCAGTTTCAATCAAACAGTTAGAAACCCAGATGGGTCATATCTCGTCTCAGCTAAATCTGAGACAACAAGGGGGTTTGCTTAGAGATACCATTGCCAACCCCAAGAATGAGGTTTGAAAGTGGACTGTGTCGTGCCACAACGTTAACTAAGGCGCTGCTGGGAGACAACTCAAAATCCTTTAATTTCTTTCTAGTTATTAATAAAATAATAGTGTGATTGTTTGTACAAATGGAAGTAGGGAAGTGAATGAAAAAGTGCATGCATGTAGAAAAAGGTACGGTAGGCGAACTGCCGACTTGTTCGACGAACCCGATCTCCCCCTCCATTTGACTCAAGGCATCTTCTGCTTGGATCCTGTAAAACTCGATAGTTTGTAGAAAAGTAATGGTGCACCTCCAACATGTTGATGATCTCGATGAAGACTGCCGTTGGGAGTCTCAAATTAATGGTGCATTGCCATAAACTGGACTCGTTTAGGGCTTTATTTTGATAAAAATAATGTCCTCAAATATTTATTTAGTCTCAATATCTAATGAAAACTCTTAAGTTTCAAGTATTTAAAGTTTTAGTGCAAACATGGATACTTACGCGCAAACAGGAACAAAAAAGACGAAATGAACATGAAAGCTGAAGCGTGAGAGTTACCCAAGTGCATTTGGAGAGTCGCCAAAGACATGTATTCCACCCTTTGTTCCAGCACGTGAAACCAAAAAGGAAGTGGATCAAAAAGGCGATGAAAGGAGCAGTGACACTTCACCTAACAGTTTTGCGAAGCAATGCTATACCGCCCAATGACCCAGAACTGAAGATGCTGAAGGTAAGTACAAAAAGGCGATGAACCAGAAAAATGGTGAACGCCAAATAATTCGGCGATCACGACTAACCTCGTCGAGTGGTCCGCTGCAACACTTGATCTGAAAGCTATAAATACTAGCGGTAAGTTTTACTTTTAGGGATAATGACGAGTCACTGAATGTATATATTTTTAACCCGAAGTGTATCAAATAATAGTATAGAAAAATATCGAACCCACAGAGATTGATTTGTCTATTCTACAGATGTTTCTTGTTTCAAATACTATTTAAGAAAATCAAAAATAGTTGAAGGGTGAATCAATTAATTAATAATACAAAAAGTAGAGAAAATACTTTAGTTTTCACAATATATTAGAAGGTGTTGGGGATCTTGACTTCACTCAATATTTCTATATAAAGTAAATTATTTATTCCTAAATTTATATTTCTCATAAAGTATAAATACCTCTCACGATTATATTTATATATTATTACTGAAATTAAACAATCAAATGCACTCCTCTCGGTTATACAATTTAATTGCCAAAATAGTAATATTTAAGAACAAAAAATGTGTACTTGAACTAAAACATATTTTCTAAGTAAGTCTCTTTCGATTAACTTACTTGTTATAACTAATTATTACACTATTCGCCTCTCTCGATTACAAATAAGTGTAGATTAATTATAACATAAAAAGATAGATGTCACTACAATATTAGCAATATACCAATACTCCAATTAACAATATTACTTCTTTCGCCTCTCTCGATTACAAAATTAGTAATATGTTAATACGTAGTAATCAATGGATATATGTTAATAAATAAAATAACATTTAACTATAAAATAGTTCACACACATAAAATTTAGATATAATAACTACTATTATATAGAAATATCAAGATCCGTCAACTTCCCAACACAAAAGAAAATTACTCCATAATAGAAATAGTATTACTAATGAAAATATTCTTCTCCATTAAATAAGAAAATAGAAGAAATATTCAAGAAGAAGAATTCCACTATTTAATTAAAAGCAGGAACTAGAATAATTTTCAACATCAAATACTTAAAAAAGTAGTACAAGAAGAACTTAAAGAAATATATCGATTTTTTTTTTTTGGCCCTCTCTACCCTGCTATATCAACTCATTTCTCGTGCAATTTATAGCAATTCTCTGAAGAAGAAAATCATCATTTTCTTCCATTTTTTCCACTTTGTAGTTGATAATTTTGACAAAATCAAAATGGTAGGTCAAATGTATACCAACATTTGACAAAGTTTTTTTCATTTAACTTGTCTTATGCTTGTTTTCCATTTTGGTGGCTAACATGCTACCATATTTTTCAACTTTATTTCTATATTTGCTCAATCTTCCATTCCTCTCTTTCATAATTCTTTAATATCTCCATTTGTGTTGGATAATTCCTTGTAAATCGACACTTGTTTTCTTTTGCCACATATCTACTTAGTTGATATTTTCTTATTATAATGCAACATTTTCTGTAAAGAAAGATTAAAAATATTAGTATTAAAATTAAATAACAACTTAATATATATATGATATTTTTCTCTTATCAGATACAAACATTTTCATAGTTTTGGGACTTAAGAATATTTTTCCTGGTGTTTTCTCTCATGTTTGGATAGGGTTTTGGGAGACTTGAAGAAAGAAAGTTTTCATGTTCCCCAAGTTGTAAGTGAGTCTTCTCCATTTTTTTTTCTTTGCTTAAATCAAGGTTTAATTCCTTATACCCATTTGATTTCATTATCATTTTAGGTGTATTTTGTTATTATTCGATGTGTGGCTTAAAACTCAATTCTTGGGATGTGATTTAGCAAATATGAGTTGATATTATTATTGGGTCTTGCTTGCTGATAGGTTAGATGTATTTTAATGGTGATTTCACCTAGTGGTTGTGGTTTAACTTAATGGGTTTGTAGTTGCAAATACAAAGTCACCCATGTGTTTTCGGCTTGCCCGAGAGGGAGGTCGCACAAGCAAAAAAACTGCTAGACTGATGACTTAAGGAGTGGGTCGACACGAGGTTCATCCCGAGAGGGTGAGCCCTAGTCCGATAGCATAACACTCAGCTCGAGAGAGTGAGTAAGGTAAGGCGTAGGCTGACCTTCAAGCGGCAAATGGGTATTCGAGAGAAACACATTCAAAACGGGATAAGTTGCCCGAGAGGAAAGTTATTTCCACATAAAGCTTAGCCTAGTCACTATTATCTTGCAAATTTCCTATCGAAAACATGTACCAACTACTTATCTCAATTTGTATTGCGGTCACACCCCAAGAACCTTTCCCCATACTTGATTTTTCCTCAATGTTTAATCTGTTTATTACACTTGTGACAAAAACCCCATCACACACAGAATGCGTGTTTTTTCTGAGATCACTTGATGTCGTGGCACCCCAACGGGTACCTATAGATCCCCCTTCTTATAATTAAAGTTTTCAACGTAGAAAGTTTTCCATTTTGAAAGAACTTAATTTTCAAGGATATTTAACACAACTCTTAGAGAACAAATCTGTATACGTACACTTGATTAGTTAATTTATTGAATCTGTATTAATTTTTAATTAGTAGAGCAACATATCTAAGATATTTCGAATTTAAATAATTTAATATCTTTTTGCTACATTAAGAAATGAAAAAAAATACTTTTGAATAATTTTTGCTATAATAGTCAAATCATATTATTTGTCAAATATTATTATAGATGTAGAACAATCGATCGTTATAAAATTCTCAAAAGTGTTGAAACAAACAAGATTGTTACAGTGAAGTCTGATTATTGTAGTTTGGTTATTTATGGATATTTTAGTTAGTGATGGCTAGTTTTTTTTTTTTTTTGGAGAGGTTCCAAGATAAGATCTTGATTTTTATTAATTTCAGATTTTTATAGGTATTGTCTTGTTTAAGTATGTAAAAGAATTCATTTATAAGGTAGTGTTATTGAATATTAAGAGAATAGAGGCAAAATCGTTGGAAACAGTTTTGGTGTTACAAAGGACAATTATATACTTATTTGGAGTTTCGTCTCGAGCTTAGTGAAAAGTTTTGGAATAAATATTTATGTACAGAGGTAGGTCATAGTTTTTTCTCTTGAATAAATAGTTATTCACCTAAAATACTTATGTTAATTTATTTTGGGTAATTTTTTTTAAGAAATGTAAAGATATTGCCCTCAAAAAGTGCGGACAACAAATCTAATGAACTAATAAGTTGATTAACACTAATTATATTTCTAATCGTGCACTGTTAGGTTCTGTTTGAAATAAGAGCATAGGGTTTAACTAAGATGAAGTGTTTACGAGGTCACTTAAATTAACACTAATTATATTTGGGATCAGACATAAGTACATCTCTTAGATTATGGCCGAAATTACAGAGACACATCTTAACTAAATTAAGGTCCTATAACCCCCTCCCTCGAATTTAGTTATTTGTAATTTTATATATTTTTTAGCTTACGTAGCACACCTCGTGACTCCACATAGTTGAGACGTGTGTGAGATATTTGGATTCCATATAAGCTAAAAAGGTGTACAAAATTATTTAAAAATGGGTTTGGGGGGGGGGGGGGAGAGGGTAATAGGACCTTATTTTAGTTAAGATGTGTCTCTCAAATTTCGATCATACTCTAGGGAAACTTGTGCCTTACCCAATTCTATATCTAGTTATGCTCCATTATATTGGTGCATTACAACATTATGAAATGAAAAAAAATAGATTTTTGAATAATTATATTTAAATGTTGAATATGGTTATAAGAGTAAAACAACTGATCACTACAAAATTTAAAAAAATGTCTAAACAAATAAGTTTGTTATACAGAAGTCTGATTATTGTAGTTTGGTTATTTAGGGCATCTTCAACCCTACCCTCTATTTTACTCTCTAACTATAAAGTTCTCTATTTTTTCAAACAATCAACTCCAATCTAATTCTCTATTTTACTCTTTAAAAAGGAATCTTTTTCTCTCTCACAATTATATTATTATTTTTATTTCATTTTTATTTTCTTGTTTCGTAATATAAATCATTCTTCTTTTCGCAAATAATTGCCTTATAATCTTTATAATCTTCGTGTAAAATAAATTTAATTCTTTTCAATTTTTTCATTAAATATAAAATTATATTTTATTCTAAATTTCTAAATAAAATAAATTACTACAAATATTATGTATAATACATACTAACAAACAATTCAAATAAAAGTGAAATCATTGATATATACAATTACATAATAAATAATGCATTATTGTAAAATTTAATTTTAAATTTTACATAAATACTTGACTTTCAAGACTATTATGTTGCTCCCATAATGCTCTATTAATGCATTATGGAGTTCAAAATGAGTAATTTTTTGTCCATTTTTTTATGTATAGCTAAAAATTGTTTAAATTAACAATTTAATGTTGTATTCAATTATTTCGCGTACTAATTTACTTTCCCTATTCCATTTTGAACTATTGCAAAAAGTATTTTCATGCTCATTAAAAAATGTTATTTAATAATTTATCACTATAACATAAAAGTAGATTGTTTGAATTATCATGTAGATTTTGTGTATTCTTCATAGTGAAAAATAATTATGATTTTAAATTAAATATTTAAAGTGATAATTTTTTTAAAAATTGTTAATTTGTGATTAAAATAGTATACTTATCAATAGTATATTATTTTAGATGTTATATTACTTAGATAATAATTCAACTATTAAAAACTTAATTAATAGTCTCATATAATATAAATAATATTAAAATAATTTGAAAATACATATTTTAAATGATGTTTTTTTTAGAAAAAATAGAAAATTATTAATTTGGATAAAATAGTAACTAGTCAATAATATATTTTTAGATGTTATTTTATATTAGACAATTAATTACAAATAATAAGACTTAATTAATGATATAATGGAAATAATATTAAAATAATCAAAAAGTAAAATAGAGGGGTGAATAGTAATTCTCCAAATTTGGAGAACTACTATTCACCTCTCTATAAATGGAGGATAGAGAGTAAAATGAAGAGGGGTTGGAGAACCCATTCTCTATTTTACTCTCTAAATATAAACAATAGAGAGTAAAATAGAGGTGGGTTGGAGATGGTCTAAAAGGGTATTTTATTTTGTGATAATATGTTTGCTTGAAGGAGTTCCAAGATAAGATCTTGATAGATATTACATTCAGATTGTAGTAGATATTATCTTGTTTATATTAAGGAATTCATTTATAAAGTAGCATCATTGAATATAAAGAGAATGAGTAGAGACAAAACTACTGGAAACAGTTCTTTAGGTATTACAAAGGCTGCTATAATCTTATTTGGAGTTTGGCCTCGAGTTTAGTGAAAAGTTTTGAAATAGTCGTATACAAATAGGTCATACATTTTATTCTCTTGGGTAAAAAACATTTCACGTAATTATGTTGGTTTATTTTTTGTAATTTTTTTAAGGAATACAAAGATATTACACTAAGTGCGGATGACAAATCTAATAGACTATTAAGTTAATTAACACTAATTATATTTTTAATTATGCTCCATTAGTTTCTGTTTGAAATAAGATTATTGTGCTTAACTAAATCATCAGCGGAGAAAAATATAATGTGAATTTCACATATTCTGAGGAATTTTTTGACCTTTTTCCTAAAACGTTTTTTCCTTAAATTATTTGTCGTATTTTTAATACTATAATAGCTATCTCAAATTATTTATCATTTAGAAGTTCAAGACAAAATATATTATTCATTTTATTCTTACCAATAAATTTTCTTGAAGAGTACAATCACCTTAATTTTGATTTGGTGCAAACTCTATATTGACAAGTTTTTACCCTATAGTTATCAAGGCAAAACACTTGCACCAAAATGATTTGAATATTTACAAACCACGATATTGAAACACCCTTAAAACGAAATAGGATGAACTAGAGCGTCACATGGATTTTATAGTTGATAACTTGTTAATATAATGAGTAAATGAGTTTCTAGGTCAGTTTGGTTGTGTTTGAGGTCAAACGTCAAGGAACGACCAAGACGTTTGGAGACTAGTCCTTTGATTGCTAGTGTGTTGTTATGTGTTTTTGGTTGAGTGTTAGTGTATTGTTTGAGGTCTAAAGTCGGTGTTGATGACTCCAACACCTAGATAGACATGTTTAGGGTCAAAACACTCGGGTATTACTCCCCAAGGACCAACCCAAGGGTCCTTGAGGAGGACCCAAGCATTGGCCAAGATGCTGTCAGGGCAACTAACGACCAGTAGCTCTAGGGAGTGTGTCAACGTCGCGGACTTGCTCCATCCATGAGCAAAAAGTGTTTCCGCGCCGCGGACCTAATCACGGACCCTTCTGTCCCAAAAATTATTTTTCAGAAACTTGTGGGAACACCTCGGCGACGCAGACTTGTTCCCCGACGATAATTTTGAAAAAGAAAGTTGAGTTTGACTTAATTAAAAAGATACAACTAATGTATGTGTTTTTGGTTTTTTTTGGGGTGTATTATATACTAATTTTAGGTCATTATACACTCATTCCCCTATCAAAACCCCTAAAAAATTCTCTCAAGTCACCATTGAAGGTCAAGGTCTTGGAGCTTGCCAGGAAGGATAATTTCAACTGTTTTCTTCTCAATTTTCGTTGGGCTCTTGAAGAATAAGGTATGAGAGTTCTTTATCTAAGGCTTGCTATCACCTTAGAGCCAATTTCAAAGTGATTTCAAAGTGTTCAAAGTTTATGGAAAAGTCCAATTTTTACTCTAACTCAAGGGTTCTTGCATGAAATGATTTTAAATCATTAGATATGATATTATTGATGTTAAATTGATGTTTTCCAATGAAAGCCTCCATGAATCTCTGATCTTCTCAAATCCCTAAATTTGGCTTATGAAGTGGGTCCATTGCTTATGATCTAATATTGATGGAATTGTGATTATAATGAGTTGGTATATTTGATTTTTATTGTTAATTATGCTATTATATTGTGAATTATTGGAGATGTTAAGGAATGGTGATCTTTGATATGGGAGGAGGTAAGTTGACCTAATTTCCTTACTAAAGTAGAATTGATATAGAAATGCTCTTGTGTGGTATGGTCCTCTTATGGTGGCGGTGTTTACTTCTTGTTCTTATTGTGATCATGACCTTATCGGCATTATTATGTGAATTGTAGTAGTATCATGTTATGGTATATGTGAAGGTATAATGTGAAGTTGGTTATATGAAGTAATGTGACTATGTGCAAGGTGTTATGGCACACATAAATGTATAAAGTGATGTTATAATGTGATATATGGGTGATCTTGTGTAATGTTCATAGTGTAAAGGTGTTCATGTGATATTGAGGTGATCTTGTACAAATCTATGTGATATTGTGAATGAAAGCATGTTCATCTAAATTGGTATGTGATGATGATAGACTATGAAGAGTCTCTATATGCTGATATGGTGTCTTGTTTAGGTAGACCTAGTTGTCCCTACTTGATACATGAAATTATGTGAATGTGATCTCTTGACTTGGTAGGCTTAGACACACTTGTCATGAATTTTTGATTGAATTAAAGTCTAAGATCGGTAGACCTAAAGTAGATACCCTTCTATGAAAGACTAATGTGAAACCTTGAATATGAAAAGAAAGTTAAGAATGTGAAACCTTGAATATGAAAAGAAGGTTAAGAATGTGAAACCTTTAATATGAAAAGAAGGTTAATAAAGAAGCCTTGAAGTGGTAGACCGAAATGGTGCCTCCTTCTTGAGTGGAATGATGGACTTAGAGGTAGGTTGGTTGAAATGGCATGAAACCATCTCTAAGAAAATCATAAGAGTTATCCAAATGAACCTTGATCGGCAGCCCTTGTGGACCCCTTCTTGAAAATGGTATTATGAGTTGGTAGGGCTTAGTGATGATACCTTCTCTAATATACTAATATGAATAAACTTACTCTATGAGAACCAAGGAAAAGCACCGAGTGGATATGCTTAAGGTAGTAGATCTACTTGAAGTATGACACTATAGTACAAAGAAGCCTTTTGATATCACATAAACCATCTGCCAACATGGGATGTGTCCTAGTTCTACCCTTGATAAGTAGAACACCCTCCACGGGGTAGGGTAGACTCCGGATTCCTTACCTAGCTAGTATGGTCTATGTCAGTTAATGCATATTCTCATCATGTGGGATGTGCACTCTAGTTATTGGATAGGTTCTACAATGTGTAGGTAGTGGAAAGAGAGGCTACCTACACATGGCACGAGTAAGCTTTAAAGATGCTAAAGTGAGTTCCCTAGGTCTTCCAAGACCATTATGTGAAGTCCCGTAATTGTATGATTGACTTCTAAATGACTTATGTAATGTATGTTCTCCTAATGATAGTATGTTGATAGAAAAGTTCTTATCTAGGGTGGCTCTGGGGAACACTTAGGTGTGCTTGGAGAGGGTGTATGTGTGGTCTCTTCATGTCTTACTTAGGAGGGTGTATGAGCGGTCTCTTCATGTCTTACTTAGGTGGATCTTAAAGTAGCCTTAGGTAGAGAGTCTAAATGATGAAAAGGCTTACTTGTTGAATATGGAATTAAGTCCTATATGTTGATGTTAGTTTAATATGTGTTATATGTGATTATTGACTTATGATGAAGGTTTTTATCAAAATGTCATGAAAGCATGTGTTCATACTAAATGTCCTTTTTTGCATGATTTTTGCATGGCTTCCATACTTAGTGCTTAATGTGCTAACCCCTTCTTTTTGCCTTTTTAACTAAAGTGTAAGGATTGGAAATGTGGTATGCTATGGAGGTTGATTAGGTTTCTAAGTGGTTGAAGATGAATACTTGGTGAATCCTCATAGATTCAAGGACAATACCCTACATGCTCCCTTATGTCATTTAGCCTTTGTTTACCTTGTGTATGGGCTTGGTCTCAATGTTGTACTCTAAATTATTAGATGGTTTATGAGACATACATATTGTAAAGTTAAATGTTTTAAAAGTCTTCTGTTTGCTTATTAATGAAAGTATTCTTCGTGTGTGAAGAAAGTTCAAAATTTATACTTATTTTTGAGTATCGCATGTAATGAAAGATCCATGTGGCTTGTATGAGACCTCCAAGAGGTCGAATACGCCGTGTCGCTACATGGGGGTGCTCTCGGATCGTGATAGATATAGATGAGAAAAACTTTGCAATGTGTAAATTAAGTTTTTTTATTTATTTTCTATTAAAGAAATAAAGTTATATGATACTAGTGTTATGGAGACATAATAAAATTTAGTGAACTTATCAGAATATACACAAGCCACATCACAGTTTTACATTCATAAAAAAAAAACATGAAAAGTACAATTTATTTTTGTTCCATCAATCATGTCAACACAAAAGCAAATCATAAAAGAACTAAATGTCACTATTTTTTTCATTTCATTACTAATATTATTGTCCGCGTGTAATGAATCGAATAATTATTTTTGAATTTTTTTATAAAAAGTTATCATTTTATCCCTTTCGATAGTTACCTTGAGTCGGTGAAGTTGATTAATAAGTTTGAACGATTTAATAACTACAACTACTTAATTGATGATTATTTATTAAATAATTAATTTAGTTAGTGATTAATGAATCAAATCCATAACTTAGTTAATACCCTGTACCATTTGACCCACTTATTAAAATAAATTGAAGACTGTTGTAATTTCTTAATTATAACAGACGATCCAATTTTGTCTGCTTTAGGTAACACCAATTATGCTTGAAAAAAAGAGACGTGAATGTTAGAAAGAGGGTAGCAAAATAAATTAGTGGTCTTTAGAATTTTATATAGCTATATATTTAGATTGAAATAGATTGACATATTATGATGTTTATGTTGTTTGGTTAAAGAAAGTAAATTGTTGATTTCAATTTGAAATTTCAGTGAACTTGTTAGGTATTTTTTGGACCTAAGGGGAACAAGGAATTGTGTGGTCGATGATTGGTCAATAACTGGCAATTATGAGTAGTTAATCATTAATAATGATAGATAACTTGGATGTAAATATGGTTCAAGATTTCGGTAAGGTTACTAGTTATGTATTGGTTTTAATTTTGGAATTTTTCGTAGGTTCATCATACCATAATTCAAATTTTGATATATTGAGATAGATAATTAAATATTAAGTGTATTGTATTATATGATATCATTAAAATTATGATATTTGGAGGATTATGATTTAATCATAGGCTTGATATTTGAGAAATATGAGAGTTGACAAATTAATTGACATCACGATTAAAAGCTTGACTATAGATTTGGATGAGTTTTTGGGTCTAGGCTAGAGATAGTGTAATATGAGTGTTGTCAGTTTCAAAATCTTATTATGATTATTTATTTGAATAGATTGTATTGATTTGGAAGTCCAACGAAAGAGGAAGGCTCAAGTCCGGATCAATTGCTCGATTGTTTGAGACGAGTGAATTTCTAAGCCTTGTTAAGTGTATAGAATCGTGTATATCCTTTTGGTATGTGTTGGGAAGTAATGGGACTTGGTGATGTGTTGACTTGTCCATATTAAATAATCTTAATAATAAAAATAGGTAATAAAAGACAATGTGATTAATTATTGGTGTGATGTGTTAAGAATGATTTGAAAGACTTATTGATTCATAATTGATGTTGTATTACGATTATGTTGTTGTGAATTATGCATTATTGAAAATGGTCATCTCCATATTATTTGTGTGAACATGTCATTTGTATTGTTCTAAGACATGGTTGTGACAAGTGTTATGTGAATTGAGAAAGAATACGAAATTTAAGAAGATGTACCATTTCGAAGGACGTATCGCGCGCAGCGATGGATATTATATTTAGAGGGATGTGTCGTATGCTGCGATAGATTCTATTATCGAGGGACGTGTCACGCGCCACAACATATATTTTATTATCGAGGGTCATGTCGCATGCCGCAACAAATGCATGGACAAATATATCCCCCATGGGTCCTAGACCGAAAGACACTGGGTGTGTATCGTTAGTTCAGACATGCATCGCTATACTTGGTATTGGACATCTTTATCATTGGTGGACTTGATCTTGTGTGTTGCTAATCTTGTGAGTGCCTTTTTGTAGAACTTTTTATCGTTGAATATTGATTTTGTTGTTGAGAATATGTAATTGTTAGAGTGTTGTTGTTGAGTTGTGTGTTATGTAAATTGTGAACTGTTAGATTAGACTGGTTTTATGCAGGTTGTAATTATGGAGGTTCGGTTGGGGTGGTAAGGAGTATTGTATCCCCTTAACTTGTGTTTAGAAGTTTACTTGATGAGTACCGTGTGGTTTGATACTCACCCCTTGTTTCAACATTTTTGTAGGTTACTAGCCTGAACCTTTGTCATACTTTCTCTTCTTTTCTTGTCCGAGGTTTCTTGTGGAGGCTTGTGAGGTAGTTGCTTGTCATCTCAACAGACCTCCTTTCTCCTTATTTATGATCTTGTTTTATTCTAAAACCATTGTCATTTGAGATCGTTATTTTATTTCAATTTTGTTATAGCACATGAGACTTGTGCACGTGATAACCAAATTTTTTGTGGCATATTTAAGTCGATTATGAATTTCCTCATTATATTAAAGTATTACACTTTTATTCTCGCTTTGCTTTCACATTTTTGTAATGATTGAGTTTTATGCTGACTTATCGTCGTGGAATAAGACGAGTATCATTACATTCCTTTTTAGGTTATGACACCTAGCTTCACACGATCTTAAATAATAAAATTAAATTATATTATTATTGAATAATACTGTCCAAAAAATTAAATTCATTATTAAGTTATAATTTAATAATTAATCATCTTTTCACAACCTTTCTAATATTCTATATAACTTTCTTTAGTAGAAAGAAGTTTTAAAAAAATATTTTTCACTTCATTTAATATTTTTCGACCGTCTTTGGAAAAATTTATTTAAATTAAAATTGTAAAAATAAATATGAAAAGAGCAAAATATTGGTAATATATTAATTAATGAGCATGTAAACTTAAGATGTCATAAGTATTATTCTTCCTTCCTCTAAAATTTACTTTTTTCTTAATGTAAGTTGTTTATAATTTTATTTATATAAGAAGAAAACAAGAAATGAAATAAAGAAAAATTAAATAAATGTACAATTATTAATGAGATCACATTTCCTAGTATCTTTTCGTTTTATGGCACTTGCCTTTTTCTTTTCATTTTTTTTTTTATATAATCATTTAATTTCTATTTAACAACAATATTTAAGATATTATATGAATAAAGAAGAAGAGAGAAGGTATGAAACTTGTAATATTATTGATGATACACAATCAAATCATAAAAATAACAGTACAATATTATATTGTTATATTTCATGAATTCAATACAAATTATTATTATTCTGACCGTTTCAAAATAAGTGTTATCTATATAGGAATACTAAATGAAAAATATATAAATATTAATTCATTAGAGGCAAAAATAAATAAAATAAAATAAAAAGAGGTTTTTGCTATTGAATGAGAAATGACCATTAATAAAATGAAAAGAGTTTTTTGGTAAATGGAAAGTGACAATTAATTATATTACATCAACAATATATCTAGTCAAAGGTCAAATAAAGATTAAATGTGTATACATTTAGTCAAAGATAAAAGTGTAAAATGTACCATATCATTAGTCGTATTACAACAATAATTATAAATCTAGTCAAAGGTCAAGAAAAAATTAAATGTTTATATATTTAATAAAAAATAGGAGCGTAAAATATACGCAAAATTTGACTATATATATCCAGTCATAGACATAAGTATAGAATGTCCACTGACAGAGTATTATGTGTGAAGTTAGAAACTCAACACATAGTAGTCTTCAAAAAAGGAACAAAATTTTCCCCATTCTCCTCGAAATTCATTTTCTAGGTTTCATTGTTAGTACAATAAAAAACCCTAATAGTTTCAATTCGTTCTTCTTGCCTTCCTGGACTCCGCTCCATTTTGCCCATGACTATAGGTAAACCTAACTAATCTATTGATATTATTTATTATTTTGATGTATGGGGCAATATATTTGCTCAATTTTGTCCTAAAGTTCACCCCTTTTGTCTTTTCGATATGATTTTTATGCTTTTGCTTTTCTATAAACTGTTTTTGTGAATTCTATAAACTGTTTAAATTCCTCTTTTAGTCTATTAAAAATACTCTAAGAGGCAATGATCTGAATAGTTTGTCATTCTTGGAGAATGTTTTGCAAATTCTTGATGATATACTCGTGTAGAACTTGTTTGTTTTTTATAAAAGTATAAAATTATTTTCTCAATTTCTCTAAATAGTTAAAGGCGAAGTTGCTTATTCCAGATTAAGGTTGAAGACTTGAAGAGTCCAAACTGTGCCCTATAATTAAAACACTCATAAAAGGTATTCAAAATTTATTTTATTATTTTTTAAAAAATCATTACTTTTTCTTTCCGGTCAACGTTAGTTACATAGGTTTCTTAGAATTTTTGAATTTTACTACTAGTAAAATTGTTGATTTGATATTCTAAATCCGAAAAATGAAATAATTTCTTATGTTTATTTACTTTATTAGTTAAAATGAACATATTTTAGTAGAAGCAAATTGAAACGACATAAAAATATCTATTATTTTTCTTTGTAGGTTGAGCTGTATGAAATAAAGAGAAATCTGAAACAAATGGCAGGCATATAATGTCATGTCCAACAAACTTTCGAGTTCAACTGATTCTTCGGTATTAATATCATCTTCATAAAAACTCCAAGAAATATAACAAAAAGGCAACTTTCAGATTTTGAGTATCCAAAAAGTACGATAGATAACCAGAAATTAAGAAAAAAAGAGTTAAAACACTACAAATCTGTATTTCGAGATATTTCAAATATAGGAAGCTTCTTATCAAGCAAAGAACATATGAGAACTTATATGATTCCACCAACAAAATATCAGACATATGTTTTTTGTTTGATGAGAGGCTTCCTATATTTAAAATATTTTGATATGCAGATTTTAGAACTTTAACTCTTTTTCTTTTTATAGGGGTCATTTGTAGTACTTTTTTGGTTCCTCAATAATCTGATATTTGACTTGGTGTTATCTTTATCAGTTTTTTTTTTTAATGAAGATGATATATAGTGATACTAAAGAATCAATTGAACTCGAAATTTTATCGGATATGTCATTTGACCACCTCAAGGAAGTTAAGCTAGCCAATTTTATAGGAAGAATGTCTGAGATGCAGTTTATCAAGATTTTCTTAGCGAACTCTAAGGTGTTGGAGAGAATGCTAATATATCGACAATTTCTTGATCGGAAACTTTTTGACACAAGATTAGAATTTTTCAGCGAGATCTTACTTTTTTCGTCTGCATCACCTAAATAAAAAATTGTCTACATAGATTTAAGTAGATCTCAATCTTTTGCTTAGAAGTTTAAACTCAAAAGGGAGAAAGAGATGTTGATGTAGTATTATAACTCTCTATTCTGTAACAACTAATTCAGAACATGCTCATTGCTTGAATGGATGTTTTGATATATATTTACTCTTTCGATTATCAAGTGTATATTTCTGAATTTAAAAAAGTAATCTTATATTGTCCTTATTTAATTAGTAAAAATACTACAGAACCCTAAAAGATCATCTTACCCATTTCTTAACCTTCCCCAACCCCACTCAACTAAAAAGTCAATTCTTTTTACATTTGGGTCAATTTTGTAATATTTCCGACAAGAACAAGAAATAACTGATAATTTAGAAGTGTTTTAATAATGAGTAACTTTCACATACAGCAAACATAAAAATCATATTTGTATGTTATAGATATAGTTTGCATAATTGCGCTCCATAGTAAACATAAATATGCATATTTCGTTATGCATATACAAAGAAAGCAGTCGTATAATTATCTATACATATACAAAGAAGAGAAACTTACATAAATATACTATGATAAAAAAATATTTACCATTTATAGCAATAATATTTCTTTTTCACTTGATCACCTTTAATTCATTTATAATACAAGTTTAATTCATATTACAAAGAACAATTTTTATTCATATATAATACAAATTTTAATGATAGATAATTCATTTATCACACATTTTAATACAACTATAATACAATGTGTCAAATTTTTACCAAAAATACATAATATATTTTTAAAAACAATTATAATTCATATATTTGCATAAATTATTCACTTTTAATACATGTTACAGATTTAACATAGTATTGCTATAAATGGTAATAAATAAAAAGTATTGCTAAAATCAGTAATTATTTATTAAAATATACTAATTCATGTAATTTTTCCTATAAAGAAACCAGTTGTATAATTCATTATACATATACAAAAGAAAGCAGTTGTATAATTTGTTTCGCTATACATATACAAAAGATCAATTGTATAATTGTGTTTGTATAAAGCGAGAAAGAGAGAAAGACAAAAGAAAACTGGGTAGGGGAAGATTATATTTGTATAACCATAAGTGTATATTACAAAAATATATACATTTGTATTTGTATATACAATTTTAATTTCTCATTTTATACAAACACAAACGCAATGTATATATATTTGTGTTTGTATAAAGTGAGAAAGGCGAGCGAGATCTGGGAGCGGGGAACGAAAATATATGTATATATATAATTTTTTCTCGTTTTATACAAACACAAACACATTTATACATTTGTGTTTGTATAAAAGCGAGAGAGGCGAGCGAGACTGCCGAGATTCCACCAGGAGAAGAGGCGAAAATAACAATAGTTTGTTATGGGGTACAATTAAATCAAACTATATTTATACCATTTAATTTGAATTAATAGTTTGCTATTATATGTAATTTTCTCTTTATAAATAGCTGGTGTTAGTACAAATAAAAAAGTAAACACCTATAGTTTTGATAAGAAACTCTATAAAACATGATATTTTAAATGCATTTTTGACTATTATTAATTTAAATAGACAAGAACGCTCCAACGTACAAATCATTTCTTAACGCCAATAAATGAAAAAAATAATGACAATAAAAATTAAATATCATAATATGTTAAAATAGATCAATTTTTTTATTATTTTATTTTTAACTCTAATAATTTAATATTTATTTATTTTTATTTAATATTCCTACCTAGATAATATTTATTTTAGGATAGTCAAATAATAATTATCATTGTTTGAATTCATGAAATATAACAAAATAATTGTGTACTCTTACTTTTATAATTTTATTGTGTGTTAATGCTATTTTTGAGAGTACAATTTAACATTATTATATATGCAGAGAAAATCACGTGTAGATTCTGAAGCAGTCCAATGTCCAAATATGCTTCTTCTTCTTTTTTTCAATGATTAACTGTATAATTATAAATTGGTATCTTGATATTTAATTTGAATTTTTTTCTAAATAGTTTTCTTTTTCCATTACCTTTTCAAGAATACATTTATTTCTCCTACAAATTTCTGGGGTATTAATCTCAAAATAATTATTAGAATTACTCAAAAATAGTTTATGAAAAAACAACATTTTAAGAAATGTCAACATTTTAGGTTATCATGATCAGAAAATTTTAGTAGTTATTTCAACAAATGCCGTAAGCATGATTTTTCTAAACGTTGTCATAATTTAAAAGGACAAAAATGACTCAAGAAAAAAAATCAATAAAATTTTTGTTTTAGGCCTCCAAAAATTTGAGACCCAACAATAGTGAACTTTATAAAAAATAATTTTCTTAAAAATATAAAATTTTAATTAAATAACTTTTTTTAAAAAACTTGTCTACTCTTTATCTTAGAAATATCCGCCTAAGATCTTTTCCTTAATCCTTGATATTTCTTTCTTACCCACTAAGATTCTTTACTATTATTATTACTATTAATTTTACCAAAATGAAATCGTAATATAGCAATTATCTGAATCTTTAATTAATTGCTTAATCAAATGTTCAACTTACCTTTTACGTGATCAATCAAATATTGAAAGACTATAGTAACCGCAAAATATCTTGCATGAACTCATATCATTATTTAACTTTTAATATGGTACGTGTGGATTAGGGAAACATTTAATAATTTAAATATGAATTTTGCAAAAATAATGATAATTTAGACTGATATCAATCTATTTAGTTAAGAATTTATTACTAATTGATCGGATCTTTTTTCTAAAATTATAGATATGTGAAATCAGTAATCCGATAAAATTTTGATGTTTATTTTGAGTTTATAATCAAATACTATATAATAAATTTTTTCATAAATTCCACAAGCAAATTAAATAAATATAACAATCTTACCTTCCAAATGTGATGATAGTTCAATATTGTCCTTAATAAATGTGTTTCCATTACAATATTATTGAACGCAAGCCTAATATTACCTTAAACTAAAGTCGTCCTTATATTAGAGCCAATGTGTTTGTTACGTATTCGATCAAACCTAATAACTTTAGTTTAAACCTTGAATTTGTAATAAGAAATTTATTTAATATGTATACAATTATTTATTTAGAATTTAGTGACTTACAAAAATTATAATCTCAAATTCATAAACTTTAAATTCTGACTTCGCTTTATCCGTACTTAGAATGGTTAGTATGTTGAAGAACTCTATTGGGATGGATGCATGAGTCAAGTTAGCTTTAATTTTGGGATTCTATTGGATCCCTTTTCTTCCCTTTTTTTCTCCACTTTTGATCTGTAAAAATATATAGAAATTACAAGTCCCTTTATTTCACAAGTTATAGGTGTAAGTACTACATATTGTTGCTTTACTACTAGATTGGAATATATATGTGCTATTCCACATATATGTAATTATGCATGTTTTGTAGGTTACTAGCCTGAACCTTTGTCATACTTCCTCTCTCTTTCTTGTCCGAGGTTTCTTGTGGAGGCTTGAGGTAGTTGCTTGTCATCTCAACAGACCTCCTTTCTCCTTATTTATGATCTTGTTTTATTCTAAAACATTGCATTTGAGATCGTTATTTATTTCAATTTGTTTATAGCACATGGAATTGTGCACGTGATAACCAAATTTTTTGTGGCATATTTAAGTCGATTATGAATTTCTCATTATATTAAAGTATTACACTTTATTCTCGCTTTCTTTTCACATTTTTGTAATGATTGAGTTTTATGCTGACTTATCTTCGTGGAATAAGACGAGTATCATTACATCCTTTTTAGGTTATGACACTAGCTTCACACGATCTTAAATAATAAAATTAAATTATATTATTATTGAATAATACTGTCCAAAAAATTAAATTCATTATTAAGTTATAATTTAATAATTAATCATCTTTTCACAACCTTTCTAATATTCATATAACTTTCTTTAGTAGAAAGAAGTTTTAAAAAAATATTTTTCACTTCATTTAATATTTTTCGACCGTCTTTGGAAAAATTTATTTAAATTAAAATTGTAAAAATAAATATGAAAAGAGCAAAATATTGGTAATATATTAATTAATGAGCATGTAAACTTAAGATGTCATAAGTATTATTCTTCCTTCCTCTAAAATTTACTTTTTTCTTAATGTAAGTTGTTTATTAATTTTATTTATATAAGAAGAAAACAAGAAATGAAATAAAGAAAAATTAAATAAATGTACAATTATTAATGAGATCACATTTCCTAGTATCTTTTCTTTTATGGCACTTGCCTTTTTCTTTTCTTTTTTTTTTTATATAATCATTTAATTCTATTAACAACAATATTTAAGATATTATATGAATAAAGAAGAAGAGAGAAGGTATGAAACTTGTAATATATTATTGATACACAATCAAATCATAAAAATAACAGTACAATATTATATTGTTATATTTCATGAATTCAATAAAATTATTATTATTCTGACCGTTTCAAAATAAGTGTTATCTATATAGGAATACTAAATGAAAATATATAAATATTAATTCATTAGAGGCAAAAATAAATAAAATAAAATAAAAAGAGGTTTTTGCTATTGAATGAGAAATGACCATTAATAAAATGAAAAGATTTTTTGGTAATGGAAAGTGACAATTAATTATATTCATCAACAATATATCTAGTCAAAGGTCAAATAAAGATTAAATGTGTATACATTTAGTCAAAGATAAAAGTGTAAAATGTACCCATCATTAGTCGTATTACAACATAATTATAAAATCTAGTCAAAGGTCAAGAAAAAATTAAATTTTATATATTTAATAAAAAATAGGAGCGTAAATATACGCAAAATTTGACTATATATATCCAGTCATAGACATAAGTATAGAATGTCCACTGACAGAGTATTATGTGTGAAGTTAGAAACTCAACACATAGTAGTCTTCAAAAAAGGAACAAAATTTTCCCCATTCTCCTCGAAATTCATTTTCTAGGTTCATTGTTAGTACAATAAAAACCCTAATAGTTTCAATTCGTTCTTCTTGCCTTCCTGGACTCCGCTCCATTTTGCCATGACTATAGGTAAACCTAACTAATCTATTGATATTATATTATTTTGATGTATTGGGGCAATATATTTGCTCAATTTTGTCCTAAAGTTCACCCCTTTTGTCTTTTCGATATGATTTTATGCTTTTGCTTTTCTATAAACTGTTTTTGTGAATTCTATAAACTGTTTAAATTCCTCTTTTAGTCTATAAAAATACTCTAAGAGCAATGATCTGAATAGTTTGTCATTCTTGAGAATGTTTTGCAAATTCTTGATGATATACTCGTGTAGAACTTGTTTGTTTTTTATTAAAAGTATAAAATTATTTTCCATTTCTCTAAATAGTTAAAGGCGAAGTTGCTTATTCCAGATTAAGGTTGAAGACTTGAAGAGTCCAAACTGTGCCCTATAATTAAAACACTCATAAAAGGCATTCAAAATTTATTTTATTATTTTTTTAAAAAATCATTACTTTTTCTTCCGGTCAACTTAGTGCTGTATTACATAGGTTTCTTAGAATTTTTGAATTTACTACTAGTAAAATTGTTGATTTGATATTCTAAATCCGAAAAATGAAATAATTTCTTATGTTTATTTACTTTATTTGTTAAAATGAACATATTTTAGTAGAAGCAATTAACGACATAAAAAAATATCTATTATTTTTCTTTGTAGGTTGAGCTGTATGAAATAAAGAGAAACTCTGAAACAAATGGCAGGCATATAATGTCATGTCAACAAACTTTCGAGTTCAAGTGATTCTCGGTATTAATATCATCTTCATAAAAACTCCAAGAAATATAACAAAAAGGCAACTTTCAGATTTTGAGTATCCAAAAGTACGATAGATAACCAGAATTAAGAAAAAAAAGAGTTAAAACACTACAAATCTGTATTTCGAGATATTTCAAATATAGGAAGCTTCTTATCAAGCAAAGAACATATGAACTTATATGATTCCACCAACAAAATATCAGACTATATTTTTTGTTTGATGAGAGGCTTCCTATATTTAAAATATTTTGATATGCAAATTTTAGAACTTTAACTCTTTTTCTTTTATAGGGGTCATTTGTAGTACTTTTTGGTTCCTCAATAATCTGATATTTGACTTGGTTTATCTTTATCAGTTTTTTTTTAATGAAGATGATATATAGTGATACTAAAGAATCAATTGAACTCGAAATTTTATCGGATATGTCATTGACCACCTCAAGGAAGTTAAGCTAGCCAATTTTATAGGAAGAATGTCTGAGATGCAGTTTATCAAGATTTTCTTAGCGAACTCTAAGGTGTTGGAAGAATGCTAATAATTCGACAATTTCTTGATCGGAAACTTTTGACACAAGATTAGAATTTTTCAGCGAGATCTTACTTTTTCGTCTGCATCACCTAAATAAAAAATTGTCTACATAGATTTAAGTAGATCTCAATCTTTTTGCTTAAAGTTTAAACTCAAAAGGGAGAAAGAGATGTTGATGTAGTATTATAACTCTCTATTCTGTAACAACTAATTCAGAACATGCTCATTGCTTGAATGGATGTTTTGATATATATTTACTCTTTCGATTATCAAGTGTATATTTCTGAATTTAAAAAAGTAATCTTATATTGTCCTTATTTAATTAGTTAAAATACTACAGAACCCTAAAAGATCATCTTACCCATTTCTTAACCTCCCCAACCCCACTCAACTAAAAAGTCAATTCTTTTTACATTGGGTCAATTTTGTAAATTTTCCGACAAGAACAAAAATAACTGATAATTTAGAAGTGTTTTAATAATGAGTAACTTTCACATACAGCAAACATAAAAATCATATTTGTATTGTTATAGATAATAGTTTTCATAATTGCGCTCCATAGTAAACATAAATATGCATATTTCGTTAGCATATACACAAGAAAGCAGTCGTATAATTATCTATACATATACAAAGAAGAGAAACTTACATAAATATACTATGATAAAAAAAATATTTACCATTTATAGCAATAATATTTCTTTTCACTTGATCACCTTTAATTCATTTATAACAAGTTTAATTCATATTACAAAGAACAATTTTTATTCATTATATAATACAAATTTAATGATAGATAATTCATTTATCACACATTTTAATACAACTATCATACAATGTGTCAAATTTTTACCAAAAATACATAATATATTTTTAAAAACAATTATAATTCATATATTTGCATAAATTATTCACTTTTAATACATGTTACAGATTTAACATAGTATTGCTATAAATGGTAATAAATAAAAAATATGCTAAAATCAATAATTATTTATTAAAATATACTAATTCATGTAATTTTTCCTACAAAGAAACGTGAATCCTCAAGATTCAAGGACAATACCCTACATGCTCCCTTATGTCATTTAGCCTTGTTACCTTGTGTATGGGCTTGGTCTCAATGTTGTACTCTAAATTATTAGATGGTTTATGAGACATACATATTGTAAAGTTAAATGTTTTAAAAGTCTTCTGTTTGCTTATTAATGAAAGTATCTTCGTGTGTGAAGAAAGTTCAAAATTTATACTTATTTTTGAGTATCGCATGTAATGAAAGATCCATGTGGCTTGTATGAGACCTCCAAGAGGTCGAATACGCCGTGTCGCTACATGGGGGTGCTCTCGGATCGTGATAGATATAGATGAGAAAAACTTTGCAATGTGTAAATTAAGTTTTTTTATTTATTTTCTATTAAAGAAATAAAGTTATATGATACTAGTGTTATGGAGACATAATAAAATTTAGTGAACTTATCAGAATATACACAAGCCACATCACAGTTTTACATTCATAAAAAAAAAACATGAAAAGTACAATTTATTTTTGTTCCATCAATCATGTCAACACAAAAGCAAATCATAAAAGAACTAAATGTCACTATTTTTTTCATTTCATTACTAATATTATTGTCCGCGTGTAATGAATCGAATAATTATTTTTGAATTTTTTTATAAAAAGTTATCATTTTATCCCTTTCGATAGTTACCTTGAGTCGGTGAAGTTGATTAATAAGTTTGAACGATTTAATAACTACAACTACTTAATTGATGATTATTTATTAAATAATTAATTTAGTTAGTGATTAATGAATCAAATCCATAACTTAGTTAATACCCTGTACCATTTGACCCACTTATTAAAATAAATTGAAGACTGTTGTAATTTCTTAATTATAACAGACGATCCAATTTTGTCTGCTTTAGGTAACACCAATTATGCTTGAAAAAAAAGAGACGTGAATGTTAGAAAGAGGGTAGCAAAATAAATTAGTGGTCTTTAGAATTTTATATAGCTATATATTTAGATTGAAATAGATTGACATATTATGATGTTTATGTTGTTTGGTTAAAGAAAGTAAATTGTTGATTTCAATTTGAAATTTCAGTGAACTTGTTAGGTATTTTTTGGACCTAAGGGGAACAAGGAATTGTGTGGTCGATGATTGGTCAATAACTGGCAATTATGAGTAGTTAATCATTAATAATGATAGATAACTTGGATGTAAATATGGTTCAAGATTTCGGTAAGGTTACTAGTTATGTATTGGTTTTAATTTTGGAATTTTTCGTAGGTTCATCATACCATAATTCAAATTTTGATATATTGAGATAGATAATTAAATATTAAGTGTATTGTATTATATGATATCATTAAAATTATGATATTTGGAGGATTATGATTTAATCATAGGCTTGATATTTGAGAAATATGAGAGTTGACAAATTAATTGACATCACGATTAAAAGCTTGACTATAGATTTGGATGAGTTTTTGGGTCTAGGCTAGAGATAGTGTAATATGAGTGTTGTCAGTTTCAAAATCTTATTATGATTATTTATTTGAATAGATTGTATTGATTTGGAAGTCCAACGAAAGAGGAAGGCTCAAGTCCGGATCAATTGCTCGATTGTTTGAGACGAGTGAATTTCTAAGCCTTGTTAAGTGTATAGAATCGTGTATATCCTTTTGGTATGTGTTGGGAAGTAATGGGACTTGGTGATGTGTTGACTTGTCCATATTAAATAATCTTAATAATAAAAAATAGGTAATAAAAGACAATGTGATTAATTATTGGTGTGATGTGTTAAGAATGATTTGAAAGACTTATTGATTCATAATTGATGTTGTATTACGATTATGTTGTTGTGAATTATGCATTATTGAAAATGGTCATCTCCATATTATTTGTGTGAACATGTCATTTGTATTGTTCTAAGACATGGTTGTGACAAGTGTTATGTGAATTGAGAAAGAATACGAAATTTAAGAAGATGTACCATTTCGAAGGACGTATCGCGCGCAGCGATGGATATTATATTTAGAGGGATGTGTCGTATGCTGCGATAGATTCTATTATCGAGGGACGTGTCACGCGCCACAACATATATTTTATTATCGAGGGTCATGTCGCATGCCGCAACAAATGCATGGACAAATATATCCCCCATGGGTCCTAGACCGAAAGACACTGGGTGTGTATCGTTAGTTCAGACATGCATCGCTATACTTGGTATTGGACATCTTTATCATTGGTGGACTTGATCTTGTGTGTTGCTAATCTTGTGAGTGCCTTTTTGTAGAACTTTTTATCGTTGAATATTGATTTTGTTGTTGAGAATATGTAATTGTTAGAGTGTTGTTGTTGAGTTGTGTGTTATGTAAATTGTGAACTGTTAGATTAGACTGGTTTTATGCAGGTTGTAATTATGGAGGTTCGGTTGGGGTGGTAAGGAGTATTGTATCCCCTTAACTTGTGTTTAGAAGTTTACTTGATGAGTACCGTGTGGTTTGATACTCACCCCTTGTTTCAACATTTTTGTAGGTTACTAGCCTGAACCTTTGTCATACTTTCTCTTCTTTTCTTGTCCGAGGTTTCTTGTGGAGGCTTGTGAGGTAGTTGCTTGTCATCTCAACAGACCTCCTTTCTCCTTATTTATGATCTTGTTTTATTCTAAAACCATTGTCATTTGAGATCGTTATTTTATTTCAATTTTGTTATAGCACATGAGACTTGTGCACGTGATAACCAAATTTTTTGTGGCATATTTAAGTCGATTATGAATTTCCTCATTATATTAAAGTATTACACTTTTATTCTCGCTTTGCTTTCACATTTTTGTAATGATTGAGTTTTATGCTGACTTATCTTCGTGGAATAAGACGAGTATCATTACATTCCTTTTTAGGTTATGACACCTAGCTTCACACGATCTTAAATAATAAAATTAAATTATATTATTATTGAATAATACTGTCCAAAAAATTAAATTCATTATTAAGTTATAATTTAATAATTAATCATCTTTTCACAACCTTTCTAATATTCTATATAACTTTCTTTAGTAGAAAGAAGTTTTAAAAAAATATTTTTCACTTCATTTAATATTTTTCGACCGTCTTTGGAAAAATTTATTTAAATTAAAATTGTAAAAATAAATATGAAAAGAGCAAAATATTGGTAATATATTAATTAATGAGCATGTAAACTTAAGATGTCATAAGTATTATTCTTCCTTCCTCTAAAATTTACTTTTTTCTTAATGTAAGTTGTTTATAATTTTATTTATATAAGAAGAAAACAAGAAATGAAATAAAGAAAAATTAAATAAATGTACAATTATTAATGAGATCACATTTCCTAGTATCTTTTCGTTTTATGGCACTTGCCTTTTTCTTTTCATTTTTTTTTTTATATAATCATTTAATTTCTATTTAACAACAATATTTAAGATATTATATGAATAAAGAAGAAGAGAGAAGGTATGAAACTTGTAATATTATTGATGATACACAATCAAATCATAAAAATAACAGTACAATATTATATTGTTATATTTCATGAATTCAATACAAATTATTATTATTCTGACCGTTTCAAAATAAGTGTTATCTATATAGGAATACTAAATGAAAAATATATAAATATTAATTCATTAGAGGCAAAAATAAATAAAATAAAATAAAAAGAGGTTTTTGCTATTGAATGAGAAATGACCATTAATAAAATGAAAAGAGTTTTTTGGTAAATGGAAAGTGACAATTAATTATATTACATCAACAATATATCTAGTCAAAGGTCAAATAAAGATTAAATGTGTATACATTTAGTCAAAGATAAAAGTGTAAAATGTACCACATCATTAGTCGTATTACAACAATAATTATAAATCTAGTCAAAGGTCAAGAAAAAATTAAATGTTTATATATTTAATAAAAAATAGGAGCGTAAAATATACGCAAAATTTGACTATATATATCCAGTCATAGACATAAGTATAGAATGTCCACTGACAGAGTATTATGTGTGAAGTTAGAAACTCAACACATAGTAGTCTTCAAAAAAGGAACAAAATTTTCCCCATTCACCTCGAAATTCATTTTCTAGGTTTCATTGTTAGTACAATAAAAACCCTAATAGTTTCAATTCGTTCTTCTTGCCTTCCTGGACTCCGCTCCATTTTGCCCATGACTATAGGTAAACCTAACTAATCTATTGATATTATTTATTATTTTGATGTATGGGGCAATATATTTGCTCAATTTTGTCCTAAAGTTCACCCCTTTTGTCTTTTCGATATGATTTTTATGCTTTTGCTTTTCTATAAACTGTTTTTGTGAATTCTATAAACTGTTTAAATTCCTCTTTTAGTCTATTAAAAATACTCTAAGAGGCAATGATCTGAATAGTTTGTCATTCTTGGAGAATGTTTTGCAAATTCTTGATGATATACTCGTGTAGAACTTGTTTGTTTTTTATAAAAGTATAAAATTATTTTCTCAATTTCTCTAAATAGTTAAAGGCGAAGTTGCTTATTCCAGATTAAGGTTGAAGACTTGAAGAGTCCAAACTGTGCCCTATAATTAAAACACTCATAAAAGGTATTCAAAATTTATTTTATTATTTTTTAAAAAAATCATTACTTTTTCTTTCCGGTCAACGTTAGTTACATAGGTTTCTTAGAATTTTTGAATTTTACTACTAGTAAAATTGTTGATTTGATATTCTAAATCCGAAAAATGAAATAATTTCTTATGTTTATTTACTTTATTAGTTAAAATGAACATATTTTAGTAGAAGCAAATTGAAACGACATAAAAATATCTATTATTTTTCTTTGTAGGTTGAGCTGTATGAAATAAAGAGAAATCTGAAACAAATGGCAGGCATATAATGTCATGTCCAACAAACTTTCGAGTTCAACTGATTCTTCGGTATTAATATCATCTTCATAAAAACTCCAAGAAATATAACAAAAAGGCAACTTTCAGATTTTGAGTATCCAAAAAGTACGATAGATAACCAGAAATTAAGAAAAAAAAGAGTTAAAACACTACAAATCTGTATTTCGAGATATTTCAAATATAGGAAGCTTCTTATCAAGCAAAGAACATATGAGAACTTATATGATTCCACCAACAAAATATCAGACATATGTTTTTTGTTTGATGAGAGGCTTCCTATATTTAAAATATTTTGATATGCAGATTTTAGAACTTTAACTCTTTTTCTTTTTATAGGGGTCATTTGTAGTACTTTTTTGGTTCCTCAATAATCTGATATTTGACTTGGTGTTATCTTTATCAGTTTTTTTTTTTAATGAAGATGATATATAGTGATACTAAAGAATCAATTGAACTCGAAATTTTATCGGATATGTCATTTGACCACCTCAAGGAAGTTAAGCTAGCCAATTTTATAGGAAGAATGTCTGAGATGCAGTTTATCAAGATTTTCTTAGCGAACTCTAAGGTGTTGGAGAGAATGCTAATATATCGACAATTTCTTGATCGGAAACTTTTTGACACAAGATTAGAATTTTTCAGCGAGATCTTACTTTTTTCGTCTGCATCACCTAAATAAAAAATTGTCTACATAGATTTAAGTAGATCTCAATCTTTTGCTTAGAAGTTTAAACTCAAAAGGGAGAAAGAGATGTTGATGTAGTATTATAACTCTCTATTCTGTAACAACTAATTCAGAACATGCTCATTGCTTGAATGGATGTTTTGATATATATTTACTCTTTCGATTATCAAGTGTATATTTCTGAATTTAAAAAAGTAATCTTATATTGTCCTTATTTAATTAGTAAAAATACTACAGAACCCTAAAAGATCATCTTACCCATTTCTTAACCTTCCCCAACCCCACTCAACTAAAAAGTCAATTCTTTTTACATTTGGGTCAATTTTGTAATATTTCCGACAAGAACAAGAAATAACTGATAATTTAGAAGTGTTTTAATAATGAGTAACTTTCACATACAGCAAACATAAAAATCATATTTGTATGTTATAGATATAGTTTTCATAATTGCGCTCCATAGTAAACATAAATATGCATATTTCGTTATGCATATACAAAGAAAGCAGTCGTATAATTATCTATACATATACAAAGAAGAGAAACTTACATAAATATACTATGATAAAAAAATATTTACCATTTATAGCAATAATATTTCTTTTTCACTTGATCACCTTTAATTCATTTATAATACAAGTTTAATTCATATTACAAAGAACAATTTTTATTCATATATAATACAAATTTTAATGATAGATAATTCATTTATCACACATTTTAATACAACTATCATACAATGTGTCAAATTTTTACCAAAAATACATAATATATTTTTAAAAACAATTATAATTCATATATTTGCATAAATTATTCACTTTTAATACATGTTACAGATTTAACATAGTATTGCTATAAATGGTAATAAATAAAAAATATTGCTAAAATCAATAATTATTTATTAAAATATACTAATTCATGTAATTTTTCCTACAAAGAAACCAGTTGTATAATTCATTATACATATACAAAAGAAAGCAGTTGTATTTCGCTATACATATACAAAAAATCAATTGTATAATTGTGTTTGTATAAAGCGAGAAAGAGAGAAAGACAAAAGAAAACTGGGCAGGGGAAGATTATATTTGTATAACCATAAGTGTATATAACAAAAATATATACATTTGTATTTGTATATAAAATTTTAATTTCTCATTTTATACAAACACAAACGCAATGTATATATATTTGTGTTTGTATAAAGTGAGAAAGGCGAGCGAGATCTGGGAGCGGGGAACGAAAATATATGTATATATACAATTTTTTCTCGTTTTATACAAACACAAACACATTTATACATTTGTGTTTGTATAAAAGCGAGAGAGGCGAGCGAGACTGCCGAGATTCCACCAGGGAAAGAGGCGAAAATAACAATAGTTTGCTATGGGGTACAATTAAATCAAACTATATTTATACCATTTAATTTGAATTAATAGTTTGCTATTATATGTAATTTTCCCTTTATAAATAGCTGGTGTTAGTACAAATAAAAAAGTAAACACCTAATAGTTTTGATAAGAAACTCTATAAAACATGATATTTTAAATGCATTTTTTACTATTATTAATTTAAATAGACAAGAACGCTCCAACGTAAAAATCATTTCTTAACGCCAATAAATGAAAAAAATAATGACAATAAAAATTAAATATCATAATATGTTAAAATAGATCAATTTTTTTATTATTTTATTTTTAACTCTAATAATTTAATATTTATTTATTTTTATTTAATATTCCTACCTAGATAATATTTATTTTAGGATAGTCAAATAATAATTATCATTGTTTGAATTCATGAAATATAATAAAATAATTGTGTACTCTTACTTTTATAATTTTATTGTGTGTTAATGCTATTTTTGAGAGTACAATTTAACATTATTATATATGCAGAGAAAATCACGTGTAGATTCTGAAGCAGTCCAATGTCCAAATATGCTTCTTCTTCTTTTTTTCAATGATTAACTGTATAATTATAAATTGGTATCTTGATATTTAATTTGAAATTTTTTCTAAATAGTTGTTCTTTTTCCATTACCTTTTCAAGAAAACATTTATTTCTCCTACAAATTTCTGGGGTATTAATCTCAAAATAATTATTAGAATTACTCAAAAATAGTTTATAAAAAAACAACATTTTAAGAAATGTCAACGTTTTAGGTTATCATGATCAGAAAATTTTAGTAGTTATTTCAACAAATGCCGTAAGCATGATTTTTCTAAACGTTGTCATAATTTAAAAGGACAAAAATGACTCAAGAAAAAAAAATCAATAAAACTTTTGTTTTAGGCCTCCAAAAATTTGAGACCCAACAATAGTGAACTTTATAAAAAATAATTTTCTTAAAAATATAAAATTTTAATTAAATAACTTTTTAAAAAAAACTTGTCTACTCTTTATCTTAAAAATATCCGCCTAAGATCTTTTCCTTAATCCTCGATATTTCTTTCTTACCCACTAAGATTTTTTACCATTATTATTACTATTAATTTTACCAAAATGAAATCGTAATATAGCAATTATCTGAATCTTTAATTAATTGCTTAATCAAATGTTTAACTTACCTTTTACGTGATCAATCAAATATTGAAAGACTATAGTAACCGCAAAATATCTTGCATGAACTCATATCATTATTTAACTTTTAATATGGTACGTGTGGATTAGAGAAACATTTAATAATTTAAATATGAATTTTGCAAAAATAATGATAATTTAGACTGATATCAATCTATTTAGTTAAGAATTTATTACTAATTGATCGGATCTTTTTTCTAAAATTATAGATATGTGAAATCAGTAATCCGATAAAATTTTGATGTTTATTTTGAGTTTATAATCAAATACTATATAATAAATTTTTTCATAAATTCCACAAGCAAATTAAATAAATATAACAATCTTACCTTCCAAATGTGATGATAGTTCAATATTGTCCTTAATAAATGTGTTTCCATTACAATATTATTGAACGCAAGCCTAATATTACCTTAAACTAAAGTCGTCCTTATATTAGAGCCAATGTGTTTGTTACGTATTCGATCAAACCCATGGAGATTTTCTGTATTGTTAAAACTACTTCCAACCAACTTCTTCTATGATCTTTCTGATTGGATTTGATGACATTGAATAAAGGAGGTTTGGATTTCTTCTGAAGAAAAAATATCGACTGCGTGAATCGTGAGAGTTAATAAAAAAGTTTGAACTAAGAGGTTTGAATTCTTGGTAATTCAAAATGTAGTTAACATTAGATGAACCTCTTGCTTATCTTAGTAGAAGCATTAATAGTTTACTCCTTCTCGTGTCCTTCAGAGGATACTGCATTTTGTGTGCTTGATTCCTCAAATTGATAGGCATATTGTGAAGTGAAGTTGTGAATTCCGTTGTTTTTCAAGTGTTTGTGCTGGAAAAGATTCCAACTCAATGAAATGATAACACAGTTGGGGAATTTCTTCTGGTGTTATAATTCTGCTTGTGTCCCAAAAAAAAATCAAACATGAACAAGTAAGAATGGTGTTTCTTCATTGATAATATTCGCTGAGCACTTCAGCATTGTGTTTGGCACAAATTCCCCCTCCTCTCCTCCACCCCCATAGTAGAAGTTTCAGTTACACAGTTCATTTCAGTTTTTATCCATTTAGAACTACGTAGATGCTCTCAACTGTTGGACGAGTTTTTGTTGGGTGGTCTTGGGCCTTCTCAACCCAAAAGCTAGCTCAAAGGTTGAGGTTTTCCCTCACACTTATAAATTGACCACCAGCCCCTTCCACTTCCGATGTGGGATAACCCAACAATCTCCCCCTTCACACATCGGGCCTTGGGCTGGAGAGAGCGACAACCCAGTTTCTCCCGGTGGGCTGAGACTTGTTGACAACTTGGGCTCTGATACCAGTTTGTTGGGAAAACGCGGACAAGCACAACAATATATATGGTAAAAGTAATGGAAATAAAATGGGAAAATAACGACACCAAGAATTTTACGTGAAAACCCTTCTAAATAAGGGAAAAAACCACGGCCAAGAGGAGCAACTGATATTACTATAGTAAGGAATTTTACACTGTGTAGTCACGAATACAATACTCAAAGTGACTAATACACACTCAAAAGAAACAACACTCTTTTGGTTTCCGTCTTACTAAAATATCGCTCACACTCTATTTTTCTTCACAGACTATTCTTTTGTATAGTCTATGGAATACCTCACTTTGCTCTCAAAATGGTTTTTCTCTCTAACTTGGTGTGTTCTACAAATGAGCAAGAATGCTCTATTTATAGAAGGATAAAACCATGCCTATGTCACTAATGACATAGGTAAAATAGCAAAGTCAAAAATGGTTTGCAAATCTTACCAATTTGCCAACTACCAAGTCTTAATTTTCAACTCCAATTACTATTCCTTTTTAACAATTGCTTGTACCAATTGAATAGCTAAAGTTGACTAAAAAATGGGATGGATTCAACAAATCTCCCCCTCCAGTCCCATTTACTGGAAGAAGGTATCTTCATCTTCTTTAGAGAGAGCTCATACCCACAAGTTCTTTGCATAAATCGAACTTGTCTTTCGGTATCGTCTTGGTCAGCATATCTGCAGGATTTTCACTTGTGTGGATCTTTTTGACGTGAAATGATTCACTCTCCACTTCCTCACGAATCCAATGATATCTGACGTCGATGTGTTTTGTTCTTGCATGGTACATGGAGTTCTTGCTCAAGTCTATTGCACTTTGACTGTCACAATAGACAATATACTCCATCTGATTCAAACCAAGCTCTTGAAGAAATCGCTTTAGCCATATCATCTCTTTGCCGGCTTCAGTAGCCGCAATATACTCATCTTCAGTTGTAGATAGTGCAACACACTTCTGCAACTTTGACTGCCATGATATAGCTCCCCCTGAAAAAGTAAACAAATATCCAGTAGTAGATTTTCTGTTATCAAGGTCACCTGCCATATCAGAATCTGTATAGCCTTTCAAGATTGGATTTGATGCTTCAAAACACAAGCATTCATCTGAGCTTTCTCTAAGATACATGAGTATCCACTTCACAGCTTTCCAATGCTCTTTTCCTGGATTTTTGAGAAATCTGCTGACAACACCAACTGCGTGAGCAATATCAGGTCTAGTGCACATCATTGCATACATTAGACTTCCGACGACTGAGGAATATGGAACTTTGGCCATGTTCTCTTTTTCCTCCCTAGCTGTAGGACACATCTTCTTGCTCAATTTCATATGACCAGCAAGAGGTGAACTAACAGGCTTAGCATTCTTCATATTGAAGCGCTCCAGTACACGTTCAATGTACTTCTTCTGGGACAAATAAATCTTTCTTTTATCTCTAAGACGAGTAATTCTCATGCCCAAAATTTGCTTGGCATGACCCAAGTCTTTCATAGAAAAAGACTTACACAACTCTTTCTTCAGCTCGTCAATCTTGGAAGTATTCTTGCCCACAATCAACATATCATCCACATACAACAAGAGGATGATAAAATCATTGTCAGAAAAGTTTTGTACAAATACGCAATGATCTGAAGAAGTCTTCTTATAGCCTTGCTCCCCCATAACAGATTCAAACTTCTTGTACCACTGTCTAGGAGCTTGTTTTAGGCCATAAAGACTCTTTTTGAGTTTGCACACAAAATTTTATTTACCTTCTACTTTGAAGCCCTCAGGTTGTTCCATATAAATCTCTTCTTCTAGGTCACCGTGAAGGAAAGCCGTCTTCACATCCATTTGCTCAATCTCTAAATTAAGACTAGCAGCCAAACCTAGAACTGTGCGAATCGAGGACATTTTCACAACAGGAGAAAATATTTCGTCAAAGTCAATACCCTTCCTTTGACCGAATCCCTTAACAACCAATCTAGCTTTGTACCTGGGCTTCAAGTTGTGTTCTTCAACTTTAACTTTGAACACCCACTTGTTCTTCAAAGCTCTCATGCCCTTGGGCAATTTTACCAACTCATAAGTTTGGTTCTCATGCAAAGACTTCATCTCATCTTGCATGACTTCAATCCATTGATCCTTGTGCTTATGGAAATGAAAAGAGCTTTTTGCATTGAATGAAAATGATCATAAATAAATGAAAAGGGCTTTTTGGAATTGAATAGAAAATGACCATTAATTATATTACAACAACAATATAAATATAATCATAAATATTAATTCGTTAGAGATAAAAATAAATAAATGAAAATAGCTTTTTGGTATTGAATGAAAAATGACCATTAATAAAATGAAAAGAGCTTTTTGATATTGAATGAATAATGACCATTAATTATATTACAACAACAATATATCTTAACCTTTTAGTACTTGAATGGAAAATGAACATTAATTATCAATATATCTAGTTAAAGGTCAAAGAAGGGTTAAATGTGTATATATTTAGTCAACCATAGAAGCGTAAAATGCACACAAACCATTAGTCGTATTACAAAAACAATGCATCTAGTCAAAGGTCAAAAAGAATTAAATGTCTATTTATTTAATAAAAAATAGTAGCGTAAAATATACGCAAGATTTGACTATATATATCTTGTCATAGGTAGAAGTGTAGAATGTACACAGAAAGAGTACTATGTGTGAAGTAAGAAACTCAATCCACATAGTAGTCTTAAAAAAAAGGAACAAAATTTCCCCCATTCTTTCTCAAAATTCATTTTCTAGGCTTCATTGTTAGTACAATAAAAAAAAAATCCTAATCGTGCCAATTCGTCCTTCCTGTCTTCCAGACTCCACTCCATTTCCCCCATGATTATAGGTAAATATGTAACTAATCTATTGATATTCTTTATTATTTTAATGTATGAGGGCATATATATATATATATATATATATATATATATATATATATATATATATATATATATATATATATATATATATATATATATATATATATCTATTTGCTCAATTTTGTTCTGAAGTTTTCCCTTTTTGTTCTTCTCAATTTGATTTTCATGCTATTGCTTTTCTATAAACTGTTTTTGTGAAATCTAACATCAGTTTTAAGTTCCGCCTTTAGTCTGTTCAGAAACACCTTAAGAGACAATGATCTGGCTGGTTTGTAATCCTTGTTTGCAAATTCTTGATGATATACATGTATAGAAACTGTTTGCTTTTCTTAAAATTATAAAATTATTTTCTAAATACCTCTAAATAGTTAAAGGCTAGGTTGCTTATTCTTGATTAAGGTTGACTTGAAGAGTCCAAAAAGTGCTTTATGATTAAAACACTAATAAAAGTTATTCAAAATTTACTTTTTTAATTAAAAAAATTACTTTTTCTTTTCGATTAGCGTTATGCTATAATTACATAGGTTTCTTAGGATTTTCAAATTTTAAAACTAGCAAAATTGTTGATGTGATGTTCTAAATCTATAAAAATGAAACAACTTCTTATATTTATTTATTTCATTACTTAAAATAATAATATTTTAATAATAGCAAACTGGTATAAATGAAAATATTCATCATTTTTCTTTGTTGGTCGAGCTCTATAAAACAAAGAGAAGTCTGAAACAAAAGGCAAGGAATAAGATGTCATGTCCGACAAACTTTTGAGTTCATCAAATCACTATCATCTTCATTGAAAATCTAACAAACATAACAAGAAGCCGACTCTCAAATTCTGAGGATTCCAAAAGTATGATAAATAACCAATAATTACAGAAAAAAGAGTTAAAACACTACAAACCTGCATTTTGAGATATTCCAAGTTTGGAAAATTTCGTATCAAGCAAAGAATATATGAAAGTTTATATGATTTCACCATCAAAATATCAGGCAGGTAAATTTTTTTCACATTATTAGGATTAAAGGAAACTTTGTTGGTACTTCATATTCTTCCTCAGAGTGAAGAAGGATATGATGCACCAACAAAGCTTCCTTTTAACACTAACAGTGTCAAATGATTTTACCTACTTGACCTTTTGTTGGTAGAATCATATAAGCGTTCATGTGTTCTTTGCTTGATAAGAAGCTTCCCATATTTGAGATATTTCGATATGTAGGTTTGTATTGCTTTTAGTCTTTCTTTTCCTTATAAAGGTCATTGGTCATACTTTTTTGGTTTCTCAATAATCCGGGAGTTGACTTTGTATTATCTTTCTTAGGTTTTCGATGAAGATGGTCTATAGTGATACTGAAGAATTACTTGAACTTGAAATTGTCGGACATGGTATTTGCTCACCTCGAGGAAGTTAAGCAGAAATTTTTTATAGAAAAATGTCTGAGACGCAGTTTATTAAGTTTTTATTAGCAAACTCACCTGTGTCAGAGAAAATGCTAATAGAACGACAATTTCTTAATTTGACTTTGCTAAAGCTAAATATATGTGTCGCATAATTGTTGATTGACTTCTCTCATCTCTTACTGTACAATTGTCTTATTTAAACTAACTAATAATGTCATTTATGTGAGCATAAAGAAAAAGAGAAGGTACAATGAATTTTGTCATTGTTTTCTTCTCTTTTGGTGGTTATTTTTTCTATATTATATGAATAATGAGAATATGACTCTAATTTGATATATTTAATTTTAAATTCATCCTTAGTTAATTACAACTACATGAATATACCTTTTATATACGTTGCTATGCACAAAACAGTGATAATGGCTCATATTACAAATAAAGATATGTTACATGGAATATTAATGTGTTTGACACGGGTTATGTCAATATTTAATAATTTAAATTTGAATTTTGCAAAATAATAATAGTTTAGTGTGATATCAATATATTATTCAAGAGTTTATTACTAATTGATCGGATATTTTTTTTCTAAAATTATAGTTATTTGAAATACGCGATCCAGTAAACTTTTGATGTTTATCTTTAGTTCATAAACAAATACTATACTATAAAAATTTCATAAATTCCACAAGCAAATTAAATAAATATTATAATCTTACCTTCCCAAATGTGATGATACTTCAATATTGCGTTTTCATTAGGAAATATTATTGAAAGAACGCTTAATATTACTTTGAATTAAAGTCATCCTTCTTAACATTTGTGATTCATCCCATAAGTAGGGACTGAGTAAATGCGTTAGTTATGTATTCGATTGAGCCGAATAATTTTATTTTTAAACTATGATTTGTAATAATAAATTTATTTAATATGTAATAAATTATTTATTTAGAAATAAAAGTACGTTTTTTTGTTATTTTCTGACATGTATAGTTTTTATCCTTGAATCCATGTTTTTTTTTAAAAAAAATTAATTAATTTTCTGATTGATCTGTTTCTATTTTCTGAAAGATGTCTTCATAAGCTAGCCAACTGCCAATGTGTGCTATAGTTTTGAAAGAGGGCCGATTTTTTTATCTAGCACCACTTCCAGGCAATCTACAACTTTTTGCAAACTTCAGCCTTTACACTCGCATGAATTTGACTAAGTATAAAAATACTTAAGACAACAAAGTTAAACAGCGAACACAACTTACAGGAACTCGTGCCAACATTTATTAATCTTGGAATTAATACAAAGGAAGGCTTCACAAATTTAGTCTAAGGCCAGAATCAATCTCACATGCCTTAGACGAAATTTCCACCTTTTTAAATTTCTGCACATGACAGTTTTATGCGGCAGTTACAAATGACAGTTACAAGTGACACCTGTCCGACACTTGTCATCACAGAATTCAAACTATTATTTCCAATAACTTTATTTCTAACAGATAGAATCTAACTCAAATTACATCCTTATCCACACGAAATAGTAATATTCTAACACTTAGAATATTTCAGGCTACATTCCAACACTTAGAATATTTCAGCTGTACTCCAACACTTAGTTTTATTCCAGCAATCCATGTGAATGCCTTTGTCTTTGCCATCATCAAGTCTTCACATCCTTGCCTTATCAAGACAACACGCTGCCTTGCAAATGACCCCAGCTCGCACGTAAGCCTTGCACGTTCAGATTTCTTTGCCAACACCCAAGCACCTTGAACATGTGTCGCACTGTTTTGCCCCCATTCATGTCAAGACCAATGCCCAAATCCTTGACATGCCTGCACGTAGTTAGATCAAGTAGTTTACGGGTCTAACAGACCACCCGCACCACTTGAACTCGATGTCCTCATCAAGACTGTTTTAAGATAGTCATTGATTTGAGCATCAGAATGCCATAAGTCTTTTGCCTTCTCCCAAACTGCATCAGCTGCACTCTTGCCTTTCCAATGAATCAAGAATTCTGTCTTAGTATTCTTATTATTTGTGCCTAAAACCCGGTGATCAAAAATCTTCTCAATTTCAGCATCAAACAGTGTAGGTACTGATGGAAGAGCCCTGTTTGACCTGTTCCTGTCCAGAGCATCTGCATCTGCAAAGTAAGGTTTCAAGAAACTCACATAAAAAGTGGGATGAATCTTTAACCTTTCTGGCAGCTTCAACCTATAAGCAACTTCGCCCACTCGTTTCACCACTTTGAATAGACAATCATACTTAGGAATCAAACCCCGATGTCTAGTTTTACTTACAATCTGTTTCAAGATTTGTAGAGTAAGTTTCAACAATATTTTTTCATCCACATTGAACTCAACTGAGCGACGATGTTGATCAACATACTTTTTCATGCGCCGCTGAGCCTTACACAAGCTATCTTGTGCTTTAGACAACATTTCAAGTCTGTCCCTTGCAACCTTGTATGCTGCTGGACATTTTCCTTGATTTTTAGACTTAGTAACATCTAATGGCATCATAGAATGTTTGCCTAAAACGATTTCGAAATGGCTCATTTCTGTTGTAGACGACTTGTGCAAATTATAACAAAACTGCGTAGTGTCTAACAATGCAATCCGATTTCGTTGACTTGCTGTCACGTAGTGCCTCAAGTATTCTTCCAACAAGTGATTGATCCTTTTCGTCTGTATATCTGTTTGTGGGTGATTTGCAGTAGAAAATTTCAACTCAGTTCCCATCATATTGAACAAAGCTGTCCAAAACCTGCATGTGAATCTTGTTTCCCTATCACTCACAATGTCAGCCATAACACCAAAGTATTTAAGCACGTATTTATAGAAATAAATCAGCAACAATCTCAGATGAACATAATTCAGGTGCAGCAATAAAAACAAAATATTTCAAAAACCTGTCAACCACTACCATAATAGATGCTTTGCCATCTACCTTAGGAAATCCAAAAATGAAATCCATGCTCACCGACAGCCAAGGCCTTTCAGGAATAGGCAAAGGTTGCAGCAAACCTGCTTCCTTCTTACATTCAGTCTTGTCTACTTGACAGACATGACAAGTCTTGACGTATGCCTCTATATCATCTTCCATTTTTGGCCAGAAATAAACACGAGACAGTAAAACTAACATCCTTTCAACACCTGGATGTCCAGCCTAAGCAGAATCATGCACCTCTTTCATTAAGTCGTTGCGCAGTCCACCCTGATTTGGTACAACGATTCTCCCCCCTTTAAAATAGAGCAGATCGTCCTCGATCCAATACCGTCTCATTGTGCTATCTTTCACTTGACCCATCCACTTAACATACAATGAATCATTTGCAGTACACAACCTGATTCTATCAAAGAAATCAGTTTCAAGTTTTGAAATTGAATAGACTGCAACAAATACCTCTTTTCGACTTAATGTATCAGCAACCTGGTTGTGTTTTCCTGGCTTATGTTCCCACATGAAATCATATTCTTCCAGAAATTCTTTCCACCGTGCCTGTTTAGGACTCAACTTTTTCCGTGTCATGAAAAATGTATTTGCTACATTATCAGTTCTTACCACAAATCGAGTACCTAGGAGATAGACTCTCCAAACTTGCAGGCGGTGTACAACAACAATCGTTTTTTTCTCATGTGTTGAGTATCTCTGCTCAGCATCATTCAATTTTTGACTTTCAAAGGCCACATGATGACCTTCCTGCACTAATACGCCACCAATAGCTTTGTCCGACGCATCAGTGTGCACTTCAAATGGTAACTCAAAATCAGGAAATTTGAGTATTGGTTTAGATGCAATAGCTACCTTTAAATTATGAAATGCTTCACCACATCGTTTAGACCAAACCTATTTCGTACCTTTCTTCAACAAATCTGTTAAAACCGCTGCCCTTTTCGAGTAACCCGCAATGAATTTCATGTAATAGTTAGCTAACCCAAAAAACGACCTCAAATCCTTAACATGACGAGGTGCCTGCCAATCAACCATGACCTACACTTTCTTAAGATCCATTCGAACTTGGTTTTTACTAACAAGATGTCCCAAAATTTTTATCTCCTGTTGAGCAAACTCACACTTTTCCATCTTAACATAAAGTGTGTATTTTCTTTATTGAGACAGAACCAAACTTAGGTGATTAACATGTTCCTCCAATGTTCGACTATAAATGACAATATCATCTAGATAGACAACAATAAAATCATCAAGATAATCAAACAGTACATTATACATCAAATTGCAAAACATTGCCGGAGCATTAGTTAGCCCAAATGGAATGACAAGGAACTCATACGAACCATATCTAGTTACACATGTTGTCTTCGGTTCATCACCTTCTGCTATTCTAACCTGCCAGTAGCCAGCCCTGAGATCAAGTTTTGTGAACCAGCATGCCTTACTCAACCTGTCCATCAAATCTTGCACCAACGAAACCGGATACTTATTCTTCACAGTAGACTTGTTCAGCGCCATGTAATCCACACACATTCTCATCGTCCTATCCTGTTTCTTTTGGAATAAAATAGGAGCACCATAGGGAGCCTTAGATGGATGAATCAAACCTGCATCCAACAATTCATTTAACTGCTTTCACAATTCATCCAATTCCTTAGGAGCCATATGATAAGGAGCCTGCGCAGAAGAAACCGTACCTGGCAACAACTCAATTTTATGATCAATATCCCTCCTTGGTGGTAATTTCTTTGGTAACTTAGATGGCATAACATCAACATACTATTTTAGTAATTCAGCAACACAATCAGGCACTTCTACTATAATATCAGGTTTCAATTCGACCAAGACAGCAAGTATAGTGTCATCACCCCTCTTTAACCCTTTGTCGATTGACATTGCAGACATCAACATTCCCTTATCTTTCTTCTTTGCAACTTTACCAACATTCGCAAATGAATGAACTCCCTTAAGAAATCCAGCATTGCTTTCATTCATAACCATCATTCCATCTAAATAAGGAAACGGAACAAACTGGAATTTTCTTAGAAAATCAATCCCAAGTATGATCTCAAATTCACCAAGCAGCATCACCATTAAATTTTGTTTTCTCACCCAACTTCCAGCCGACATAGACACACCATAATACATGCCCACAATGGCTTGTGCCTCAGTATTGACTGTTTTGACGTAGGAGGGGCTTTTAGTTAACTTCAACCCCAATTTTGTAGCAACTTTCACATCCACAAACGTATAAGTGACCGCTGGAACAATCATGGCCATCACACGTTCTTTAACTTTCATTTCTATATGAATTAGTGGAGCATGAGGATTCAAAGTACTGGACGTTTCTCCAACATTATTAACTAACGTAATCTGGTTGAAGGACAATCCCAATGGATTTACCATCGCAACCACAACTTCTTCACCCTCCTCCTCTTGATTCATATTTCCAGCAAGCAAAGCGTTCACTTTTTTCCGGTTTGGACAAGACTTAGCCAAATGAGGACCACCACAAGTCCAACATCCCTTAGAATTACTATCTTTATTCTTTGGTCTGTCTTTACCATCTTTCATTGGTGCCTTCCCTTTGTCATTCGTACTGTCCTTACGATTATCCCTTTTCCATTCCCCCTTCTTGTCATCATTTTTCTTAGTTTTTGAAGTAGAAGGAACATCAGTCACAGGACGAGTCGTCCGGAAATCAATCAACGAATATGCATCAGCAATTGCACCAGGAAGATCTTTAACATTCTGCCTCAGGAGTTCGTTTTGAGCCCAACCTTGCATACCCGAAATGAAATTATGTAACTTATCCTCATCATACATGTTTTGAATGTCTAACATCACAGAGGAATTTTTTTTAATGTATTCCCTCACCGAACCCGTCTGCCTTAGCCTTTTCAACTTGTCCCTTGCAAGCCAAGAGGGGTTACTAGGAAGAAATTGATCACACATTTCTTTCATTAATTATCCCGCGTATCAATTCTGAGACGACCAACACTTACATCATCCGAATTTCGAGTCCTCCACCAAAGTTTAGCATCACCCGTCAATTACATTGTAGTAATGTTTAACTTATCAACGTCAGACACCCTTGCAACAGTAAAATACTGTTCCATGTCCCAAATGAATGTTTTTTAATTTTTAGCACTTCTTGCGCCACCAAAGGCTTTAGGTTCTGAAATTTTTACCTTAGACAATTTGCCACAACTTGAACTCAACGTTGCCACAGCCCGACACAGTACAACGATCTCTGCGTGAAGGTTTTTATTTTCCTTCCGCAGTCCCTCAAGTTGCTGTGTAGTTGCATCACGAAAGTTCAAAATTTCAGCGATGTATCCATCAACATTCTTCCGATACACACCAATTTCACCCTGAACTTTCTCAGCATTCAGTCTCAAATCAATGATTTGTGTCAAAAGATCCACAAACGAAGGGTCTTCCAGAGTCTCCTTTGTAATCCCAACGAAAGCTTCAATTTTGCGTGCCAATTCCCACAATTCTGCATTCTTCACCATCATTCAACCGTGCTCTGATACCAACTGAAAAAGGTCGATTTTTTATCTAGCACCAGGCAGTCTATTACTTTTTGCAAACTTCAGCCTGTACACTCGCACGAATTTGACTAAGTATAAAAATACTTAAGACAACAAAGTTAAACAGCGAACACAAGTTACAGGAACTCGTCCCAACATTTATTAATCTTGGAATTACTACAAAGGAAGGCTTCACAAATTTAGTCTAAGGCCAGAAACAATCTCACATGCCTTAGACGAAATTTCCACCTTTTAAAATTTCTGCACATGGCAGTTACATGCAGCAGTTACAGATGACAGTTACAAGTGACACCTGTCCGACACTTGTCATCACAGGATTCAAACTAATGTTTCCAATAACTCTATTTCTAAGAGATAGAATCTTATTCAAATTACATCCTTATCCACACGAAATAGTAATATTCTAATACTTAGAATATTTCAGGCTACATTCCAACACTCAGAATATTTCAGCCAGCTTCCAAAACTTAGAATATTTCAGCTGTACTTCAACACTTAGTTTTATTCCAGCAATCCATGTGAATGCCTTTGTCTTTGCTATCATCAAGTCTTCACAGTCTTGCCTTATCAAGCCAACACGCTGCTTTGCCAATGACCCCAGCCCGCACGTAAGCCTTGCACGTTCATGTTGCACTGCCAACACCCAAGCACCTTGAACCTGTGTTGCACTGTTTTGCCCCATTCATGTCAAGACCAATGCCCAAATCCTTGCCATGCCTGCACGTAGTTAGATCAAGTAGTTTACGGGTCTAACAAGTTTCCTTTTCTCATATATATATATATTAACTAATAATAGGTCTAAACATCTATAGTGACGTAATTAGAAATTTCACAAAGAATGTCAAGCGTTGGATAGTAAAACTTTTTTAAAAAGTAACTCTATAGAGATTCAATCTTACATCCGTGGTATAATTCTAGACTTAATTGTCATCGAGTTACTATTGATCAATCAATTCACGTCAAATTTAGGTATTTTAAAAAAAAATTACATCAAGGAATCACATCTGATCGCTGTGTAAGTCACTACTAGAATTTCGTTGGTAGCTGGTTGAAAAGTAACTTGGAATGTAGTCGGTAAATGAAGTTTTTCGATGACTTTCCGACTACTTTTTAGTAGTCGGTATATTGAAAGTCGGAAAATCCTTACCAACTAGAACAGTCAGAGTTTTTCGATTACCATAGTCAGAAAATATAATACAAGACCCGACCATTTAAGTATCTATATGGCCGACTATTGTAGTCGGAAACTATTAAAATAATAATTTATTAATTTAAATAATGCTGACTACAATAGGCGTAATAGTTAAGCAATTAAATAATTAATTAATATATATTTCGACTACTGTGGTGGGCAAATATAATTTTTTTATAGGAAAATGCACAAGTACCCCCCTAGACTACGACCGAAATTTCTGAGATACCTTAACTAAACTAAGGTTCTATTTCCCCTGAACTTATTCTTTTTTCTAATTTTGTGCACATTATGTCTTACGTGGCACATTTGTGACTCCACACAATTGAAGTGCGTAGGAAATATTAGGATGCCATGCAAGTCAAAAAGGTGCAGAAAATTACAAAACTAAAAAGTTTGGAAGCCAATTTTGCAACTTTGACAATTTTGTTAACTTTTTGGAAAAATTTAAAATTTAGGAGTCGCCACTTAATTTTTAAGAAAAAATTAAAAAAAACATTAAAAAAAAGATTTTTGTAAGAAAATATTTTTTGAATAAAATCATAGTTGGCTAAGGGTTCAATTAATTTTCTAAGGAAGGGTTTAGACATCTTAGAAAATTTACACGCGATTTACCGACGGATTTAAAAATTTGACTAATTTTAAAGAAAACTTAAAATTTATTTGTGAAAAATCTTGTTTTTTTTAAAAAAAAAATCAAAAAAATTCTATTAGTACTTAAACACTCATCTTATTCCAAATATGAAATAAGTCAAATGTTAAATGTCAAAATAATAATTTTAACTTAACATTTTTATCCGTGTCAAGTTTTGAATCGAAAAGTCAACACAATAACTTAAGCGTGGATTTGAAAGCTAAATACTAACTATGAAAGAATATGAATTATTCTCAAGTTAGTAAAAGCTTCGATTGCCTAACTTAAAAGAATTTTAAAAGTGTAAATACTTAAAGCAAAATGAATAACAAAATAGAAAACTTCCCCGAGGATTCATCTAAATTAACAAAATAAAACGTTAAAACGTTAGCGATCATCAACCATATTCACAAGTAGAGTAAAGAACTAAATAAAATAAATAAATGGATGAAAAGGGAATTTTTGCCCTTTCTGATTCCTGCTGCGCTCAAATATTTTTGGGGTATTAATATCTTTCCATAGTTTTTGAAACTAAACGTTGAGAAGGGGATTTTCTATTCCTTTATATATATATATATATATATATATATATATATATATATGTATGTATATATATTCCCAGTGTTTCCATTTTTGAGAAGGTAGCAGAACACAATATCAATACTAAGAGACCAAATTTCTTCTTCCATTCTTGAGTGCTGGGTTATCTTTAAAATAAATCTTTGTTAGTTTCAGGCTCCTAGTTTTATACTAGAAGAACTTGTTAAATCCTGGAGATACACCCATATCGGGTGAAATATCCTTAAAGGACAGTATCTTTCGACACGCCTCAAGCTATGAGAACTTCCTATGAAAATTATTGGTGAAGTACAAGCTTTGGAAAATCCAAAACAAGTGTTCGTAAGAAGGTATTTTCCGTAATACTTACAACAGAATTCACATGTCCTTCCATGTTACTCCCCACCCTCTTTATATCACATGTCATTTCCCTGTTTTAATGAGTGACTTGAGATGTTCATTATGTAGAAAAGACAATTCACACACACTTTTTAAGTTTTCTGCGAGAGCTTGGTGAGTTTATTAAACTCTTTTGATCTCTGATAACTATTAACAATGATTCGGTCATTAATGGGAGCAATAGACACCAAAAGACAATATCAATCAACATAAAAAGACAATATTGAAGTATTTTAACTTACAAATGTCTCCTCTGCACTTGGCTCCATACATTCTCCCACAATGTTTAAAAGAAAAAATTATGGATGGTTCAATTCTTCAATAAGAAAATGGTGTAGTTGAGCTAGGTACCTAAGGGAAAAAATCTCAATTTTATGTGTTTTACCTTTTTACAAGTTAAGCTTATGACATGTAATTTACTTTTTTACTTCTTTATATAAGTGAACAAATAATGGACGAACATAACATCAATAGTTTTGAATAAAGACGAACATAACATCAATAGTTTTAAATGGACGAACATAACATCAATAGTTTTGTATTTAGTGTTTCTCATGTATATTCCAATAATCAGTCATTTTTTTAAACAAAAGGAAAATGCACAAGTACCCCCTAGACTATAACAGAAATTTCAGAAATTCCAGAGACACACCTTAACTAAACTAATGTCCTACTACCCCCTGAACTTACTTTTTTTTTTGTAATTTTGTGCACCTTACGTGACACACTCCGTGACTTCATGCATTGAGGCGCGTGAGAGATATTTGAATGCTATGTAAGTCAAAAAGGTGCACAAAATTATAAAAAAATAATAATTTAGGGAGTAATGGGACCTTAGTTTAGTTAAGATGTGTCTCTGAGATTTCAGTCATAGTCTAGAGGGTACTTGTGCATTTTTCAAAAACAAACAAACATTATATTAGGTACACCAACTTTAATTTTATGGATTAATCATATTTAATGTAGAAATAAAAGTACGTTTATTACGTTATTTTTTTATATGTATGATTTTATCCTTGAACCCGTATTTATTAGCATTTTTTTTTTTGAAAAAACTAATTAATTTTTTAATTGATCTGTTTCTGTTTTATAAAGTTGTCTTCATAAGCCAACTGCCAATGTCTGCTATAGTTTCCTTTTCTGATTGATATGCATAAAAAGAGGCAAGTGGTACATTTAATTTTAACTAATAATAGGTGCGTCTAGATATCTATAGTAACGTAATCAAAAATTTCTTGAAGGATGCCAAATATTGAATAGTAAAACTAAAAAAAAGTAAGTCTATAGGATTCAATCTTACATCCCTTGTGTACTTCTACACTCAATTGTCACCGAGCCATTGCTCAATATCTATTCACGTCAAATTTAGGCATTTAAAAAAAATTACAGCAAGGAATTAACTCTGATCGTTATGTAAGCTTCATATATATATATATATATATATATATATATATATATATATATATATATATATATATATATATATATATACCCTTTTCATTGTGCTATAGGTCTCCATTGATTTTGCTGGTGTTTAAGATATTTTATATATACCAATATAAAGTAAGATTTGACTTATATATAATGTAATTTTTCGACGAAGGATGGTCGACCGATTGTAGTTTGCGCCACTGATCATCAAGATACTTCAATTTAATATAAGTGTGTTTTATGAATAATTTCTAAAATGCACATCTATATACTCATTTAAGAGGGTTTATTCTAGATGTGCATTCTCGAGGATGAAGTATTTAATGAAGTCAACTTAAACCAAAATTAAGAGGTTTAAATATATATTTTGAAGTTGAATGTTTAGTTGTCAATTGAGATTGATCAAGATTTTTCGTTGTATACAAAGTGTGAAGAAGTTAGCATTTGGTATGCTATAAAATTTATGTATCAACACTTATAGTTAAAGTTTTCTACGTAGAAAGTTTCGGTTTTGTAAGAATTTAATTTTCAAGGAGATTTAACACAACTCTTAGAGAACTTCATTTAGTGAGTTAAATTATTTAATTTGTATTAAATTTTAATCGGTTGAGCAACATATCTATGATATTTCAGATTTAAAAAATTTAATATCTTTTTGTAACATTAAGAAATAAAAAAAAGTGTTTTTTGAATATTTTTGCTATAATAGTCAAATTATATTATTTAACTGTCAAGTATTGTTATAGGTGTAAAACAACCAATCGTTATAAAATTCAAAAAAGTGTTTAAACAAACAACATTGTTACAGTGAAGTTTGATTATTGTAGTTTGGTTATTTAGTGCTATTTTAGTTTGTGATGACTAATTTGTTTTTTGGAGAAGTTCCAAGATAAGATCTTGATTGATGTTACATTCAGATTGTCACAGGTGTTGTCTTGTTTATGTTAAGGAATTCATTTATAAGGTAGCGCTATTGAATATTAAGAGAATAGAGGCAAAACAATTGGAAACGGTTCTTAAGGTGTTACAAAGGACAATTATAAACTTATTTGGAGTTTGACCTCGAGCTTAGTGAAAAGTTTTGGAATAGTCATGTACAGAGGCATGGCATAGTTTTTAATCTCTTGAATAAATATTTTTTCACACAAAATACTTATGGAATTGAAAAGAGCTTTTTGGCGTTGAATGAAAAATGACCATTAATAAAATGAAAAGAGGATTTTGGCATTGAATGGAAAATGACAATTAATTATATTGCAACAACAATATGAATATTAAATGATAAAAACCATAAATATTAATTCATTAGATATAAAAATAAATAAAATAAACTTTTGGTATTGAATGGAAAATAATATTAATAAAATGAAAAGAGCTTTTTGATATTGAATGGAAAATGACCATTAATTGTATTACAACAACAATATATCTTAGCCTTTTGGAACTTGAATGGAAAATGACCATTAATTATGTTACATCAACAATATATCTAGTCAAAGGTCAAATAAGGGTTAAATGTGTATATATTTCGTCAAAGAAGGAAGCGTAGAATGTACGCAAATCATTAGTCGTATTACAATAACATACATCTAGTCAAAGGTAAAAAAAATAATGTTATTTATCTAATAAAAAATAAGAGCGTAAAATATACGCAAGATTGGACTATATATATTCTATCATAGGTAAAAGTGAAGAATATACACAAAAAGAGCACTATGTGTGAAGTAAGAAACTCTATACACATAGTAGCCTTAAAAAAAAGGAACAAAATCCCCCCATTCTTCCTCGAAATTCACTTTCTAGACTTCATTGTTAGTACAATAAAAAATCCTAATAGTGTCAATTCGTCCTTCCTGCCTTCCTGGACTTTACTCCATTTCCCCATGATTATAGGTAAATCTGTAACTAATCTATTGATATTCTTTATTGTTTTGATGTATGAGGGAAACACACACACATATATGTATATATTTGCTCAATTTTGTCCTAAAGTTTGCCCCTTTTGCTCTTTTCAGTTTGATTTTCATGCTATTTTTTTTTTATAAACTGTTTTTGTAAAATCTAACATCAGTTTTAAGTTCATCTTTTAGTATGTTCAGGAACACCTTAAGAGAGAATGATTTGGCTAGTTTGTGATCCTTGTTTACAAATTCTTGATGATATATCTGTTTTTGTTTTTCTTAAAAGTATAAAATCATTTTTTAAATTTCTCTAAATAGTAAAAGGCTAGATTGCTTATTCTTGATTAAGGTTGAAGACTTGAAGAGTCAATGCCTTATAAATAAAACACTAATAAAAGTTATTCAAAATTTGATTTACTTTTTTTTTTAAATTACTTTTTCTTTTCCATTAGAGTTATGCTATAATTACATAGGTTTCTTAGGATTTTTGAATTTTAAAACTAGTAAAATTGTTAATTTGATGTTCTAAATCTAGAAAAGAAAATTTCTTATGTTTATTTATTTTATTACTTAAAATAAAAATATTTTAGTAATAGCAAATTGGTACTAGATGAAAATATTCACTATTTTTCTTTGTAGGGCGAGCTCTATCAAACAAAGAGAAATCTGAAACAATAGGTAGGAATAAACTGTCATGTCCGACAAACTTTTGAGTTCAAATCACGATCATCTTCATCGAAAATCTAACAAAGATAACAAGAAGTCAACTCTCAGATTTTGAGGATTCCAGAAGTACGATAAATAACCAATAATTTAGGAAAAAATGAGTTAAAACACTACAAACATGCATTTCGAGATATTCCAAATATGGGAAACTTCGTATCAAGCAAAGAGCATATGAAAGCTTATATGATTCCACCAATAAAATATCGGGCAGGTAAAATCGTTTGACATTGTTAGGATTAAATGGAAACCTTGTTGGTGCTTCATATTCTTCTTCAGAGTGAAGAAGGATATGAAGCACCAACAAAGCTTCCCTTTAATTCTGATAGTGTCAAATGATTTTACCTACCTAACCTTTTGTTGGTGGAATCAGATAAGTGTTCATGTGTTCTTTGCTTGATAAGAAGTTTCCCATATTTGAAATATTTCGATATGTAGGTTTGTAGTGCTTTTAGTCTTTTTTTCCTTATAGGGGTTATTTGTCGTACTTTTTTGGTTTCTCAATAATCTGAGAGTTGACTTTGTGTTGTCTTTCTTAGGTTTTCAATGAAGATGATATATAGTGATACTGAAGAATTACTTGAACTCGAAATTTTGCGGACATGACATTTGATCACCACGAGGAAGTTAAGCACAAAAATTTTATAGGAAGAATGTTTGAGATGTAATTTATCAAGCTTTTGTTAGCCAATTCACCGGTGTTAGAGAGAATGCTAATATATGTATGAAATAATAGTTGATTGATTTCTTTCATCTCTTACTGCGCAATTGTCTTATTTTAACTAACTAATAATTTGTCATTTATGTGAGCATAAAGAAAAAGAGAAGGTACAATTAATTTTGTGCTTGTTTTCTTCTCTTTTAATTTGGTGGTTATTTTTCTATATTGTATGAATAATGAGAATATGGCTCTAATTGGATATATTTAATTCTAAATTCTTCGTTAGTTAATTACAACCACATGAAAATACCTTTTATATATGTTGCTATGCATAAAGCAGTGGTAATGGCACATATTACAGATAAATATATGTTACATTGAAAATTAATATACTGACACAGGTTATGTCAACATTAAATAATTTAAATTTGAATTTTACAAAATAATGATAAATTATAGTGATATAAATATATTTACTTAAAAATTTATTACTAATTAATCGGATATTTTTTTCTAAAATTATAGATATTGAAATGCGCGATCCAATAAACTTTTGGTGTTTATTTTGAGTTTATAATCAAATACTATATCATAAAATTTTCATAAATTCCATAAGCAAATTAAATAAATATAGTAATGTTACCTTCCTAAATGTGATGATACTTCAATATTCTCCTTAATAAATGCATTTCCATTAGAAATTATTATTGAAAGAGTGCTTAATATTACCTTCAATTAAAGTTGTTATTTTTAACATTTGCGCTTCATCCCATAAGTAGGGACTGAGTCAATGCGTTAGTTACCGAGCTGAGTAATTTTAGTTTTAAACCTTAAATTTTTAATATTAAATAAATTTATTTAATATGTATAAAATTATTTATTTAGAAATAAAAGTACATTTATTATGTTATTTTCTGACATGTATGATTTTATCCCTGAACTTGTGTTTATTAGCATGTGTTTTTTTTTTTTAATTTTTTAAAATTAATTCTCTGATTGATCTGTGTCTGTTTTGTGAAGTTGTCTTCATAAGCCAACTACCAATGTGTGGTATAGTTTCCTTTTCTGAATGATAATATATATATATATATATATATATATATAAAAAGTAAGATTTGACCTATATATAATGTAATTTTTCAACGAAAGGTGCTCAACCTACTGTAGTTGCACAAGAATTTCGAAGGTGGACTTCTGAGAATATGCTTACATGTACCCTCAACAAGGTTGTAGGGCCGTACAAGATGTTGAAAGGCATGAAGGAGGATGTGTCCACTCTTAGCTAGACCGTCACCTCTTATTCAGTTTCGATCAAACAGTTGGAAACTCAGATGAGTCATATCTCATCCCAGCTAAATCCAAGATAACAAGGGGGTTTGCCTAGTGATACCATGGCTAACCCCAAGAATGAGGTTTGAAAGTGGACTGCGCCATGCCGTGACGTTAACTACGGCGCTGTTGGGAGACAACCCAAAACCCTTTAATTTGTTTTTAGTTATTAATAAAATAATGGGAAAATGCATAAGTACTCCCTGAACCTATGCTTGAAATCTCAGAGACACACTTCTACTATACTAAGGTCCTATTACCCTCCCCCCCCAAACTTATTTTATAAATAATTTTTTACCCCTTTTTGACCTACGTGGCACTAGTTTGAAAAAAATATCAACACACACTGAGCCCACAAGATAGTGTCACGTAGGACGAAAAAGGGTAGAAAATTATTTATAAAATAAGTTCAGGGGGGTAATAGGACCTTAGTATAGTATAAATGTGTCTCTGGAATTTCGGACATAGGTTGAGGGGGTACTTGTGCATTATCCCTAAAATAAATAGTGTGATTGTTTGTACAGAATGGAAGTAGGGAAGTGATAGAAAAAGTGCGTGCATGCAGAAAAAGGTACGGTAGGCGAACTGCCGACCTGTTCGGCGAACCTGACCTCCCTCGCCATTTGACTCAAGGTATTTTCAGCTTGGATAATTTACAACTCGGCAGTTTGTAGAGAATTAATGGTGCACTGCCAACATGTTGACGATCTCGATGAAGACCGTCGTTGGGAATCTCAAATTAATGGTGCACCGCCACAAATTGATCTCATTTAGGGCTTTATTTTGATAGAAGTAGTGCTCAAATGCTTATTTATTCTCAATATCTAATGAAAACTCTTATGTTTTAGGTAGTTGAAGTTTTAGTGCAAGCATGTACACTTACGCGCAAAAGGAAACAAAAAGGATGAAATGAACATGAAAGTTGAAGCTTGAGCGCTGCCAAGTGCAGTTGGCTGCCAAGAGAGGGTTTTGGTAGACTTGAAGAAAGAATGTTTTCATCTTCCCCTAAGTTGAAAGTGAGTCTTCTATATCTTTTTCCTTTGCTTAAATCAATGTTTAATTTCTTATACCCATTTGATTTCATTATCATTTTAGGTGTATTTTTTTTATTGCTTGATGTGTGGCTAAAAACCCCATTCTTGGGGTGTGATTTAGCAAATATGAGTTGATATTATTGTTGGGTCTTGCTTGCTGATGGGTTAGCTGTATTTTAATGGTGATTTCACCTAGTGATTGTGATTTAACTTAATCAGTTTGTAGTTGCAAATACAAAGTCACTCATGTTTTCGGCTTGCCCGAGAGGGAGGTCGCGAAATCAAAACCGCTAGACTGATGACCTAAGGAGTAGGTCGACATGAGGTTCAACCCGAGAGGGTGATCCCTAGCCCCATATCATAACACTCAGCTCGAGAGAGTAAGTAGGGTAAGGTGTAGACTGACCTTCATGTGGCAAATGGGTGTTCGAGAGGAACACATTCGAAACGGGGTAAGTTGCCCGAGAGTGAACTTATTTCCACGTAAAGTTTAGCCCAATCATTATTATCTTGCAAATTTCCTATCGAAAATATGTACCAACGACTTATCTCAACTTGTATTGCGGTCACCCCAAGAACCTTTTTCCATACTTGAATTTTCCTCAATTTTTACTCTTTTTATTACACTTGTGACAAAGCCCCCCATCACACACACATAGTGTTTGTTTTCTCTAAGATCACTGGATGCCGTGACACCCCCACGGGTATCCATAGATCCCCTTTCTTATAATTAAAGTTTTCAAAGTAGAAAGTTTTTCATTTTGAAATAACTTAATTTTCAAGGAGATTTAACACAACTCTTAGAGAACAACTCTGTATACATACACTTAGTTAATTTATTGAATCTGTATTAATTTTTAATTAGTAGAGCAACATATCTATGATATTTAGAATTTAAATAACTTTATATCTTTTGTTACATTAAGAAATGAATAAAAATACTTTTGAATAATTTTTGTTATAATAGTCAAATCATATTATTTGTCAAATATTGTTATAGATGTAGAACAATCGATCGTTATAAAATTCACAAAAGTGTTGAAACAAACAAGATTGTCACTGTGAAGTCTGATTATTGTAGTTTGGTTATTTAGAGATATTTTAGTTTGTGATGACTAGTTTTTTTTTTGGAGAGATCCCAAGATAAGATCTTGATTGATATTACATTCAGATTTTTATAGGTATTGTCTTGTTTATGTGAAGGAATTCATTTATAAGGTAGCGTTATTGAATATTAAGAGAATAGAGGCAAAACCGTTGAAAACAGTTTTGGTGTTACAAAGGACAATTATATACTTATTTGGAGTTTCGCCTCGAGCTTAGTGAAAAGTTTTGAAATAAATATTTATGTACAGAGGTAGGTCATAGTTTTTACTCTCTTGAATAAATAGTTATTCACCTAAAATACTTAAGTTAATTTATTTTCAGTAGTTTTTTTAAAGAAATGTACAGATATTGCCCTCAAAAAGTGTGGACAACAAATCTAATGAACTAATAAGTTGATTAACACTAATATATTTCTAATCGTGCACTGTTAGGTTCTATTTGAAATAAGAGCATAGGGTTTAACTAAGATGAAGTGTTTACGAGGTCAACTTAAATTAACACTAATTATATTTGTGATAAAACATAAGTACACCTCTTAGATTATGACCAAAATTACAGAGACACATCTTAACTAAATTAAGATCCATTATCCCCTCCCTCGAATTTAGTTATTCGTAATTTTATACATCTTTTAGCTTACGTAGCACACCTCGTGACTCCACATAGTTGAGACGTGTGTGAGATATTTGAATTCCATATAAGCCAAAAAGGTGTACAAAATTATTTAAAAAATGGGCTTGGGGGGGGGGGGGGAGGAGGGGGAGGGGTAATAGGAACTTATTTTAATTTAGGTGTGTCTCTCAAATTTCGGTCATACTCTAGGGAAAACTTGTGCCTTATCCCCATTCTATATCTAATTATGCTCAATTATATTGGTGCATTACAACATTATGAAATGAAAAAAAATAGGTTTTTGAATAATTTTTGCTAAATCAATCAAATCATATTTAAATGTTGAATATGATTATAAGAGTAAAACAACTGATCACTACAAAATTTAAAAAAGTGTCTAAACAAATAAGTTTGTTATACAGAAGTCTGATTGTTGTAGTTTGGTTATTTAGGGCATCTTCAACCCTACCCTCTATTTTACTCTCTAAATATAAATTTCTCTATTTTTTCAAACAATCAACTCCAATCCAATTCTCTATTTTACTCTTTAAAAAAGAATCTTTTTCTTTCTCCTCAATATTATATTATTATTTTTATTTCATTTTTATTTTCTTATTTCATAATATCAATCATTCCTTCTTTTCACAAATAATTACCCTATAATCTTTATAATCTTCGTGTAAAATAATTTTTATTCTTTTCAATTTTTTCATTAAATAAAAAATTATATTTTATTCTAAATTTTTAAATAAAATAAATTACAGCAAATATTATGCATAATACATACTAACAAACAATTCAAATAAAAGTGAAATTATATATATATATATATATATATATATATATATATATATATATATATATATATATATACGCACACACAATAAATAATGCACTATTGTAAAATTTAATTTTAAATTTTACATAAATACTTAACTTTCAAGACTATTATGTTGCTCCCATAATGCTTTATTAATGCATTACGGCGTTCAAAATGAGTAATTTTTTATCCATTTTTTTATGTATATCTAAAAATTGTTTAAATTAACAATTTCATCTTGTATCCAATTATTTCGTGTACTAATTTACTTTCCCTATTCCATTTTGAACTATTGCAAAAAATATTTCATGCTCATTAAAAAATGTTGTTTAGTAATTTATCACTATAACATAAAAGTAGATTGTTTGAATTATCATGTAGATTTTGTGTATTTTTCATAGTGAAAAATAATTATGATTTTAAATTAAATATTTAAAGTGACAATTTTTTAAAAAAATTAAAAAATTCGTGATGAAAATAGTATACTTATCAATAGTATGTTTTTTTAGATGATATATTACTTAGATAATAATTCAACTATTAAAAAGTTAATTAATAGTCTCATATAATATAAATAATATTAAAATAATTTGAAATTACATATTTTAAATGATTATTTTTTAGAAAAAATAGAAAATTATTAATTTGGATAAAATAGTAACTAGTCAATAATATGTTTTTAGATGTTATATTAAATTAGACAATTAATTACAAATAATAAGACTTAATTAATGATATAATGGAAATAATGTTAAAAATATCAAAAAGTAAAATAGAGAGGTGAATAGTAATTCTCCAAATTTGGAGAACTACTATTCACCTCTCTATAAATGGAGGATAGAGGATAGAGAGTAAAATGAAGAGGGGTTAGAGAACCCATTCTCTATTTTACTCTCTAAATATAGAAAATAGAGAGTAAAATAGAGGTTGGTTGGAGATGGTCTAAAAGGGTATTTTATTTTGTGATAATCTGTTTTCTTGAAGGAGTTCCAAGATAAGATCTTGATTGATATTACATTCAGATTGTAGTAGATATTATCTTGTTTATATTAAGGAATTCATTTATAAAGTAGCTTCATTTAATATAAAGAGAATGAGTAGAGACAAAACTACTGGAAACAGTTCTTTAGGTATTACAAAGGCTGCTATAATCTTATTTGGAGTTTGGCCTCGAGTTCAGTGAAAAGTTTCGAAATAGTCATATATAAATTGGTCATATATTTTAATCTCTTGAGTAAAAAAAATTTCACGTAAAATACTTATGTTGGCTTATTTTTTGCAATTTATTTAAGGAATGCAAAGATATTACACTAGAAAGTGCGGATGACAAATCTAATAGACTATTAAGTTAATTAACACTAATTATATTTTTAACCATGCTCCATTAGGTTCTGTTAGAAATAAGATTATTGTGCTTAACTAAATCATCAGAGGAGAAAAATATAATGTGAATTTCACATATGCTTGATGAGGACCGAGGCATTGGCCAAGATGCTGTCAGGGTAGCTTGCGACCAGTAGCTCTATGGAGTGTGTCCTTGTCGTGGACTTGATCCAGCCATGAGAAAAAAGTGTCTCCGCGTCGCGTACCTCATCGCTGACCCTTATGTCCCAAAAATTATTTTTCAGAAACTGTGGGAACACCTCGGCGACGCGGACTTGTTCCCCGATGATAATTCCGAAAGAGAAAGTTGAGTTTGACTTAATTAAAAAGGTCCAACTAATGTATGGGTGTTTTGGATATTTTGGGGGTGTATTATATACTGATTTTAGGTCATTGTAACTCATTCCCCTATCAAAAACCTAAACCCTCAATCAGATTAAAAAATTCCAAAACCCTTAAAAGTTCTTCTCTTCCAAAATTCTCTCAAGTCACCATTGAAGGTCAAGGTCTTGGAGCTTGCCAGAAAGGATGATTTCAACTGATTTCTTCTCAATTTTCGTTGGGTTCTTGAAGAATAGGGTGTGAGAGTTCTTTATCTAAGGCTTGCTATCACCTGAGAGCCATATTTCAAAGTGATTTCAAAGTGTTCAAAGTTTATGGATAAGTTCAATTTTTACTCTAACTTAGGGGTTGTTGCATGAAACGATTTCAAATCATTAGATATGATATTATTGATGTTAAATTGATGTTTTCCAATAAAAAACTCCATGAACCCTTGATCTTCTCAAATCCCTAAATTTGGCTTATGAAGTGGGTCCATTTTTATGATCTTATATTGATGGAATTGTGATTATAATGAGTTGTATAGTTGATTTCTATTGTTAATTATGCTATTATATTGTGAATTGTTGGATATGTTAAGGAATGGTGATTTTTGTTATGTGAGGAGGTAAGTTGACCTAATTCCCTTACTAAAGTAGAATTGATATAGAATTGCTCTTGTGTGGTATGGTCCACTTATGGTGGCGGTGTTTACTTCTTGTTCTTATTATGATCATGACCTTGTCAACATTATTATGTAAATTTTAGTAGTATCATGTTATGATATATGTGAAGGTATAATGTGAAGTTGGTTATGTGAAGTAATGTGACTATGTGCAAGGTGTTATGACATACAAGAATGTATAAAGTGAAGTTATTATGTGATATATGGGTGATCTTGTGTAATATTCATAGTGTGTAGGTGTTCATGTGATATTGAGGTGATCTTGTATAAATCTATGTGATATTGTGAATGAAAGCATGTTCTTCTAAATGTTGGTATGTGATGATGATAGACTATGAAGGGTTTCTATATGTTGATATGTTGTCTTGTTTAGGTAGACCTAGCTGTCCGTACTTGATACATGAAAGTTATGTGAATGTGATCTCTTGACTTGGTAGGCTTAGGAACCCTTGTCATGAATTTTTCAATGAATGAAAGTCTAAGATCGGTAGACCTAAAGTAGGTACCCTTCTATGAAAGATTAATGTGAAACCTTGAATATGAAAAAAAGGTACAGAATGTGAAACCTTGAATACGAAAAGAAGATCAATAAAAAAACCTTGAAGTGGTAGAACAAAATGGTTCCTCCTTCTTGAGTGGAATGATGGACTTAGAGGTAGGTTGGTTGGAACGATATGAAACCATCTTTAAGAAAATCATAAGATCTATCCAAATGAACCTTGATCGGCAGTCCTTGTGGACCCCTTCTTGGAAATGGTATTATGAGTTGGTAGGGCTTAGTGATGGTACCTTCTCTAATACACTAATATGAATGAACTTACTCTATGAGAACCAAGGCAAAGCACCGAGTGGATATGCTTAAGGTAGTACCTCTACTTGGAGTGTGAGACTAGATTACAAAGAAGCCTTTTGATATCACCTAAACCATGTGTCAACATGGGATGTGTCCTAGTTCTACCCTTGATAAGTAGAACACCCTCCACGGGGTAGGGTAGACTCTGGATTCCATACCTAGCTAGGATGGTCTATGTCGGTTAATGCCGATTCTCATCATGTGGGATATGCACTCTAGTTGTTGGATAGGTTCTACAACGTGTAGGTAGTGAAATGAGACGCTATCTACACATGGCACGAGTAGGCTTTGAAGATGCTAAATTGAGTTCCCTAGGTCTTCCAAGACCATTATGTGAAATCCCCTAATTGTATGATTGACTTCTAAATGACTTATGTAATGTATGTTCTCCTAATGATAGTATGTTGATAGAAAAGTTCTTATCTAGGGTGACTTTAAGAATCACTTAAGTGTGCTTGAAGAGGGTGTATGGGCGGTCTCTTCATGTCTTACTTATGTGGGTCTTAAAGTAAGCTTAGGTAGAGATTCTAAATGATGAAAAGGCTTACTTGTTGAATATGAAATTAAGTCATATATGTTGATGTTAGTTTAATATGTGTTATATGTGATTGTTGACTTGTGTTGTGTCTCTTAAACTCTTATGATGAAGGTTTTTATCGAAATGTCATGAAAGCATGTTTCCATACTAAATGTCTTTTTTTGCATGGTTTTTGCATGACTTCCATACTAAGTGTTTAATGTGCTAACCCCTTCTTTTTGCCTTTTTGACTAAAGTGCAGGGATTGGAAATGTGGTATGTATGGAGGTTGATTAGGTTTCTAAGTGGTTAAAGATGAAGACTTGGTGAGTCCTTATAGATTCAAGGATAGTACCCTACATGTCCCCTTATGTCGTTTAGTCTTTGTTTACCTTGTGTGTGGATTGGTCTCAATGTTGTACTCTAAAGTATTAGATGGTTTATGAGACAAACATATTGTAAAGTTAGATGTTTTAAAAGTCTTCCGCTTGCTTATTAATGAAAGTATCTTCGTGTGTGAAGAAAGTTTAAAATTTATACTTATTTTTTAGTACCTTATGCAATGAAAGATCCACGTGGCTTGTATGAGACCTCCGAGAGATCGAATATGCTGTGTCGCGACTTGGGGGTGCTATCGGATCGTGACAGATATAGATGAGAAAAACTTTGCAATGTGTAAATTAAGTTTTTATTTATTTATTTTCTATTAAAGAGATAAGGTTATATGGTACTAGTGTTATGGAGACATAATAAAATTTAGTGAATTTATCGGAATGTACACAAGCCATATAAGAGTTTACAATCATAAAAAAGATTATGAAAAGTACAATTTATTTTTGTTCCATCAATCATGTCAACACAAAAAGCAAATCATAAAAGAACTAAATGACACTATTTTTTTTTTATTTCATTACTACTATTATTGTCCGCGTGTAATGACTCGAATAATTTTGAACGATTTGATAACTACAACTACTTAATTGATGAATATTTATTAAATAATTAAGGGATAATGCACAAGTACCCCCTTAACCTATGCGCGAAATCCTAGAGACACACTTATACTATAATAAGGTCCTATTACCCCCCTAGACATATTTTGTAAATAATTTTCTACCCCTTTTCGTCCTACGTGGCACTATCTTGTGGGTCCAGCGTGTGTTGATATTTTTTTTCAAACTAGTGACACGTAGGCCGAAAAGGGGTAGAAAATTATTTATAAAATTAGTTCAGGGGGGTAATAGGATCTTAGTATAGTATAAGTGTGTCTCTGAGATTGAAGGCATAGGTAGAGGGGGTACTGAGACATCATCCCAATAATTAATTTAGTTAGTGATTAATGAATTAAATCCATAACTTAGTTAATACCCTGTACCATTTGACCCACTTATTAAAATAAATTGAAGAATGTTATAATTTCTTAAATATAACAGACGATCCAATTTTGGCTGTTTAGGTAACACCAATTATGCTTGGAAAAAAAAGACGTGAATGTTAGAAAGAGAGTAGCAAAATAAATTAGTGTAGTCTTTCGAATTTTATATAGCTATATATTTAGATTGAAATAGATTGACATATTATGATGTTTATGTTGTTTGGTTGGAAAGAAAGTAAATTGTTGATTTCAATTTGAAATTTCAATGAACTTGTTGACATTTTTTGGACCTAAGGGGAACAAGGACTTGTGTGGTCGATCACTCGTCAATAATTGGAAATTATGAGTAGTTAATCATTAATAATGATGAGAAAAGACATAAAGTTACCATTGAAGTTGTTTAGATTTTTTAAAAAGACACCTTAACTTTGTGAACGTTCTATTACCTCACAAAAGTATTAAATACATTTATAAATAGACCATTTTTACCAATATCAGCATCTATGAAGGTGTGCGTGATGTTCACTCCCTTTGACCCATTTTAATTAAATTTAAATATTATTAAGAGTAATCTTGTTGAAGAAATCATAATACTAGATCTAATCACATTTCAAAGCAAGTTTGATTAAAAAATCAGATGAATAACAGCAACAAGTTCTGATTGTGCATTATAAGCGAGAGATGTTGATGGCTCTGCCATTCGATACAAAGCCAACAACGACAGATGGAAGAAATTTTCCGGTCACCCGAGCTAAGAAAATGGAATCTAAACACTCATCTGAATATGAGAAGAATAATCAATTCGCGACATTGAATACATCGTCTATTTCCTTCATTAATGAACACCAACGAAGAGATGAATTTATACGTTTTTCAACTCCGGCGGCGGTTGAAGCCGATAGACCCATCACCATTAGAAAAATAAAGATATGTCAGGGTTACTATATCCTTTTATGTTCGACTTTTGCAGATGAAGGTGCAATTCACGGATGAATTTAATAGCAGACATCAAAATAAACTCAAATTTCCGGGGAAGAAGGTGTATTTTATAATTTAATTAATTAATAGAGAAATTAAATGAAATGTGGAATCTTTTAGTTGGTTTTGGGAAGCAAATTGTTACACTCATGCGCGTCAGTTGTGTGTTCACAAAACATTTGAAAAAATGGATCAAAATGGTCTATTTACAAAGGTATTTAATATTTTTGTGGGGTAATAGGACATTCACAAAGTTAGGGTGTCTTTGTAAAAATTTGAAACAATTTCAGTGTTGACTTTATGTATTTTCTCTAATAATGATAGATAACTTGGATGTAAATATGGTTCAAGATTTCGGTAAGGTTACTAGTTATTTGTTAGTTTTAATTTTGGAATTTTTCTTAGATTCATCGTACCATTATTCAAGTTTTGATATATTGAGATGGGTAATCAAATAATAAGTGTATTGTATATATGATATCATTAAAATTATGATACTTGGAGGATTATGATTTAATCATAGGCTTGATATTTGAGAAATATGAGAGTTGGCAAATTAATTGACATCACGATTAAAAGCTTGATTATAGATTTGGATGAGTTTATGGGTCTAGGCTAGAAATAGTGTAATATGAGTGTTATTAGTTTCAAAATCTTATTATGATTATTTTTTTAATAGATTTTATTGATTTGGAAGTTCAATGAAAGAGGAAGGCTCAAGTCCGGATCAATTGCTCGATTGTTTGAGACGAGTGAATTTCTAAACCTTGTTAAGTGTATAGAATCGTGTATATTCTTTTGGTATGTGTTGGGAAGTAATGGGACTTGATGATGTGTTGACTTGTCCATATTAAATAATTCTAATAATAAAAAAGAGGTAATAGAAGACAATGTGATTAATTATTGGTGTGATGTGTTAAGAATGATTTGAAAGACTTATTGATTCATAATTGATGTTGTATTACGATTATGTTGTTGTAAATTATGCATTATTACAAAAATGTTCATCTCTACATTATTTGTGTGAACATGTCATTTGTATTGTTCTGAGACATGGTTGTGACAAGTGTTATGTGAATTGAGAAAGAATAAGAAATTTAAGACGATGTACCATTTCAAAGGACGTATCGCGCGCCGCGATGGATATTATATTTAGAGGGATGTGTCGCACGCTGCGACAGATTCTATTATCGAGGTACGTGTCACGCGCCGCAACATATATTTTATTATTGAGGGTCGTGTTGCATGCCGTGATAAATGATGGACAAATATGTCTCCCATGGGTCCTGGACCGAAAGACAACGGGTGTGTATCGTTAGTTCATACATGCATCGCTATACTTGGTATTGAACATCTTTATCATTGGTGGACTTGATCTTGTGTGTTGCTAATCATGTGAGTGAGTTTTTGTAGAACTTTTAATCGTTGAATATTGATTTTGTTGTTGAGAATATGTAATTGTTAGAGTGTTGTTGTTGAGCTGTGTGTTATGTAAATTGTGAACTGTTAGATTAGACTGGTTTTATGCAGGTTGTAATTATGGAGGTTTGGTTGGGGTGGTAAGGAGTATTGTATGCCCTTAACTTGTGTTTAGAAGTTTACTTGATGAGTACCGTGTGGTTTGGTACTCACCCCTTGTTTCTGCATTTTTGTAGGTTACTAGCCTGAACCTTTGTCATACTTTCTCTTCTTTTCTTGTCCGAGGTTTCTTGTGGAGGCTTGTGAGGTAGTTGTTTGTCATCTCAACAGACCTCCTTTCTCCTTATTTATGATCTTGTTTTATTCTAAAAACATTGTCATTTGATATCGTTATTTTAGTTCAATTTTGTTATAGCACATGAGACTTGTGCACGTTATAACCAAATTTTTTAGGATATATTTCAGTCGATTATGAATTTCCTCATTATATTATAGTATTACACTTTTATTCTCGCTTTGCTTTCACATTTTTCGTAATGATTGAGTTTTATACTGACTTATCTTGGTGGGATAAGACGAGTACCATTACATCCTTTTTTGGGTTATAACACCCGCTTCACACGATCTTAAATAATAAAATTAGATTATATTATTATTGAATAATAGTGTCAAAAAAAATTAAATTCATTATTAATTTATAATTTAATAATTAATTATCTTTTCACAACCTTTCTAATATTCTATAGAAATTTCTTTAGTAGAAATCATTTTTAAAAAAATATTTTTCACTTCATTTAATACTTTTCGACCATATATGGAAAAAAATGTTTCAATTAAAATTTTAAAAGTAAATGAAAAGAGCAAAATATTGGTAATATATTAATTAATGAGCATGTAAACTTAAGATATCAAAAGTATTATTCTTCCTTCCTCTAAAATTTACTTTTTTCTTAATGTAAGTTGTTTATAATTTTGTTTATATAAAAAGAAAAACAAGAAATCAAATAAAGAAAAATTAAATAAATGTACAATTATTAATGAGATCAAATTTCCCAGTATCTTTACGTTTTTGGCACTTGCTATATAATCATTTAATTTTCTATTTAACAACAATATTTCAGATATTATATGAATAAAGAAGAAGAGAGAAGGTATACAACTTGTAATATTATTGATGGTACACAATCAAATCATAAAAATAATAGTACCAAATTATTTTGTTATGTTTCATGAATTTAATACAAATTATTATGATTATGACCATTACAAAATAAGTGTTTTATATATAGGAATATTAAATGAAAAATATATAAATATTAATTCATTAGAGGCAAAAATAAATAAAATAAAATAAAAAGAGGTTTTTGCTATTGAATGAGAAATGACCATTAATAAAATGAAAAGAGTTTTTTGGTAAATGGAAAATGACCATAAATTATATTACATCAACAATATATCTAGTCAAAGGTCAAATAAAGATTGAATGTGTATACATTTAGTCAAAGATAAAAGTGTAAAATGTACCAAATCATTAGTCGTATTACAACAATAATAATAAATCTAGTCAAAAGTCAAGAAAGAATTAAATGTCTATATACCTAATAAAAAATAGGAGCGTAAAATATACGCAAGATTTGACTATATATACCCAGTCATATACATAAGTATAGAATGTACACTCACAGAGTATTATGTGTGACGTTAGAAACTCAACACATAGTAGTCTTAAAAAAAGGAACAAAACTTTTCCCATTCTTTCTCGAAATTCATTTTCTAGATTTCATTGTCAGTACAATAAAAAAAACTAATAGTTTCCATTTGTTCTTCTTGCCTTCCTGGACTCCTCTCCATTTTGCCCATGACTATAGGTAAATCTAACTAATCTATTGATATTCTTTATTATTTTATGTATGGGGTAATATATTTGCTCAATTTTGTCCAAAAGTTCGCCCCTTTTGTTCTTTTCAATATGATTTTCATGATTTTGCTTTTCTATAAACTATTTTTGTGAATTCTAGCATCAGTTTAAATTTCTCTTTTAGTTTATTAAAAAATACTCTAAGAGGCAATGATCTGACTAGTTTGTCATTATTGGAGAATGTTTTGCAAATTCTTGATGATATACTCATGTAGAACTTGTCTGTTTTTTATAAAAGTATAAAATTATTTTCTCAATTTCTCTAAATAGTTAAAGGCTAAGTTGCTTATTCCAGATTAAGGTTGAAGAATTGAATAGTCCAAATTGTGCCCTATAATTAAAACACTCATAAAAGGTATTTAAAATTTTACTTTATTATTTTTTTTAAAAATCATTACTTTTTCTTTCGGGTCAACGTTATGCTGTAGTTACATAGGTTTCTTAGAATTTTTGAATTTTAATAGTAGTAAAATTATTGATTTGATATTCTAAATTCGGAAAAAGAAATTATTTTTTATGTTTATATATTTTATTACTTAAAATGAACATATCTTAGAAGAAGCAAATTGAAACAACATAAAAATATCTATTATTTTTCTTTGTAGGTTGAGATTTATGAAATAAAAAGAAATCTTAAACAAATGGCAGGCATATAATGTCATGTCCAACAAACTTTCGAGCTCAAGTAATTTTGCGGTATCAGTATTATATTCATAAAAACTCCAAGAAATATAACAAAAAGGCAACTCTCAGATTTTGAGTATTCAAAAAGTACGATAGATAACCAGTAATTAAGAAAAAAAGAGTTAAAACACTACAAATCTGTATTTCAAGATATTTCAAATATAGGAAGCTCCGTATCAAGCAAAGAACATATGAGAACTTATATGATTTCACCAACAAAATATCATACATATGTTTTTTGTTTGATGAGAGGCTTCCTATATTTAAAATATTTTGATATGCAAATTTTAGAACTTTAACTCCTTTTCTTCTTATATGGGTCATTTGTCGTATTTTTTTTGGTTCCTCAATAATCTAAGATTTGAATTGGTGTTATCTTTATCAGTTTTTCAATGAAGATGATATATAGTGATACTGAAGAATCAATTGAACTCGAAAGTTTATCGGACATGTCATTTCACCACCTCGAGGAAGTTAAGCTAGCCAATTTTATAGAAAGAATGTCTGAGATGCAATTTATCAAGATTTTCTTAGCGAACTCTAAGGTGTTTGAGAATGCTAATATATCGATAATTTCTTGATCGAAAACTTTTTGACACAAGAATAGAGTTTTTCACCGAGATCTTAATTTTTTCGTGTGCATCACCTAAATAAAAAATTATTTACATAGATTTAAGTAGATCTCAATCTTTTGCTTAGAAGTTTAAACTCAAAAGGGAGAAAGAAATGTTGATGTAGTATTATAACTCTCTATTCTGTAACAACTAATTCAGAACATGATCATTGCTTGAATGGATGTTTTAATGTATATTTACTCTTTCGGTTATCAAGTGTATATTTCTGAATTTAAAAAAGTAATCTTAAATCGTCCTTATTTAATTTCTAAAAATACCACAGAACCTTAAAAGATCATTTTACCCATTTCTTAACCTTCCCCGACTCCACTCAACTAAAAAGTCAAATTCTTTTTACATTTGGATCAATTCTGTAATATTTCCGATAAGAACAAGAAATAACTGATAATTTAGAAGTTTTTAATAATGAGTAACTTTCACATATAACAAACATAAAAATTATATTTGTATGTTATCGCTATAGTTTGCATAATTGCGCTCCATAGTAAACATAAATATGCATATTGCGTTATGCATATACAAAGAAAACAGTCGTATAATTCGCTATACATATACAAAGAAAGCAGTTGTATAATTCATTATATATATACAAAAGAAAGCAGTTGTATAATTTGTTTCGCGATACTTATACAAAAGATCAATTGTATAATATGTGTTTGGATAAAGCGAGAAAGACAGAAAGACAAAAGAAAACTGGGCAGGGGAAGATTATATTTGTATAATCATAAGTGTATAGGACAAAAATATATGTATTTGTATTTGTATACACAATTTTCTCTCGTTTTATATAAATACAAACGCAATTTATACATTTGTGTTTGTAATAAGGGAGAGAGGCGAGCGAGATCTGGGAGAGGGGAACGAAAATATATGTATATATATAAAAAATTCTCGTTTTATACAAACACAAACACATTTTATCATTTGTGTTAGTATAAAAGCGAGAGAGGTGAGCGAGACTGCCGAGATTCCACCAGGAGGAGAGGCGAAAATAACAATAGTTTGCTATGGGGTACAATTCAATCAAACTATTTTCATAGCATTTAATTTGAATTAATAGTTTGCTATTATATGTAATTTTTTCCCTTTAATAAATAGCTGGGGTAGCAGTACAAATAAAAAAGTCTAACACCTATAGTTTTGATAAGAAGCTCTATAAAACATGATGAATTTTTGACTATTATTAATTTAAATAGACAAGAATGCTTCAACTTACAAATCATTTCTTAACACCAATAAATGAGAAAAATAATGACAATAATAACTAAATATTATAATATGTTAAAATAGATCAATTTTTGTATTATTTTATTTTTACCTCTAATAATTTAATATTTATTTATTTTTATTTAATATTCCTACCTAGATAATATTTATTTTAGGATAGTCAAAATAATAATTATCATTGTTTGAATTCATGAAATATAACAAAATTATTGTGTACTCTTACTTTTCTAATTTATTGTGTGTTAATGCTATTTTTTAGAGTACAATTTAATATTATTCTATATGCAGAGAAAATCACATGTAGATTCTGAAGCAGTCCAATGTCCAAATATGCTTCTTCTTCTTTTTTTCCAAAGATTAAACGTATAATTATAAATTGGTATCTTGACGTTTAATATTAATTTTTTTCTAAATAGACGTTCTTTTTCCATTATTTTTTCCAGAATACATTTATTTCTCCTACAAATTTCTGGGTATTAATCTCAAAATAATTGTTAGAATTACTCAAAATAGTTTATGAAAAAGCAACATTTTAAGAAATGTCAAAGTTTTAGGTTATCATGATCAGAAAATTTTAGTAGCTATTTCAACAAATGTCGTAAGCATGATTTTTCTAAACGATTTCATAGTTTAAAGGACAAAAATGACTCAAGAAAAAAAATCAATAAAACTTTTTGAGATAAGTGTCAAAAACACACCTATACTGTACTTTTTTTTGAGTTTCATACCTAAACTATTGAAAGTTTGAGTTTCAGACGTAAACTATCACTTTTTAGTTTGAGAAACACACCTCTCTCTTTTATACCACTTGTTGACACCCAATTTTGGCCTAACATTTTAAGAATTCGTAATTTTGAAGTTTTATTTATTTAATAGCTTAGAATATTATTTTTTTATATTTTTAAATAAGTTTATCGATAACTATCTTTATTTATCAAAACTTAGAATTTTTTGTTAGTTAATTTTTAAAATTTCATTTCACATGTCATTAGTTACGTTCATTATATTATTTTAAAATTCATTTTATTTGTTACATTTGTTAATATTTATGTTGAATTTAGCACAATCTAAAATTTAGTCAAATACGAAAAAAAATAATTAAAATTTAGGGATTCTATTAATAATTTTGGGCCTACAATTTCAAGCCCACACATTTGGGCCCATTGTATTTTATTTATTTAGGTTAAAATTGGTGGTGAAATTTTTTTTCAAGAGAGGGTTGTAAATTTTCAGATCTGGATCCAAAAAATAATTTCACTAGTCTTTTCCGGTAACCCAAAACCCCACTCGTCTTTTCACCTTTTCCGGTGAAATAAGAAACCACTAAATCACCACCAACCCTCAACCCTAATTCCCTCAATCTCTTTTCACGCGAAACGCCATCTTCCAGACCACAGTAGCTCAACACCATCAGAACCCACCAGCGGAAAACCAAAGAGGCCATTAAAGGCGAGCTCGAAGCTCAACCATTTTCAGCGCGAGCTATAAGCTCCAAACAAAAGCAAACCAGACCCCTATTCTCTCTTTTTTGGCCGTAAAACCGAACAGATCTCAACTCAACAAGGCAGAGAGTTTTTAGCTCCGGCGAAGAGCTCAAAGCTCCGATGAACCGGAACTAAACAACAAATCAGTCCCTTCACTCTCCCCTTTCACGATGTTTTCCTTTATTTTGCAGGTATCCCATCATCTGCGTGACTCCATCTCCGGTGACGTAATAACAAGCAAGATCAGGCCAACAACAGCGTACAAACAACATCAACAATTGGGTATAAGCTTTCACTTCAAAATCTAATTAAAGTTGAGTTTATTTTACTTTGTTTTTGCTGTTTTTGATGCTATTTTTAGTTGTGTTTAGATGATTTAATTTTTCCGTTTAGATTTGGCAGGAAGCTCAAACTTTGGCCACTTTATTTCCAACATTGCTGCTTAAATTTAGCACTAATTGCATCTATTTGCTGCTGTTGAATATTTTTAGTTTTGGTAACTATTTTAATTTTTTGCATTTTGGGTATATTTTAAATTTCTATTGCTATTTTGTTGATAACTGTTTCGTTACTATTATTTTTATTTTATTTGCTACTGTTAGCTTGGGATTTTGAGATATATTTTGATTTATTTCCATTTTTAGTGTTTGTCTTACTTAAATAGTTAAGAGACGATGTTTGGTTAGATTAACTTTTTATGATGTAGTATTTTTTTTTAATTTTATATTTTTTTTTAGTTGTTGTAGCAGTTCACTTTATTTATTTCTAGTTGTTGCCAGGTTTATCTCATAATATTATATCATTGCCTTTTTGTGCATTTTCAATTATGTGGATACTTTTATGTTTTGAGTTGTGACCAGATTACATTCTTGTTGCATCTAATCACTATTATTTTCAATTAGCTTTTCTTATTGACATTTTTATATCGATGTTATAATCATTATTATTTTCAATTAGCTTTTCTTATTGACATTTTTATATCGATATTATATTTTATATGTTGAAATGGCCAATGATAAAATCTCTCCGTCGGTTTTGGAGGCCTACCTAATATTAAAAGACGGAAATTTTTAGTTTAAGTTTATATTACTTGTTTGTTAATATGTTGAAAATGGCCAATGAAAAATCTATCCGTCGCGTTTAGAGGCCTTTCCATTTTAAAAAGACGGAATTTTAATTTAAGTTTATATATTTTATATGTTGAAATTGGCCAATGACAAAACTCTCCGTCGGTTTTGGAGGCCTACGTAATATTAAAAGACGGAAATTTTTAGTTCAAGTTTTAATGCTTGTTATTGTTTAGATTTATTCCATTTTTTCATTTATTGTTATTGTCTTCAATTGATCCGGATATATTTAGTTGGTGAATATGCTTAGTTATTATTATTAATTATTTATTTTATTATTTAATCCTTGCAGTGAATAATAATGTTGTTCATTTTAAAGTGATTTTAGTTAATGATGATGCCCATTTGTTTTGTTGTTGCAAGGTCAATTCACTTTTATTATTTCAATATATTATCATTATTATTATTGAGCTGTAAATTTAATGACATTATATTCCTTTGTTGATTAGTTTGACGATCAAAATATATTTGCTTATTTTATTTGTTTCTTCTAGCGTTTTATATATTCAATTTGTCATTGTCAATAATGTTAGTTGTCTTTACTGTTCATGTTAATTTGACCAACTATTTGAATTCTTTTGAGGGGTCTCACATGAAATATCACATTATAAGGTTATTTCCTTCAATAATAGTTATTATTTTTAAGTTGTAGTTTTGTCTTGGATTGTTTTAGAGATATTTGGTTACTTGTTAATTTTATTTAATTGTTAAGAAACAAATTAAATGGCCAATGAAAAAATCTCTCCGTCGGTTTTTGAGGCCTCCCTATTTTAAAAAGACGGAATTTTAATTTAAGTTTATATATTTATATGTTGAAATTGGCCGATGAAGAAATTACCGTCGATTTCCAAGGCCTCCAATGTTAATAAGACGGATATTTTTTTTTAAGTTATTATTTTATATATTTAATTTTATTTATATTTATTTATTACTAACACTTTTACTAAGTGTGTTTACGGTACCCAAGACTTGCTTCCTTGAAGCTATTCGAAAGGAGTTCGAATTATATTTTTAATTAATTATTTTGTATATATCGATGTTAGATAAACCTTAGGTCGATATTATTATTTATTTTTATTGCGTATATTGCATGTTATTATATTTGTACATTATTTTTTTTCCTCCTCAATTTGAAAAAAATAAATTCAGTCGGGACCACACTTGCGGATTTCGAAGGGTGCCTAACCCCTTCCCTTCGAAATAATTTGAACCCCCTACCTAGAATCAATTGGTTTCGTAGATCACATAATGTTTTCCTAGTTTTTCTAAAATTAGGTGGCGACTCTTTTTAAAAACTCGTTATTTTTAAAACTCTTTTAAAATTGAATCAATTAATAATTTTTCGAGTTGCCGCGACGTTTCTCCCTATTTAAAAGTGGATGTAAACAGAATGGCGACTACGCTGGGGATCTATAGAGGTTTTAACCAATATGAATTTAATTTTTTTCAAATTGAGGAAATTTTTGTTTTATTATTAGTTATACCTTGTATTTTATATTTCGCTGATTATTTGTTTATTGTATTTATTCATTATTATTTTATTGTGTGTATATTATCATTGCATTCATGGCATAATACCAATTATTTCATTTCCACTAAAGGACGATTATGCGGGTTCGCAGTCGTTCATTAACCAAAAATTTTCTCGGGCACCCTGACGAGTGTAGTTGGCTACTTGATAGTCAACGATCGTTAACTGTCCCAGCCCAAGTAGTCCGTTTGGAGCGGAGCCAAATCCAAATTTAAGCATCAGCCTAAGATGACTCAACAACCAAGGCGTGTTGAGACCATTAAAAAGACCACCTTAAGTCCATAATGGCTTCCGGCCTAAACGGACAGTCATAATTGTGTGTAATTTGAAGGATGTATACGACATTTGACAAACCATTGTCCATCTGATTAGAGAGTTATTTTAATAATCTATTTTCGTCAAATTCGGTTCTTCAAAAGCTATCATTCCATCCAAAAGTGTTAGACAATCGAAGATAACAACAAGTTCAAGAGAGAGTATCTTTCACAAAGGCTTAGAATAGGATGGTACCCCTGCGCGGGACTGAATATTTTGTATCCCATTTTCCCTATTATGTATCCCCATTCATTTTATTCGTATAAATTTGTATAAATTTAGATTTCGGGACAATGGAATGTTTCAAATGACATATACATCCTTCAAATCGATAGGCCTACCCTAGGCATAAAAGGGTCACATATTTGTGTAGGACGCGCAATAATTGTTTGTATGCTATATGATATGTTTCAGGTTGTTGTTAATTAAAACAGTGTTTATGTGTTTAATTCATTATTTGTGTAATATTTTGCATTATCCATTATGAACAAGAACTAACACTCTTACCTTTTGAGTTGTTCTTCTTCATAACGAAATGTTGATTTATGTCCGAATTCAGAAATCATTATTTGTCCGAAGTTGCAAGAGACAAGAGGATTAGCGAAATTAAAGTCCTTGCATTTCTCAATTATATCAAGTCAAAACGATAAATTAGGGGAGTATTTGACTATGAGGTGGACCCACTTATTTTTATTATTATTTTGCATGATGGTCATGCTCTCACATATTTCTCATATTTTTGTAGGAATACCGTCCCCGACATCAGTCGGGGATGGTCATAACAATGTCTGGATCTCGTAAAAATTGGGAGGACAAAGTTTCAAGAAAACATCCGAAAAGAGTATACTTAGAAATTACTGTAGAAATTCATAGGTTACATTCAACAGACAGTATAAATATTGACGATTAATAGGCTTATTGGTGCGGGAAAAAAAACACAAAGGGGTCAACAACAACAAAAAATTTTTTTATTTGAGTTGTCTAAATCTTTAAATTATTATATGTCTTATCTGAACGAACTAAGCGTACCTGATTCTCATTTTAATGAGATACGTAGGCAACCCTTCTCGGGTTCGGTATTATCTTCTCCAAAAGTAAAAAAATAAAATAAAATAGTTTGTGCATATTTTTCAAGTCATATCTGGACGAACTACGCGTACCTGATTCTCATTTTAATGAGATACGTAGGCAACCCTTCTTGGGTTCGGTATTATCTTCTCCAAAAGTAAAAAAATAAAAGAAAATAGTTTGTGCATATTTTCCAAGTCATATCTGGACGAACTACGCGTACCTGATTCTCATTTTAATGAGATACGTAGGCAACCCATCTTGGGTTCGGTATTATCTTCTCCAAAAGTAAAAAAATAAAATAAAATAGTTTGTGCATATTTTTCAAGTCATATCTGGACGAACTACGCGTACCTGATTCTCATTTTAATGAGATACGTAGGCAACCCTTCTTGGGTTCGGTATTATCTTCTCCAAAAGTAAAAAAATAAAATAAAAGAGTTTGTGCATATTTTTCAAGTCATATCTGGACGAACTACGCGTACCTGATTCTCATTTTAATGAGATACGTAGGCAACCCTTCTTGGGTTCGGTATTATCTTCTTCAAAGAAATAAAATAAAATAAAAGAGTTTGTGCATATTTTTCAAGTCATATCTGAATGAACTACGCGTACCTGATTCTCATTTTAATGAGATACGTAGGCAACCCTTCTCGGGTTTGGTATTATCTTCTCCAAAAGTAAAAAAATAAAATAAAATAGTTTGTGCATATTTTCCAAGTCATATCTGCACGAACTACGCATACCTGATTCTCATTTCGGTGAGATACGTAGGTAACCCTTCTTGGGTTCGGTATTATTTTTTCAAAAGTAAATTAAAAAAATAGTTTGTTAATATTTTCAAAGTTATATCTACATGAACTACGCACACCTGATTCTCATCTTAATGAGATACGTAGGCAGCCCTTCTCGGGTTCGGTAATCATTCTTTCAAAAAATAAAATTACTTGTACATACTGTAAGAGTCATGTCTTCAGCTCGGTCGGAACCTATGTTGTTAAGAGCATGTAAATATATTTGATATGATGGAAAAGACTGACTTTGCGGTAAACTATAGATTCTCGTGGTACCTCTTATCTGTACTTTTGTGATGCTTGAAAATTCTCATGCATGCAATCAAGATAAGAATAAAACTAACATTATGTTTCATGTGCATTGTGTGGTGAGCTTTTGATCAAAGTTCAATTGTGTTACACTGATGATCTAAAACTTGACCTGAATGTTTTTCGAGGCGAAATCCTGAGTAATGTTTGGTTTGAGAAAGGATTGTAGGCCTTTTTTGACCCGATTGTGCCTTTCAAAGCCTACCAAATTACATTAATCCCTAGTTTTTCCACTTTGAGCCTGAAACATTTCTTTGGACAACCACATCTTAACCACTACCCTTTTAAGTGCTTACAAGCACTATCCTCTCTTGGCCCAACCTTCTTGAGTGCACCAAGAATGTGCAAATTATAAGAGAAGATCCATGTTTGAAATTTCCGAAAGCAAAGATATCGAGTCTACCAAAGTCAAAAAAACAAAAGACTTCTAAAAAAAAAAAAAGGAAGAAAGAAAAGGTGAAAGAAATAAAGAAAGACAAAAATACCCTTACAAGGTCAATGAAAGGTGGAAAGGAAAATACTCCAACAAAAAGGAGAAAAATTTATAAGAAAGGAGTGAAATAAAAGAAAAGCTCCAATAAATAAAGACTCAAAAGAAATCAAAAAAAAAGAAGAGAAGAATGGAAAAGCTCCAAAAAATGAGAACTCAAAAGAAGTCAAAACAAATAGGGAAAAAAAAAAGAAGAAGAGAAGAATGGAAAAGCTCCAAAAAATGAGAACTCAAAAGAAGTCGAAACAAAGGGGTGGAAAAAAAAAGGAAGAAGAAGGGAAAAACTCCAAAAAATGAGAATTCAAAAGAAGACGAAAGGGGGGAGAACAATGAAGAGGATCTAACGCAAAGGCGTACCAATCATTAAGAGCACAAATTCTGTGTGACGCTCAAGGAGGAATTAAGTCACTTTTATCCCAAATAAATATTCTACCCATCCCTAAGCCTACGTTACAAGCCAATGACAAGCCCTACATGATCTCATTCCAAATGTTCTCACATTAGTGGAGATTTACATAAGGGTCAAGCATATGGTATCACAGTTGTATGCATTGAACATTCTTGTGAGTGTGAGTGCACTTTGGAAAATGTCCTAAAATCAAATGTTTCAAATATGTGTGAAATAGGACAAGTCTTTTTCGTGAGGGCACTTGAAACATGAGGATTGATACAATTCAAAATCTTTGTTTGAAGCAAGATGAACGGATCTTGTTGATCCTTAAGTATATTTGAGGTACCATTTGAAGCTGTAGGAATTACCTTAAATTCGATCTTAAAAAAAAAAAAAAAGGAATGAGAGATTTACCTGCAATCTTAACTGTTGGTACCAATTGTAGTGAAGGTTTGACTATCTCATCACATTCTTTATTTTTCAAAAAGAAAAGAAAAAGTTAAAAAAACACTCATTCTTTAATGTTTTAAAACCTTTCTAAGAATCTTTCAATTTTATATATAAAAAAAAAAAAAAAAAAAATTGTCTTTTGAGTTGTTCATTGTAAAAAGTGTCATCTGGTTAATCTCGTATGTGTGAGAGTCCTATTTTACTTCATGGATTGTCCGTCCCAAAATGTGACATGTTTTTTTTTATATATCTCTAGGCTTTGGATATCACATAGAATATTATTTTCCTATTTCATCATGTTCATATTGTACCTTTTCTACTGATGATTTTCTTTCAGATTCTTTGCAGTATTCATCATCTACAAGTTTGGAACTACATTTGACCTGATTCCTGGATCAACAGGATATGTAGGCGCCACGACGGCTCGGTCATATACCCAGTATGATTATTATTTCTCCTTACAATAAAAACTGGGACAAAATTTTTGAAAATATCTCAAAAATTCTCAATAGAGGTGTTATCGCCAACAAGTCAAGATTGAAGATCATTTTGAGATTTGCCAAAATTCTAACTGGGACAGAATTTTTGAGGAAGACCTCAAAATTCTGATAAGTACTGCGAGAAGCTTGATAGCAACTACAAAAATCATGCATCGCGAGTCAATATTCATGCATTGCAAGATTATGCATCGAGAGTCAATAATTCATGCATCGCGGAAGATCATGCATCGAGAGTCAATATTCATGCATCGCGAGTCAATATTCATGCATAGCGGAAAATCATGCATCGCAAATTAATATTCATGTATCGCGAGAAGATTTCATTCCTCGCAAAAGTTTACATATCGCAAGAAGATTTCATACCTTGCTGAATTTATGCATCGCGAGAAGATTTCATCCCTCGCAAAATTTTATGCATCGCGAGAAGATTCCATCCCTCGCAAAAGTTTATACATCGCAAGAAGATTTCATACTTTGCGGAATTTATGCATCGCAAGAAGATTTCATACCTTGCGGAATTTATGCATCGCGAGAAGATTCCATCCCTCGCAAAATTTATGCATTGCGGGAAGATATTCATGCCCCACAGAAGATCATGCATCGAGAGTCAATAATCATGCATAGCGGAAAATTATGCATCGAGAGTCAATATTCATGCATAAAAAAAAAAAATCATGCATCGCGAGTCAACATTCATGCATTGCAAAAAAAAAAAAAAAAAAAAAAAAAATCATGCATCGCGAGTCAATATTCATGCATTGCAAAAGATCATGCATCACAAGTTAATATTCATGCATCGCGAGTTATTATTTACGCATCGCGAGAAGATTTCATACCTCGCAGAAATTTATGCATCGCAAGAAGATTTCATACCTTGCGGAATTTATGCATCGCGAGAAGATTTCATCCCTCGCAAATATTTATGCATCGCGAGAAGATTCCATCCATCGCAAAAGTTTATACATCGCCAAGAAGATATTTGCATTTAAGTCGCATCTATTCGGAGGTGAAGGATGTGCACCATATCTTTTCAACGTTCAAGTCGGTGGAAACTTGCGTTGAAAGATATTTGCATTTAAGACGCATCTATTCGGAGGTAAAGGATGTGCACCATATCTTTTCAACATTCAAGTCGGTGGAAACTTGCGTTGAAAGATATTTGCATTTAAGACGCATCTATTCGGAGGTGAAGGATGTGCACCATATCTTTTCAACGTTCAAGTTGGTGGAAACTTGCGTTGAAAGATATTTGCATTTAAGACGCATCTATTCGGAGGTGAAGGATGTGCACCATATCTTTTTCAACGTCAAGTCGGTGGAAACTTGCGTTGAAAGATATTTGCATTTAAGAAGCATCTATTCAGAGATGAAGGATGTGCACCATATCTTTTAACGTTCAAGTCGGTAGAAACTTGCGTTGAAAGATGTTTGCATTTTGTCCTACCGATGGACATACATTCAAAATCCTACCGATGGATAATCTTTTCATTTGTCCTACCGATGGACATACATTCAAAATCCTATCGATGTATAATCTTTTCATTCGTCCTACCGATGAACATGCATTCAAAATCCTACCGATGGACATGCATTCAAAATCCTACCGATGGATAATCTTTTCATTTGTCTTACCGATGGACATACATTCAAAATTCTATCGATGGATCATCATTTTTTTTTCATTCATTCGTCCTACCGATGGACATACATTCCAAATCCTACAGATTGATCATCATCTTCATTCGTCCTACCAAGGGACCTGTATTTATCTTCATTTATCGTATCATAAGAGATGCTACCCTTTTTCTTTTAGTTTTGCCTATAATAATGATTTTATCTTTGTTTTTTTTAGAACATTCTAGAGGATGCACTCTCAGAGGAGCCACATGTGCGAATTACTTCAACAAAGACGCAACAAAGCGTGGAACCTTTTAGATGCGAGTTCGGGATTGACTTCCACTATATTTCTACCGCACTTCTCTACAAGTTTATGTGTTCGGTCAAAATTGGGTTTGTCAATTTTCGTTGTCCACGATTTCTTTCATCAATCATACACAACGAAAGGGACAGATGTTGACACCCTATTTTGGCCTAACATTTTAAGAATTCGTAATTTTGAAGTTTTATTTATTTAATAGCTTAGAATATTTTTTTTTTATATTTTAAATAAGTTTATCGATAACTATCTTATTTATCAAAACTTAGAATTTTTTGTTAGTTAATTTTTAAAATTTCATTTCACATGTCATTAGTTACGTTCATTATATTATTTTAAAATTCATTTTATTTGTTACATTTGTTAATATTTATGTTGAATTTAGCACAATCTAAAATTTAGTCAAATACGAAAAAAAAATAATTAAAATTTAGGGATTGTATTAATAATTTTGGGCCTACAATTTCAAGACCACACATTTGGGCCCATTGTATTTTATTTATTTAGGTTAAAATTGATGGTGAAATTTTTTTTCAAGAGAGGGTTGTAAATTTTCAGATCTGGATCCAAAAAATAATTTCACTAGTCTTTTCCGGTAACCCAAAACCCCACTCGTCTTTTTACTTTTTCCGGTGAAATAAGAAACCACTAAATCACCACCAACCCTCAACCCTAATTCCCTCAATCTCTTTTCACGCGAAACGCCATCTTCCTGACCACAGTAGCTCAACACCATCAGAACCCACCAGCGGAAAACCAAAGAGGCCATTAAAGGCGAGCTCGAAGCTCAACCATTTTCAGCGCGAGCTATAAGCTCCAAACAAAAGCAAACCAGACCCCTATTCTCTCTTTTCTGGCCGCAAAACCGAACAGATCTCAACTCAACAAGGCAGAGAGTTTTTAGCTCCGGCGAAGAGCTCAAAGCTCCGATGAACCGGAACTAAACAACAAATCAGTCCCTTTCCTCTCCCCTTTCACGATGTTTTCCTTTATTTTGCAGGTATCCCATCATCTGCGTGACTCCATCTCCGGTGACGTAATAACAAGCAAGATCAGGCCAACAACAGCGTACAAACAACATCAACAATTGGGTATAAGCTTTCACTTCAAAATCTAATTAAAGTTGAGTTTATTTTACTTTGTTTTTGCTGTTTTTGATGCTATTTTTAGTTGTGTTTAGATGATTTAATTTTTCCGTTTAGATTTGGCAGGAAGCTCAAACTTTGGCCACTTTATTTCCAACATTGCTGCTTAAATTTAGCACTAATTGCATCTATTTGCTGCTGTTGAATATTTTTAGTTTTGGTAACTATTTTAATTTTTTGCATTTTGGGTATATTTTAAATTTCTATTGCTATTTTGTTGATAACTGTTTCGTTACTATTATTTTTATTTTATTTGCTACTGTTAGCTTGGGATTTTGAGATATATTTTGTTTTATTTCCATTTTTAGTGTTTGTCTTACTTAAATAGTTAAGAGACTATGTTTGGTTAGATTAACTTTTTATGATGTAGTATTTTTTTTTAATTTTATATTTTTTTTTAGTTGTTGTAGCAGTTCACTTTATTTATTTCTAGTTGTTGCCAGGTTTATCTCATAATATTATATCATTGCCTTTTTGTGCATTTTCAATTATGTGGATACTTTTATGTTTTGAGTTGTGACCAGATTACATTCTTATTGCATCTAATCACTATTATTTTCAATTAGCTTTTCTTATTGACATTTTTATATCGATGTTATAATCATTATTATTTTCAATTAGCTTTTCTTATTGACATTTTTATATCGATATTATATTTTATATGTTGAAATGGCCAATGATAAAATCTCTCCGTCGGTTTTGGAGGCCTACCTAATATTAAAAGACGGAAATTTTAGTTTAAGTTTATATTACTTGTTTGTTAATATGTTGAAAATGGCCAATGAAAAATCTATCCGTCGCGTTTAGAGGCCTTTCCATTTTAAAAAGACGGAATTTTAATTTAAGTTTATATATTTTATATGTTGAAATTGGCCAATGACAAAACTCTCCGTCGGTTTTGGAGGCCTACGTAATATTAAAAGACGGAAATTTTTAGTTCAAGTTTTAATGCTTGTTATTGTTTAGATTTATTCCATTTTTTCATTTATTGTTATTGTCTTCAATTGATCCGGATATATTTAGTTGGTGAATATGCTTAGTTATTATTATTAATTATTTATTTTATTATTTAATCCTTGCAGTGAATAATAATGTTGTTCATTTTAAAGTGATTTTAGTTAATGATGATGCCCATTTGTTTTGTTGTTGCAAGGTCAATTCACTTTTATTATTTCAATATATTATCATTATTATTATTGAGCTGTAAATTTAATGACATTATATTCCTTTGTTGATTAGTTTGACGATCAAAATATATTTGCTTATTTTATTTGTTTCTTCTAGCGTTTTATATATTCAATTTGTCATTGTCAATAATGTTAGTTGTCTTTACTGTTCATGTTAATTTGACCAACTATTTGAATTCTTTTGAGGGGTCTCACATGAAATATCACATTATAAGGTTATTTCCTTCAATAATAGTTATTATTTTTAAGTTGTAGTTTTGTCTTGGATTGTTTTAGAGATATTTGGTTACTTGTTAATTTTATTTAATTGTTAAGAAACAAATTAAATGGCCAATGAAAAAATCTCTCCGTCGGTTTTTGAGGCCTCCCTATTTTAAAAAGACAGAATTTTAATTTAAGTTTATATATTTATATGTTGAAATTGGCCGATGAAGAAATTACCGTCGATTTCCAAGGCCTCCAATGTTAATAAGACGGATATTTTTTTTTAAGTTATTATTTTATATATTTAATTTTATTTATATTTATTTATTACTAACACTTTTACTAAGTGTGTTTACGGTATCCAAGACTTGCTTCCTTGAAGCTATTCGAAAGGAGTTCGAATTATATTTTTAATTAATTATTTTGTATATATCGATGTTAGATAAACCTTAGGCCGATATTATTATTTTATTTTTATTGCGTATATTGCATGTTATTATATTTGTACATTATTTTATTTTCCTCCTCAATTTGAAAAAAAAATAAATTCAGTCGGGATTCACACTTGCGGATTTCGAAGGGTGCCTAACCCCTTCCCTTCGAAATAATTTGAACCCCCTACCTAGAACCAATTGGTTTCGTAGATCACATAATGTTTTTCCTAGTTTTTCTAAAATTAGGTGGCGACTCTTTTTAAAACTCGTTTATTTTTAAAACTCTTTTAAAATTGAATCAATTAATCATTTTTCGAGTTGCCGCGACGTTTCTCCCTATTTTAATAGAGTGGGGATGTAAACACCACTCTCATCATGGTATGTGTAATACACTCTCTCTCTTTTATTTTAAAGAATTTCCACATCACACTCCACATGAACAAAATATTCAACCTTGACAATAAATAAATAAATTATTAGTATTAGTTAAAATTAAAAATTAAAAAACTATTATAACAAAATATTTTCTTTCTAAAATAAAATGTAAAATATTTTTCTTACCTCACACCATTTTTTAAGTTTTTTACTTTTTTTTAAATTTCTTTTATAAAAGTATTTCATTTTTACTTCATCTCCTCCCCCTCATCAAATACTAATTTAGATATTATTTTATTTTCTTAAAATAATAATTTTATCCATTCCACTTAATCCTCCGCTTTTAAATTTTTTTTCCAGTGTTTAGATATACATATCGAAAATATTTTTTACTTGCCGCCACAAGACTTTTTATATTTTTTTGTTGTTTATGTTATATTCGGTACACTAGTAGAACGGGTGTGTATCGTTAGTTCATACATGTATCGCTATACTTGGTATTGAACATCTTTATCATTGGTGGACTTGATCTTGTGGGCTGCTAATCATGTGAGTGATTTTTTGTAGAACTTTTAATCGTTGAATATTGATTTTGTTGTTGAGAATATGTAATTGTTAGAGTGTTGTTGTTGAGCTGTGTGTTATGTAAATTGTGAACTGTTAGATTAGACTGGTTTTATGCAGGTTGTAATTATGGAGGTTTGGTTGGGGTGGTAAGGAGTATTGTATGCCCTTAACTTGTGTTTAGAAGTTACTTGATGAGTATCGTGTGGTTTGGTACTCACCCCTTGTTTCTGTATTTTTGTAGGTTACTAGCCTGAACCTTTGTCATACTTTCTCTTCTTTTCTTGTCCAAGGTTTCTTGTGGAGGCTTGTGAGGTAGTTGTTTGTCATCTCAACAGACCTCCTTTCTCCTTATTTATGATCTTGTTTTATTCTAAAAACATTGTCATTTGATATCCTTATTTTCGTTCAATTTTATATAGCACATGAGACTTGTGCACGTGATAACCAAATTTTTTAGGATATATTTCAGTCAATTATGAATTTCCTCATTATATTATAGTATTACACTTTTATTCTCGCTTTGCTTTCACATTTTTCGTAATGATTGAGTTTTATACCGACTTATCTTGGTGGGATAAGACGAGTACCATTACATCCTTTTTTGGGTTATAACACCCGCTTCACATGATCTTAAATAATAAAATTAGATTATATTATTATTGAATAATAGTGTCAAAAAAAATTAAATTCATTATTAATTTATAATTTAATAATTAATTATCTTTTCACAACCTTTCTAATATTCTATAGAAATTTCTTTAGTAGAAATAATTTTAAAAAAAATATTTTTCACTTCATTTAATACTTTTCGACCATATATGGAAAAAAATATTTCAATTAAAATCTTAAAAGTAAATGAAAAGAGCAAAATATTGGTAATATATTAATTAATGAGCATGTAAACTTAAGATATCATAAGTATTATTCTTCCTTCCTCTAAAATTTACTTTTTTCTTAATGTAAGTTATTTATAATTTTGTTTATATAAGAAGAAAAACAAGAAATCAAATAAAGAAAAATTAAATAAATGTACAATTATTAATGAGATCAAATTTCCCAGTATCTTTACGTTTTTGGCACTTGCTATATAATCATTTAATTTTCTATTTAACAACAATATTTCAGATATTATATGAATAAAGAAGAAGAGAGAAGGTATACAACATGTAATATTATTGATGGTACACAATCAAATCATAAAAATAATAGTACAAAATTATTTTGTTATATTTCATGAATTTAATACAAATTATTATTATTATGACTGTTACAAAATAAGTGTTCTATATATAGGAATATTAAATGAAAAATATATAAATATTAATTCATTAGAGGCAAAAATAAATAAAATAAAATAAAAAGAGTTTTTTGGTAAATGAAAAATGACCATTAATTATATTACATCAACAATATATCTAGTCAAAGGTCAAATAAAGATTGAATGTGTATACATTTAGTCAAAGATAAAAGTGTAAAATGTACCAAATCATTAGTCGTATTACAACAATAATAATAAATCTAGTCAAAGGTCAAGAAAGAATTAAATGTCTATATATCTAATAAAAAATAGGAGCGTAAAATATACGCAAGATTTGACTATATATACCCAGTCATATACATAAGTATAGAATGTACACTCACAGAGTATTATGTGTGACGTTAGAAACTCAACACATAGTAGTCTTAAAAAAAGGAATAAAATTTTTCCCATTCTTTCTCGAAATTCATTTTCTAGATTTCATTGTTAGTACAATAAAAAAAACTAATAGTTTCCATTTGTTCTTCTTGCCTTCCTGGACTCCTCTCCATTTTGCCCATGACTATAGGTAAATCTAACTAATCTATTGATATTCTTTATTATTTTATGTATGGGGTAATATATTTGCTCAATTTTGTCCAAAAGTTCGCCCCTTTTGTTCTTTTCAATATGATTTTCATGTTTTTGCTTTTCTATAAACTATTTTTGTGAATTCTAGCATCAGTTTAAATTTCTCTTTTAGTTTATTAAAAAATACTCTAAGAGGCAATGATCTGACTAGTTTGTCATTATTGGAGAATGTTTTGCAAATTCTTGATGATATACTCATGTAGAACTTGTTTGTTTTTTATAAAAGTATAAAATTATTTTCTCAATTTCTCTAAATAGTTAAAGGCTAAGTTGCTTATTCCAGATTAAGGTTGAAGAATTGAATAGTCCAAACTGTGCCCTATAATTAAAACACTCATAAAAGGTATTTAAAATTTTACATTATTATTTTTTTTAAAAATCATTACTTTTTGTTTCGGGTCAACGTTATGCTGTAGTTACATAGGTTTTTGAATTTTAATAGTAGTAAAATTATTGATTTGATATTCTAAATTCGGAAAATGAAATTATTTTTTATGTTTATATATTTTATTACTTAAAATGAACATATCTTAGAAGAAGCAAATTGAAACAACATAAAAATATCTATTATTTTTCTTTGTAGGTTGAGATTTATGAAATAAAAAGAAATCTTAAACAAATGACAGGCATATAATGTCATGTCCAACAAACTTTCGAGTTCAAGTAATTTTGCGGTATCAGTATTATATTCATAAAAACTCCAAGAAATATAACAAAAAGGCAACTCTCAGATTTTGAGTATTCAAAAAGTACGATAGATAACCAGTAATTAAGAAAAAAAAGAGTTAAAACACTACAAATCTGTATTTCAAGATATTTCAAATATAGGAAGCTCCGTATCAAGCAAAGAACATATGAGAACTTATATGATTTCACCAACAAAATATCAGACATATGTTTTTTGTTTGATGAGAGGCTTCCTATATTTAAAATATTTTGATATGTAGATTTTAGAACTTTAACTCCTTTTCTTCTTATATGGGTCATTTGTCGTATTTTTTTTGGTTCCTCAATAATCTAAGATTTGAATTGGTGTTATCTTTATCAGTTTTTCAATGAAGATGATATATAGTGATACTGAAGAATCAATTGAACTCGAAAGTTTATCGGACATGTCATTTCACCACCTCGAGGAAGTTAAGCTAGACAATTTTATAGAAAGAATGTCTGAGATGCAATTTATCAAGATTTTCTTAGCGAACTCTAAGGTGTTTGAGAGAATGCTAATATATCGATAATTTCTTGATCGAAAACTTTTTGACACAAGAATAGAGTTTTTCACCGAGATCTTAATTTTTTCGTGTGCATCACCTAAATAAAAAATTATTTACATAGATTTAAGTAGATCTCAATCTTTTGCTTAGAAGTTTAAACTCAAAAGGGAGAAAGAAATGTTGATGTAGTATTATAACTCTCTATTCTGTAACAACTAATTCAGAACATGATCATTGCTTGAATGGATGTTTTAATGTATATTTACTCTTTCGGTTATCAAGTGTATATTTCTGAATTTAAAAAAGTAATCTTAAATCGTCCTTATTTAATTTCTAAAAATACCACAGAACCTTAAAAGATCATTTTACCCATTTCTTAACCTTCCCCGACTCCACTCAACTAAAAAGTCAAATTCTTTTCACATTTGGATCAATTCTGTAATATTTCCGATAAGAACAAGAAATAACTGATAATTTAGAAGTTTTTAATAATGAGTAACTTTCACATATAACAAACATAAAAATTATATTTGTATGTTATCGCTATAGTTTGCATAATTGCGCTCCATAGTAAACATAAATATGCATATTGCGTTATGCATATACAAAGAAAACAGTCGTATAATTCGCTATACATATACAAAGAAAGCAGTTGTATAATTCATTATATATATACAAAAGAAAGCAGTTGTATAATTTGTTTCGCGATACATATACAAAAGATCAATTGTATAATATGTGTTTGGATAAAGCGAGAAAGACAGAAAGACAAAAGAAAACTGGGCAGGGGAAGATTATATTTGTATAATCATAAGTGTATAGGACAAAAATATATGTATTTGTATTTGTATACACAATTTTCTCTCCTTTTATACAAACACAAACGCAATTTATACATTTGTGTTTGTAATAAGGGAGAGAGGCGAGCGAGATCTGGGAGAGGGAAACGAAAATATATGTATATATATAAAAAAATTCTCGTTTTATACAAACACAAACACATTTTATCATTTGTGTTAGTATAAAAGCGAGAGAGGTGAGCGAGACTGCCGAGATTCCACCAGGAGGAGAGGCGAAAATAACAATAGTTTGCTATGGGGTACAATTCAATCAAACTATTTTCATAGCATTTAATTTAAATTAATAGTTTGCTATTATATGCAATTTTTTCCCTTTAATAAATAGCTGGGGTGGCAGTACAAATAAAAAAGTCTAACACCTATAGTTTTGATAAGAAGCTCTATAAAACATGATGAATTTTTGACTATTATTAATTTAAATAGACAAGAATGCTTCAACTTATAAATCATTTCTTAACACCAATAAATGAGAAAAATAATGACAATAATAATTAAATATTATAATATGTTAAAATAGATCAATTTTTGTATTATTTTATTTTTACCTCTAATAATTTAATATTTATTTATTTTTATTTAATATTCCTACCTAGATAATATTTATTTTAGGATAGTCAAAATAATAATTATCATTGTTTGAATTCATGAAATATAACAAAATTATTGTGTACTATTACTTTTCTAATTTATTGTGTTAATGCTATTTTTGAGAGTACAATTTAATATTATTCTATATGTAGAGAAAATCACATGTAGATTCTGAAGCAGTCCAATGTCCAAATATGCTTCTTCTTTTTTTTTTTTCCAAAGATTAAACGTATAATTATAAATTGGTATCTTGACGTTTAATATGAATTTTTTTCTAAATAGACGTTCTTTTTCCATTATGTTTTCCAGAATACATTTATTTCTCCTACAAATTTCTGGGTATTAGTCTCAAATAATTATTAGAATTACTCAAAATAGTTTATGAAAAAGCAACATTTTAAGAAATGTCAAAGTTTTAGGTTATCATGATCAGAAAATTTTAGTAGCTATTTCAACAAATGTCGTAAGCATGATTTTTCTAAACGATTTCATAGTTTAAAGGACAAAAATGACTCAAGAAAAAAAATCAATAAAACTTTTTGAGATAAGTGTCAAAAACACACCTATACTATACTTTTTTTTGAGTTTCATACCTAAACTATTGAAAGTTTGAGTTTCATACCTAAACTATCACTTTTTAGTTTGAGAAACACACCTCTCTCTTTTATACCACTCTCATCATGGTATGTGTAATATACACTCTCTCTTTTATTTTAAAGAATTTCCACATCACACTCCACATGAACAAAATATTCAACCTTGACAATAAATAAATAAATTATTAGTATTAGTTAAAATTAAAAACTAAAAAACTATTATAAAAAAAATAATATTTTCTTTCTAAAATAAAATGTAAAATATTTTTCTTACCTCACACCATTTTTTAAGTTTTTTACTTTTTTTTAAATTTCTTTTATAAAAGTATTTCATTTTTACTTCATCTCCTCCCCCTCATCAAATACTAATTTAGATATTATTTTATTTTCTTAAAATAATAATTTTATCCATTCCACTTAATCCTCCGCTTTTAAATTTTTTTTCCAGTGTTTAGATATACATATCGAAAAAATTTTTTACTTGCCGCCACAAGACTTTTTATATTTTTTTATTGTTTATGTTATATTCGGTACACTAGTAGAACGGGTGTGTATCGTTAGTTCATACATGTATCGCTATACTTGGTATTGAACATCTTTATCATTGGTGGACTTGATCTTGTGTGCTGCTAATCATGTGAGTGATTTTTTGTAGAACTTTTAATCGTTGAATATTGATTTTGTTGTTGAGAATATGTAATTGTTAGAGTGTTGTTGTTGAGCTGTGTGTTATGTAAATTGTGAACTGTTAGATTAGACTGGTTTTATGCAGGTTGTAATTATGGAGGTTTGGTTGGGGTGGTAAGGAGTATTGTATGCCCTTAACTTGTGTTTAGAAGTTTACTTGATGAGTACCGTGTGGTTTGGTACTCATCCCTTGTTTCTGCATTTTTGTAGGTTACTAGCCTGAACCTTTGTCATACTTTCTCTTCTTTTCTTGTCCGAGGTTTCTTGTGGAGGCTTGTGAGGTAGTTGTTTGTCATCTCAACAGACCTCCTTTCTCCTTATTTATGATCTTGTTTTATTCTAAAAACATTGTCATTTGATATCCTTATTTTCGTTCAATTTTGTTATAGCACATGAGACTTGTGCACGTGATAACCAAATTTTTTAGGATATATTTCAGTCGATTATGAATTTCCTCATTATATATAGTATTACACTTTTATTCTCGCTTTGCTTTCACATTTTTCGTAATGATTGAGTTTTATACCGACTTATCTTGGTGGGATAAGACGAGTACCATTACATCCTTTTTGGGTTATAACACCCGCTTCACACGATCTTAAATAATAAAATTAGATTATATTATTATTGAATAATAGTGTCAAAAAAAATTAAATTCATTATTAATTTATAATTTAATAATTAATTATCTTTTCACAACCTTTCTAATATTCTATAGAAATTTCTTTAGTAGAAATAATTTTAAAAAAAATATTTTTCACTTCATTTAATACTTTTCGACCATATATGGAAAAAAATATTTCAATTAAAATCTTAAAAGTAAATGAAAAGAGCAAAATATTGGTAATATATTAATTAATGAGCATGTAAACTTAGATATCATAAGTATTATTCTTCCTTCCTCTAAAATTTACTTTTTTCTTAATGTAAGTTGTTTATAATTTTGTTTATATAAGAAGAAAAACAAGAAATCAAATAAAGAAAAATTAAATAAATGTACAATTATTAATGAGATCAAATTTCCCAGTATCTTTACGTTTTTGGCACTTGCTATATAATCATTTAATTTTCTATTTAACAACAATATTTCAGATATTATATGAATAAAGAAGAAGAGAGAATGTATAAAACTTGTAATATTATTGATGGTACACAATCAAATCATAAAAATAATAGTACAAAATTATTTTGTTATATTTCATGAATTTAATACAAATTATTATTATTATGACCGTTACAAAATAAGTGTTCTATATATAGGAATATTAAATGAAAAATATATAAATATTAATTCATTAGAGGCAAAAATAAATAAAATAAAATAAAAAGAGTTTTTTGGTAAATGGAAAATGACCATTAATTATATTACATCAACAATATATCTAGTCAAAGGTCAAATAAAGATTGAATGTGTATACATTTAGTCAAAGATAAAAGTGTAAAATGTACCAAATCATTAGTCGTATTACAACAATAATAATAAATCTAGTCAAAGGTCAAGAAAGAATTAAATGTCTATATATCCAATAAAAAATAGGAGCGTAAAATATACGCAAGATTTGACTATATATACCCAGTCATATACATAAGTATAGAATGTACACTCACAGAGTATTATGTGTGACGTTAGAAACTCAACACATAGTAGTCTTAAAAAAGAATAAAATTTTTCCCATTCTTTCTCGAAATTCATTTTCTAGATTTCATTGTTAGTACAATAAAAAAAACTAATAGTTTCCATTTGTTCTTCTTGCCTTCCTGGACTCCGCTCCATTTTGCCCATGACTATAGGTAAATCTAACTAATCTATTGATATTCTTTATTATTTTATGTATGGGGTAATATATTTGCTCAATTTTGTCCAAAAGTTCGCCCCTTTTGTTCTTTTCAATATGATTTTCATGTTTTTGCTTTTCTATAAACTATTTTTGTGAATTCTAGCATCAGTTTAAATTTCTCTTTTAGTTTATTAAAAAATACTCTAAGAGGCAATGATCTGACTAGTTTGTCATTATTGGAGAATGTTTTGCAAATTCTTGATGATATACTCATGTAGAACTTGTTTGTTTTTTATAAAAGTATAAAATTATTTTCTCAATTTCTCTAAATAGTTAAAGGCTAAGTTGCTTATTCCAGATTAAGGTTGAAGAATTGAATAGTCCAAACTGTGCCCTATAATTAAAACACTCATAAAAGGTATTTAAAATTTTACTTTATTATTTTTTTTAAAAATCATTACTTTTTCTTTCGGGTCAACGTTATGCTGTAGTTACATAGGTTTCTTAGAATTTTTGAATTTTAATAGTATTAAAATTATTGATTTGATATTCTAAATTCGGAAAATGAAATTATTTTTTATGTTTATATATTTTATTACTTAAAATGAACATATCTTAGAAGAAGCAAATTGAAACAACATAAAAATATCTATTATTTTTCTTTGTAGGTTGAGATTTATGAAATAAAAAGAAATCTTAAACAAATGACAGGCATATAATGTCATGTCCAACAAACTTTCGAGTTCAAGTAATTTTGCGGTATCAATATTATATTCATAAAAACTCCAAGAAATATAACAAAAAGGCAACTCTCAGATTTTGAGTATTCAAAAAGTACGATAGATAACCAGTAATTAAGAAAAAAAAGAGTTAAAACACTACCAATCTGTATTTCAAGATATTTCAAATATAGGAAGCTCCGTATCAAGCAAAGAACATATGAGAACTTATATGATTTCACCAACAAAATATCAGACATATGTTTTTTGTTTGATGAGAGGCTTCCTATATTTAAAATATTTTGATATGTAGATTTTAGAACTTTAACTCCTTTTCTTCTTATATGGGTCATTTGTCGTATTTTTTTTGATTCCTCAATAATCTAAGATTTGAATTGGTGTTATCTTTATCAGTTTTTCAATGAAGATGATATATAGTGATACTGAAGAATCAATTGAACTCGAAAGTTTATCGGACATGTCATTTCACCACCTCGAGAAAGTTAAGCTAGCCAATTTTATAGAAAGAATGTCTGAGATGCAATTTATCAAGATTTTCTTAGCGAACTCTAAGGTGTTTGAGAGAATGCTAATATATCGATAATTTCTTGATCGGAAACTTTTTGACACAAGATTAGAGTTTTTCACCGAGATCTTAATTTTTTCGTGTGCATCACCTAAATAAAAAATTATTTACATAGATTTAAGTAGATCTCATTCTTTTTCTTAGAAGTTTAAACTCAAAAGGGAGAAAGAAATGTTGATGTAGTATTATAACTCTCTATTCTGTAACAACTAATTCAGAACATGATCATTGCTTGAATGGATGTTTTAATGTATATTTACTCTTTCGGTTATCAAGTGTATATTTCTGAATTTAAAAAAGCAATCTTATGTCACGACCCAAAAATGGACGTGATGACACTCGTCTTATCCCACCAAGACAAGTCAGCCTAAAACTCAACCATTATAATAAAGTGCGGAAATAAAATATAAGTAACTTAATAAAAATCCCAAAACCTGGTAGTCACGTATAGAAGCCTCTAAAGTATTACAATTGATTCAAAAGAAAAACTCAAGTCTCAAATGAACTTGTTTCTAGAATAGAACAAGATCATAATTAAGGAGAAGAAAGTCTGCTGAGGTGGAAACAGCTACCTCACAAATCTCCAAGAATCCTCGAAAAAGAAGAGAATGACAAGTACAATAAAAATCCAGGCTCATAACCTACAAAAAATTTGTAGAAGCAAGGGGTGAGTACCAAACCACACGGTACTCAGCAAGTAAACCTCTAAACACAAGCTAAGGGGATGAAATACGGGTACTCCTACCACCCCACCCGAACCTCCACAACTACAACCTGCATAAAAATCAGCCCAACCTAACAGCTCACAGTTTACATAACGTGTAACTCAACAACAACACTTAAACAAATTACATATCCTCCACAACAACACTTTAACAAATTACATATCCTCAGCAACAACACTTTAACAAATTACTTATCCTCAACAACAACACTTCAACAAATTACATATCCTCAATAATAATAATTCAACCAATTACGTATCCTCAACAACACTTCAACAAATTACATATCCTCAATAACAAGCTCAGTACTCAACAATCACAAGTTCCATAGAAAGGCAATCACAAGATCAGGAAAACACAATATCAAGTTCACTAATGATAAATATGTGCAATGCAATGGAATGCAATGTCAAGTATAATGATGCATGTCTGACCTAGTGATACACACCCGCTGTCTCTCAGTCCGGGACCCATGGGGGACATATCTGTCCATGCATCTGTCGCGGCGCACGACACGACCCTCGATAATAGTAACCATCGCGGCGCGCGATACGTCCCTCGAAATATAGTATCCATCGCGGCGTGCGATACGTCCCTCGAAATGATAAATCCTCTTTAACTTCTCATTCTTTCTCAATGCACATAACACTTTTCACAACTATGTCTCAGAATAATGCAAATGAAATGTTCACACAAATAATGAGGTGATGACCATTTTCATAAAATTTCACAATTCACAACAACACAAACATGGAATCACATCAACAATGATTCAACAAGCTTTCAAACCTTCCTCAACACATCACACATAAACAATTAATCACATTGCCTTTTGTTATCTCTTTTTCATCATTAGAATTAATCAATTTGGACAAGTCAACCCATCACCAAGTCCCATTACTCCCACACATATATCACAAGGAAATACACATATTTCATACACTTAGCAAGAGTTTAGAAATCCACTTGCCTCAAATAGTCAAACAATGACTCCAGAACTTGAGCCTTCCTCTTTTGGTTGACTTCCAAACCAATACAATCTATTCAAATAATTAATCACAATAAGTTTTCAAAACTAACAATAACCATATTATTATAGGTTTAGTCTAGACCCAAAAACTTACACAATCTAAAATCAAGTTCCTAAATTTTATGTCAATTATCATGTCAACCCTCATACTTCCAAATTTCAAGTCTAGAATTAAGCTTTCATTCTCCAATACCATAAATCTAATAATATTTATATAATACAATATATTTAATATTTAATAAGGTCTAACAATATATCACAACTTCAACAATAAAGTGGTACCAAATTTTGAATTACATTCACAGAAAGAACGGAGGAAAATTGTGTGTCCAGCAATCAACTTGTATGTCTACTACTTAACTTTCAATATTCTTCACTTAAATTTTCCAAGGACCACTCACTGTCCAACGATTACCAATTAACCAATATTCAATTATTGCACTAAAAATCTTTTTTTTCTCTCACTCATACAATTTCGAATATGGTAATATTTTTTTTTTGTCGAATCCACGTTCCTTGCTTTTCTTTCATAGCAAATATTATTATTAATTATAATATTGATACCAAATAATCATAGTTTCTCATTCATTAGAAAGGGATGAACAATTGCATCATTAATAATTTACAGCCATTACCTGGACCAAGTGAATTTGTGTAACGGCGGTGGCCGGTGAGTATTCCCCCGATCCCTTTTTTTTTTAAATTTCTTTTCCTTCTAAAATAATTTAGTACAAAAGTGATAAACCCTACTACTTATTATGAGTCAAATAGTTTAGGGTCTTAAATTAATTATCATTTTAGCCCGTTAACTCTCGATTAAGTCAATTATCTACAACTATCCATCAATTAATTAACTCAAGTTAAATGAATAGTTCAAAATTTTCCAAATCAATTTTATCGACTAATTCTAAATGACTTGGAACAAGTATTGAGAGGTGTAAAACGGTAATTTTATAAAAAAATCCAAAAATGACTTTATGGGTCATTACATCTTAAATCGTCCTTATTTAATTTCTAAAAATACCACAGAACCTTAAAAGATCATTTTACCCATTTCTTAACCTTCCCCGACTCCACTCAACTAAAAAGTCAAATTCTTTTTACATTTGGATCAATTCTGTAATATTTCCGATAAGAACAAGAAATAATTGATAATTTAGAAGTTTTTAATAATGAGTAACTTTCACATATAACAAACATAAAAATCATATTTGTATGTTATCGCTATAGTTTGCATAATTTCGCTCCATAGTAAACATAAATATGCATATTGCGTTATGCATATACAAAGAAAACAGTCGTATGATTCGCTATACATATACAAAGAAAGCAGTTGTATAATTCATTATATATATACAAAAGAAAGCAGTTGTATAATTTATTTCGCGATACATATACAAAAGATAAATTGTATAATATGTGTTTGGATAAAGCGAAAAGACAGAAAGACAAAAGAAAACTGGGCAGGGGAAGATTAGATTTGTATAATCATAAGTGTATAGGACAAAAATATATGTATTTGTATTTGTATACACAATTTTCTCTCGTTTTATACAAACACAAACGCAATTTATACATTTGTGTTTGTAATAAGGGAGAGAGGCGAGCGAAATCTGGGAGAGGGGAACGAAAATATATGTATATATATAAAAAATTCTTGTTTTATACAAACACAAACACATTTTATCATTTGTGTTAGTATAAAAGCGAGAGAGGTGAGCGAGACTGCCGAGATTCCACCAGGAGGAGAGGCGAAAATAACAATAGTTTGCTATGGGTACAATTCAATCAAACTATATTCATAGCATTTAATTTGAATTAATAATTTGCTATTATATGCAATTTTTTCCCTTTAATAAATAGCTGGGGTGGCAGTACAAATAAAAAAGTGAACACCTATAGTTTTGATAAGAAGCTCTATAAAACATGATATTTTAAATGAATTTTTGACTATTATTAATTTAAATAGACAAGAATGCTTCAACTTACAAATCATTTCTTAACACCAATAAATGAGAAAAATAATGACAATAATAATTAAATATTACAATATGTTAAAATAGATCAATTTTTTGTATTATTTTATTTTTACCTCTAATAATTTAATATTTATTTATTTTTATTTAATATTCCTACCTAGATAATATTTATTTTAGGATAGTCAAATAATAATTATCATTGTTTGAATTCATGAAACATAACAAAATAATTGTGTACTCTTACTTTTCTAATTTTATTGTGTGTTAATGCTATTTTTGAGAGTACAATTTAATATTATTCTATATGCAGAGAAAATCACATGTAGATTCTGAAGCAGTCCAATGTCCAAATATGCTTCTTCTTTTTTCTTTTCAAAGATTAAACGTATAATTATAAATTGGTATCTTGACGTTTAATATAAATTTTTTTCTAAATAGACGTTCTTTTTCCATTATCTTTTCCAGAATACATTTATTTCTCCTACAAATTTCTGGGTATTAGTCTCAAATAATTATTAGAATTACTCAAAATAGTTTATGAAAAAGCAACATTTTAAGAAATGTCAAAGTTTTAGGTTATCATGATCAGAAAATTTTAGTAGCTATTTCAACAAATGTCGTAAGCATGATTTTTCTAAACGATTTCATAGTTTAAAGGACAAAAATGACTCAAGAAAAAAAATCAATAAAACTTTTTGAGATAAGTGTCAAAAACACACCTATACTATACTTTTTTTTGAGTTTCATACCTAAACTATTGAAAGTTTGAGTTTCATACCTAAACTATCACTTTTTAGTTTGAGAAACACACCTCTCTCTTTTATACCACTCTCATCATGGTATGTGTAATATACACTCTCTCTTTTATTTTAAAGAGTTTACACATCACACACCACATGAACAAAATATTCAACCTTGACAATAAATAAATAAATTATTAGTATTAGTTAAAATTAAAAATTAAAAAACTATTATAAAAAAATAATATTTTCTTTCTAAAATAAAATGTAAAATATTTTTCTTACCTCACACCATTTTTTAAGTTTTTTACTTTTTTTTAAATTTCTTTTATAAAAGTATTTCATTTTTTACTTCATCTCCTCCCCCTCATCAAATACTAATTTAGATATTATTTTATTTTCTTAAAATAATAATTTTACCCATTCCACTTAATCCTCCGCTTTTAAATTTTTTTCCCAGTGTTTAGATATACATATCGAAAATATTTTTTACTTGCCGCCACAAGACTTTTTATATTTTTTGTTGTTTATGTTATATTCGGTACACTAGTAGAATTTTTTTTCTAAAAATATATGTACGTGCATATCTAACATAAAATAAGAAAAACGTAAAAAAAAAAAAAATTAGGAGTGGAAAATTAAATAGGATGGGTAGATTCTTTTAAATAAAATAATATCAATTTCTATCAGGGGGAGGAGGATGAAATATGAAATTTTTAAAAATATTTTATAAATAATTTTTTTTTAAAAAAAAGGATTGGGTTGTCGCAGGGGGGGGGGGGGTACGTGGAGGAGGTGGTGGAGTGAGATAAGAAAAATAATTTTTTATATGGATAGTAATCTTTAATTTTTAATTAATATTAATTTTTTATTATTTAATTTTCATCTAGATAAAATATTTTATCTATGTGGAATGCCATGTGTCAAAGTTTTTTCATATAGAAGAGAGAGTGCACTACCACACCACTGATGTGTGTTTCTCAAACTAAAAAGTGATAGTTTAGGTATGAAACTCACACTTTCAATAGTTTAGGTATGAAACTCAAAAAAAGTANTTTGACACTTATCTCAAACTTTTTTTTTTGGCCTCCAAAAATTTGAGACCCAACAATAGTAAACTTTATAAAAAATATTTTTCTTAAAAATATAAAATTTTAATTAAATAATTTTAAAAAAAAAAAAAACTTGTCTACTCTTTATCTTAAAAATATCCGCCTAAGATCTTTCCTTAATCCTCAATATTTCTTTCTTACCACTAAGTTCTTCACCATTATTATTACTATTATTTTTACCAAAATGAAATCTTAATATAGCAATTATCTGAATCTTTAATTAATTGCTTAATGTAATGTTCAACTTTCCTTTTACGTGATCAATCAAATATTGAAAGATTATAATAACCGCAAATCTTGCATGAACTCATATCATTATTTAACTTTTAATATGGTACGTGTGGGTTATGAAAACATTTAATAATTTAAATATGAATTTTGCAAAAATAATGATAGTTTAGACTGATATCAATCTATTTAGTTAAGAATTTATTACTAATTGATCGGATCTTTTTTCTAAAATTATAGATATGTGAAATCCGTAATCCGATAAAGTTTTGATGTTTATTTTGAATTTATAATCAAATACTATATAATAATTTTTTAATAAATTCCACAAGCAAATTAAATAAATATAACGGAAAAGAATCAAAATTGCCCTTGAACTATGTGAAATAGACCATTTATACCCTTTGTTTCATTTTGGGATTAAAAATGCCCCTGCTATTATCCTAAGAGACCACATATACCCTCAAGAGTTAACACCCTATATTTTTATAGACTTGGCAAGCCATGTGGGACTAATCCTTCCACCTAAGCATTGCCAACTAGGATTCACTACAAAAAAAAACTAGACCTTTGGCGGCAACAATAGTCGCCACAAAAGCCCTAAAAATCGTCACTAAAAGTTTTTAACATTAAATTCTAATTTTGTGCTTTTTATTTATTCTTTTCAAAAAAAACAAAAATAATATCGATTAAGTAGGAGTTTGAAGACACTGTATATTTTATTTTTATGTCATATCTAAATGTATAAAATTTACAATGATGCATTATATAATAGGAGATGTTAATCGAGAAGTAATTTTCATGATTTCTCGTAATAATATTGAATGCTTTTAATATTGATATTGCAAGTTATTTATTTTAGAAAATTAGGTTGCAATCGAAAATTAATTATCATATTTTTTTTTGAAAATAGGTTTTACTAGCGAATGGTTGTTGAGCCTTAGTCGTCACTAAAAATTACTCATAACCTTTAATGACAATATTTTGGAGTTTGTGGCGACTTTGTCGCCACTAAAGGTCAAGTTCTTTTGTAGTGAATCTTAGTTGGCAACGCTTAGATGGAGGGATTAGTCCCATGTGGCTTGCCACGTCATTAAAAAATCGGGGTGTTTATTCTTGAGGGTATTTGTGGTCTCCTAGGATAACGGCGGAGGTATTTTTGATCCCAAAATGTAATGGAGGGTATAAGTGATCTATTTCGCATAGTTCACGAGCAATTTTGACTCTTTTCCGTAAATATAATAATCTTACCTTCCAAATGTGATAATAGTTCAATATTGTCCTTAATAAATGTGTTTCCATTACAATATTATTGAACGCAAGCCTAATATTACCTTAAACTAAAGTCGTCCTTATATTAGAGCCAATGTGTTTGTTACGTATTCGATCAAATCTAATAACTTTAGTTTAAACCTTGAATTTGTAATAAGAAATTTATTTAATATGTATACAATTATTTATTTAGAATTTAGTGACTTACAAAAATTATAATCTCAAATTTATAAACTTTAAATTCTGACTTCGCTTTATCCGTACTTAGAATGGTTAGTATGTTGAAGAACTCTATTGGGATGGATGCATGAGTCAAGTTAGCTTTAATTTTGGGATTCTATTGGATCCCTTTTCTTCCCTTTTTTTCTCCACTTTTGATCTGTAAAAATATATAGAAATTACAAGTCCCTTTATTTCACAAGTTATAGGTGTAAGTACTACATATTGTTGCTTTACTACTAGATTGGAATATATATTGTGCTATTCCACATATATGTAATTATGCATGTGAGGATGAAAATTAAAAGTTTGGTTATATATACTAAAAAAAAAATCTAAATGTAGGTAATCATGTTACCATTCAAACATAGTACTTACAAATTATATTATTACTATATTATAATGCTAAAGTCAACGAAGTATACATAGAGGATTAATGATGCTTATAACAAAAAGGTAAAACTACCAAAAAGAAAAAAAATGGTTATAAAAATAGGTAGAATAATATAGTTTCCTCTTAATTTCTCTCCCTCTTTTTTTTTTTTTTTTTTTTCAAACCAACTCAAAAAATGCGTTGAAAAATAAATTTTCATTAAAATATTAAAAATCATTTTAATTTTTCCATGTGAATACACTACTATTTTTTCTTTTCTCAATAATTCAATCAGAATATTCGTGAAAATAACATTTTTGAATGGTAAAAATGTTAATTTTTTAGTAGTGACTATCCTACATCTACATCACCTTAGTGTACACAGATAGAAAATTGCTGTTTTAATTAAGCATCATGCATGTGTAATCAGTACTTCGTGTTTATAAAAGAATCTCCCAATTTACTTTACACAAAATTTTAAAAAATAAATAAGATTTTTTAATTTTATAATTTTAAATTAAAATTATGTCAAAATGTATCGCACTTAATCTTGTGCCCTTAAATAAGTTTAAATTAAAGTGTATGTTAAAAAAAGTCACTTTTTTTAAATATACTAAAAAAATAGAGTCATATAAAAGGAGTAACTACTAAGAACTAAAAGATACATTTCCTAACAATGTATTGATTCTTACATACCATCTATAGAAATTTACTCCAATATTTTGACATAGGAGCAAAACTGAAAGATTCTTCCTTGAAATAAGTTACACTAGCAAAGAAAAACATAACTACTTCTATACTAGTCAGCCCTCTTCCAAAGATGGCTAACAAAAGTTTAAAAGCATAATAATAATTGATGTAACATCAATATTTTCCAATCTCCACAAATTTGCTCATAGAACCTTTATTTCTAGTGAAAAGAGCTTCTATTTCTTCCAGAGACTTTCCCTTAGTCTCAGGCAAGAAATAGTAGAAAAAGATCAAAGCGACGACTGATATCCCAGCAAACATGAAGAAAACACCTGCAATTGTCATTGCTGACATCATTGACAAAAATGTCATAGAAACCATTGCATTCATCAACCTGTTAACTGCAACACCAATTCCGACTCCTATACCCCTATACCTAAGAGGAAAAATCTCAGCGGTATATACCCAAGTAACAGGCGCAAGCCCAACATTGAAAAATCCCACATATGAATAAGTTGTAATTATGCTAAGGACCAAAGTCCATATAAGTTTGCCATCAGATTGCTCTGCCAAAGTCAAGAAAGTCCCAAGTCCAGTTAATGCTACAATCATCCCAGTTACACTCGTTAACACTAGCTTTCTCCGACCAACTCTATCAATCAGGATAGTCGACAACACTATGAATGTGAACTTAGTTAATCCAACACCACATGTCGCAAGAATTTGGTGTTTATGGTCATGTACCCCTGCTTTCGCAAATATTTTGTGACTATATAATATCACTGCCTCAATTCCAGTTGCATGTTCAAAGAAATGAATTCCAACACCAGCAATTAAAATCCATCTAAGTGACTTTGTTGGTTTTAGAAGCAATTCTTTCCAAATACCTTCTCCTTGTGACTTTACTGAATCCAAAATCATGACACTGTCATCATCACAATTTTCATCGATGCCTATAGCTCTTTTAATCTCCCTCAATCGAAATTCAGCTTCTTCAGGGTCGTTTGAAACTTTGTACATTATTTCCTTGGCTTCTCCTAGACGGCCTTTCATGATCAGCCATCTAGGAGACTCTGGCATTCTGAGAATGCCAATCGCCAAGAAAAGTGAAGGAATCGCTGCAATTCCTAACATAATTCTCCAACCAAGTCTCAGAGGCAACCCGGAGAAAATGTAATTAGACAAATAACCAAGTAAGATCCCAATGCTAATTCCAACTTCTGGAAGAGATGTTAGAAATCCACGCGTTGATGGAGATGAAACTTCAGCTGAATAAACAGGTGCAATCATAAGTGCAAAACCAACACCAACTCCAGCAATACATTGGCCTAATAATAAAACCGCGTAACTTGGACCATATCCCATTACAACAGATCCACATAAGAAAATTACAGAAGCTATAACAATAGTGTAACGTCGTCCAATATAATCAGAGGTTCTTCCAGCACTGAGTGATCCAACTAAAGCACATAAATTAAGTATCCCTGCTAGAACCTCTGTTTTTGCATCACTGATTTTAAATTCCTTTTTCACAAAAATCATTGCTCCACTCATCACTCCGGTATCTGAATTCAAACATAAAATTCTAATTAGGTATATTTTGGATCTCTTAATGAAAATCCTGACTCGATCTGATCCAATGAGTTTCAAATAGAGACATGATGGAAAATTAAGGAAAAAGAATAATATTAGAAGTAGAAAACTAACCATAGCCAAAGATGATAGATATCATGGAAGCAACAATGGAACAAGCACAAGCATATTTGTTAATCTTTTTTAAACTTGGTCTTTCACCCTTCTCCATAATTTTTCAATGCAATAATACCCTTTGATATGAAAATATATTGTTTGTATGATATGAACAATACATGTGTATATACATATATATATAGAAAGTAGTAAAGTAAAATGGTATGACACTTAATTCACTCGTGGAACACAGTCACAATTTGTGATAACTTTTAATTTAGTGCATTCATTTCAGCTACGGATCAAGAAATCAGATCTCTGCCATTTTTATGAAAACATCACTAATTTTGGCAACAAATCCTATTCTAATTATGAATAATTACTATTTATTTGGGTTTTCACTTTTCTAAAATGTTATAATATGGAGTCTTAATTGGACCGAGAAAAACACACCTAAACTATATACTCTGTTTGAGAAAAACACCTCAAATAATATGTGGTGGTATCATCGGTATTACACTTTCTTTTAAATTAAAAAATTGTCACATCAATTGTCATTTGGAAAATAATTTCACCGTGGCAAAAAAGTGACAATAGATAACTAACACATGTAACAATCTTTAAAGATCATTGAAACAAGGTCTAGTAAGTATTCATGAGCTGTGTTTCTTACCCATATTATTTGAGGTGTTTTTCTCAAACTTACGATTGAAAGGTAATGTGTAAATTTCTTACACTCGAAATATAATCAATGTCATTCTGATGTGTTTGCCTTTGGGTGACGATGTTGTCGAAGAAATGGAGATAAAACTGGTGGAAACTTGGTCTAGTTTTATAGCTTGATCGTGTGAGTGAAGAAAAACAACGCCCGGTTGTAAAACATTTTCATCCAGTGTGCGATATTCCAACTTTGATGGAGGAGATCCCTCTTTAAAGATGCATGTAAAGTTTGCGTGAGAGAAAATGATCAAAATGGTCACCTAATTTGGTTTCAATTGATCTTAATGTATAAACATGGTGGAAATGGTCCTTCTAATATATTTCAACTTCTAATATCAGTATTGTATTTTCTTTTCATTTTTTATTTTATTATGCTTTGCTTGAGTCAATCGAGGATCTATTGAAAATAAATTCTTTACCTTCACAAGATCACCCAACTTATGAAATTACAGCGAACATGTTGTTATTGTAGTGAAAAAAGAGAAGTTTATTGCCACTATTTTGACATATAAATAAAGAGAAGCAACATTGGAAAACTCTTCCCTTGAAATAAGTTGCACTAACAAAGAAAAAACATTAGTACTTAACTATTTTTATACTATTCAACCCTTCTCTTTTATTTGCGTTGTGCTAGGCGCTAGCCAATATCAAAATTTATTGCATAATAGTTGATGAAGGCGTCAATGATCTCCAATCTCCACCTCTTTTCTAACATTCTTAGAATCTTTGCTTTTAGTGAAAAGAGCTTCCATTTCTTCCAAAGACTTTCCTTTAGTCTCAGGCAAGAAAAAGTAGAAAAAGATCAAAGCGATAACTGATATCCCAGCAAACATGAAGAAAACACCTGCAATTGTCATTGCTGACATCATTGACAAAAATGTCATAGAAACTGTTGCATTCATCAGCCTGTTAACTGCAACACCAATTCCGACTCCTAAACCCCTATACCTAAGAGGAAAAATCTCAGCGGTATACACCCAAGTAACAGGCGCAAGCCCAACATTGAAAAAACCCACATATGAATAAGTTGTAATTATGCTAAGGACCAAAGCCCATATAAGTTTGCCACCAGATTGCTCTGCCAAAAACAAGAAAGTCCCAAGTCCAGTTAATGCCACAATCATCCCAGTTACACTCGTTAACACTAGCTTTCTCCTACCAACTCTGTCAATCAGGACAGTCGACAACACTATGAATGTGAACTTAGTCAATCCAACACCACATGTGGCAAGAATTTGGTGTTTATGGTCATGTACCCCTGCTTTCGCAAATATTCTGTGACTATATAATATGACAGCTTCAATTCCAGTTGCATGTTCAAAGAAATGAATGCCTATACCAGCAAGTAATATCCTTTGAAGTGATTTTGTTGGTCTTAGAAGCAATTCTTTCCAAACACCTTCGTCTTGTTTCTTTATTGAATTTGAAATCTTGACAACATCATCATCACAATTTTCGTCCATGCCTAAATTTCTTTTAATCTCTGTCAATCGGAATTCAGCTTCTTCCGGAGAATTTGAAACTTTGTACATAATTTCCTTGCCTTCTCTTAGACGGCCTTTCATGATGAGCCATCTAGGAGACTCAGGCATCTTGAGAATGCCAAAGCCCAAAAAAACAGAAGGGATTGCAGCAAGTCCTAACATAACTCTCCAACCAAATCTGAGAGGCAATCCGGCAAAAACATAATTAGACAAATAACCAAGCAAAATACCGGTACTAATTCCAATTTCTGGAAGAGATGAAAGAAATCCACGAGTGGATGGAGCTGAAACTTCAGCTGAATAAACAGGTGCAATCATAAGTGCAAAACCAACACCAACTCCAGCAATACATCGGCCTAATAATAGAATGGTGTAATTTGGACCGTATCCCATTACAAGGGATCCTAAAAAGAAAAGGAGCGAAGCTATAGCTATTGTGTAACGCCGGCCAACATAATCAGAGGTTCTTCCAGCACTGAGTGACCCAATTAAAGCACATAAATTTAGTATCCCTGCTAGAACTTCTGTTTTCACATCACTGATATGAAATTCTTTTCTCACAAAAATCATTGCTCCACTCATCACTCCGGTATCTGAATTCAAACATAAAATTATCATTAATGAACAAATATTTTTAATCATCAATCAATAATATATACATCGAAATTAAACTAACCATAGCCAAAGATGATAGATATCATCGAAGCAACAATGGAACAAGCACAAGCATATTTGTTAATCTTTTTTAAACTTGGTCCTTCACCCTTCTCCATAATTTTGCAATGCAATAATACCCTTTGATATGAAAATATTTGATATTTAGTAGTAAAGTAAAATACTATTAACTCTTGATTCACTGGTGGAACACACTCATTATTGAAATGGATAAAACAAAATAAGATGTCTACACCTTTTATGAACTTCACTAATTTTGGGTCTATATATAGAAAAAAAAGTACTATTATAATTATAGTTCCTAATTATTTGGATTGTCAGTTTTCTAAAACGACTATCTCCTTAATTAATTAGTTATTATTAATAGAATATATGTGGATAAGAATTGAAATTTTACAAATCCTGATGTAACATTTGAACAGTGATCCATTTGCATCGGAAAGAAAGTTTACTCGGACTATTTAGCGTCAATTCCACTATGTTAAAATACATATTCGTTTTACTTTTATAAAAATTAAAAATGGAGGATTTGGAGTTGAAATTTTAATTTTATAAATTATACATTAAATAAATTTTCAACTTCAAATCATTCTGAATCATTTCCAAACGCGTCTTATTAGTGTCAAATTTCTAATTGTATTTCTGATTCGTAAAGATAAATTGTTTCGGTATATGATCATATGATGCCGATCTCAAGACATATTCAATTTAGGCATAATACATAAATATGTCCTTTAACTTGGCTTCGAATCACATTTATGCCCTTCAACTTTGGGTGTGCACAAGTAGACACTTAAACTTGTATAAAGTTGAACAAATAGACGCACATGTCTTAAATGTCATCCTACATGTTATTTTTCGTCCTACGTGTATTTTGCCATGTAGGACTTATGTGCTTATTTATTTAAAAGTTGGATAGTTAAAGTGTCCTGTTTGTGCATTATGAAAGTTGAAGGTCAAAGTTAAAATTTGAAGCCAAGTTTAGGGTCCAATATATATATATTATGCCTTCAATTTATCCATACACAATTCACATTAGGGGAATTAAATTTGGGTTAATTCTAAAAGGTGTTGGATAAGGTTTTGATATGGTATTTAATTGGAAAATTAGTAATATTGTGTCTTTACGTCTTGCAAAAGAGATTTACTAGAAAATATTCGTCTTTAATATTTATAATTATTTACCTTTTTTCCAAAATAAAATAAATTGGGTCTGACATTCAGAAACCAAATTTTATTTTAAAAACTAATTAAACGTTGAACTAGTTGTAAATTAAAGTGAACCTAATATATACTACTTTTAACCCATTTTTACTTGTCATGTTTGCTAGGTCATTTTAATTCAAGAAAAGTACTTTGTTTTTGACTAATTAATTTGAAAAAACACTTGTTGTCGATATTAGAATTTAGAACAATAGTTTTTTTTTCAAGGTGCCGAAAAGTGTTTTTAAGAAGAAAAAAGAATTTAGATTCTAAAATATAGTTTTTACCACTCAAAAACATACATCTATCTATTTTTTGGTTCCAGCCTTCCAAGTAAGCTTCTTCATATTGTTTCTTTGATTTCTTGTATCATCTTTGTTTTTCGTCAAAATTGAAAGTACATCAAAAAATGTTCCCCAATTTTATCTTTCATATGGGTTTGTTGTTGATGTTCTATTTTCCAGCTGCTTTTCAATAGTTTCAATCGTTGTGCCTTGAGTTTTTGTTTTGTTCTTGTGTTTTCAAATCAACTTTGGAGTACTTCAGATTTTTGTTTTGTTTTGTTTTCTCTAGCTAATTTGGTCTTCTTTTATTATAATTCTTTTGAACTAAATGGATATGTGGAATAGTTGACTCATTGCTAGAGGTGGCAAATGGGCGGGTTGGATCAAATGTGGGCGGGTTGAAAATGGGTAAACATAAAATGGGTAATCATTCAACCCGCCCATATTTGATATGGGAAAAAATAAGTTGGGTAATAAATGGGTTGGATAAAATACTAATTTACTCATATTTTACCCATATTTCATAAATAAATAGTTCTTTACTTAAGAATTCAATATAGAGAAAATATTTTAGTCTTTTTTTTTAGATAAAATCTGTTGAAAATGCTTCATTTAGTTTTATTTTATTATAAAAGTAAAAAAAAAAAAAAACTTTTAAAAAAATTTCGGGGTGGAGGGGGCTGATAGGGGGCTGGCGGGGGGAGGGAGTCCAGGGTAGGATGAAAAAATTTGAATTTAAAAATATTGTTTAAACAAACTTAATATTTTTGAAGGGTAGGGGATGGTTGGGGGTAGGGGTGGGGTGGGGTGGGTCCACGGTAGGGTGAAAAATAAATATTTGCAGTTGAAAATTTTAAAGCAAACTTAATTTTATTTTGGGTGGGGGTGGGGGTGATGGAGGGACGATGGTAGGGATGAAAAAATGAAATTTAAAGTTGAAAACATTTTTTAAAAATAAACTTAAATTATTATTTTTTTGGGTGGGGGTGAGGGAGCTGGTGTGGGGTTGGGTTGGGGGGGGTCGAGGTAGGGGTGAAAAAATAAAATTTTAAAGTTCAAAACATTTTTTAAAAATAAACTTTAATTTTTTTTTGGAAGCGGGGGTGGAGGTCGAGAGTTGAAATATTAATAGGGACCCATATATGAAAGTTTTAAAAATTCGCTTTTAAAACTTGGTAACATAAGGTTTTTTGAAAATTTGAAGAAAACTTGCAATACCCATATTTGACCCGTAGTTTACCCATAATATACCCATATTTTAATGGGTAAAATATGGGTATAATCCCAAATATTACCCATATTTAAAATTACTCTTTCAACCCATATTTGAAAGGCTATTTGAGCGGATAACTAAAAAATGGACATAAATTGCTAGCACTACTCATTGCTATGTTATTGTTATACCATATAGCTGGAATGTTTCGATACTAATTTATGTAGTTATATGTCTAGGCTTTCGCACAAAGAAAAGACTTTCAAATAGAGGTATGGTAGTGGTTAACCTGTAAGATCCCTTGGTTAAGTTGTTTGTTTTCATTTGCTTAACCTCCAAATGAATGTCATTATATTGTTCTCATAACAGCTATAATTTTATTCACCAAGGTTAAGCATCTTACTTTGATGATATTCATTTTTTTTTTATTTTTCACCCGATGTTCGAAGCCCACATTGGAGGGTCGACTAAATTTGAATCACGCTCTGCAAGGCTCATTCGAGGATGGCGCTCTCAACATAATTTTCTCCATACCCAGGTCTCGATTGGTTAAGAGTGAAGCACTCCCACCAGTGCACCACAACTCATGTTGGTTACTTTGATGATATTCATTAGGCATAATACATAAATATGTTATTAACTTGGTTTCGAATCACATTTATTCCCTTCAACCAAACCACGTAGGACTCATGTGTCCTTCAAGTTTATACAAGATTGTGTCTACTTGTGCATACCAAAGACCAAAGTTGAAGGGCATAAATGTGAAATGAGACCAAATTACAGGGCACATTTATATTTATTCTGATTCATTATGTCTGTAGATTTAGAAATCTGTAATGTTTTATGGAATATTGGCATCTTGATAGTATGTGATTAGCATGAGAAAGTTTTCAAAGATGACAAATGTGCCCAAGGAATCACTCTACCTTTTAGATTTTAGCTGCACAATGAACCAATACGTTCTAAATTTCTCTCATCTTCACTACTTGCATACAGGCAGTATGTGAATCAAGAAGAAAAAGGTCACTAGAACATTGAAGTTGTTATCTCATGAAATCAAACAAATTCTCTGTTTGGCTATGAATTCCTAACATTGAAACTTATATCAGTAATCAGTATCAAAGTCATAAGTAGATAATCTAATAAATTACCTTAGGAATTAGTTTAGAGAATTGAGTTTTATCCAACCCAACATATTTGTCCATATAGAAGTAAATAAATCGAAGTTACATTATTTAGGATCTCCCTATTGTAAAGGATAGGCTTCTTAGATATAGATTCCTAGTATATCTAAACTATGTGAAAGGTTAAGTTGTGATGTCTAAGGGCACTAGCTACTTCTCGTAGGTTTCGTCGCTATTTTTTGGTTTCTTATATATTCATTATTGTAGTACATATTTTACACAATGAAGAAAGAACTCTTTCATGGTATATGAGCCTTTTGGTTTAACAACCAATTTTTTTTTCTTCTCGTTCTAAAAAAAAAATATCAGAAACGACCTATCCTAATGGGGGGAAACTGATGCGACCACTTCTGCCTTGGAAACTTCAGTTGTTTCAATGAATGCCATGGGAAGCTATTTCCTACGCCTAATCTCGCTCACCAGTTGCCTGTGAAGCTCACGTCAACAAATTTTCTGCTTTGGAAGACACAATTTCTTCCAACGATTTGTGGTTGTGGTCTTAACCATTATATTGATGGCAGCGAACCAGTACCACCGCGCGTTTTGGATGGTGATCAACCAAATCCTGCATATAAGGTTTGGGTGCGTCAAGATCAACTCGTCTTGAGTTTGATAATTGCTTCAGTTTCAGAGAGCATTCTCCCTCAATTGGTCGGAGCAGAAACAGCTCGTGCGGCTTGCGAAAAACTTGTGGCAGCCTATGCCACTGGATCTAAACCACTGATTAGAGAACTTAAGGCGCAATTACACAACTTGCGTCGTGATAATGCTACTATTGAATGTTACGTGCAAGGAGCAAAAGCGATTGCTGATAAGTTAGCTACCTTGCAGCACCCAGTCACTAATGATGACTTAGTGGAGTTTGTTCTTGCTGGATTAGGCCCTGCCTATCGCCCCTTCACAAGGCCGCTTGAATCACGTCATGATGACGTTAACTTTGATGCGCTTTATGGTATGTTGTTGAATGAAGAAAGACAATTAAAACGTGAAGATGCTAGTGTAGACATTGAAATTTTGTGGGACTCTAAAAGATGCGTTCAATTCGAGTTGGACTCTACAAATTGTGTTCAACTCAGATAAGGATTCTTGGAAGCTACTCAACCCTAAACCCTAGTTTATGCCTATATAAAGGGTACTAAATTCCCTTAAAAGACATCTCAAAAATTGCATAAAGAGATCAAGATCTCGAAATATTCCACAAAAGTCATGGAATATTCATATAGAGAGAGATCAAGATCTCGAAATATTCCACAAAAGTCATGGAATATTCATATAGAGAGGTCAAATCTAAATCATCCTAGTTCGAGAAGTACGCCAATTACGGCCCTCGAATCATGGATAAATCTTAGAGAGTAGAATCAAGGGAGGAACAGATTTGTACTCACAATCTTAATGAATAAAATCATGTTTCTTCATATTTTATTTTTATGGTTTATTTATTTTCCATATGTTTAAAATTTGTCGAAAACAAATTGGCACGTCCAGTGGGACCAAATCTGCCCTTCATCTCTTCTCTCTTAAATCAAATCTGAAAATTTGAAGCTGCAAAGGTGGAAGAATGAGTACTTCAAGCCTCGTCTTTGAGTTTCACAAGTCTACACTCAGACAAACCTTGAAGCAGGGGGCATTTGTAGACATTGAAATTTTGTGGGATTCTAAAAGATGCGTTCAATTCGAGTTGGGACTCTACAAATTATGTTCAACTCAGATAAGGATTCTTGGAAGCTACTCAACCCTAAACCCTAGTTTATGCCTATATAAAGGGTACTAAATTCCCTTAACACAAAGTTCAATCTCAACACAGCGTGGACGCGGTAGGGGGCGTACTAGTCGAGGTCGTGGACGCTTTTCTGGTCATGGAAGTTCACTACAATCTCAAAGTCGGTATTATGCCCCCAAAACTCATTCGGGAACCTACTCTGGAAATCCACCATCTTCCTTTGATTTTTCTGGAATTGTTTGTCATAATTGTGAAGGAAAGGGTCGCATTGCACGTGTTTGTCCATCACCCAGGACTAAGAATGGAACTCGGTTATCTGGACATCCCTCTTCAAATCTAGCTAGTACTTCTCCCTAAGCGGCACAAAATTGATTGATGGATAGTGGCACCACGCATCATCTAACATCTGATCTCGACAATCTTGCAATTCACTCAGAATATCATGGTCCCGAAGAAGTTACCCTAGGTAATGGTTCCAAATTGCCCATCTCTCATATTGGTATAGGATCTCTATTTATTTCCGATAAGTCGTATGTTCTTGATATCTTCTTCATGTTCCCGCTGCTACCCAAAATTTACTATTTATTAGTTCCTTTACTAATTCTAACCAAGTGTCCATTGAACTTTTTCCTAACTATTTTTTTATTAAGGACTTGGAAACGAGGGCAACTCTTCACAAAGGACTGAATAATGGAGGTTTATATTCCCTTCCGATGTTGAAGTCAATTTCTTCACCAGCTTCATATGCAGCTTCTCTTGGTGTTTGGCATGCGCGTTTGGCTCACGCATCCTATCCTACCGTTCGTCGGGCTTTGTCATCTAATACTTTTATTTCATCTAGTTGTGGGTCTTCTAGTTGTGTCCAACTTTTGCTGTTAGCAAGAGTCATAAAATTCCATTTGTTGAGTTTAGTTTTCAAGCGACAGGCCCTTTAGATTTAATTTGTTCAGATGTTTGGGGTCCATCCCCTGTTATTTCGAATGATGGATATAAATATTATGTTTTTTTCTTTGATCACTATAGCAAATATACCTGTATCTATTTTCTTAAATTCAAGTATGAGGTTCTTTCAGTTTTTATTCAATTTCAAAAAATTGTGGAAAAATACTTTAGTCGTCCAATTAAGAGCTTTCAAGCAGATTGGGGAGGAGAGTATCAAGCATTAACCTTATATATAAGAGACAATGGTATTACACAACGTTCTTCTTGTCCTTATACCCCAGAACAAAATGGTTGCGTTGAACGTAAACATCGACATATTGTTGAGACGGGTCGTGCCTTATTAACGCATGCAAGTGTTCCTTCCAAATTTTGGACAAATGCTTTTGATACTGCTGTTTATATCATAAATAGATTACCGACTCCCCGTCTAAATAATCAGCCTCCATATCACATCCTTTTTAATTGTGACCCTGATTACTCTTTGTTGCGTGTGTTTGGTTGTCTTTGCTTTCCATGGCTTCGTCCTTATACGAAGGATAAATTATCCCCTCGTTCTAAGAGGTGTGTGTTTTTGGGGTATAGCAAAATTCATAAAGTTTATAAGTGCTTTGATCCTACTTCTTCTAAACTTTTTTGTCTCCCGTCATGTTATTTTTGACGAAAGGATTTTTCCATTTGCTACTCAGGATGACGCTATGGTGCCTGCTACATCAACCAATGACGCCCCGCTTACTGTCAAGATACCTTCTCCACTTCCACAACCAATTTTCTCTACGCAATCTCAGGCCTCTCAACAATTGCATGTTATGCCTACAATTACAGCTTCTCTATCTTCGGAGATTTCGTCAAATACATTGCCTAAGGAAGGTGGGAATCCAGTGGTTGATTTTGAACAATCTGGCCCTTTAAGTGACGTGCATCACCCTAACAAACTGTCATGCTCTTCATCTAAGTCTCATCCGATGACTACTCAATCACAAACATGTTCCTTAAAACCGAAGCGTCCCACCTCTTACTTAGCTATGACAACTGATGTTGTTGAGCCCTCTTGTTACTCTCAAGCTACGTTACGCACATTGGCGTAGGGCGATGCAAGAGGAACACAATGCTCTCTTACAAAATGGGACTTGGCAGTTAGTACCACCTTCTCTGTCTCAAAATATTATTGGGAGTAAATGGGTTTTGAAAACAAAGGTTAAGCCTGATGGGTCCATTGATCGTTACAAGGCTCGACTTGTTGCTAAAGGGTATCATCAAAGATCGAGTGTGGACTATGTTGATACTTTTAGTCCAGTCGTGAAACCTGCCACCATTCGCCTTCTTCTTTCCTTGGCAGTATCGAATAACTGGCATATTACTCAGTTGGATATCTCTAATGCTTTTCTTTACGGCACCCTTGATGAAGTGGTCTACATGTCGCAACCTCCTGGGTTTGTTGATCCAGATCGTCCCGAGCATGTTTGCTTTCTCAAGCGTTCTCTTTATGGGCTCAAAGAAGCTCCTCGAATGTGGAATAAATGTTTAACAGACGCCTTGCTCTCTTATGGCTTTACGGCTCAAAAACAGATTGTTCATTATTTTATTTCTCCTCCAATAGTGATAAAATATTTTGTTTGGTGTATGTTGATGACCTTGTTTTGGGCTCTATTTCATCTCTTGTTGGATCTGTTATTACTCACGTAAAGTCACAGTTTGATGTGCGAGACCTTGGTCGCCTCTTATTTTCTGGGGATTGAAGCATCGTAGACACCTACTGGTTTGCATCTTTCTCAACATTGTTATGCTACTGATTTGTTGCGGAAAGCACAAATGGATGGCTGCAACCATATTTCAACACCTGCTGCATCTTCCTCTACACTCTCAAGTTTTGATGGAACTCTTTTTCACGACGAAACCTTGTATCGCAGCATCGTAAGAGCCCTACAATATTTAATATTCACTCATCCTGATATAACATTTGCGGTGAATAAGGTTTCCCAATTCATGCATAGTCCGAGAGAGTCCCACTGGGCTGCTGTAAAACGCATTTTGCGATATATCCAGTCCACATCCTCCCATGATTTATTCTTTGCTCGTCAAAATACCAAACTTCTACATGGTTACAGTGATGCAGAATGGGGTGGTGGATGATCGTAAGTCCACTACTGGTTTCGCTATCTTCCTTGGTTCTCATTTAATATCTTGGGCTTCCAAAAAGCAGCGAGCAGTTGCACGTTCTAGTACAGAGGCAGAGTATCGTGCACTGGCCAATACTGCGTCTGAGCTAACTTGGCAGGAGTTCTTACTTCGTGAGATTAGGTGCTTTGACACTACGTCGCCTATACTTTGGTGTGACAACCTAAGTGCAACATATTTGACAGCTAATCCTATTTTCCATTCTCGCACCAAACATATGGAGATAGACTTTCACTTTGTCCGTGAGAAGGTGAAGGATAAATCTTTGATTGTTCGTTATCTTAGCAGTCATGACCAGGTTGCAGATGTTCTTCCCAAAGCTCTTCCCAAAATACGATTTCAGCATTTTAGGGACAAGTTGACAGTGTATGCTTCCCCCGTTCAACTTGCAGGGGAGTGTAAAGGATAGGCTTCTTATATATAGATTCCTATTATATCTAAACTACGTAAAAGGTTAAGTTGTGATGTCTAAGGACACTACTTCTCGTAGGTTTCGTCGCTATTTTTGGTTTCTTATATATTCATTGTTGTAGTACATATTTTACACAATGAATAAAGAACTCTTTCACCTATCCCAATGTTCAAATACAATCTCTAAATCTCTGTCGCCTGCAGCTCTATTTAAAATCTTAGTGTCTCCTTTATTGTACATTTCTTTGTCATCTTAATTAGTTATTAGATGAGATACAATTCATTACATTCTGTTTAGCTTTACACTTTTAATTAATGAGAATATTAATGTCCACAACTAGAGTTGTAATCATGACTGAATAATATACATCTTCAACTAATTTGTTCATCATGTCAATCACTGGAAAAGTTACATATCGATTACTATCAACCATCCATTACCTTTCACTGTAACAACCATTCGAGAAAGCAGCAAATTAAGGCAAGCTGAAATAGATTATGACAAAGGAAGATCGAAATGTATTCTCTACACATGTGTTCCATCTTTTCAATAGTCTACTCGAGTCTGTACTATTTTCATCTACAGATACAACTTTAATTCAATAATTTATTTTTACTTGATACATGCTATGGTGAGATGCAAATAGATATATTGATGAAATATAAGGCGTCAACTAAATGAGAGAGCTTTTGAGATGGTAGTGTGAAGCTTTCCCAACATGCATAGGACATTGAGTTACATAGTAGTTATTCTCATAAAATATCAGTTTTGAACTGAACTGAACTTGCTTTGGTAAGATATCCTATTATATTGCTTTTAATTCAGCTTCCAAAGGATAAGTGCAAGTTGTTGGGTTTTGGGCTTTTTTTCCAAGTCGTGTAAAGCATTCATGCACGACTCTCTAGTGTAGAATGTAAATAGTTTATCTTGATATAAGTATTAGTGATTGTTTTTCTAACTCAAATTCATGACCTAAAAATCAATTTAGAACAATAAATTGCTACCGTCAATGCAAGCAAAACTACGTTCATTTGTTAAAACTCTACTTTTACTGCCCACTTCTTGAAAATTGTCAGCTCATATTCGCTACAATATCGACAACTTTTTTCCTTGTCTAGAGGCAATTTGAAAATCTTATATACACAAATGTGATCACTTCTTGTATATTAGTTTGTAGAGAACTGTGACATACAAAGATAAAATCTTGTGCTTTTCCACACCAATTTAGGAAATGATTTCAAAGTTGTTGAGAACCAAGTATCTCACTGAGTTTAGATCCATGATATGAATCCTTATTCTTTCCTATATAGTTTTTGGTAAGAAAGATAATATGCTTCAAAATATGTACATGATCAAAATTAAAGTCAATTTACATTCTTCAATTTTAGACAAAAAACATGGTGTTGCTCTCTTTCCCAAATATCTTTATTCCTCTTTAATGAAATAGTCCAGATAATGAACAAAGTAACTGCTCTCCACATTTCTTACTTGCATAAATAAATAGTTCACTTTGAATCTAAATTCATTTCCCCTCTTCTTCTGCGTTGACTACACTAGAAAGCAGCCAAAACGCAAAACTACGTAAATTGTGTAGGATGTAAATATCCAATGCAAATAATCCATCTACAGCTACAAATAAAACAATTGCCAATTATATATAGATATCATCTCTCTATATGTCTCTGTACATTTAGCCTGCTTATATATCTCTGTATGTGTACATCCAACTTGTAAAAATCTTTTATGGGCCATCTCTAGCTAATATTAAAACAAGGATTACAAGTATTATAGTTAATTATATTTAGTAATCATACATGCATAACAAGTAAAATGAATAGCATGAATTGTTCATTTTTTTTTCTCTTTTTTGAACTTTATGTAGTTGTAAAGTAAAACACTATCCACATTTCATTCACTTGTTGAACACACTCATAATTTATGATACTAGATTACCAGTAAAATTCTGGACAATATCAGAAAAATACATCCTACTAAGTTTCTAAAAGGCGAATGGTCTGGTAGACCCTTGTACATGTATCAATTTAATTTGTATTGTGAACCCTTCTACTTACCCTTTTGTCATCTGAACTCTTAAACTCAATTAAAATGAAACTTTTAAATTCCTCCAACCATGTGTGTAGTTCACTCTCCCTTACATAGATGACATGTTATATCCATGTCATATATATTAATGTCAAGTCATAATTTTCTTCATAATTATTTTTTTAATTATTAGTAAAAATATTAAATGAAAGACAAATTTAAAAAAAATATTTTATCAAAGAAAATAAAACTATTATTTTTGTACACCTTTCCTCCACCTTCCCTAACCCACATTCACTGTCAAAACTCAACCATCTCCATATCCCCATTTTTTTCTTCTTCGATTTTTTCACAGGATAGAGGCATCACTTTATTCAAATGAAATTAAACATAAATTTACAACTTTATGAAAATAAATTGGGAGCATTTTGGGGGTCTTTGTAGAAGAAAAAAGAAAAACAAAAAAGGACACCGTCGACGCCGGAGAAAGCCATTGCCGCCATCGCCATTTTTGTTTCCTCGAACCTCCACAAAAACAACCTTAGCAACGGCACCACCAAATCTGGCCGAAAAAACTCTTCTCCGCCGCGCAGCCCATCTCTCTCACGCACTATCTTTTAGTGGTCTTGACGAGCGCTTGTCTCCGGCGAGCGCTTGTCTCCGATGTTAGTAAATCGTGGAGAAGGAAAAGAATATTTGGTCAGGAATGAAAATGGAAAAAAGAAGGGGAAGTGGGAAGAAGAAAAGAATTTTTAACTAATTGTTTTTTAATTTATTTATTTTTATTTTAATTTATTTTAACCTAAAAAAGCTATTCACTCGCCTTAAAGAGAGTGTAGTCACACACTTTCGCCAACTCAACCATCTTAAAGACACATAAGCTTGGTCAATGGTAAGAAGAATTTATTAAATTGTGTTTTAATGAGTTTAAGGGTCGAGATGACAAAGAGGTAAGTAGAAGGGTCTAGAATACAAACTGATACAAGTACAAGGGTCCACCAGACCATTCCGCCTTTCTAAAACATTATATTTGAAAAGTATCATAGTATTGACTCTTAAACCATATAGGTTGAGTCTTGCATAGTTTTTCTTATGCTATTACTTTTCTATTATCGGTAATGGCGGCTCAAGTTATTTAGTTGCCTAAAGCCAAAAATAAGTCGGATTGCCTAACTTTTATTTTTTTATTTTTGAAATCCAAAATATTTTTTCTATTTAATGAAAAAAAATATTTTTCTATGGTCTTAAACTATATCCTCTCTCTCTCTCTCTATATATATATTAATCTTGTGGTCTTAAACATATCATATGGAAGTTAAATTGAAAAATAGACAAAAGAAATAAACGTTCTTTAATGTTTCGAAATAAACTAAAAGAAAGAAACAATAATCCTATAATTTATTTATTTTTGTTAAAGTATACTTATTATAGTTTTATTATTATTAAAAATAGGGCCCCTCAAATTTAAGGGCCCAAGACGGATGCTTCATTTATAAAGGGGGGAACTTTCACATATAGCCACTTAAAATAGTCTAATTACTCTCTATAGCTATAGTTTGATAATTACAATTCGTAGTTACATGTTATATGAAGGAGACAGGCGAGCGAGACTGGGAGAGAGGGGGGAAAATGGGAGAAAGGTGAATTGTATATGTATATCGGTTACATAATTACATATTATACATATGTATTTGTATATATGGCAAACAATATTGGGAGACGGAGGAGAGAGGCGAGCAAAACTAGGAGAGGTAGGAGAGAGGCGTGCGAGATTGGGAGAGGGAGGAGAGAGGCGTGCGAGATTGGGAGAGAGAGGAGAGAGGCGTGCGAGATTGGGAGAGAGAGGAGAGAGGCGAGCGATAGAGGGCAGAGAGTGGGAGAGAGGTGAATTGTATATTATACATATGCATTTTTATATATGGCAAGCGAGATTGGGAGAGAAAGGAGAGAGGCGAGGGAGAGAGTGGGAGAGAGGTGAATTTTATATGTATATAGGCTAAATAATTGAATATTATACATATGTATTTGTATATTCTGGCAAATTATACATATACAAACGTGACTAATTATACAAACTCGAAGTCAGCCCACGTAATTAATGTATAATGTTAGTCGCGAGTGGTAATTATGGCAAACTATAACTATGATGAGTAATTAAATAGTATAAGTTTGTTTCACCACAAGGTCATCTAACTTATGAAATCACATTAAATTTGTTATTATTAAAATGAACAGAGAAATTTATTTTCAATATTTTGATTTTATATATATTCGCAATATTTATTTCATATATATATATATATAAGCAAAATCAGATAATTATGTCCTCCAACATTGAATGTGCACAAGTAGACACTTAAACTTGTATAAAATTGAACAAGTAGACACATTTGTTCTACATGGCATAAGACACACAGGATGTCACGTAGGACATGAAATTGTCATGTAGGGTGCCATATAGGACGAATGTGTCCATTTATTCAATTTTATACAAGTTTAAGTGTCTAATCGTGCACATCCAAAGTTAAAGGTCATAATTGTGAGTTGGCGCCAAGTCAAAGATCATGTTTATGCATTATGCCTAGAGAAAATCATAACTACTTCTATACTAGTTAGCCCTCCTCCTTTATCTGTGTTGACTCAAACGGAATTTTTCAAGGATAGCTAACAAAAGTTCGAAGTATAATAATGATTGATCAAGCAATCAACTTTTTCCAATCTCCATTGTTAGAATATTCACAACGAAAACAATATCTAAGATCACGAATTCATAATATAATCTTAATTAGCACAATAAAACGAATTCAAGAAGAACACTAACTTGTTGAAGCTTCTGCACAAATCGTGTGATACACATAAGAATTTCATAAAGGGTGTTTAAAAATATCAACTTTTTATGTTAAGGATGTCCATAATATGTTATTTAATCATTTTGTGTATCATTTTACTTGTATATATGATTTTTTGTCCATAATATGTTATTTAAAAAAACTGAACAATTGTTCCTCCATTAAAACATAAATGTTTCTGTCTTTAAGGTGGAACTATGACTGAATACATTTTTGTCTTTTGTGACAAACGTTTAGGCATTAAAAATTTCCTTCAATAGACAATCCTTTTATATTTTTTAGAAGATCAGTAAATAAATATAGGCCAAATACATACGCAGGTCCCTAAAGTTGTTCGCGTTTTTTCCCCAGGTACCTCAACTAACCCAGATTCCTATTGAATCCTTGAACCCCCTATAATTTGATCCTTTTAAATATTCTTGGCTGATGTGGAGACAAACGTGATCTCACGTCCTTTAAGCGAGTGCAGACGCTTTAAAAGCGCTGATGTGGATCTTGAACCACCCACCAACGGTCTTCTTCCCCCTTTTAACCCTAATTTCTCCCATTCTTCCTTTATTTCTCCTCTTTTGTTTCTCTTCATCATTATTTCTCCTCTTTAGCTCATTATATTATATCTCTTTTTCATTGATTTCTTCTTAATCATCAAGTTCCAATGTCGAATTTATCTTCTTCATCGATTTCTTCTTCTTCAACTGCGAAGGTACTATGTCAATGTGGGAACGTTGTGAAAATGAAGACCTCATGGACGCAATCCAATCCTGTACGTAGGTTCCTTTATTGCAAAACTTCAAAGGTAAATCAAATTCATTTTTTTTGTCCAATATAGTAAAGAATCACCTTATTTATAATTCAATTTTTTTCTTTAATTTTGTAGGCACGAGGTGGATGTGGATATTTTCGATGGTATGATGATGAAATGCCTGCTCAAGCTAGAATGGTGATATGGGGTTTGTTGAAAAGAGACAAAACATATGAATTGGAGAGGAATCGATCAAGAAAAGTATGGATGATATGCATTACCGTAGGGGTGATATTGGCTACTTGGATTTGTGTAACAAAATAATCTTAGTTGGTTCATTTGTCTTCTACTAGATTCCTTCATAAAAGTATGTATGGTAGATTGTAGTGTTCTTTATGGGCAATTTTGATCGGCTTTTCTATTGTAAATGCCTTGTGTTTTTATTGTAATGATTTAATTGAAGGAATGAAGATAATTTGTGCCTCATGCCATTAATTTGCTCTAGTGAGCTCCAATCAAACATAAGTTAATGTACTTAAAAAACACCAAAAGACATTTCAAAGCAGTCAATACAAGTTTTTGTTGCTGATTACACAACCAAAAAGTGATATTTCAAAGCAGTCAATACAAGTTTCTGCTGCTGATTACACAACCAAAAAGTGACTTTTCTACATAAATTAGGCATTATTTGGTGCACTAGATGTTCCACGCTTGTTTTTCCTTGACTGAGTGATTCGTTGCAACTGTGAACTAGTGACAGCATCTCCACCATTCCACTTGAGTCCTCGAGGCTTATAACCAATATCAATATTTGTTGAAGATGCATCCTTATAAACTCTCGAATTGATAGCTCTTTCTCCTGAAATACCAGGCTGCATAGAAATGTCTTAAAATGAGACTTTATATAGTAGAGTAAGAAATGAACAAAATTATGTATACACTTACATTAAAGGTTTGACTACCACTTGCTTTTGTATAGATGTCAAATCCTATAGTCTTGGTCCTCTATTGTCTTCCTGTTGATATTGAAGCTTCCACAGACCTTGGTTGATCAGGTTGCTGACTTGATACACCTCCAATGCCTCTACCAGTGCCTCTTCCAATTTCTCTGCCAGTGCCAGTACCTTTCCCAGTGCCTCTACCAGTGCCTCTACTAGTTCCTCTGCCAGTGCCTCTCCCAGTGCCTCTGCCTCTGTCTGTGCCTCTGATTTTAGCAGGTTGTTGCTCTCTTCTAACAGCTGAAGAATCAAAACACATAGAACTGCCTTGATGATTGAATATTGGTGGCTGACTTGAGCTTGATGGTCTACTAAAAAGTGGTGGCTGGCTTGAGCTTGATGGTTGGCTAAACAATGGTGGCTGGCTTGAGCTTGATGGTTGGCTAGACATTGGTGGCTGGCTTGAGCTTGGTTGCCTGTTTTGGTAGCCTCCAGGTTGTCCTATTCCAGTCTATTAATACAGTAATAATAATTGATTATTGTAAATAATTGAAGCTTATTGTAGATGTATTAGAAGAGAACAATAACTTACCAATGTTGGACAAGCTTTTTTGTTGTGGTCTACTTGATGACACAAGGAGCAGGTCATTTTTACTCCTCTTTTGGATAACTTTCCATACTTTTTCCTAGGCTCATTCTTTGCCTTTCTTCTGCACTTTGGTGGCCTACCAGGCATGACTTTTGGTTCAGGAGGTTAAATCACTACACCACTAGTGTGAGGCCACATTTTCATGTTTGGTATTGACTGTAGAAAATGGTTATAAGCCTTAAAAAAGTCTCTTTCCTATACCAATGCACCACTTCATGTTCAGGTTCTATGCCTTTGTGCTGATATGCAAGCACAACATGTTGACATGGTATGCCCCTCAATTGCCATGTTCTACATGTACATGTCTTCTTCCTTATATCAACAATATGTCTGTACTGACCATCTAAGATTTCATACCCAATATCACCATTGAATATAACTTCACAAAATCTAGCAAGATCTTTGTTCTCTTCAAGTACTAGTCTAGCCATAGGAGAGATATCTGAGATCCAATTTCAGCAAATTACCTCATTGCAATATTTATGTCCATTATCTTGTGCCTAATCTCCTCTAACATAGTTATGATAGAAGTTTCACACATATTGTTTTCAACAATGTCACACTTAGAATGCTCTTTAAAATATGCTTTGCACCAAGTAGTTTTTTCATAATGCAACAAGTCCTCACAAATTTTATTACCTAATTTGTTGAGTTTATCCATCTCATCTTCAAATTTCACTTCAAAACTTGACTTAGCACATCTCCAGAACTGTTTCCTTCTTTCTTCACCACTCCATAATTGATGCTAGTTGGACCAGATATGTCTAGCACACCTTCTCTGCTCACTATCTGGTAGCAACTCACATAAAGCTGGTACAAGGCCCTGTGTAAATAGTTGTAGCACAAACATTAAAAAGTATTAGCAACACAAGAAAATAAAAAATAAAAGAACAAGATACAATACAAAAACCATCTAACCTTATGCATATCTGTCAGTTCATGTCCTGTGCCTAAGTTCAGATCTTCTATCAAGTACTTGAGAAAAAAACTCCAACTATGTTTTGTCTCTATGTCAACAACAGCCCATGCGATTGGAAACATCTGTTGATTTCCATTTCTACCAACAGCAACCAACAATTCTCCCTTGCAAGAACCCTTTAGAAAACATCCATCAAAACCAATAATTTTTCTGCATCCTTCCAACCAACCCCTCTTCAATGCATCAAAACAAACATAGAAGTAAACAAACAAAGTTTTTCCTGGCGGATACTCTCTATATGTCCTCACCCAACAGGAAGTACCAGGATAAGTATGTTTAATCATGTCTGCATAATCACACAATCTTGAAAATTCCATCTTCCAATTACCTAAGAACTCCTTGATAATCCTCTTTTTTGCCCTATGACAAACAATTCTTCCAATATACAACACAAATTTTTTTCTCACCAATTCCTGAATTTCCCATAATCTTATATATGGTTGACAGGTAATTTCATCCTTAAACTTTTCTGCAACAAACTTAGATGTACACAACTTGTTCTTCGTTGATTGAGGACATACATGCACATGATAATAATTTTTGACAACAAAATCACCAGAATCTTTATCTATACTAGCAAACAGCAACCATTTACATTTCTTGTCCTCACATTTAACTCTAACTCTTTTTTTGTCATTAGGCTTAACCTAGTTTTATATTCACAAGAATAGTCTGCAACAACTTTTCTAAATTGTTCAGCACTTTCAAATACCATACCAAGCTCAAAAATTGCTACAACACAATCAGGATCAAATCTTACCTTTTTACTTTTTCTTTTCTTGGTAAATCAACACCCTTCACAAATTCTGGATTCAATTCATCCCTACTGTCTTCACTGTCCAATTCTGAGCTATCTATATATTGCTCATCACCCCCTAGTCTTCCAGCGTATCTAGCAGCTTTGTTCCTTCCTATGTCTTCAAAGGTTCTATCAATACCAGCTGTTCCAAGCTTTATTTTCTCAGTTTTAGTAGGTTTTTTCTTTTCCACTTTGTTTCTCCTTTCATTTCTAAGAGATCTTAATTCTTCATCAACCTCATAGTCATCCACATCATCCACATCAGGAATAACATCCTCTTGAGAGTCATCACTACTTTCTTCATTTGATTCAGTCCATTCCACATCTATATCTGATATATTCCCTGGCTCAACTTCCACATTAACATTTTCATATTCAGCCTCATGATTCAACCCTTCACTTGCAGTCACATTTATATCTTCTAAGTCTTCTTCAACGACAGACCCACAAAGCAAACCCGTTGTGACCACTTCTACATCATCCACCACATACTTCACATAAAGGTCTAAAAAGTCACCATCTTTTAGGTCTTTGATGAGATTTAGTAAAGTGAAATCAGTGTCCACCTCAATAAAGCCATTTTTGTGGGGTCTTTAACACAGAACCCACCAACAGTAATATACCTCAATTGTTTAGTGTAAAAAAGTAACTCGTTCATTGAGAAGTGGTCCTTGTCGATATTAACATATTCCACCTCGTCTCCCCCTTTATCAGTAATTCCTGTTTTGTCCTGAATAAACTTACCACCATGATGAAAATGATTTATAATAATGGAGTCCATAAGATTCCCTGAAACAAGGCCCCAAAATTTTCTGACACGTTATGAACAATAAAAACCAAAAAACCCTAACTTTATCCAGATATTAACAACAACAACCACATTGATACTAAAAACCCAGTATATATCAATAAAAAACACAGGCTAAACACAGATATTAACAACACACCACCACTACAACATTAAAAGTTACATAGAAATTAGGGAATGAACTTACCTCACACTCGTCAACTCGAAAATCGCGATTGAACTCCAAAATCGTCTGCAATTTTCGATGATTCCTTCAATAAAACACTCGAAATCACTTTAAAATCTAAGAATTTCAGTTGTAAAAGTCATTGAAAGGGAGAGATTCTTAGGGTTTTCTCGTTTAGAACGGGTTAGAAGTGTTTTGGGGGGAAATTTGTTTTTAGGTTTGATGATTTAATATGTGGCGCTGACGTGTAATTGGGTTGGAGTGTATTGGTCGAAATTTCCATGTGGAGAAGGTTCATCTCACGCACCCAATTACCAAAAATAATTTATTGAAATTTGGCTCCACATCAGCCAAGAATATTTAAAAGGATCAAATTATAGGGGGTTCAAGGATTCAATAGGAATCTGGGTTAGTTGAGGTACCTGGGGGAAAAGCGCGAACAACTTTAGGGACCTGCGTATGTATTTGGCCTAAAATATACTTCTTCTTAATTTATCACACATTCTTCCGATTAATTAAATCAGCCATACTAGGGACCATAGATTTATTATTTAGGGATTCCAATTATGATATTAATGCGAAATGACTAAATTACCCCATATCACAATAAACTACATGATATTCCACTATTCAACTTCAAAATCAACCATAACACCTTATTTAATTCTTCATATTAGAATTATCAACACCAATCAATTAAATTAAACTTTTTGAAAAAAATTAATTCATTGATTAATTTAATCATTATTATGCCTAAATTAATTCACGTGACAGATATGTATAATCCACCTGCAGGGTTTTCATGTGACAACTTATACGCAGTCTTGAGTTAAGTATCTTATCCTTGAGTACTTTTGAGTTGTGTAAGTTTGAGTGGTTTTGAGTATACATCTGAGTTGTATATTGTATCTTTGAATTGAACTATATTTCCTTGAGTTGAGAAGAGGCAAGTATGTTTCCTTTTTATCAAGTTCAATGTTATGTTTATATTTTAGAATTCCTCTTACATGCTCGTACATTTCACGTACTTAGTCATTTGGCCTGCATCCTATTCATGATGCAGACACGGGTACTCATGATCATCAACATGAGCTTTATTGATACATTCGGAAGTTCGAATTAGCTATGTTGAGCCTCCTTGCTTCCGGAGGGTTCCGCTTTTACTTTAAGTTATATCAGTTGTTAGGAGGTCGTGGGTCTTTTCAGGAAGAATATAAATAAAGCAAGATTTCGACCAGGCACGTATCGGAGGAGCAAAAGAAGGAGGTAACAATAGCATTAGCAGGAGCAGCAGGAAGCCAACGAAAGTGGGCTTGTTCTCGAATCAGCGCACTAGAATCGAAGATTGAAGATGATTTCCGACAAGCGCACATTTATAGGCTGTTAGCAGGACTTTCATCTATGTCATTTAGATGCTTCATAGATAGACTGTAGAGTTTCAGATTTTTGTTCATTTATTTTATTAAATGTTTTAAAGACTTAATTAAGTTGTCTATTTTATGGTGAGTTGAATAATTTATTTTCATTCATAATTTTTCTTTTGAGTTAAAGTTATGTATTTAGGTTTCATGAACTTTTATTCAATTTTTAAGCTTTGTATGTTTGAGTTATTCTTCCGCTTGTAGTCAGCCAGGATGAGGGTTCGCTTAGGAACCAACAATGGTTCATGATTATCGATCACTTCCGGAATGAAGGCTCGGATCGTGACAAAAAATAAAATATTTTAAATATATAATTTTTTTGAAATTGAGATATCAATCTTTAGTTATAATTAACTTTAAAATAATGATAACGACATATAATTATTTCTCTTATGTTTGTGCGAAATTGCAATTCAGATTTAAAATTCCTCTTTGATTTTGTACGTAATTTTTTGTTTATTGTGCATTGATATGATGAGTTTGTTTGTTTTGTTGATTATATATTTATGCTTATCAAATAAGGTTTGTTGAGATTAATTAGGTGCTAACTAATTATTTGTAATTGATGTGTGTAGATTAGTTAGAGTTACAATTGTAGAAAGTTACAAATTTTAGTTAGATGATTAGCTGTCACATGGTGTAGATATTTTCTAATTTTCATACACATGTATAAATACAGAAAGGAGGAGGAATAGAAGGCAGTTTTTCTTTTCCCAAATTATGATCTCGTGCATCTTCTTCATGTCACTGTATCGTCCTCAATCATAAGCACAAGCTCCATTAATGGAGTTTTTCAATTGCTGAATTACAATCTCAACATGGTATCAGAGCGATAGGTGTTTTTCTTCTTCTTTAAATTCCGCTACGTTTGTTCTTTCTCTGTTTTGATTCACATTCCATTTTATTTTTTTTTGGAATCCTCGTTGCAATCTTCTCTCGATTGCAATTCTCATTTCAGTTTCTATTTTGATTGCAATTTTTCTTGTCAAGTTTCCTTCAAAATCATGGCTTCTACAGATGAAACGAATCAAAATCCTACTAATCCGAATCTTGCTCAACCAACCATCAATTTCAGTGATCCTTTGTACATGCATCCATCGGAGAATGCCGGATCTTCAATTACTCCAGTTCCTTTTGATGGATCCGGATATAGATCCTGGAGGCGTGGTGTCTTTCGAGCTCTTTCCGTGAAAAATAAGATCGTTTTCATCAATGGAAAAGTGCAGAAACCAGATCCAAATTCACCTACATTTTCCCAATGGGAACGTTGCGATGACATGGTCACGTCGTGGATTCTCAATTCACTATCAAAGGATTTAGCCGACAGCTTGCAATACGTCAACAACGCAAAGGAATTATAGGACGAATTAGCCGATCGTTACGATCAAACCAATGGTGCAAAACTGTTTCAGCTCCAACAGGAGATTAATGACCTTGCACAGGGAAATCTAGATATCACAGGGTATTACACCAAGCTTCGTCGACTTTGGGAGGAGCTCTCTACTCTGGACGTCAATACTCAGCGTACATGCCTATGCGATTGTGGTGGTAAAATCAAAATGCATAAGGCAGAGCAGGATCGTAGACTGATTCAATTCTTAATGGGACTAAATGAGGTGTACACTGTGATGCGAGGTAGTATTCTAATGATGAACCCGTTGCCGACTATGCCACAAGCTTTTTCCATTCTAGTTCAAGAAGATAAACAACGAGAAGTCAAGCCTTCTGCTCGCATGTCTTTGGCCTCGACTTCTCTCGACGCATCCACATCTCTTGGTGCTGTTTCTGGAAGTAATGGTTTCAAAACGAACTTTTCCCAAAATAAGCATACAAATGGAAACAATGCTTATAGAGGACCTACAAACCAGTTTCAGAATTCTAACAGGAACAACAACACTTATCCTTTTCCAGATATCAACAGAGCTAACTTGTTTTGCGATTATTGTAAGAAAAGTGGGCACACAGAGGCTAAGTGCTACAAACTACATGGCTTTCCCCCAAATTTCAAGTTTACTAAGGGTCGACACTCTGGTTCAGCAGCTAATGTCCACTCTACCTGTGATGATTCTAGCCAGGGAGCTCAAGGTTTGACTCAAGTTCAATATGATCATTTGGTGAAATTGCTCGAAAATACTCAGATACAGGGAACAAGTGGGAGCTCAAAGGAGTCTGCAGACAACATCATGAGTGGAGTTGTGAACTTCGCAGGTATCATGGCTTGTCACTCTTTCATTACTGAAATTGGTGATCTTTCATGTAATTGTTCCAAGCTTACTGTTGAATCCTGGATTATAGACTCTGGAGCTTCACACCATATGACTTTTAATAAAATATTACTCACCAATGTTAGACCTTTACTTTACCCATTCCTAATCACATTACCTAATGGCTAAAGAGTTAGAGTGACAGAAATTGGGGATGCACATTTAAATTCAACACTGATTTTATACAAAGTATTGTTTATACCTACTTTCAAGTTCAATCTTGTCTCAGTACATTGCTTAACTTCTCATCTCAAAAGCACAATCAATTTCAATGATATTTCATGTTTTCTACAGGGCCCTTCACTGAAGAGCCCTCTGGTGATTGGTAGAGCAAGGAATGGTCTTTACTTCTTGTGCTCAAAATGCCACAATGCTGCTATTTCAACTTGTTCTTTTGGTTCTTATGTTACATCTGATTGTCCTCCTCTGCATAATGTCAATAAACAAGTATCACATCTTCCTACCACTGTAAGATTTACCCATTTAAGTAATAAAAATGCTTGTTGTAATACAAAATCGAATGTCATTTCTAGAAATACTTCTGCACCTTCAAAATGTTTTTCTCTTTGCACATCTCATGAAAACAATGTAGATTACTTGTGGCACACCAGGCTAGGACATGTTCCTTTTGTCAAAATGAAAGGTATCCTTACCAGTTAAATTTTGCCAAAACAACCTTTTTTGTGCACTATCTGTCCCATGGCTAGACATGCAAGGTTACCTTTTCCATCCAATACTACCACCCTCTCCACCAAGATTTTTGATCTCCTCCACATAGATTTATGGGGACCATACAATATACCAACTCATGATAATTACAAATATTTCATCACAATAGTTGATGATTATAGCAGGTCAACTTGGACTCAACTGATCAGTTGCAAAACCAACACTCTACAGTCCATAAAGGCTTTTACATCTCTAGTAGAAAATCAGTTCAACACAACCATTAAGGCCATTAGAACTGACAATGGTCTTGAGTTTGTCAATAAAGAAACAACTTTGTTCTTGCAAGAAAAAGGCATCATACACCAAAGAACTTGTCCATATACACCACAACAAAATGGCGTGGTGGAAAGAAAACACAAATACCTACTTGAAATTGCAAGAAGTTTGTTGTATCAATCAAAACTTCCCATGAGATATTGGGGGGAATGCATATTAACTGCAACCTATATTGTCAATAGACTCCCTTCTACAGTCATCCAAAACAAAACTCCTTTTGAAGTCTTATACCGAAAAGAACCCACATACTCACATCTAAGATCTTTTGGTTGTCTTTGCTTCCCTAGCACCCTTAAAACTCACAAAGACAAGTTTGAACCATGATCCACTCCACACGTTTTCATTGGATATCCTTTCAACACAAAAGGTTACAAAGTACTAGATTTGACCACCAAGAAAATACACATTTCAAGAGATGTATTGTTTCATGAAAACATTTTTCCTTTTGTTCTTCCTTTCCCTGATTCTACTTTTAGTTCTGCACTGAGACATCTTAATTCTAATACTGATTTGCTTCATCCTAAATATAATATTTTGAATAAAACTCATCTTGATTTAAATGAAGACAACCCCACTACTGTCACAAACAACACTATTGAGACCAACATGTCACATACCACACCTATAAATATCACTAGAGACTCATCTGATGAAACCACTCCAACATCAAACCCTCCAGAAATAATTACTGCATCATCTCATCCAGAGATACCTTGTTCACCTCAGATTTCCACTACTACCACTTCCAGCTCACATCCTCTACCTGCACCTAGAAGAACAAGTAGGATCCATACTGTGCCAGACTATCTCAAAGAGTACAACTATATACTCCCTAAATTACAGCCTCAACAATCACCATACCATCCTCCTGATATCACTGCTCAACAACATGTTTCACTCACTAGTTTTAATTCAGAGAGTCAGCAATTAGTTAGGAACATCACTCATGATAGTGAGCCAAACTCATATGAGGAGGCAATCATGAGCCCTGCTTGGCAATCAGCAATGACACTTGAATTTGAAGCTTTATATGCTAATAATACTTGGAATCTAGTTCAATTACCTGCAGGAAAAAGGGCAATTGGATGTAAGTGGGTTTACAAAATCAAACATAAGGCTGATGGGACAGTGGAAAGATTCAAGGCTAGACTTGTGGTAAAGGGATACACTCAACAAGCTGGCATCGATTATACTGAAACATTTTCTCCAGTAGTTAAGATGACTACATTGAGGATTTTGATTAGTTTGGCAGTAAAGAAGGGCTGGGATTTATATCAACTAGATGTGAACAACGCATTCTTACATGGTGATCTAAATGAAGAAGTCTATATGGAACTCCCACAGGGACTCCAAGTTGGTGAAAAGGGACTTGTTTGCAAGCTAAACAAGTCTTTATATGGCTTGAAACAAGCTAGTAGGCAATGGTATGAGAAATTGGCAGAAACTTTGTACTCAAGAGGCTACTCACACTCCACCAGTGACTATTCTTTGTTTTACAAAAGGGACAAATCATCTGCAGTCTTCGTAGCAGTGTACGTTGATGATATAATTTTAACAGGAACTGATTTGGCTGAAATTACATCCCTGAAGTCTTTCCTACATGATCAGTTCAAAATCAAGGACTTAGGGAGGCTCCATTATTTTTTGGGTTTAGAGATTCTTTACAAACAAGATGGTGTGCTTATTACACAAAGAAAGTTTACTACAGATTTAATCAAGGAGTTTGATTGTCATCATCATAGTCCAACTTCTTCTCCCCTTGATGTTGTTGTCAAATTAAGGTCACATGAGGTCACTGTGTTAAAAGACCCTACATATTATAGGAAGTTGGTAGGAAAATTAAATTTTCTTAGAAATACTAGACTAGACATTGCATTTAGTGTGCAACAACTTAGTCAGTTTCTACAAACACCAAGAGAGCCTCACCTAAAAGCTGCTCTTCATGTGTTGAGGTACTTAAAGAATAATCCTACACTAGGGATTTATCTATCTAAGGAGCCGAACTATACTATCACTGCCTATTGCGACTCGGATTGGGCTGCATGCCCTGACTCCAGAAAGTCAGTGAGTGGATATATAGTGCTCATAGGGAATTGTCCAATAAGCTGGAAATCCAAGAAGCAAACGACTATCTCACTTTCTTCAGCAGAGGCAGAATACAGAGCAGTACGAAAGGTAGTTGGAGAGTTGGTTTGGATTGAACGATTGCTTCATGAGTTAGGAGAAGGATCTTCCCAACCTATATCAGTTTTTTGCGACAGTCAAGCAGCTATACATATCGTAAAGAATCCTGTATTTCATGAAAGGACTAAGCACATAGAGGTTGATTGTCACTTCGTTCGAGATAAGCTTCAAGAGGGACTTGTGACTCTTCACCATATTCCAACCGTGGAGCAATTAGCTGATATATTAACCAAGAGTCTTACTGGCCCCAAGCACTCAGCCATTTTGCACAAGTTGTCTGGAAGTATCTCCCTTCCAACTTGAGGGGGGGTGTTGAGATTAATTAGGTTCTAACTAATTATTTGTAATTGATGTATGTAGATTAGTTAGAGTTACAATTGTAGAAAGTTAGTTACAAATTTTAGTTAGATGATTAGCTGTCACATGGTGTAGATATTTTCTAATTTTCATACACATGTATAAATACAGAAAGGAGGAGGAATAGAAGGCAGTTTTTCTTTTCCCAAATTATGATCTCGTGCATCTTCTTCATGTCACTGTATCGTCCTCAATCATAAGCACAAGCTCCATTAATGGAGTTTTTCAATTGCTGAATTACAATCTCAACAAGGTTATCTTGTGTTGTACCTTATTTTAATTTTCTACACTGAATAGATGAGTTTCCCACAATTATTATGTATGATTAATATTACAAAATTTAGTTCTACGACTTTACTTCAATAAACCATTAGCTCGATGATCATTTATGAAATTAATTCTTTTCATTTTATTTAAAAAGTCAAATACTTACTATGATATATTTAATACTGTACATTTTTTTATCAAGTACATCACTAATTCACCCAAAAGATTATTATTCAACTAAAATAAAATATTACTATGTTATTTTATATTACGATTGTATTCATCAACAAAAAATGCATACTACATTGATTTTTTGAACCGTTATTATTACATTGCTTAAACTGCGATTTAATAATAACTAAAACTTAAAATTTAATTTATTTAAATTTGAAAACTAGAATGGATCCTTAAAATATTTTTTTATGTAGATTGTAAGAAATGATTTATCTTAAATATTTAATTAAATTTTTCTCATCGCGTGAAGCACCAAATGTTTTCACTAGTTATTTAGATAATGGAAAATAAGACCTTGTCTCCCTCAAAATTCCAAAAACAACACACTGCCTTAACTGCCAACTTTGCTACCTTTCAATTTCTTAATCAATTCAACTAATTAATACTCTCTCTGTTCATCAATAGTTGTGAAACTAACTAACATCGAATAGTTTAGGTATATTTATGACACTTCATTCTATTTTTCTATGTTTTTAAAAAAAAATGAGATTGATGACTAGCTGTTTGTCAAGATAGTTTGGTGATTAATTCCTTACCTTCCTACTCTTGTTTATCTTTGCCAGATTATTACATATGATAACTGTCAAATTAACTAATTGGCCGATTTCCTGAAAATGTAAACAATGTCTTGCCTTTGCGTGATGTTGTTATCGAAGAAATGGAGATATATTGAATGCAGACTTGATCTAGTGTTGAAGCTTGAATGTGTGAGTGAAGAAAAACAATGTTGATTATAAAGCATTTTCATCGAGTATGCGATCATGGCAAGATTTGATGAAGGAGATCCCTCTTTAATTAAAGGTGTAAAGTTTGCGTGGAGAAAATGATCGACATATATGGTCACATAATTTAGTTTCATTTGATCTTAATGTATAAACATGACGAAATGGTCCTTCTAATATACTTCAACTATTAATATCAGTATTGTATTTTCTTTTCATATTTGATTTTATTATGCTTTTGCTTGAGTCAATCGAGAATCATTCAACTTATGAAATTACAGCAAACATGTTGTTACTGTAGTGAAAAAAGAGAAGTTTATTGCCACTATTTTGACATATAAATAAAGAGAAGCAACATTGGAAAACTCTTCCCTTGAAATAAGTTGCACTAACAAAGAAAAAACATTAGTACTTAACTATTTTTATACTATTCAACCCTTCTCTTTTATTTGTGTTGTGCTAGGCGCTAGCCAATATCAAAATTTATTGCATAATAGTTGATGAAGGCGTCAATGATCTCCAATCTCCACCTCTTTTCTAACATTCTTAGAATCTTTGCTTTTAGTGAAAAGAGCTTCCATTTCTTCCAAAGACTTTCCTTTAGTCTCAGGCAAGAAAAAGTAGAAAAAGATCAAAGCGATAACGGATATCCCAGCAAACATGAAGAAAACACCTGCAATTGTCATTGCTGACATCATTGACAAAAATGTCATAGAAACTGTTGCATTCATCAACCTGTTAACTGCAACACCAATTCCGACTCCTAAACCCCTATACCTAAGAGGAAAAATCTCAGCGGTATATACCCAAGTAACAGGCGCAAGCCCAACATTGAAAAAACCCACATATGAATAAGTTGTAATTATGCTAAGGACCAAAGCCCATATAAGTTTGCCACCAGATTGCTCTGCCAAAAACAAGAAAGTCCCAAGTCCAGTTAATGCCACAATCATCCCAGTTACACTCGTTAACACTAGCTTTCTCCTACCAACTCTGTCAATCAGGACAGTCGACAACACTATGAATGTGAACTTAGTTAATCCAACACCACATGTGGCAAGAATTTGGTGTTTATGGTCATGTACCCCTGCTTTCGCAAATATTCTGTGACTATATAATATGACAGCTTCAATTCCAGTTGCATGTTCAAAGAAATGAATGCCTATACCAGCAAGTAAAATCCTTTGAAGTGATTTTGTTGGTCTTAGAAGCAATTCTTTCCAAACACCTTCGTCTTGTTTCTTTATTGAATTTGAAATCTTGACAACATCATCATCACAATTTTCGTCCATGCCTAAATTTCTTTTAATCTCTGTCAATCGGAATTCAGCTTCTTCCGGAGAATTTGAAACTTTGTACATAATTTCCTTGCCTTCTCTTAGACGGCCTTTCATGATGAGCCATCTAGGAGACTCAGGCATCTTGAGAATGCCAAAGCCCAAAAAAACAGAAGGGATTGCAGCAAGTCCTAACATAACTCTCCAACCAAATCTGAGAGGCAATCCGGCAAAAACATAATTAGACAAATAACCAAGCAAAATACCGGTACTAATTCCAATTTCTGGAAGAGATGAAAGAAATCCACGAGTGGATGGAGCTGAAACTTCAGCTGAATAAACAGGTGCAATCATAAGTGCAAAACCAACACCAACTCCAGCAATACATCGGCCTAATAATAGAATGGTGTAATTTGGACCGTATCCCATTACAAGGGATCCTAAAAAGAAAAGGAGCGAAGCTATAGCTATTGTGTAACGCCGGCCAACATAATCAGAGGTTCTTCCAGCACTGAGTGACCCAATTAAAGCACATAAATTTAGTATCCCTGCTAGAACTTCTGTTTTCACATCACTGATATGAAATTCTTTTCTCACAAAAATCATTGCTCCACTCATCACTCCGGTATCTGAATTCAAACATAAAATTATCATTAATGAACAAATATTTTTAATCATCAATCAATAATATATACATCGAAATTAAACTAACCATAGCCAAAGATGATAGATATCATCGAAGCAACAATGGAACAAGCACAAGCATATTTGTTAATCTTTTTTAAACTTGGTCCTTCACCCTTCTCCATAATTTTGCAATGTGTTTGATAATCAAATATTTGTTTTTATGAACAATATAGTAGTAAAGTAAAATACTATTGATACTTGTGTGACACACTCACATTCACTCATAGAACACACTCTATCTCATAAAACAAAATCAGATCTCTACAACTTTATTAATTTTGACGGTATATATATAGGGAAAAATAATAATCCTATTCTAAAGGTTTTCAGTTTTCTAAAACGATATGTTTTTAATTAATTAGTTATTAATAGAGTATATGTGGATAAGAAATGAAAGTCTTACCGTGATCCATTTACATCGGTACGAAAGTTTACTCGCATTTGATGTTTACTCTTTAGGGTCAATTTTCATTATATTAAAAATTAATATTTGTTTTACTGGTCTAAAAATGAAAAATGGAGAAAGTAGTATAAAAATTCAAAGTCTCATGTGTCCTATTATATAGAACTAACCAATGTACCCACCGTACCCAACGCCGATTTCAAATGGAGCATTGGCTTTAGGTCAAATTTGGGTTAATCCTAAAAGATGTAAGATTTGGATAAGGTTTTGATTTGGTAGTATTTATTTGGAAAATTAGTAAATATTGTGTCTTTACATCTTGCAAAAGAAATTAATTCCCTCATTTTTTCGTTGTCGTGATTTTTGTTTTTAGAATTAAACGATAAAAATTTGATTAATATTTTATAATGTATTTCTTCATCATATCTAAATGCAAAAATATTATAATTTAGAGTACTTTTCATGTAGTTTTTGAAGAGTTTTTGTCCAAAATCATCCTCAAACTATACCCTCAAACCTAAACTACATCTTTAAAGTACCATTCTTAGCATAAAACATCCTTCAAATATTTAAAAGTGAACAATTTTCATCCTTCTACTTTAATTTATCAGAAAACTAACCGATCCAAAAAAATAAAGTCATTCCTAAATATGCCAAAAATACTATCGTGAACTTTTTCGATAATTGAGTTTAGCATTATGAAAAGTCTTTTAGTTTGACAGTTTTTTCATTTATTCTTCATGTAGTTTGATATTAAAAATATTATTAGTTGAAATATGTTTCTTCTCAATTGAATATGCTAGAAACAATGTTTGTTGGAGACTTTCGCTTCTAATAATGTACAATGAAATTCAAATGCGAGATATATTCAATATTTTGATTACTTCAATATCAGATTGACCCAAAAATTTATTGATCTAAAATACAATTTGGCTATTAAAAAAGTAAAGATATGTAAGCTCCAACTTCTTTCTGTTACTAAATGGGAAAGGAGCAAATCATGTAAGTACTCTCACAACTTTCAAACATTTTTTGTTTCCGTAAGCAATAATGTCTAATATTTTTAATATTTTTTCAGGAACTTTTTATAGCAAGTATTGAAATTATGCATGAAAACTTGTGTTGATAGTCACGTGAACTACGCATGTTTTAAAGGATCCCTTAGTTTTTTGGCAATAATTAACATAAGGATGAAAATTATTCATTTTTAAATTCTTGAAAAATGTTTTCTACTGAGAATGATACTTTAAGGATGAAGTTTAAGTTTGGTATATAGTTGAAGGATCTTTTTGGCCAAAAACTCAGTTTTTGAATATCTAAATTTTTATTTTAAAATATTAAATAAATGTAATTTGATTGAATTCTAAAAATTAGTCAAATTAACTTTCAAAAGCGCAACACGACAACTAAAAAGGAACGAAGAGAGTATTAGAAAACATTTGTCTTTGATGTTTCAAAATATTTACCTTTTCCAAACATATAATAAATTCAATAATATTGGTTTAAGTTTCAAAACCCAAATTTATTTTCAAAAACTAATTAAATGTTGACCTAGTTTGGTAACACCTCGGACTTTAAGAAATGGCTAAAAAGGGCAATAGGCAAGTCACAAACCCAAAATAGACCCTTCATGGCACCTTAAACGGCCCGTCTTGGGCATCGTGAAGGACTGTCCAAGGCTGCCAAGTGAAGGTCACCTAGACGAGACCCTTGACAACACGTGCTGATTTGTACAGTCCGTTTAGGGGTCTGTACAAGTCACCCATTAGTTTTTGAGTTTTGGGTCAGTTTCAAACGATCATATCTCTCAGCATAAAATGAATTATGTGGCCCATGACCTTTCAAATTAAAGGTCTTTGAGTCATTTTTCCAACTCTACCAAGTTGTCCTCATTTGAAGTTTTGAGTAAAAAGTTCTTCCCATTTTAGTGTAGCCCAGTGGGTTATGTGCAACTTGACGACCCACTAGATGGACCGTGAAGAGTTTCACGGACTGTAAAGCTTCATACAGTCCGTGAAACCTCCCGTTTGAGGCACGCTTTTGGTTTTAAAAGTTGGGGTCGTTTTGATCAATCCACTATGCGTTTAGTACTTAAAATACATCGTTTAAACCCCTATTCTAACCCTATAAACCGTGATGTTTTACATCTAATTAATGGCTTAGAAAGTGTCAATCAGTCTTTTACGTTCATTAACACTTCAAGACATTAGAGCAAGGTTCTAAGAGGAGAAAAGCTAGAGTTGAAGCGTTCTTCAAGTTTCTTCAATTTCTGTAAAGAACTTCGTTCTTCCATGTATGTAAGGTTGTCATAGTGTTAGATTAGTTCATCCTCACGCCCTACATCTATTTTCAAATCAGCAAAAGAGTAATGTAGGGTTTTATCTTCAAATTTCAATATTCTTGAGATAAGTTGATGTTGAGTTCTTAATTCTTGAGTTGTTGATTATTAAATTCGGATTTATAATTATTGAATTGTCATACAATGTGAATTATGGTTATTGTTAATTGTTCATGATATTTTCAACATGAACCCTATTTTGAGTATTTAGTGAATTCTTATTGAGAACCCTTTTAAACAAAACATCATTGTTCAAACAGAGTTTTGAGGAAGTAAGAGCAGATTGAGAAAGAGTAAAAGGGAACAAAGTATTTTCCAAATGTTTCATTTTTATATGAAGAAAAAGAGTAGATTGTTTTTATAGAAAAGTTAAAAGAGCTTTTAGAAAGATAATTAAGTACAATGAAATTACCTCTTAAAGAGGCCCCTTTTGAATAATTATTTCAACTCATAATGTATTTTCATATAAAACAAAAAGAAACCTTATTTTCTAAATGAACAAAAAGTTTCAGAGACATTTTCAGGGCAGTTAACTCTTTTAAAAGGATAGTTTGAGCAATTATCTTAAACTAGAGAAAGTGTAATATTTTTATACATTTAAGCAAGAGTTTATATATTATTGGGAGTACGTAGTATTGAGTATGAATATGGGGAGAGTTCAGACAACTCACAACCCCCATAAACTATGTTTTGCGAACATGGGTTCATGATCATACTTTTTAAATGAATCCTTAATGTCTTCGGGCAGAGCTTAGTAGATCCACTTTGTTGACGTGTTCTATATCACAACACGATATAGGACAATTCTGGAAGCATTGATAAGATTTGTATTATCACTTAACTTATAGTGATGGTGCCGATTAGAGAATCTCACAATAGAGTTAAAGTGTATTATAATATATCACTTATTATGTTAAAGCCCAGAAAATGAGAAAGTATTTATAAATTTAAATGGTTTCATTCCTTTAATTATTTACATTCAGTTGAGTTTATGTTATACCTAATTCACTACTTTCTTGCAGTAATTTTACCTCGGCTATATTACATACTCATACATTGAAATGTACTTGTGTTCAGGATCATCAACATGCGTTTCGTTGATATCATTTTGTGCTTCAAATAGCTTTAGTGAGCCTCCTAGCTTTCTTGTGGATTTCAAATTGATTTTATGTTATTATTGAGTTGTCGTTGATCTTGTCCCGATATCTATCCTAGTATTAGAGGCTTCATAGATAGTTAGAGTTGATGAGTCTCTTAGTATTGTTCTTTCTGTTTTGAGATCTTGAGAACTATTACTTATACTTTATTAAGTATTTCCAAACATTTATTTGAGTTGAGTTTAATTGAGACTTGAGTTTAATTATGTATTTAAGTTTCATTATGCTTGAGTAAGTCTTTCGCTAAGTAGTCAGTCAGGACAAGGGTTCGCTTGGAAATAAGAAATGATTCTCAAGTGTCGGTCACGTCTTCAGTGTAGGCTCGGGGCTTGACAAGTTTTAGAAAAAATCTTCCCTACGAGACTCATATTACGGTTCATTAATACTGTCAACACTTGTAAATTTGTAGATTATTCAATTTGAATGGAAGGTATCAAAATCAGTATTGTAATATTATTTTATAGAGCATGACAAAGAAGCATCTCGTTTCATGTGAAGTTTCCCTGCGTTTGATTATGGATAAGGGACTTGATTTTGTTATGACGATCGTGAATAATTCTCTCCATATGAGCCATCTTTTAAAATTGAGTTAAGTTAAAAGTTTATTTTTCATATCAAGCAATTTTTGTTATGTGTTGTCTCAATATTTATATCATTCTTTCAATTTAAAATTTATGAAATGTCATTTACTCTATATTTACCATGTGTAAGAATAAATGTTACTTTAATACAAATAAGCTAAATTTGTTGAGCCAATTGTCACGTCCCGCCAATTCTCAGTAAGATTTTGCATTCGGATAGGGGCGGAAAAGTCTAGAGTTTTGGAGAAGTTTGTAGAAAACTCTAGAAGCCCCTAGATCTTTCTAGAAGTCTTTGGAAAGTTCTAGAAGGAAGACTAGATATTTTCTAGGAAAACTTTGGAATTTCCTAGAAAGTGTACAGGATTCTAGAAAGGGACCAAAGTGTAAATAAGTAGGAACTTGTAAAATAATTTTTATTTACACTTTAGTCTCCAGAAGTAGTATAAATAGATGGGGCATTCATTTGTAAAAAACCAAGAAAGTTGTAAGCAATACAAAAGCCTTCTTCCAAATCTTTCTAAGTCTTTTCTTTCATTCTCTTAGCGATCTTAGTTTTAAAGGCTTACTTGAGCTTACAAGATCGTGAAAGATTCGTGAGTAAGTTGTCAAGTGCCGCACGGAGCATTAGTAAGACTCTAAGTCCGTGACAACGTGGTATCAGAGCGAGGTTGATTCTAAGGGAATGGCTACCGAAGGAGATGTGAACGGCGCTAGCACCACCAACGTCCGTATGGATGGTGGTAAGAAGAACCGAAAGGGGAAGAAACATCAACAGAGAAATGAGGAGATGCTGCCCGATCCCACACCTAACATCTCATCCTCCCTCAACTACCGAAGCAAGTGACGATGAATTGGGCGAAGAAGCCATAGACGTCACCGCTGGAGAAGAATGGGTCACAAGGGTGGAAGTGGCAAGGCAGGTCGTGGAGATATTAGGCCGGCTTAATGTGGTCGACGACAAGTTCAAGACCCTTGAGGACTTTACCCTTGAAGAGAACGAGAACATCCGTAAGGAGTTGGAGGGTCACCAGCGGGCCGAGTTCGAGATGAAGGAGGCCATCACTTCCTTGGAGTGTCGGCTCATGGAGGCGTTGAGCACGATTGAGACCATGAAGGCCAAGATATAATCACTCAAGGAAGGTGCGAAAGTTGGAGGATCATCGTCGTTCGATCGAGATAGGGAGGCCAAGGTCGAGGCTCCCAAGCCACCTATGTTCAAAGGCGTTCGTGACGCGCAAGAGGTGGAGAATTTTCTGTGGCATTTGGAGAATTACTTCAAGTGCAACAGGCTGAAGAGCGACGAGAGTAAGATCAATACCGCTTTGTTGTATCTTTCGGAGATGGCCATGCTGTGGTGGAGGCGTAAAGAGTCAGAAATAGGGAAGGGTCGTTGCACCATCAATATTTGGGAATGATTCCAAGAGGAGTTTAAGAAGGCGTTCTTCCCTAACAACGTTATCTATGAGGCGAAGCACAAGTTCATGGAACTGAAGCATACGGGTAGCATACGCGCATATGTGCAGGAGTTCACCACCCTCACGCTTCAGATTCCCAACCTCACAGATGAAGATATGTTGTTCCACTTCATGGATGGGCTGCAAAGTTGGGCCAGGACAGAGTTGGAACGCCGATAGGTCAGGACTATTGATGAAGCCATCACGCAGGCCGAAGCTTTGACAGACTTTAGGCATGAAAAGCCTAACAAAGCCGGAGGAGACGAAGTGAGAGGTAGTCATGACCATGGTGGGGGAGATCGTCGCAAATGCGAGGAGCAGCGACCACAACCTAAGAAGCATGATATCTATAAGTCCGATGGCAAGAAGTCTGGATGCCATGGCAACACTGAGAGAAAGACAGAGGTTGACAAAAGAGGTGGTTGCTACATATGCGGTGGGACGCATGGCTATGCGAGGTGTCCTGAACTGAAGAGCCTTGGTGCTATCCTGCGAGAGCGGAAAGAGAAGGAAGCACATGAGCAAGAAGAAGACGCGAAGACGACGCAGTTGGTCTTGGTAGGACTATGCAGAGCTATCACCAAGCAACCACAGAAGCCGAGAGTATGCGGCGCGCAGTATGTCGACATCACGATCAATGGAAGACCTGCTTGTGCTATGGTCGACACAGGTGCAGAGGTTAATATCATGACCAAGACGGAAGCGACAAGTTTAGGGCTGCATTACAGTCCAAGTAACGCCCAAATCAGGAAGGTTAATGCACCACCGACTCCCGTGAGTGGACTTGCGCATGGAGTAAGCATCACATTAGGCGAGTTGCAAGGTAAGATCAACTTCATAGTCGCTCCTTTAGATCTCTTTGATATAATTCTTGGGCAAGAGTTCTTCCAGCAGTGCCACGCTGTAATCGATCCTTATCTCCAACGACTTCTGGTCATGGAGCATGGAGGAACATGTATGGTTCCCATGGTTAACGAACCGAAGACAGAAGGATAGGTTCGACTAACGGCCATGCAGCTCAAGAAAAATCCTAAGAACGAGAAGTCGACATTTGTAGCCACCATTACAAGTTTGCAAGAATACAATGGTGCTAAGAAATCCTTGCCACCGTGCACGAAGAAGGTTCCAAGAGGGAACAATGTCGTGATGCCAAAGAAGTCGTCGAGGCGCTTACCTCCTAGGAAGGAGGTAGGTCGTGCGGCCAAGTTAGAAGAGATAAAGAAGAAATTGAAAGAGTTGCGTGAGGGCATTGTTCGAGTCAATGGACTGTTGGTCGCGTATACGAGAAAACAAGACTCAGTTGCCGATGCAGCGACGATGCGACGCGCTCGTCTCATCAATAGGTGGGGGAGAGTGTCACGTCCCGCCAATTCTTAGTAAGATTTTGCATCCGGATAGGGGCGAAAAGTCTAGAGTTTTGGAAAAGTTTGTAGAAAACTCTAGAAGACCCTAGATCTTTCTAGAAGGCTTTGGAAAGTTCTAGAAGGAAGACTAGATATTTTCTAGGAAAACTTTGGAATTTCCTAGAAAGTGTACAGGATTCTAGAAAGGGACCAAAGTGTAAATAAGTAGGGACTTGTAATGTAATTTTTATTTACACTTTAGTCCTAGGAAGTAGTATAAATAGATGGGGCATTCATTTGTAAAAAACCAAGAAAGTTGTAAGCAATCTTCCAAAGCAATACAAAAGCCTTCTTCCAAATCTTTCTAAGTTTTTCCTTTCATTTTCTTAGCGATCTTAGTTTTAAAGGCTTACAAGATCGTGAAAGATTCGTGAGTAAGTTGTCAAGTGCCGCACGGAGCATTAGTAAGACTCTAAGTCCGTGACACAATGCAAAGCATGGCATATTATATCTAGTTGTAGTGGGGAAAAAAGAGAAGTTTATTGCCACTATTTTGACATATAAATAAAGAGAAGCAACATTGGAAAACTCTTCCCTTGAAATAAGTTGCACTAACATAGAAAAAACATAAGTACTTAACTACTTTTATACTAGTCAACCCTCCTCTTTTATTTGCGTTGTGCATAGGCGCTAGCCAATACCAAAATTTATTGCATAATAGTTGATGAAGGCGTCAATGATCTCCAATCTCCACCTCTTTTCTAACATTCTTAGAATCTTTGCTTTTAGTGAAAAGAGCTTCCATTTCTTCCAAAGATTTTCCTTTAGTCTCAGGCAAGAAAAAGTAGAAAAAGATCAAAGCGATAACTGATATCCCAGCAAACATGAAGAAAACACCTGCAATTGTCATTGCTGACATCATTGACAAAAATGTCATAGAAACTGTTGCATTCATCAGCCTGTTAACTGCAACACCAATTCCGACTCCTAAACCCCTATACCTAAGAGGAAAAATCTCAGCGGTATACACCCAAGTAACAGGCGCAAGCCCAACATTGAAAAAACCCACATATGAATAAGTTGTAATTATGCTAAGGACCAAAGCCCATATAAGTTTGCCACCAGATTGCTCTGCCAAAAACAAGAAAGTCCCAAGTCCAGTTAATGCCACAATCATCCCAGTTACACTCGTTAACACTAGCTTTCTCCTACCAACTCTGTCAATCAGGACAGTCGACAACACTATGAATGTGAACTTAGTTAATCCAACACCACATGTGGCAAGAATTTGGTGTTTATGGTCATGTACCCCTGCTTTCGCAAATATTCTGTGACTATATAATATGACAGCTTCAATTCCAGTTGCATGTTCAAAGAAATGAATGCCTATACCAGCAAGTAAAATCCTTTGAAGTGATTTTGTTGGTCTTAGAAGCAATTCTTTCCAAACACCTTCGTCTTGTTTCTTTATTGAATTTGAAATCTTGACAACATCATCATCACAATTTTCGTCCATGCCTAAATTTCTTTTAATCTCTGTCAATCGGAATTCAGCTTCTTCCGGAGAATTTGAAACTTTGTACATAATTTCCTTGCCTTCTCTTAGACGGCCTTTCATGATGAGCCATCTAGGAGACTCAGGCATCTTGAGAATGCCAAAGCCCAAAAAAACAGAAGGGATTGCAGCAAGTCCTAACATAACTCTCCAACCAAATCTGAGAGGCAATCCGGCAAAAACATAATTAGACAAATAACCAAGCAAAATACCGGTACTAATTCCAATTTCTGGAAGAGATGAAAGAAATCCACGAGTGGATGGAGCTGAAACTTCAGCTGAATAAACAGGTGCAATCATAAGTGCAAAACCAACACCAACTCCAGCAATACATCGGCCTAATAATAGAATGGTGTAATTTGGACCGTATCCCATTACAAGGGATCCTAAAAAGAAAAGGAGCGAAGCTATAGCTATTGTGTAACGCCGGCCAACATAATCAGAGGTTCTTCCAGCACTGAGTGACCCAATTAAAGCACATAAATTTAGTATCCCTGCTAGAACTTCTGTTTTCACATCACTGATATGAAATTCTTTTCTCACAAAAATCATTGCTCCACTCATCACTCCCGTATCTGAATTCAAACATAAAATTATCATTAATGAACAAATATTTTTAATCATAAATCAATAATATATACATTGAAATTAAACTAACCATAGCCAAAGATGATAGATATCATCGAAGCAACAATGGAACAAGCACAAGCATATTTGTTAATCTTTTTTAAACTTGGTCCTTCACCCTTCTCCATAATTTTGCAATGTGTTTGATAATCAAATATTTGTTTTTATGAACAATATAGTAGTAAAGTAAAATACTATTGATACTTGTGTAACACACACTCACATTCACTCATAGAACACACTCATTATGACTATCTCATAAAACAAAATCAATTTTTACCGTTTATGAACTTCAGTAATTTTGAGCCAATTTATAGTTAAAATAAATCTTGTTTTAATTATATTTCCTATTTATTTGGGTTTTCAGTTTCTAAAACGGCTATCTCCTTAATTAATTAGTTATTAGTAGAGTATATGTGGATAAGAATTCAAAGTCCTACGAGTTCTGATGTGGCATTTGAACCGCGACCCATTTGTATCGGGGAGAAAATTTACTCGTATTCAATGTTTCTGTTATTTCAATTTTCATTATATTAAAAATAAATATTTTTTTTAGTTGTTCATTTTTTGGAGGTCAAATTTGACTTTAGTTAGATTGTTATTTGTAGGAATTTTTTTTGTTTAGAATTGATTAATATTTCTAATTGTATTTATGGTTCTTAAAGATAAAATTGTTTTGATATGAAATCATATGATGTAAATACTATATTTACTAAGTTGTCATCGGAACTAATTTAAATATATTTAAAAGAATGATTTTTTAAAAAAATGAAAATAAAGAGATGAGTGTAATAGAGAGTTAATAACTTTGAACTCAAATATCAATTGTTTTGAGAGAAAATCAATCAATTTTCATTTTCAACTCAAAACTCACTCAATTATAGCTTCTTTGCGTAGAAAGTCACTCAACTTTCATTTTCAACTCAAAAGTCACTCAACTATGGTTTCATTGCACAGAAAGTCACTCAACCTATTTAATTATTTTTTTTTTCCATTAAAATTTAGTGACATAAAATTTTAATAATCAACCAAAATTTTAAGAATAGAATATGTATCCATTTAATAGTCTGCTCCATTTAACCCGATCTGCTAAAAATATAATATTGAACATTTTATTTTACCATTAATTCCCTAAATCATTCTTCCTTGTCTCCCACATTCTTTTAGAGAATTAATGGTAAAATAAAATGTTCAACGTTCAATGGGGAATGATTTAAGAAATTAATGGTAAAATAAAATGTTTAATATTATATTTTTAGTGGGTTGGATTAAATGGGCGGGTCATTAAATGGATATATATATTTTTTCTTAAAATTTTGGGTAATAATTAAAATTTCATGTCACTAAATTTTAATTGAAAAACAATTAAATAGATCGAGTGATTTTTTGTGCAAAGAAGTCATAGTTGAGTTATTTTTGAGTTGAAAATAAAAGTTCAGTAAGTCTGTGCAAAGAAATCATAGTTGAGTAACTTTTGAGTTGAAAATGAAAGTTGAGTGACTTTATGTGAAAACAATTGATAGTTGAGTGACCATTAAAATTATAAACTCGCGTAATAGAGCAAATTTTGTAGGGTGGTTTTTTGAAATTATCTCTAAATTATATCTGCCTAATTATGGTCTCGATTCTGCTGATCTCAAGACGTATCCACTTATCCATACACAATTCACATTAGGAGAATTAAATTTGGGTTAATCCTAAAAGGTGTTAGATTTGGATAAGGTTTTCATTAGTTAGGAGAATTAGTATTCTGTCTCGAAAAATCCTTTGCTCGGAATATGGTCAGAATAATATTTTTATCTATGTTATTTTATTTTTTAAAATATTTTTATCCTTTTAATTTTAATACATTATAATTAAACAATGTAAAAAATTAATTTATTTTAAAATTAAAAAAAATTGTTATAGATTTTTAAAGTTACCCCTCGTGTCTTTACTTCTTGCAAAAGAGATATATTAGAAATCATTTGTCAGTTTATAAATATTTACATTTTTCCAAAATAAAATAAAATTGGTATGACTTTCAGAAACCAAATTTCATTTTTAAAACTAATTAAACGTTGAGCTAGTTTTTATTTAAAGTGAGTCTAATATATATTCCTTTTAATCCATTTAAATCTATTTTAATTTTAACAAATTATAGCATGAAATATTGACATTAATTTTTCCTAATTTGTAAATCTTCGGTTACCTATAAATAAGAGTTATCACCCATTTATATCTAAACTAATAAACAACCTACCTCTTTTTTGTGCCATAATTCTGTCAAGAAAAAAACATTGATTTTGTCAACTAATAGTACCCACTTTATTTTGAGATCTCAACTTGAATTAGTTATAAATGTTTGTAGATTCCGTTTAATAAGAAAAACTAATAATATATTTCTATTATATTAGAAAATCTTGAGTGGATGACTAGTAATTTTTCTAAGTTTTCGTAATATCTCGAAAAAAAAATTGAGCTAAAACTTTGAACTATTCATCTTTTCATCACTTATAACATCTCTCAAATATTTTTGACAATCTTATTCACCCATCTCTTTTCCTCTTTGATAAATTCTTATGTGGTTCCTTCTTTGTCTCCATCGCATCACTTTTGTAATACTAGAAAATATTTTTTAATATTTGGTTAGTGAAAAAAAGTATTTTTTTTTTATTTTTAGCGTGAGACTAGAAAATACTCTTTAGGAAAGTAATTTTTCATTCAAAAATCAATCTTGATAATTGATCTAGGACCCGACCCTGATGACCGTTTCAAATCCGATCCATGACCTGATCCATACTGTCGACCCAGGACCTGACCCACAAAAATATTTTTCAAAAAGGGAAAATTACGCGGATAAGCAAACTTATACTATTTAATTAATCATCATATTTATAGTTTGCTATAACCTGAAAGTGAAAGGCATCATTGATAGGCGACCAAGTGAACATTCCTGGGTGATTAAAGATAGGTAGGCGCAGTGAATCGGCAATCGGGCAATTCGTTAAATGATATTTGTATAATGAATACCTCTTCTGAAGAATTACCACTCGCGACTAACATTATACATTAATTACGTGGGTTGACTTCGAGTTATAATTAAACATGTTTGTATATATATAATTCGCCAGGATATACAAATAAATATTTATAATATACAATTTTTAGCCTATATACATATACAATTCACCTCTCTCCCACTCTCTGCCCTCTCTCTCTCGCCTCTCTCCTCCCTCTCTCAATCTCGCTCGCCTCTCTCCCCCTCTCCCAATCTCGCTTGCCATTTATACAAATGTATATGTATAATATACAGTTATATACAATTATATACATATACAATTCACCTCTCTCCCACTCTCTGCCCTCTCTCGCTCGCCTCTCTCGATCTCGCTCGCCTCTCTCTTCTCTCTCCCAATCTCTCTTGCCATATATACAATTACATATGTATAATATACAATTATCTAACCAATACACATATACAATTCACCTTTCTCCCCCTCTTTTCCCCCTCTCTCGCCTCTCTCCTCTCTCTCCCAGTCTCTCTCGCCTCTCTCCTCCATATAACATGTAGCTACAAATTGTAATTATCACACTATAGCTATGGAGAGTAATTAATTATTTCTAAGTGGCTATATGTGAAAATTTCCCTTTCAGAAACAATTTTTTTTAAAATAATAATATTTTTTGACGAGGTGGCAGCTGGGGGATGGAGTATGGGTGGAGATGGCATAAAAAAATAGGAAAAAAAATCTAAAATATTTTTTGAGAACAATTTTTATACGGATAGCCTGGGTAGAGAGAAGGGGGGGGGGTATGAGTGAGGGATGACGTGAAAATGAATTTATAAATTTTAAAATATTTTAAAAAAATAATTATTTTAAAAAAATTGACAAGGGCGGTCGGGTGGTGGATGGCAGGGAGGGGGTGTAAAAATGATTTTAAAATAATTGAAATATGTTTTAAAAATATTTTTTCAAAAAAAAAAATGACCGGTGAAGGAGGCTAAGGGGTCAGGGTATGGGGTGGAATAAAAATAAAATTTTAAGAAATTGAAATATATTTCAAAATAACTTATTTTTGTGGAGAGAGGGGGGATAGAGGTGGTAGTAGAACTTAGGTGAGGTAAAAAAATCTTAAATTTGAAATATTATATTATGTCTTTGTTTGGGTGAGGGAGGCTGGCTTGAGGATAGGCGTAAAAATATATTTAAAATAAGAAAAATAAGAAAAATAAGAAAAATAAATTTTTTTTTGGATGGGAGGGTCGGGTTCGGGGTACGAAATAGAAAAAATATTGAAGTATGAAGTAGAGTTTTGAAAAATATTTTTCTTAATTTATTAACGGGGTTATTCTCCTTAATTTGAGAAAAATAAGTTAATTTAAAAAACATTTAAGTCTACCAAACATAAATAAAATTGAAAAATACTTCTTCCTACCAAACACACCTTAAGTTTAAAAAGTTGGGAAAAAAGAAGAAAAAAAAAAAAAACAATCATGAATTTTTTTGTAATTAATGAAAAATAGGATAAAGAGAGAAGCAGCAAGTGTATATCAACATGTGAAGAAGGTAGTTGTCTAGTTTTAGGGGGCATGTATTCCAGTTTTAAAATAGTTTAAAAAAGTAACAAGATCTCGTAAAATATAAGTATATTATAGATTAGAGGATATTTGATTATTTTTTCTTTACTAGTTTGATAGTCAATTCTTTTTTCCACTACTTTTCTCCTAAAATTTATTATAGAAGCACCAAAAAAATTTTATAGATATAAAAACTAAATTACTATACAACCGTAAAAAATAGTTTTAATTATAATACAACCACATAAAATTAGTTCTCAATTATGTTCTTTTTTTTCATCTACACTTATTTCTTTTTATTTTTCTTATTTTTATGCTAAAGAATGAAAGAAAAAAATAAAAATAAAAATAAAAAACTCAAATAATGAATAATCAAATAAGTCAAAAAATAATTCATGTGTTAAAAAACCAAATTTATCCATAAACTTTGCTAGAATGATCATATACACCTCTATAAAAAAATTAAAAAAATAAAAATCATTTTTTATCACTTCGATAAAAGAAAATGTTATATGGGAGCCAATATATGTAATTCAATTTTGGTATATATTAAACATTTGGTTTCAGTAATATGAATCTTTAATAAATATCATAAATTATAACTCTCTAATCTCTATTAAAAAAAAAGAATGTAACATCTCAAGTATAATAATCAGAACATGTAGCTTTTATTTTATATTTAACACACTTGCAAATCGATCAGTTCTTTAATTAGAAACAGTACAAATAGTCACAACTCACAATCTTGTTAAAATTATTAACAATATTTTAAATGAAAAAACTGTAATCAAGTCTACAATTATTTGGATCAGGATCACTATCAAATTCTAATTTTAATTTACTTCATTTACATACATCTTAATTGACTCGAGTGTATTTTTAGTTATGTTATACTGTAAAATAGCAAAATATTTTGTTTGATTACCAAACTACACTTAAGTAACAAGAAGCTGTAATTTAATGTTTATAACTAATACATAACTGGATTCTTGATTACAAAAATTTATCTCAAGAGTAAAAAGGGCCTATTTTTTCTATGAAATTCAAGGATAGCTACACAAAAGTTGATCAAGAATCAATATTTTTCAATCTCCACTTCTTTGCTAACATGGTTAGAACATGTGCCTCCTCTAGTGAAAAGAGCTTCCATTTCTTCCAAAGACTTTCCTTTAGTCTCGGGCAAGAAAAAATAGAAGAAGATCAAAGCGATGACTGATATCCCAGCAAACATGAAGAAAGCACCACCAATCGTAATTGCAGCAGAAATTGACAGAAAACTCATAGAAACTGTTGCATTCATCAACCTATTAACTGCAACACCAATTCCAACTCCTAAACCCCTAAACTTAAGGGGGAATATCTCAGCGGTATATACCCAAGTAACAGGACCAAGCCCAATGTTGAAAAACATCACAACTCCATAAGTTGTAATTATGCTAAGAACCAAAGCCCATATGAGTTTGCCACCAGAGTGCTCTGCCAAAGTCAAGAAAATCCCAAGTCCTGTTAATGTCACAACCATACCACTTAAACTCGTCAACAAAAGCTTTCTCCTACCAACTCTGTCAATCAAGATAGTCGACAACAGTATGAATGTGAGCTTAGTTAATCCAACACCAACTGTAGCAAGAATTTGGTGCTTATGGTCATGTACTCCTGCTTTGTCAAATATTTTGTGACTATATAATATCACTGCTTCAATTCCAGTTGCATGTTCAAAGAAATGAATTCCGACACCAGCAATTAAAATCCATCTCAGTGATTTTGTTGGTTTTAGCAACAATTCTTTCCAAACACCCTCCCCTTGTGACTTCACTGAATCCGGAATTTTAACTATCTCATCATCACAATTTTCGTCTATCCCCATAGCTTTTTTAATCTCCTTCAATCGAAATTCAGCTTCTTCAGGGTCGTTTGAAACTTTGTACATTATTTCCTTAGCTTCTCCTAGACGGCCTTTCATGATCAACCATCTAGGAGACTCTGGCATTCTGAGAATGCCAATCGCCAAGAAAAGTGAAGGAATTGCTGCAATTCCTAACATAATTCTCCATCCAAGTCTCAGAGGCAATCCGGAAAAAATATAATTAGACAAATAACCAAGTAAGATCCCAATGCTAATTCCAACTTCTGGTAGAGATGACAGAAATCCGCGCGTGGATGGAGATGATATTTCAGCTGAATAAACAGGTGCAATCATAAGTGCAAAACCAACACCAACTCCAGCAACACATCGACCTATCAATAAAACCGCGTAACTTGGACCATATCCCATTACAACAGATCCACATAAGAAAATTACAGAAGCTATAACTATAGTGTAACGTCGTCCAATATAATCAGAGGTTCTTCCAGCACTGAGTGATCCAACTAAAGCACATAAATTAAGTATCCCTGCTAGAACCTCTGTTTTTGCATCACTGATTTTGAATTCCTTTTTCACAAAAATCATCGCTCCACTCATCACTCCGGTATCTGAATTCAAACATAAAATTCTTCGTTAGAATATTTAAGAAAATCAAATGCGACTATAGATTAGTATTGTATTTAATTTTTTCTTTTATCATTATATATTTTGAAACCTCTTAATGAAAATCCTGACTCTCGGACTACATGATGGAAAAGGAAAAAGAAGAATTTTAGAAGTAAAAAACTTACCATAACCAAAGATGATAGATATCATGGAAGCAACAATAGCACAAGCACAAGCATATTTGTTAATCCTTGTTGGATTTTGTCCAGCAGTACCCTTCTCCATAATTCAATTGTATGAACAATGTATGTATATTTTTAGTAGTAAACTAAAATAATTTGTAATAATTTCTAATTTAGAGCATGCACTACACTTATGAATCAAAGAAATTAGATCTATGAACTTTACTTATTTTTGGGTCTATATATAGGGGAAAATAGAAAATATAATCCTAAATCCTAAATCAACTGTATTTCCTTAATGGAAAATATAATCCTAAATCCTATATTAATTATATTTTCTTAATTGATTAGTTGATATATTTGTGGATAAGAATTACAAGTCTTTTACGAGTCCTCATAGGACTGACCACTGAACTCCCATCCAATTCGGGTTTCGGATACAAGCATTCACTTTACGTCATTTTTTGTAGAGGTCACATTTGAATTTAATTAGATTTCAGGAATAAAATTTATTCGCACTCAATATTTATTTAGAATTTGAAGCTTAAATATAAAAAAATTTAATGAAAATCAATTATATTTATTATTTTTAAAGATAAATTACTTTTGGTATGAAATGCAAACATGTTGGTGATAATAAGTACTACATTCGTTAACTATTGTTTGTCACGATTTTTATTTTTATAGTCAAACTATAAGAACTTTTACTAACATTTTAAAATATATTTTTTTTATCATATTTGATATGCAAAAAAATTGCAATTTGTAGTACTTTCGTATAGTTTTTGAATATCTAAATTTATTATTTAAAATATCAAATTAATGTAATCTAATTTAACTTTAAAAATTAATCAAATTGGATTTCGGAGAATGTAACATGACAAATAAAAGTGGACGGAAAGAGTAGTATACTTATTTGACTAATTATGGTCTTGATTCTGCCGACCTCAGCTTTTACACACAATTCACATTGGGAAAATTAAATTTGGGTTAGTCCTAAAAAGAGTTTGGATTTAGTATTTATTAGGAAATTAGTAAAAGTTGTGTCTTCACACCTTGCAAAAGAAGTTTATAGAAAATATTCGTCTTCATGTTTATGAATAGTTTTACCTTTTCTATATTTTAAAAAAGAATTGGTTTGATTTTAGAAACCAAATTGTATTTTTAAATCTAATTAAACGTTGCTGATCTAGTTTGTAATTAAAACGAGCCTAATATCTCCTTTCGCTCTATTTTTTATGTTCGTTAGCTTATGTTTGAATTGTCTTAAAAGTTGGTCAAACTTATGTTAAATCGGTTTTTTACTTTTGAAAATGTTTGACAAATATAAAAAAATAACTACTTAAAATAACTTTAAAAAGGGTTAGAAAGTCTTTGACATGATCAAAAATGACTTAAAATAAATTTAAATAAGCTAAAAACCAAAAATAGTACAATCTACATTATTACCTTGATTATATTATTGGATGGCATTTTTTATTTTTTTAGAAACTTTGGCCAAACAGACCATGCACACCCTTTCAGAAAATACTTCATTTATCCAATAATAGTTATCTGCATTATTGACTTGATAATATTAATATATTATCCTTTAAATATATAGGATTATTCAAGCTTTTGACCATAATTTTATCCTAAAATTGTTAATCTCACCTATAAATAAAGATCATCACTCAACTCTATCTAAACAAAGTAAACAACCTACCTCTTTTTGTGCCATAATTAGGAAGATAAAAAAAAAAAAAAAAAATTGATTTTGCCAACCTTATTTTGAGATGTCAACTTTGAATTAGTCATAAATGCAATAGTTAACGTTAGTTTGTCTCTTATGTAGTTTTTTAACAAGAAAAAAAATACGATATATATACCATTTGCAACGACGTACACTATATATATATATATATATATATATATATATATATATATATATATATATATATATATATATATATATATATATATATATATATATATATATATGTTCTCACTCTATGGTAGTGTAATAGGATAATAACTCATGACGTATTGGTAATGGCATTGAAATTTAGAATAAGTTAGGGGCATCCTTTTCAACATTATGAGAGCCTAATTTTAAATAAAATAAAATTAAAGGTTAAGTCAACTATATGACTATGAATAGATACTTGATGGAGTGATAGGAAATAATCATTGTCATGCCATTATTTTTTTCAGTCACAATATATAACTTTGTTACTAAAGTTTAGGTAAATAAAAATGAAATCATTTAATGTTTTATCTATATTAAGATTTAGCTTACGCTAAGGTTGTTTAAAATCGAACCTAAACTAATATTTAAAACTGAATAAAAATTATTGGTCTATCGATAATGCTTGTTAATTTAGTGGTTTTAATAATGATATTAAATTCTTTAATTTTCGAGTTATCGGTTCTTACCGATTCAAAGTTTTTTGTTAATTGATGACCCGACAGTAGATCAATAAAAAAATATTTATACTATTTGGCAAATAAAGTTCTTGACTAAGAATTAAGTTTCATGCCCTTTTTTTGGATTGTCTCAAACTCTCAGTTATTTCATATTTGCTTTTGAGCAAAATACAATCTATCAGCTTATGTGCATGATTTATTTGATTTGTTACTTTGTTTCTAAGTGATTTTCAGTGATTTTTCTTGAACGTGTGTCAAATCTTAACCATTTTAACTAATAGCCGAATCAATAATTAATAGCTAATAATTCAATATCTTAATGATTCCATAACAATTTAGCATGTCTATGAATCGATAAATAGAAGAAACTTGATAATCGAACCTAATCGATTGATACACATATGCCACACTCTTATATATGAGCAATTATATATTATATTGTCATAATTATGCTCATCAATATTAGTCAAAGTCGATAGGCTGAGCATTGATATGGAGTTGTTTAATTAATTTAGGTTGAAATTAGCCAAAAATATTATACAGCTTGTAGGGTTTTTATTTGTCACATTTTGTTACTATACGAATTAAATGGTAGTGTAATCATATTATAAACATATTGGCCAAGTTGCATAGATATTTCGACCTTTGACCAACCAAAAGATAGTATTTTGTTGGAGATATTATGCACAATTAATATTTTCGTGGAAAATCAAAAGTCATCAAAGTTTTTTTTTTTTTTTTTAAATACTATGTGTGTACATATTTCCACAAGACAAGCCAGAAAAATTGACATGCGCACAATATATCCAAGAAGTCAATGCTACGATATTTGTTAATATACTTAATTCATTTATTTTATATTTCATGTAAATTATCATGTACGTATTCTTTTACATTTAGAAAAGAATAAGTTTTAGCGATTGATTAGTCTGATGTAAACATCGAATGGTAATAACTATTTATCCATTTATGTTTTCTCCATTAATTAATGTAATTATTTAATATCTCCAAGTTGGGAACCAGCAAAAATTTCGAGGAAATTACATGATACATATGAGAAGGTGTACTTGTAAATATAATTATGTTAATGTCTTGTGGAATTTGGTGATATAAAGAAATATAGGATATGAGTATTAAGGGAGCATTAGCTAATTACTTTTTAATAGTTTAAGAGAGAAAAGTGCAAGACTTCTTACTTGTAATTAAGTAAATTAGGAATTTAGTACTACAATTGTTAGAAAAATAATATGGATTATAAATTGAAGAAGAAGGCGGCTTTGAGGTGTGAAAAATTACCTTATTATTTATATATAGATATATCTATTGGAAAAAATAGAAGCAATTTCCTTCGGGATATAACAGAGCACTTGTATATACTTGAAGATTTTTCTTTAGGTTACTTCTAGAGAATCTTTATATTTATAGAATTTAAGAGATGATTTTTTATAACAGTATATTCATTCATGAACAAATGACTTTTCATAATAGTCATGTTCTTTTATGATCAAATGACTTTTCGTAATAGTCATGTTCTTTCATGAACAAATGACTTTTCGTGATAGTCATGTTCTTTCATGAACAAATGTGTCTGCTCATTTTAGACCTCTATATATCAAGATATCTTCGAAACAATAACAAGATATTCTTTGACATTCAACAAGTGATGTCGGGGAAGGAACTTTCTTACTACCCCGATCCTCGTGGAGGTAGAAATATTATTTTCGAAAGATTCCCGACTCAAGTACAGCAAATTCAAGTATAAAAAAAAGATAAAGAAAACAATGTAGGAAATATAACAACTAACAAGGAAACTAGTGCAAAGCCTACAAAAACAATAAAATTATAAGATAATCAAAGCAAAGTAAACAAAAGATGAATATGATAGCTATCAAAAACAAAAACTACAATAATACGGCTAATAGAACGACGAACACCAACAAGCATAAATCCTACAAAAATAAAACTTGATCCACGACCTACTAACCTTTTACCCTAGTACATGTCATCCATATTCTCTTATCTATGGTTATGTTCTTGGTAGTTAACTTGAAGTTGATTCATGTCCTCTCTAATCACCTATTCTCAATACTTCTTCGACCTACCTCTACCTCTCCTCGTACCTACTACAACTAACATCGCCCACCTTCTCGTTGGCGCATTTGCATATCTACTCTTCAAATGTCCAAACCATCTCAATCTCTCTTTCCTCATCTTGTCCCACATATAGAGGTCACTACCACCTAATCCTAAATCTCTTCATTCTTAATCTTATCGTTTCTTGTATGCCCACACATCCATGTCAACATCTTCATTTCCGCGACATGCATCTTTTCAACATGGGTGTTCTTGACTAGTCAGTACTATGCCCATGCTTCAAAAATCGGTGTAGACACCACTCTATAAAACTTACCTTTAAGTTTTGATGATACTTTTTTAGACTCTAGATGCAAAGTCTCCACTTCACCCGCACGCCACATCAATATGATGTGTGATATTTGATATTCTCAATTCTCAGAATCATGGACTTACAATACTTAAAATTCCCTCTCTTGAGGATATTTTATTAATATAATTAATTATTAGAGGTCGTAATTTAGTAGTCTCATTAATTAATTATTAGAGAAGAAACCTTAAATAAACAATTAAGTATGAATCTTAAAATGACGAAAAATCGATCCGTACTAGTTTAGAGGTTAGAAATTAGAATGATCCTTCAAATTTCGTATGTCGTACTCGTAACTAAACAATTGTTTTGCAATTCTATGAATCTTTAAGAAATGTCATAAATTATTACTCTCTATCAATAAAATAAAGATTGATAGCACCCTAAGCAGGGTGGAGCTAGGTGGGGATGGATTCAAACGAATTTACTAGCTTTTTAGTATGTTAAAACTATACTTGAAAGATGAATATGAACTGGAAACAGAGGAGAAAATGATTACAGTGGAAGGAGAAATTATCATTTATCCATCATGTATTCAATACAATGCTTATATCTATTTATATATACAACTAGCCGACTTAGAAGGTAAAAAATATCTAACTCAATTAACTACTCCTAACTATTGTTAATTAACCAACTAACTAATCCTAAAATTAGTTGTAACCACTTCTGCCAGCTGGCATGATAGTTGGTTATTTCTGTACAGTTTTATGCTTTCAACACTCCCCCTCAAGTTGAGGCTTGAAAAACATCAATCAACCTCAACTTGTCTAATATGTAGTGATGTTGTTGTCCTCCTAAAGCTTTAGTCAGAATGTCAGCTTCTTGATCAGTTCCAGGAATGTGCATTGTCTTGATCAAGCCCTTTTGTATTTTTTCTCTCACGAAATGACAATCTATTTCGATATGTTTGGTTCTTTCATGAAATATAGGATTCCCAGCAATTTGTATAGCAGCCTTGTTATCACAAAACAAATTCACTGGTATTTTCACCTCCATATTTCATTTCTTTCAACAGCCCTACAAGCCAAATAATATCTGCAACTGCAGAAGCCATACTCTATACTCTGCCTCTGCTGTACTCCTTGACACAGTCTCCTGCTTCTTTGACTTCCAAGAAACTAAGGATTTTCCCAACTTCACACAGTAGCCTGTTACTGACTTCCTTGTGACTGCACACGATGCCCAATCAGAGTCACAGAAGGCATTCAATGAATCATCCTTGTCACTACTCAGCAACATCCCCAAACCAGGATTACCTTTAAGATACCTTATTACATGAAGTGCTCCTTCTAGATGAGACTGTTTTGGATCATGCATAAATTGACTTAAAGTTTGGACTGCATAAGAGATATCTGGCCTGGTCATTGCCAGATATAATAATCTTCCCACTAATCTTTGATAAGCACATTTCTCTACCAATTCTAGATCATCATCACTTTCTTTCTTCAAGTGTTTATCATATGTAACTGTAGTATACTTCATATGTTGTTATAGAGGTGTCATTGCTGGCTTAGCTCCTGCTAGTCCCCATTCTGAAATTAACTCCAGAGTATACTTTCTCTGTGTCATGAGTATTCCTTTGCTAGACCTCAAAAACTCTATGCCTAGAAAATATCTCAATTCCCCCAAATCTTTAATTTTGAAATTCTGTTGTAATGTGTTTTGTGATTCTTTGATAAGCAACATATCATTACCAGTAATCAATAAATCATCTACATATATGAGTATCATCACAATTTTCTGATCAACCTTCTTGGTGAATAAGGAATAGTCATGTTTACTTTGCTGAAAACCAGAATTGATCAATGCATTTGTGAGTTTTATGTTCCATTGTCTGGATGCTTGTTTGAGACCATACAAGGATTTCTTTAATCTGCATACCTTTGAGGACTTTGAGGACTCCCCCTTACTGCCAAAACCTTGAGGCAGTACCATGTATACCTCCTCGTGAAGATCACCCTGGAGAAAAGCATTAAACACATCCATTTGAAAGACAGGCCAATCATTCATAGCAGCCAAAGAAAGAGTACACCGGACAGTGACCATCTTTGCAACAGGAGAAAAGGTGTCATGAAAATCTACACCTTCTTGTTGAGTGTAACCTTTAGCCACAAACCTAGCCTTGAACCTCTCAATAGAACCATCAGCATTATATTTGATTTTATAGACCCATTTACAACCAATTGGAAGCTTTCCAGCAGGTAAAATAACCACTTCCCAAGTTTTGTTAGAGCATCAATCTCTAGCTGCATGGCTTGAATCCATCTATCATCTAGTATAGCTTCAGAATAATGTTGAGGTTCAATGGAAGGAGAAAACTTAGACAAGAAATCTTGATATCCAGAACCAAGATGAGAGTAATGAACAACACTGTTAATGGAGTGTGAAGTAGAAGGTCTAGAGTGTGTGTGAGGATGAACATAATCAGACAACCAAATTGGAGGTCTGGTAGCTCGAGATAGACGTTTAGGACACACTGTGATTGGTATAGGAGAAGGAGTGGGAGAAGATGAAATATGAGGTGGTGAAATAGGAGAAAGGGAAGGATTAGAAGAAGTAGACTCAGGCAAACTGGTAGCAGAATCAGAGTCAAAAAGATAGGAAAACATATCAGAAGATTGAGGAGTAGATGATGTGGTGAAGGATGACTGAAAAGGAAAAAGATGTTCTCGAAAATGAACATCTCTACTAACAAAAAATAGATGAGACTGAAGATCATAGAGTTTATAACCCTTTTGTGTAGATGAGTACCCCATAAAAACAGCAGGGATTGCTCTAGGTGAGAATTTGTTAGAAGGATTAGGTTCAGTAGCATAGCAAAGGCAGCCCATTGTCCTCATGTGTTCTAAACTAGGAGCAATATTATGGAGTTTTTCATAAGGTGAAACACCATTAACACCTTAGAGGGAAGTCTGTTAATAATGTAAGTAGCTGTTAGTACACAATCACCCCAAAATTTGAGAGGAATATGACCTTGAAATCGTAAAGCCCTAGCAACCTCAAGAAGATGTCTATGCTTTCTCTCAGCCACCCCATTTGTTGTGGGGTGTATACACAAGTTCTTTGGTGGACAATACCAAATGATTGAAACAAAGCAGTGCATTGAGTGTTAACGAATTCCAAACCATTATCTGATTTACTTATCTTAATGGAAGTATCAAACTGATTTTGAACAAGAAGAAAATAGTTTTTTAAGTAAAGTAAGCAATCACTTTTGAATTTCAACCAGAAAACCCAAGTCATTCGACTAAAATCATCCACAAGAGTAAGAAAATATTTGTTGCCATTATAAGTGTCTTGTTTAAAAGGACCCCATACATCCATATGCACTAATTGAAAAGCATGAATAGAAACAACAGTGTGAGTAGGAAAAGATTTTCTAGTCTGCCTAGCTAAAGGACAAATACGACAATTACAAATCTGAGATATGTCTAATGTGGATTTGACTGTTTGGATTTGATTGAGAACTGGAATTGGTGCATGCCCAAGCCTTTGATGCCATATGGAGCTTTTGACATTAGCAGATTGAGTTGAGAAGCAAACAGAAGCATTTTGTAAACTATTAGAAGTGGCAGGTGTTGGTGATTTGGTGGATAGAATGTAGAGCCCATCCTTGACCTTACCAATCCCCTTCACATTGCCAGTGTAGAGATCCTGAAAAAGGAAGAAATCAGGATAGAAAGATGCAAAACATTGCAGGTCTTTAGTAAGTTTTGACACTGAAAGTAAATTGTGTTTAAACATTGGTATATGAAGAACATCTTGAAGAGTTTGATTTTTGTCCAGTGTACATATGCCTTTATGAGTGATTTTGGCTATATTCCCATTAGGAAGAAATACTTGGTTGTGTGAAGAAGGAAGAAGAGGCTGACTAGATGACATTAAATCCAAAGAAGAAACCATGTGGTTTGATGCCCCTTTGTCAACAATCCAGAAGTTAGTCTTAATACCAGCTAAAAAACAGTTGATTGTACCTGACATATTTGCTACACTCTCAGGTGTCTCTTGCTTATCAATGAGGCTGAGGAGTTTCTGAAATTGTTCAGTTGTGAATCCTTGATCCTTGACATTCATTTTTCTGCCATTTTGTGACTGCTCATGATCAGTGAAAACCACATTTGCATTTTGTGCATTATAACCACCAGATCTGTAACCATTTTGACCTTGATTATATCCAGCATTATTGTAGTTGCCTCCTCTAAAACCATTCTGATCTTTATCCCTATTCCTGGTGAACTTGAAATCTGAAGGATATCCAATCAATTTGTAACACTTCTCTCTTGTGTGACCCTTCAAGTGACAGAAATCACATTGAAGATGAGAGTTTCTCCTCAGTTTTATGTTGCTATTGTTTCTATAAGTGTCATTTACATTGGCTGATCCCGATGGTTCACCAACTTCATATCGAGAAGTCATGATTCCCTTTTGTTTTGAATTTTGATCATGTCGCATTACAGCAGCTGCTGCAACAACTGAAGATTCACCATCTTCATAATGTGTACTAGGACGTGAGGTTTGTGCAGCCATATTCAGATGAGCCCTTTGACTTTCTTCATGAATGATTAATGAATAGGCTTGGTTTACTGAGGGAATAGAAGGCATCATTAAAATTTGACTCCTCGAATGGTTATAATTGTCATTCAAACCTCCTAAGAATTGCATCAACTTTTGCCACTCTAAGTTTTGTATGAACTCACGAGATTTATCACAAGAACAAGAAGGAGGAGGAACCAGAGATTCATATTCCTCCCAGAGTTCACTCAATCTCGAATAGTAAACTGAAATTGTTGAAGTACCTTGAATTAGTGTAGCGATTCCTCTGGAAATATAATAGATCTTCGTGGCGTTTACTTTATCGAATCGTTCTTTGAGATCTACCCAGACCTTGTGAGCATTTGATGAGTATACTATGCCATTAACCAAATCTTTCGAAACTGAGCTCATGATCCATGAAAGCACAACTGCATTTGCACGCTCCCACTGATTAGCCATCTGACCTTCATACATATCCTTTTACAAGTTCCATCAACGAAACCAATTTTGTTTTTCCCTAACAACGCAATTCGCATTGATTTACTCCAGAGAGTATAATTTTCCATTCCAGTAAGAACACAATGAGCCAAGTTTACACCAGGAATATCTGAATTCTGTAAGAATAAAGGATCGAACGAATCGAAAGTTGATCTCAAAATTTGGGCATTTTCCGATCTAGCAGAATCAGAAGATGATTCACCCCCAATCGCCATTGATGATGACTGCACAGAATTAAGGAATTACAGAACAAAAGAAAGCTAACAATCTAAGAAGTTGTAGCAGCCATTAATGGCTCTGATACCATGTTAAAACTATACTTGAAAGATGAATATGAACTGGAAACAGAGGAGAAAATGATTACAGTGGAAGGAGAAATTATCATTTATCCATCATGTATTCAATACAATGCTTATATCTATTTATATATACAACTAGCCGACTTAGAAGGTAAAAAATATCTAACTCAATTAACTACTCCTAACTATTGTTAATTAACCAACTAACTAATCCTAAAATTAGTTGTAACCACTTCTGCCAGCTGGCATGATAGTTGGTTATTTCTGTACAGTTTTATGCTTTCAACATAGTAGAATCTGTATTTGTATTAAAAAATTAAATATTATATATCAACTTGTGACCCCTAATAGAATTGACGGCTTAGTGAAAATAAAGATATTTTTCACACAAGTATTATAGATTTGATGAACTCCATTGTCAACAAAAGTTATGTTTCCACCTCTTTATTCCCAAGTATAATAATGAGAACAAGTTATTCCCAAGTATAATAATGAGAACAAGTTATAACTTTTATTATATTTAATATTGACACATTGCAATTGGTTCTTTAATTATTATTTTATACCTAGAAACAACACAAAATAGTCACAATCTTGTCAAAATTATTAATAATATTCAAATGAAAAAATCGTTATCAAGTATATAATTATTTGGATCGATCAGGATCACCAACAAAAAATCCAGAAATGCATATGAAGTATTAGATGTTTAGCATTAATTAAAGAAACATAATCAAATAATTGAACGAGTAAATCTTAATCAATACCTATCCTTTTGCCATGAACACACATGTAGGTATCCATTTTTAATATTTATTTATACTGTCTACGCATTAGTAACAAAAAGGAAACGAAAAAAAAAATTACTCCAAAGAAATATTGGCATACCCCTAAATTCTACCGAAAATGGTCAAAAATATTATTAAATCACTTTTATCCTCCGGTAAATTTTTTTAGTAACAATTATACCTCATCGTCTAATTTTGTGATTATGTCTGAAGGATCGGTGAAATCTTATGAAAATTTTGACTAGCGATTTTTCACAAGTGAATTATTTTTAAATAAAATTGCTAAGCAGCACCAAAAAAAATATTCAAAAACTGCTCTTTTTTAGGGTCATTTGTGAACTTAAACCACTGAGATTGCTTTATGGACCAAAAACAGCAGCAAAAATAGACCCCTAAATAACTACAGCAAAACTGGACCAAAACAGCAGAGCAGACAATTGATCACACTGCACTATAGTTGGCTAAATTTGGGAGTTCCCATTAGCTCTCATACCTTTCAACTTTGCTACCTTTTGTCGTCTCCACACTTCTTATTTTCCATTCCATGTTGGTCAACTACATCATCAACTATATCGCGCTTTTTCTTTCTTTTTTACTTGTTCACTATATTAAAAATAATAATTTATTACTTAGTTACTAATTAACTATAGTTATTTCTCGAAACATTAAAGTTATTATATTCAAAAAATAATATTATCATTTCATTTGTTGTTCCTTAAGAATTGCGTCAATTCATACATGACAACGTAAAATCGACAATGGAGTATCAAAATAACTTTATGATAGATACGGCAGCTTGTGTGGAAGACTGTTAAAAGGTGGATGTGGTGGCGCGATTCCAACTTGCCTTCTCAATTTACATCTACGAGGGAGAACTTTTTCATCATTTGCTTGTTTCGATCGGACTCTGACAACTTAGGAAAGAATGATGTTTCGATCGGACTCTGACAAGTTAGAAAAAAATGATGGATTGATAAGAAAAATTGTCACTAAAATTTTACCGAAGGGTAAAAATGGCCTTTCTAAAAAAATCATTTTCCAATTTTTTTTTTTTATCTTTGCTCGAATGAGCGCCCTGAGCTAAACTCTCCTCCAGGCTTTTTCACGAAGATAGAATAGAAAAGAATTATAATACTAATAATGTATATAACGTAAACTCAATAATTAAAAAAAAAAACTATACTAATAATGTATATCTTTGCATGCTAGGATCAAATGCCCAAGTCCGTTCTAAGAAATATATTTCTGAATATTACCCAGAAAAAGATGAGATGTTTTTTAATCAAAATATCATGCCTAACCCAATCTATCAAATAGGCAAAAACCAAAGGTCAAATCACCAAAGCCATTCAGAGTACACATAAGAAAAATAGTTGGCTGGCTTAACTCATCAGCGGCCTTAAAGTTGTTCACAAAATTCAATTAGAAACCTCAACTGAGATTAGTACCTATTGAATATTTTTTTCTATTTAAACTTTGTTCCTATTAGACACTTTTCGATAGTTAACAAAAATATATAAAGTGTGTGTGACACACTCTCGATGACATGGCAAAATGCTTAATGAAAAAATGACATGTGACAAATGGTCCCCAAAAATTATAAAAAATGATTTTTAAACTTTAAAAAATAAAATTTGTTTCAAATACATTTCAATCTTTTTTTCTTATAAATAAAAATATTGAAAATAATAACACATACTACCCAGCCCCATGCTATCCCATCCCACGCTAGTCGCTACCCCACCCCATTTCTTCTTCATCTTCTTCCCTAAACCCTGCAACATTTCCTTTCTAAACTATAATAAAACTTAATATCTTATCAAATATTTACCTATTCAGTTTTTTAAAAGAAAATTCATACCTAATACGTGAGAGAAATATATAGAGAGACACACATACAAGAGTGATGAAGAAACGGGCGGATAATCATTTCAAAAGAGAAATCAAGAGGACTCAAATTAATTTTATTGAATTGTTTGATATTATATTTTTATAAGTAAATGGATTTATATTTTATTTTGAGTGGTGATGTTTGTTTGAAGATGGCCAGAAGTGGAGCTATCGACTAAATCTTTTACTCCAATGTCCAAATTTTCTTCTTCTTTTGTTTTTGAAGATCCAATGCAGTTGTTTTTGAAAACCTAGTTGAGGTGAATAAGATGATCGAAAGCGGGAGTGGGGTGGGGTGGCGTGGGGTGGGGTGTTTCTTTTTGCGATTAAAAAAGTTATTAGTTTAAAAGATATTCAAAAACATCTTTTAAGTCATTATGATGATAAGAATCAATGGAAGTAGAAAATTGATTTTTTCTTGAAAAAAATAATTAAAAAATACGATTTTAGAAATCTTCACGCACCAAAGGAAAGTGAAAAACACTTTTTCTGTCATATTAACATTTTGTGTTTGATAGGTATACATTTTGAACAATTTAGGCGTTCAATAGATACTAGCCCTAATTGAGATGTCTAAGTGAAATATACGGACAAATTCAAGAGACGGTAGATGACTTCGGCCAAAATACTTCTATCCAACACAATTTATGACAGACTTGGAAGATGCATGTCCAATACACTAACATGTCCATCTAATTGATTATTACTAAAAACGTCTAGTCCAAATGTCAATAACGTGTAAAGATTACCGATAAAGGTTCATCCCAGAGTCACAAGAGCAATCTCCACAAAACAGCTTTTATCATTCACTTTTTACAACTAAGATGCAAAACCAGAATACATACTCAAAAGACTTCTAAAAGGATAAATGCAAATGGAGGCAAAGGGAAAAGAGGTTATGAAAATTGAGGAAAGCGTGAAAGTAGTACAAGTTTTTCTTTTCATGTACAAGTGAAATGTCCTACAAGTAACTACAGATCTGTAAACATGTTTGATCATGTATGTTTACAAGCTAGGGAAGGGAGTGCGAACCAAAGAGGTCAAATACTCTTCCGTGGACACGTCTGAACCCAGCTTTCGTGTTGTATATAGCCCTCTGGATGTCATTGCATTAAACCTATTCATGTCAAAGCATATATATGTGTGAGATTCATATTAAGATGGATGTTCTTAAAATATAACAATGCTGTCTGGAACAGCTTGCCCCCCATTGACTATTTGACTGAGCACTTGCCACGCCACCAGCAGAAAGACCATATAACTATACCCATAGAGACTAGATAGATGTGTATAGTTTGTACTCAGATTGTTGTGTATACACAAAACAGAGAAATCATCTATCCCCTGTTTCCCCAGAACTCCAACTTCAAAAGAAATCACTTCCACATCTAAATGGACAATCAATTACCTAAGCCATCTAAAAGTGTAGACAAACAAGCATATCAATTGCTAATGCAAAATATCCTCAAAATTAATTATAATCCAACCAAACATAGATTAATTCGGAAATACTCCACTTCCAAGCAGTAACTTTACTGTACGAATGTTCAATTCAGAGTCATCATGAACCATAGATGGACTTCAGAAAAAGAGAATACTAGACTTTACAAAGTTACCCAAAAAAAAGAAGGGTGGGGGGTGGATAGCTGGTGAAACCAAAACCAGAGGAATTTCGTGTTTCGGGGTCTTTCTTGTTAGCTGGAGAAATAAAATTCATCAGAATCTAACCACACAATGACCACCTCATAAACTTCAATGAGAAGTAAAGAAATGGTACTAAAACAAAGTCGAAGGAAGCGGGCAGTGCTACATTTATCGATACTTGATAAAACTAATCATGACACCAGGTAGGGGACCACAAAAATGTCAAAAGTGCAAATATGCCTGTTTCAAGGATGCAAGAATATCAAAAATCATATGGCATAAGAGAAATGAGTCCAGAGATTCGTGGGACTTAAAACAACATACTACTAAAAGTGCCTAATACAAACACATGTTCAGAATGGATGAATAGATTGAAGTTATACTGATATATATTTTAATAACAGAGAGACACACGTATCTCATATCTCTTGGAACAATCTGTCTCCATACAAATATGATTACAAGTTCACAACTACCTCTACATTACTAAGATGCATTATTTATCATATAATAGGATGACTTATAACTACGTAACTACATTACTAAGATGCATTATTTATCATACAATACGATGACCAATAAGTACTTAACAACATTTATGATAAGAATATATAACTTCTAGTAACTATTAGAAATTGCCTCACAGATAACTTCCATTACTTTGTAAGAAACTGCTCGATCCTCCAGTTCTTCCATATTTCCTTGCCTCTTCCACCTTGAATAAGTATGGAATATACGTGGCTTACCAGTCTCATAACAACGATTGTCATATACATTGTGTATTTCTTTCACATACACCAATTTGAAGTTACAAAGACAAAACGCATACCCTTTGATTTGCGTCTACTGAAGGAGATAAACTAACGTGAATACATTCAACAATCACAGGAACTGTAGAATCTTTGGTTTCTAACAATAAATATGATTGATTTACCAGAATCAATTTACCTCCAAAAGCTAACTCAGTGTAACTTGTCCAGAAGTATAACATAAATGAGTTAATCAAAACGTCTGCAAAAACCTTTGAACTCGGTAGACCAGCAGCATTAGAGGGAAGTAACCTTAGCAGACTGCTAGCAATATGGACAGAACCGAAGGAAAAAAGCAATGAAGCAACAATATTTATCCCATAGAATTGAACATTTGCAGATCTTCAAAAACACTACAAAACTTCCAAGTAAAAGATCTATATTAGCTTTCAAATATAAATGGCACAACAAATGTTAGCGCCAAGTGCTAACTCACATCTTTATGACAAACAAAAAAAATTCAATCATGTAAAGTTCCTCAACAGTTATAAAGCTGGCTAGATTGCTTACAGCTATATCTCGAACAAAAATCATTACTACGCAACATTACTCTCATTAGACTTGATATCACCGAGTTCGACTTTAGCCAAACCAAGCTCATCCTCTAACTTGGTCCAAACTTTCACCACATTAGCAGGGAACTTCTTCTTCATTGTCCTGATCATTTCTTTTGCTTCTTTCGCTTTTGAACTCTTTGCTAAACCATGAACCAAGTACTTGAGTGTATTGACATCCGGAATCTTGTTTGCTCTCACACTTTCTCTGAACACTTTATACCCCGTCTCGAACTGTTCATTCTTACACAGATAGAATATCAAAGTTCTAAAAGTTGAAGCATTTGGATTGCACCCCTTTGTCTCCAAATCCTCATAAACTTTCTCAGCTTCATCCATTATCCCATTCCTACAGTAACAAGACATCAAGTAATTGTAACTGATCGTGTCGGGCTTTAAGCCTACATTGTTCATTTCCTCAATTAAATCCTTCACTCCTTCAGGATCACCACCCTGAATGTTCATAATCTTTACATTGTAAGCACCAACATCCGGACCGCAACCTCTCTTCACCATCTCATTCCAAACCTTCTCAGCCTCATCACACCTTCCTCCCTTATACAAGGAGTGCAATATGGTTGTGAAAGTAACAGCTGTAATTTCAACACCTTTCGCTTCCATCTCCTTAAGTTTCTCCATTGCCAATTCAGGCTTCCCCATTTCACAGTAAGACCTAATCAATACACCATACGAGACTTTGTCAGGTAAGAATCCATGCTTCTTTGGCATTTCATCAAACAGTTGGGGAACACGATCATAAAATTTGGAGTTCACACAAGCTGAAAGAAGCACGTTGAACGAAACTGCTGATCTAGGGGTACCTAAATCGTCCATTTGAAGATAAGTTTTAAGCGCCTGATCAAACATTCCAGCTAATCCATACGAACGAATTATAGAGGAAAGGAAGGGTTCCTGGGTAATTTTTTTGTCATCCTTGTGAGACTCGAGGAAGGCTTCGATGTCGGAGAAACGATGGGATTTAGCGAGGCGTTTGATTGTGTATTCCTGAGCATAACGTGAGGATAAAGGGGAAGTGTAATGGTTAGAAACAGAGGAGTAAATCTTTAGGGCTTTGTCTGGATCGTGCTCAGACTTTAGCTTGGATTTTGCTTTGGAGATAGAGATGGTTGCGCCGGATGTTGAAGAAGCAGCGGCGGTGGCAGTGGTGGTGGTGGCGGCGGCGGCGGCCGAGGTTGAGAGGTGGCGCGCCAGGCGCAGGGAAATGGAAGAAGACATTAGGGTTTTAGCTGGTTTTGGGTGAACAGTGAAAGTAAGGTTTTAGGAGGCGGAAGGTTGCTGGGGTTTACAAGGAAATGAGAATCTTGAAGCACTTGGAGTGACTTCAAAAATAAGGAATATCTTTTTTTTTCAAATTTTTTTTCATTAAAGTATTTTTTTAAAAATTATTTTACTTGTCATGTCATGTTTCTTTCGAAAATAATTATAAAAATAAAGGGATTAAAATTAATAATTTAATTTTTGTTAGAAAATTTTATTTATAGTAAAGTATTTTTCATTCATAAAACAATTTAAGAAAGTTAAAAGAATGAAATACAAGTGAAATTTGAGAAAGAAGATAATATTAAATGTGTATTGTATTTAATGAACACATTATATCTACGAATATAGTTCAATATATACATACTAATAAAAATTGCTATGATACATATATGCTGATATATGTATCATTTGTGTCCGTAATATTTATTTTTATTTGTGATACATAAAATATATATCATATATATATACGTGCTGATATAAATTCATATAGAATTATAAATTGATATAATCATTAGTGTGATATAGTTCATTATGTATTTGTTTTTTGTTTTGACAAAATATAGTTGATACAATTGAATGAATGGTATTCTTACTATGGAGTGAAATATAATAAATATTTCTTCCATTTCAAAAAAAATAATCTAGTTTGACTTGGATTGGAGTTTAAGAAAAGAAAGAATTTTTTTAATTTTGTGGTTCTAAATTAAAGTTATGTCAAATATATCAAAATGTTCTTTAATCTTGTGGTCTTAAACATGTCACGTGGAAAGTAAAAATTAAAGTGTTGCCAAAAAAGGAAAGGGGTCATTCTTTTTAAAATAAATTAAAAAGAAAATATGATCATTTTTTTTTAAACAGAGGGAATACATAAAGAGTGGCAAATGATATTGGGTATAAATTTATACTTTTTAATGAATTTGAGATTTAAAATTTATATTTGAAATTGAAATTTAATATAACATGTTCATTACAAAGGGGCATTCCCATTGACAAAATAAAAAATTAGACTTGGTATGACCACTAATAATATCGTTACATCATAATATTTTTCTAACCAATAAATTTTTGTTCTGTTCTTCTATTATTTACAAGACACACACATTAGAAATCTAAAAATAATGAACTCGCCTAGATCTCCCTTTCATCGCCATCGTGTTCGTTACTTTATTATATTTTATAAATAAGCATTTTAATGTTGTGTCTGTCCCATATCAAAGACTTGTATTTATAGCATATATTAATATAACGTAGGTGATAATTAGACATTTTGAATTTTATACTTGATACGATGTCGTCTTTATTAGCGAATATTTATTTTTAATGTATAACTTTTTAATTGTAAATATGAATTTAATCGAAATTGTGTTTCGAATAATTAAAAAAAAATAAAAAATCTAGTTACATTTGTACTGAACGATCTCTCTCTGCACCCGATTTGGAGCCCTAGTTTTACTGTTCTGAACTCTGAACTCCATCAACAACGCAGAGGATCGAACAAGGCGAAGCAAAGCACAATTCAGTAGAAAGATATCTTCACTGAGAGTTACATACAGCTACAGAAGCCCCAGCCATGCCGGACTATGAAGCCAATGGAGAAGACATAGACAATTACGGCTCTTCTCCCCTTCCCAAATCCAGAAGTAGCCATGGCGGCACTAACCCTGATGATTTCACCGACTCCAAGTCTCAGGTTCTAAAATTCTCTCGCTCGCTCGCTCTTTGACCATCCTTTTTCCTTCATACCTAGCATGTGGGCTTTCGCCTTTGTTTTTTGAATCGAGTTATTAAAGAGATAAAAGTGTCTGAGGCCTAGGAAAAACAATCTGGAGATTTCAGGATTCACTGAAACAGTCGAAATGAGACCATGTGCAGCAGGTTTTTCCCGATGACGAAGTGCTTGAGGTGTAGGCAAAAACCTGGAGATATCAGGCTTTAATCTCCACTTCAAGCACCTACATAACCAAACTCTTTTGAGAACAATCGAAAGCTTTCGTTATTTCTAGAACAAGAGAATCAAGGGAAAGTTTTCCCAATTCATGTGTTTATGGGCAGTAGCAAGTAGGTTAGTGGAGGCAAGCTTGTTTATGGCAAGTTTCCTATAGTTGTGCTTGTGGATGATAGCAGGTTGCTAGTAGATTAGTTGAGGCAAGCTGTTTACCCAAAAAAGGGGGAACAAGAGATTGTATCTGGAAGGTCGGATTTGCGGAGGAAGGTGTTATGATGGAATGGAGCAAATGATTTTTTTAGGTGTTTCACTTAGAGGTCAGTTATGAGTATTGCTCCTTGAACTGTGTGAATCATTCTGATGGTGAGCATTCAAATATTCTAGGCTATTACTGTGTAGGTGCTATCTGCTTGCACATCTCTTAAACTCTCAGAAAACTTCTCTGTCTCCGCAGGGTTAAAATTCTCAGGATGACCCTGCATATGTAGTTCTGATATGTGAAAACTGAGCACCTCTTGGGTTTCGAACATTTTCCCAGTCTTAATCAAGTTGCTTTTCTTAGTTTTAAGTTAGTGCTATAGTTTTTTGCCATCTTTCATCTGTTCAGTTAATATCAACTTTAATGATTCGAGCCCCAATATAATTCCTTTCCCATCTATCTCCAAAAAAAAATATAATTCCTTTTTCATCCTTAGTTTTGTATTCATATGTCTTCTAGTTTCCTTCATTTGCTTATAAATATAATTCCTTTTCCATCCTTAGTTTTGTATTCATGTCTTCTAGTTTCCTTCACTTGCTTATTTTTTTCCTTACTTGTGTGTCCCTTCCAGCATAGTTCTCGTGAATATGAAAAAGATAAGAGCTCGTCAAGAAGCAGGGAAAAGGATAGGGAGAAAGGGCGTGATAGGGACCGTGACAGGGGCAGGGAAAGAGACAAAGACAGGGACAGAGAGAGGGACAAGGACCGTGATCGTCATCACAGAGATCGTCATAGGGATCGGAGTGACAGAAGGGAGAGGGAGAGGACCAGAGATAGAGATGATGATGAACGTCATCGAACTCGAGATTATGACAAGTAAGAGCTATAGCACTTTTTGATGTTAGTATTTATATTGCTTTGTGATTTCACTTTGGCTTTATGTTACTGTTGTGAGTCGGATTCAGACTTGGGGATCATGTTTTATGATTTTTAAATTTCAAGTTGTTGTTGAGTGGTGGTGGAAGCATGCTTCATTTTGAGTTTGTGATATATTTAATTATTTTGCTAAAGGCAAAGAGATCATGAGAAAGATAGAGAGAGTCGGCATAGACACAGGTCTCGTTCAAGGGGTAGATCTGAGCATAAATCAAGGTCTCGATCTCGTTCTCGATCCAAGAGGTTAGTTATCTGATCATATATATTCTCACTGGAGCATTTCCATGTTATATTCTCTTTTTAATTCGTAATGTTCACTTAAGACAGGATTTTTCTGTTTGAACTTCAGTTTATAGTTGGCTTTACCTTGTAAATACACATTTACTGTAAATTTGTCGAACTTATATAAAGACTCTTTGATCTGTCAGGCTGGAATGAAATGACCAATATCCAATCTTTACATAGAAGTGCACTAAAATGTTACCTGGAGATTTCTTATGTGACTTAATATTTGATTAAGGATTAGATTTGTTAATTACAAAAACTTAAATTGATCTGAGATCCTCTCACTACTACTGGAGATGAATTGGCCCAGAGGTTTCTTTTTTTCCTTGGTTTTTAGTTACACTTGGTTGAGAGATTCTTATGTTTAGTGCTTTTGAGATCACACTGGACAATTTATGTGGCCTTGGCTTGCTTTATTCATTGTTTAAATAGTCTGTTTTTGCTGATTTTTGTTTCTTAGAATGTTGGATAGTACTGTCAATTGTCATACATCTCACTGAGGACTTGTAATGTTTGAAAGAGTTGCACATTCAGGTAACAATATTTGGTTAAGCTGGTGATGGTTATAGCATATATCAGGGGGACTTGCATCAGGAAAATTGCCCGATCAATTCTCTTGTAAAATAGTTAGATTCTTATTCTCACAGCCTGCATTGATTGATCTCTTGAATTTTTCTTTAGGTCAAATGACATGCTTTGCATGTATTTTACAATTTACATCTATCTACTTCTGGAATATATTTGCAACTTCTATGTGTCTTGTTATACAGGCTGCTATTTCTGAAACTTCAATAGAACACTACTGGTCAAAATTATTGTAAATGGTCATCTCGAAAACATTGATTCTTTTTCCTTTCCGTAGAGCGAAGTACTTTCCCTTGTTCTTGTCCTGTCATGCTTACGCTCCACATTAAAATGGTGGGATTTTGTGGTATTTATCTACTGCAACACAAGAAACCCAGTCATACATTTTCCTTGTAGCCTTATTGGCCCTGTTAAAGAACTGGCAAATTTCACCTTCTGTTGTACTGTTTCTTTAAAAAATATATATTCTTTTATGTATGCCCCAAGAACTAATTGAGTGGTTAATGTTATATGGATCATTAAATGTTAAATTAGCAGCCGGGTTTTAGTCTCTTCATTACTGTTATTAATTTGTATTTTTTCAGCAAAAGGATTAGTGGTTTTGATATGGCACCTCCTACCACTGCAATGTTACCTGGTGCTACAGCTGCTGCAGGTACTTGTTTCATTGTTAAGATTACAGCTGAAATTTTATTGATAACTGCCACATTTTTCTTTGACATGGTGTAGAAGTTCATATCAAAATACATGGTTACGTTTTGGTAAGCTATTGTTTCTTTAACTTCAACCTATATTGGTATTGAGTCATGGAATAAATTGGCTGTTTTGTTTTCTTTATCATTTACTTGGTGAAGTAATTCCGAAACTGAGGGTTTTTGGTTTCTTGTTTTGTTTGGTGTTTGTTTGTTTGTTTTGTATGTCTTATCTTATGTTCTAAGAAGGCAATGTTGGGCTACTTGCCCCACTGTGCTGACAATGGGTGTGAACCGACTTCTGTAGCTTTTATGTACAAGGAAGAACCAATACAGGTCTTGTTCATCTTCATCCAGGAATTGCCTGTTTGGTAGTTACAAATATTTTCTGAATACACTGTAAATTTCCTCTCCTCGTACTGTTTTAACTAGATCTCTGAGTACAAGATTCATTTATTCTTTCAAAATCATTTAAAAAGGGAACTGTTCATGTAAGTTCTCACTCTCATACTGCTTAAAGTATGTCATGATGTCATTTTCAACTGTATCTTGGTTATCTCTGCAGGTCAAGTTCCCGGGACCAGCCCAGGAATTCCTGGAATGTTGCCCAACATGTTTCCTTTAACATCGGGCCCGGTATTGTCAACACTCCCTTTTTAGTTGTAAGGATTCAATGCTATTTCCAAGATTCTTATATATTTGTTCTCTTCTGATGGGTTTTGGCAGTTTGGAGCTCTTCCTGTTATGCCGATGCAGGCAATGACACAACAGGTTTGTAATTTGTTAGTAAGGTAATGGTGCATATGAGTTCCTCTTCTTACCTAAAGTATTTCCTAACTTGTGTTATCAGGCTACAAGGCATGCTCGGCGTGTTTATGTTGGTGGACTTCCTGCTACTTCAAATGAACAGGTATCAAACCACGCCCCACCAATCTCATGAAGTCTCTTCGACATTTCCATATAATGTTAATTTTTTGAACTAGGAACACTCTCCTGTATTTTTTGCATAGTAATTTCATCTGTTTCTGATATTTTCATCTCTCTTCCGCTTCAAATATGAGAGGTACTATTTCTTTTTCTGCATACACTCTATCGAAAAAAAAGTTATGCAATTTGGTGTGGTTCTTGAAATTCGGCCGACACAGTACTCCAGTTTTCTATAACTATGATGTTATATAGGACTTCTAATCATAGGAATAGTATGAACCCTAATAGAAGTTTACTTTATTAGAAGTATATGAATCTTTGTGGATATCAAGTAAATCTTAAATAATATTACTAATCTATTCCAAAAAATAATCAAAATAATTTAATTTTTATGGGTATAAAAGTCTGTCAACATTGATGATTGCTCAGTATTTAGCTATCTAAGTGCCCATTTGGATAAACTTAAGTCAAAAGCCATACTGTACTTTTGGCTTTGGACTTATTTTAGAAGTTTTTTGACCTAAAGGTGTGTGCTTCCTGCTTAATAGCACTTCTCAATATTTCCAAACACTTCCAATAATTTTAAAGTGCTTAAAAGTCAAAAACACCTACAAATAATCTTAATCCAAACACCCTCTATCATTGTTGCTTTTATAATAGAATTGTGAATTGAACACAAAATTCATTAATAAAGGCATCTGAAAAATAAACTTATCATCATGAGATAAAGCACTAAGAGAGAAGCCGTAAGTCAACAATCACATATTAAATATCAATTAAGAACATCACCAAATTAGAGGCAAACAAACCAAATTTCTAAACCCAAGATGTAATTAGCAACAAGTGATATGCAAATGATTAGATGGTTGTGTTTAGAATTCATCTATGTAATTAACTTGTAACCTAGAGGTTAGATGGATAAACATAATTAGACCTCTATGCATATCATATAAATTAACTTTTTAGTTCTTAAGAGGAATAAAAAAGAAGAACGATGTAGAAAAGATATGAACTTTAACATGATCTAACGGCAATGGTAATCGATTAATATGCCAATGAAATTCTATATAAGTGGGTGGTTCAAAGAATTCTTTTTCATTTCAAATTCGTATAATGACTGGTAAAGAATTCAAGGATAGGTGAGACACAATCAGGGTGGACACCTACATGGTTTCCAGGAGGTTCACCTGAACCCCCTCGACAAAAAAATTACATTGTATATAGGGTAGATTTTCTATATTTCTATTCATATACTAATTTTTAACCACCTAAATCAAAGAAGAAAGCTCAGTGACACTGGACTGCGCAACTTGGGCCGCAAATACTATCCCCAGTTTGCAGGTTCGATTCCTACTGGGTGCGCAAGCTGCGTGATTTTTAAAATTTAGTTCTTTGGAGTTTGTACTTTGCACTCTTGTTCACACATTTATATTTTTATATTTCGAACCCCTTGGATGAAAATCCTGGATCCCCCACAGGACACAATAATCAAATAGCTAAAAGAGGTTGAACTTAGAAGTAATAGCCGTTCTTTTAGGTCTGAAAAGTACTTTTAAAAATGAAATAGGATTAGCATCTATTAAGTGTACAAAATTCGTTTAATATTTGATGGATATTTAAGTCAACCGACACTTACATTCTAAAAATTCGGTAAAATAAAGGATTAGAGTTCATTAAGGGTATAAAAGTCATTCAATATTTGAAGGATATTTTGGTCAACCAACTTTATTATTCATGCCTTTCTTAAAATACAGATTATTCTCTATGTAAAAAAAATAAGTGGTGAATTTATGAATGGTGCTTAAAGACTATTCGAGTTCTACATCCAAAGAATTACTATTTTGAATTTTAATAATGTTCTAGCAAAATGTCATAGAACCAACCTCATTTCATATCGCACCGGTATTATTTCTACTGTTATTTCGTTCTTGTGTGATATTTTTAGCATTTTTTTGTCAACAGGTTTCAACTTTCTATCCCTTTTTTTGACTCTAGCTTCAGTTTTGTGTTATAGAGGCCAAAGTTTTGCTTAATAAAAAATACATATAATTTTCTCAGATGAAGCTCGTCTTCCTGTGTTCTGAAGATGATAATATGTTGGTCACTACTCTTGATAATTCTGATAGTTATAACTTTTGTGTGATCGCAAGTTATCAAAAATATTACTATACTAACATTTTATCTTCCCTGTCAAAGTTGATTTTCTATGACCCATCTCTGATATTGCTCTTATACATATGTCTTGACACATTGATTCTCTACAGTCTGTTGCGACCTTCTTTAGTCATGTTATGTCTGCAATTGGAGGAAATACAGCTGGTCCAGGTTAGTTTAAAATTTGATCTCCTTTTTCATACAATTACAAATTAATTTACCTTTCAGATGCTCAGAGTATTGTTGGAATTTTCAGGTGATGCTGTTGTCAATGTCTATATAAACTATGAGAAGAAGTTTGCTTTTGTTGAAATGAGATCTGTAGAGGAAGCTAGTAATGCCATGGCATTGGATGGCATCATATTTGAGGTACCTGAATGTGTTATAGCTGATCAAGTAGTTTTGAAGTCGTAAAGAAGCTTTACTTTTTACCTCTTATAGTTGTAGGTGGTTTACTTGGGAGAAAGCAAGATGTAGAAAATTTTAGTTTAAGGGGTATGCAACTATTCTCTGTCCCTTGGGCCTTGTTTAGTCCAAGAACATTGGGAAACTTGCATAAATATACTATAATAAAAAAATATTTACCATTTATAGCAATAACATTTTTTTTTCACTTGATCACTTTTGATTCATTTGTAATACAACAAGTTTTAATGATGGATAATACATTTATCACACATTTTAATACACTTATAATACAATGTGTCAAATTTTTACCAAACAAACATAATATATTTAAAAAACAATTATAATTCATATATACAGCATACATAATTCACTTTTAATACATATTGCAGATTTAACATAGTATTGCTATAAATGGTAATAAATAATAAGTATTGCTAAAATCAGTAATTATTTATTAAAATGTACTAATTCATGTAATTTGGGTGCAACACCTTTTATCCCCTTCCCATTATAAGAGCTGACTATCCTCAGATATGTTTCTTCTCTTCTGTTTTTCATTATTATTATTACTGTAACTTATCGGATGTTATTGGACAATTCATTATCGAAGTTATCATTTTTTTCCTGTCGCATCAATATCAAGTATATGTCCCTACTTTCAACTGACTGTTCTGTGCTTCTCTGTCCGTGGTGTGTTTTGTGCAGGGTGCACCTTGTAAGGTCAGAAGACCCAGCGATTACAACCCTTCTCTGGCTGCTACTCTTGGTCCTAGCCAACCAAACCCAAACCTCAACCTGGCAGCTGTTGGATTGTCACCAGGTTCTGCAGGAGGGCTTGAAGGCCCTGATCGTATTTTCGTTGGGGGTTTGCCCTACTATTTCACAGAAGCACAGATTAGGGAGCTGTTAGAGTCTTTTGGTGCACTTAGAGGATTCGATTTGGTCAAAGATAGAGAAACTGGGAACTCAAAAGGCTATGCCTTTTGTGTCTATCAGGATGTTTCCGTTACTGATATTGCTTGTGCAGCTCTCAATGGGATTAAGATGGGTGATAAAACCCTTACTGTTAGGCGTGCTAACCAGGGTACAACACAACCTAAGCCTGAGCAAGAGAGTGTATTGTTGCATGCACAACAGCAGATAGCTTTGCAGGTGAGACATTTATGTGCTCTCTTATTCAACTTTCAATTCCTTAGGATTTAATGTCCTACCAACAATTTGGCTGCTCACCCCTTAACGCGTGTCTTTTTTTTTTCTTTGCAGAGACTTATGTTACAACCTGGTGCAGTAGCCACAAAGGTCTTGTGTTTAACACAAGTTGTTGAGGTAGATGAGCTCAGTAATGACGAGGACTATCAAGATATTTTAGAAGACATGAGAACTGAATGTGGAAAATTTGGTGGGTAGTTAGATAAGATCCTTTTTCCCCTTGTTGTGCTAAGCATACTGCTTAAATATTGTAGCAATACTTGCTTAAAAAATCATCCACTTTGATATATATTCTGCAGGTCCACTGGTGAATGTTGTTATTCCACGTCCAAGTCCTGATGGTGAGCATGCACCAGGGGTTGGAAAGGTAAAAATACGTCTTCAGATTTTTAGTCTGGGTCATTTAAAGTTTATAAGTTGTTAGCAGTGATCTTGTATTTTACAAGGGAAGTGACTTAACTTGGATCTGAAGTTCTTTGCAATGACCTCCTAAAAATTGCTAGGAACTTCTATGAAGAGGCTTTTCAGGACGATAGTTATAACTTCCTCAAATGACGTTGAAATAAAGGGTCCAATCTGTTGGATTGGTTCTTTGTCAATGGTTTGGTTTTTACTTGTAAAATGTTGAACTGCTAAATCATTTGTGTACCTTTCAGGTATTTTTGGAGTATGGAGATGTGGAGAGTGCCAGCAAAGCTCGGCAAAGTTTGAATGGAAGAAAATTTGGTGGCAACCAAGTTGTAGCTGTCTTCTATCCAGAAAACAAGTTCTATGAAGGGGACTATGATGGTTAGTCGTATCGTATCCTCTTAAGTTGTCAGAAGTGCTCAGCAAGTCTTATGTTCTTGGGATTCTTGGATGGCTTATAGGAATTACCGCCTTGGACTAGTGCTAGATGTAAAACTCGTTTCTACTTTCCTTTTCGGAGCATTGTTTGTTTTACTCTGAATTATATCCCACCCATTTAAGTTGGATTTTTGTGTTGCTGGTGGTAGATAGGTTTGATAATCTTAAATATGAAGACTTTGGTGCTTGTCAACAGTGTGACAATTGATGCAAATACAGACTCAGGTCTTCATACTATTTTATTTCTGCTACTGAAAATCCTGAATATTCTTGCTTTTCACTTGTTTATTTTCATCTTCTTTAGTCTTGAAAATTTTCGGGTCACGTAATTAGCAGCTGTGTCTTCTAATTTATTGTGTAAACATCTACTACAATCAGTCTTGGAAACGACGTTGCAATGGATTTTTTCGTTGTATCTTTGCACTGAAAAAAATTACACCAAACACTCGAAAAAACAAGAGATATTGTACCCAGTTCTAGAGAAGAAAAAACTACAAAAATTTTATCTCAAGATGAGAGTTACTCTTATTTTTGTTTAAAAAAATTATACTAGGAGATTAAAGTGATGACTTTTAAAAACTTAAAAAGATCAAAATTATTAAATACTAAATATTTAAATAATTAGACATTGATTGTGCTTCACGTCCCTGGAGAACAGATTGTTGCTTCTTTGTGGCACAACCTTTTGAGTAAGAAGCTCAGTTTACTTCATATTTAAGTTCTTCAACATCCACAAACTCAATCAATTATCATGTGAGTTTTTATATTATTGAAACTATCAATAAGTACTTGATGTATACGAATTGTATGAGTTTTTATATTGAAACTATTAAGGGAAAAGGGTCAAAAATACCCTCAAACTTTGATTTATTGTTTAAATTTACCCTCGCCGTTAAAATAAAGTTAATTTTACCCTCCGCCGTTAAAATAAAGTTAATTTTATCCCTCGCCGTTAAAATAAAGTTAATTTTACCCCTACTGTTACTAATTTCACCAAATTTACCCCTCATTAGATGGATTGATCCAAATTGACCCGATTTTTTTTAAAAAAAACCTATTCTTTATTTTAATCCATTAACCCGATCATTTAAAATAACCCGACCCCATTCTTCCAAATCTCCTATACCCATTTACCCATTCTCCCAAATCTCCATTAAATATGTCAAAGAGGTAAATTCGGGTCAATTTGGGTCAATCCGTCTAATGAGGGGTAAATTTGGTGAAATTAGTAACAGGAGGGGTAAAATTAACTTTATTTTAACGGCGAGAGGTAAAATTAACTTTATTTTAACGGCAAAGGTAAATTTAAACAATAAATCAAAATTGAAGGGTATTTTTAACCCTTTTCCCAACTATTAATAAGCATTTGATACATTCGATAAAAAAAAGTCTTACTAATTGTTCTTTTATTGGAATGATTAACAATTTTTTTTATTTTTGCAAAAAAATTAATTCATATATTAAAAATAAAAGAAGAACGACAAATACAGAATAAAGAGAAAGTTGAGAGTTCTATTTTTTTTAAAAATAATAAAAAATAGGATAAATATTAAACAAAAATTAATTAAATATATAATCAAATAAAAAATATTTAGAAGTTAAAAAATTATTACTGAAAAATGATTGATTTGTAGTTTTTATCTCATACTGACTTATAAGTACTTTAATGCTTGCCAAACATATAAATAAATTAATAATATTTATAAATTAATTTAACCCACTTATAAACGTATTCAAACATCTTCTTTGTAGATAAACTGTGAACTCACTTCTACATTTGTTTTCTTACATAAGAGACTAACAGGTAACATCTATATATATAACGAATACAAGGGGAATAGGTTACCTAGTACAACACAAATTACAGCTTATGAATCCTACAAGTACATGGACTATGAGTCCTAATAACATCGACACATTTTAATTCAATCTTTTTCATTTCTTTGCACACCAACGTCTTGTGTCTTGCATCTCACCTTAGGAAAAATACATATTTGCTCAAACCAAGTTAAAAAGATGTTTATATATATATATATATATATATATATATATATATATATATATATATATATATATATATATATATTGTTTTTTAAAAATAATTTTCTAATTTTAACTTTTTACTTAATATATTAAAAATAAGATTAAAAGATATTTTGATATATTTAATAAATTCTTAAGAATGAAAGATTAAGGAGTCGTTTGATAAAGTGTATTAAAAAAATAATGCATGTACTAACTTTATGTATTACTAATATCTTGTTTATTGCACCTTTTTAAACTATGTATAACTTTTTCATATGATATTAAGGTATGTATAACTAATATATGAAAATTCATGATTTCTGTATTTATAATAGGGGTAACCCATCGGTGGCCCCCTAAACTTGGCACCAACTTTCACTTAGACACCTTAATTAGACTTTGTTCATTTTAGACACTTTATGTCATGTCCCCTTATGTCAATCTGACACTTCTTTTCACAATTTTCTGCTGACCCTAAGCGCGTGTTGACCAAACATATCCATATAGATTAAATGACCAATTATGTCATGCCATCTCATTTTAAAGCCATGTCATTAAACACAAAAAATAAATAAAAATTAAAGGTCAAATAGAAAGGTTTTGACCAATCAAAAACAACTAATTTGAAGATTTCCCCTCTCACCCCTCTTCCCTCACCCACCCACACCCACACCCACACCTATCATCTTCCTCATCAAAAATTTCTCACCAAAATACATTCATCTTCTTCAAATTTCTCCTTTTTCATTTTCTTTTCACCTATTTCCACCCTCTATGGTTATCTTCTCCGCCATATTTCTCCATTTTCATGGTCTTTTTTATAATACCCACTTGATTTTATCGTCTTTTTCACCATATCTTTCTCCTATTTCTTCATATAATTTGGTGTTTAGAATTGTAAATATGAAATCTAAGAAGTTATAATGGATTGTGAATATGTTAGAATCATGATTGTAGATTTTTTTAATTACTTAGTTTATTTTCCATTCTTTTAAGAAAAACGGGTTACATTCTTTCCATCAACCGATGAGATCAAGTATGTATCGTGTTCAATAATATTACCCTTATGTTTTTCCAACACAGATAATAGAAGGTTTGAAAGAAGTTTTTGATGAATTTTTCGAAATTTTTTTGAGAGAGTAAATATAAGGAGATGTACAACAGAAAATGAAGAAGAATAAGAAAAAAAAATAGGCTAAAAAAGCCACACACGCGCCAGCAATGAGTGTAGCACACTCACTTTACCACATCAGCAAAATGTGTCAAAATGATATAATAAGGAGTGACATAAGGTGTCTAAAATGAACAAAGTTTAGTTGAGGTGTCTAAGTGAAAGTTGGTGCCAAATTTAGGGGGCCACGGATGGGTTACCCCTTTATAATACAAAGGTTTTTAATACATGCTTTATAGCATGATAAAGAAATAACTGTCTCCTCAAAATCGTTTTTTCATATTCTTTCTGCCAAATTTCTAGAGGAAATTTAAATAAATATTTATTTTAAAAATTATGCAATGCATATTATTTTTAATACATAAATTAGACGATGTATAAGAAATAATCAATATAACCAATATCCAATATTAGTTTGGTAACAAGTTAGATTTATTCGTGTGTTTTAGTAATATATGAATTAGTTATGATATAATTTATGTAATATTTGTAGTAGTTATGCAAAACAAGATGTGACTTAGTTATGTGAATTTTTAAATTATCAACCAAACATTATATAAATAGTTTGTTTTTTATCTAACTATCAAATGTCGTATAAATTATTACTATATGAATAAGTTGAGTTACCAAACGACTCCTAAAGGGGGTGATGTGTAATATTGTTGTTCTAAGGGGGTAATTTGTAATTTGATCACCGGAAAACGACAAAGAAAAATTGACGACGAGACTGGAAGAGGAAAATTCTAATAGGGAGGCTAAGGCGTAAGCGTGTTTAAAAGGCGGCACGATCAAGCAAATTCATCATTTTTTTCTTCATATTTCAAATTTTTTTCTGCTTAAACGGAGAAAATGAATTGGGTTCAACGAAAAATTTATCTCTACAATGTCACTTTTGGATTGTACATGCTCGACTGGTGGGAACGTTGTCTCTTCAGTATCCTTTTTTTTTTTTTGCTTCTCATGTTCATCAATTTTGTTAGATCTGATAAAGTTCTTTTTAGTTTATGTTTTTTCAATTTATTTTGCTGATCTGTGATTTAGTTATCAGATTTTTATTGGATCTGGAGTTCTTAACGCTTTTTAGATATTTTGGTGCTTGTGTTGCTATGGTTTATGTGTTACAACGGGTTTCGATTTGCTTCTGAGCTCTTCAATAGGTATGTGTTTCGTTTTCTCTTGAGGAAAGTTTAGTTTTGTTGTTATTACTTGCAATTAGTTTGATTTTTCAGCAGCTATCACAAATTCATGTATTTTTTGTTCATAGTTTGATGGTGGAGATTGGATGTAGAAAAGGAGTGCAACTGGGATTAGTAAATCATTAAAGCTAACTGATTGTCGTTTTGAAGTTTAATTCTTTGTTTTGAAAAATAGATTATAGTGAACTTGTATAGTGATATACATGTATGCCATTTTGTAGTCTATATGGTTGAATCTCAAAGAATGTAGTGGAAGGATTGTAAAAGATGCATTCTTATTTGATAGTTTAGAGAATTCTTCGGATTGTAAAAAGATGCATTTTTTCTGTTCTGATCACCTAACTATGAATCGTCCGAGGTAACACCAGGTTCTAGTAGTGATTTTGGTTAAGAGCACATGGGATAATTGTTCTCACGAAAGTTGTGACTCCCAGTAATTTACCATTCCCGACAGCAGGAATGAAAAAGTAAAAACCTTTAAAGAAGCATTGAATGCACCCAAGGGTGTGGTGTAGTGGTCAATAAAGTGAGAGGAGAATTATACGGTCTTAGGTTCAAATCCCAAGTGAAATCCAACTGAATTCAAAGGAATTTAGCTGGAAAAATAGTCAAGCCAAAGTTGCAAAATCATGACATCTGAATGAACCAGTTCATGAATACTCCATTTGGCAACCTGTTGTTCTTCAAATTTATGTCAATTCTCCATTGACCACCATTGTCTATAAAGCTACACCAAGTTCTGATATTTCTCTTGTTTTCTGATTTAGTTGATATGATTTAAGATAGATTCAAGTGATTTTGTAGTAATTTTAATTAGTAGTACCTTGTTAATAGATGCAGATTATTTTTGTAGTAACCTTTCATGAGGGGCCTAACTTTCTTCTTTGATGAAGTAAGTTGTTGCTTTTCTGGCATCAAGAAGATGCAATGGTTGCAAAAGAAGTAATGTTAGCTCCAATACATTTGTCTATGCTAGGACAGGGAACTAACAAAAAACAAACAAGAAGGGACAGTTTCTGGACAAAAAAAGTGAGACTATGCTAAAATGTAATGAAGCTGTTAGCTCTATATACCAAAAAAACTAATGTATGTGTAGGGAGCTAACAAAATTCAGAAACTATTCAGGGAAATCTACAGGGGAAAGTTTACTTTAACTAAAGAGAAGTAGGATACATTTAGCCTTGAGAGAGTGATTTGGTGTTGATATCACACCATTAAAACATCTGTGATTCCTTTCTATCTATGCTATCCAAAAAATGCTGTCTGGTATTATAGTCCAGACTTTCCTGATGGCTTTATCAACTTTTCATGAGCTCCAACATTCACCTGCTTACTTCAGATTTTGTGGCACCACTCATTTAAGTCCAAAAATAGAATAAAACATATTTCAAATGTCATTTGCAACTGTACAGTGGAGCAGCGAGTGATTGACTCTACTGATTTTTGGGCATGTTGCATCTAGTTGTAATTTGAAAATTTCTTATGACGAGGTTGTCCTGGGTCTAGCATGCTCCATGTTATTCCTAGCCAGTTGTAGCAAATTATCTTCATTGGTAACTTTGTCCTCCAAATCAGCTTCCAAATACCATTGTGGGAACAATAATGACTGTAACCTTTTTTAGCTGTGACTATTCCTTCTTTTGTATGATCCCATTTTAGACTATCTGGATTCTGATGCATCACTAATCACTGAGTTGTCCAATCTTGTTAGGAGACCTAGGAGATTTCTCCGTCATTGATATTCGTTCTATATATAATGTTCCAGCTTTCCCATTGCTAATGAGAAATGGATAAGTTAGTATCACTGCAAAGATGGAATAGTCGGAGGAATTCTTTCATTAGAACAGAGTTGCTTAGAATCTTTACAGAAACTAATATTAGAATTTCCAACTGAGAAAGATTATTCTGTAAAAATTCCTCACGTAGTTTGCTAATAGTTTTCCGTAGACATACCCCTGGAGGTGTTCTTTAAACTTTGGTGCACCAATTATTGTAGGTTCCATGCTTTGCTTTAACCACTATTTTTTAAAAAAACTGTTAATGTTGTATTCCTCAGCATTAAGATATGCTGGAGAGCTCCAAAAAGGTAGCAACAAGCCGGGTAATGTTGCTTTAACCACTTTCTTCCAGAGACATCCTGGCTTTACCTCCATAGCATGTCATTGTCATGCATTTGTCATGAATGGCTGGGTCTCTTATTCCCAGACCCTGTTGAGATATTGGTTGAGTGACTTTGGTCCATTTCACCGAAGTGAACTTTATGAGAACTATTATTACCTACCCCGTGAAAATTCCTCCTAATCTTGTCTAGTTGCTTGAGAACCTTACCTGGTATGGGAATGAGACATGTAGTAAGTGGGGATGCTCTCCACAGAACACTGTTGACTAGTGTAAGTCTACCTTCCACAGAGATACTGCATTTGCCACGGTGCAAACCTTTTCTCCAAGTTTCATACTCTATCCAAATTCCAATAGCTCTGAATTTAGCAATGAAGCCCCAACACTGAAGTACAAAAGATCTACCAGTTCAGTCAAGTTTGGCTCTGAATTAAGCGGATACATCACACTCTTCAACATGTTAAGGTGAAGATCTGATCAAGCTTCAAATGTTAAGAGCGTGTGATCAAGTTTACGAACTTGGGTTAAGTCTACTTGAAAAAAATCAAAGTACATCAGCCTAGAGTAAGTAGCACTGATTGAGTTCTCAGAGCCCCAGTCTCAAACCTTTTAACTAATTCATTTGAACAAAT
>CM040619.1:56881180-56998300 GCA_022817965.1 Solanum lycopersicoides
AATCATTTCAAAAGAGAAATCAAGAGGACTCAAATTAATTTTATTGAATTGTTTGATATTATATTTTTATAAGTAAATGGATTTATATTTTATTTTGAGTGGTGATGTTTGTTTGAAGATGGCCAGAAGTGGAGCTATCGACTAAATCTTTTACTCCAATGTCCAAATTTTCTTCTTCTTTTGTTTTGAAGATCCAATGCAGTTGTTTTTGAAAACCTAGTTGAGGTGAATAAGATGATCGAAAGCGGGAGTGGGGTGGGGTGGCGTGGGGTGGGGTGTTTCTTTTTGCGATTAAAAAAGTTATTATTTAAAAGATATTCAAAACATCTTTAAGTCATTATGATGATAAGAATCAATGAAGTAGAAAATTGATTTTTTCTTGAAAAAAATAATTAAAAAATACGATTTTAGAAATCTTCACGCACAAAGGAAAGTGAAAAACACTTTTCTGTCATATTAACATTTTGTGTTTGATAGGTATACATTTTGAACAATTTAGGCGTTCAATAGATACTAGCCCTAATTGAGATGTCTAAGTGAAATATACGGACAAATTCAAGAGACGGTAGATGACTTCGGCCAAAATACTTCTATCCAACACAATTTATGACAGACTTGGAAGATGCATGTCCAATACACTAACATGTCCATCTAATTGATTATTACTAAAAACGTCTAGTCCAAATGTCAATAACGTGTAAAGATTACCGATAAAGGTTCATCCCAGAGTCACAAGAGCAATCTCCACAAAACAGCTTTTATCATTCACTTTTTACAACTAAGATGCAAAACCAGAATACATACTCAAAAGACTTCTAAAAGGATAAATGCAAATGGAGGCAAAGGGAAAAGAGGTTATGAAATTGAGGAAAGCGTGAAAAGTAGTACAAGTTTTTCTTTCATGTACAAGTGAAATGTCCTACAAGTAACTACAGATCTGTAACATGTTTGATCATGTATGTTACAAGCTAGGGAAGGGAGTACGAACCAAAGAGGTCAAATACTCTTCCGTGGACACGTCTGAACCCAGCTTTCGTGTTGTATATAGCCCTCTGGATGTCATTGCATTAAACCTATTCATGTCAAAGCATATATATGTGTGAGACTCATATTAAGATGGATGTTCTTAAAATATAACAATGCTGTCTGGAACAGTTTGCCCCCCATTGACTACTTGACTGAGCACTTGCCACGCCACCAGCAGAAAGACCATATAACTATACCCATAGAGGCTAGATAGATGTGTATAGTTTGTACTCAGATTGTTGTGTATACACAAAACAGAGAAATCATCTATCCCCTGTTTCCCCAGAACTCCAACTTCAAAAGAAATCACTTCCACATCTAAATGGACAATCAATTACATAAGCCATCTAAAAGTGTAGACAAACAAGCATATCAATTGCTAATGCAAAATATTCTCAAAATTAATGATAATCCAACCAAACATAGATTAATTCGGAAATATTCCACTTCCAAGCAGTAACTTCTGTACGAATGTTCAATTCAGAGTCATCATGAACCATAGATGGACTTCAGAAAAAGAGAATAATAGACTTTACAAGTTACCCAAAAAAAAGGGTGTGGTGGATAGCTGGTGAAACCAAAACCAGAGGAATTTCGTGTTTCGGGGTCTTTCATGTTAGCTGGAGAAATAAAATTCATCAGAATCTAACCACACAATGACCACCTCATAAACTTCAATGAGAAGTAAAGAAATGGTACTAAAACAAAGTCGAAGGAAGCGGGCAGTGCTACATTTATCGAGACTTGATAAAACTAATCATGACACCAGGTAGGGGACCACAAAAATGTCAAAAGTGCAAATATGCCTGTTTCAAGGATGCAAGAATATCAAAAATCATATGTGGGCATAAGAGAAATGAGTCCAGAGATTCGTGGGACTTAAAACAACATACTACTAAAAGTGTAATACAAACACATGTTCAGAATGGATGAATAGATTGAAGTTATACTGATATATATTTTAATAACAGAGAGACACACGTATCTCATATCTCTTGTAACAATCTGTCTCCATACAAATATGATTACAAGTTCACAACTACCCTCTACATTACTAAGATGCATTATTTATCATATAATAGGATGACTTATAACTACGTAACTACATTACTAAGATGCATTATTTATCATACAATACGATGACCAATAAGTACTTAACAACATTTATGATAAGAATATATAACTTCTAGTAACTATTAGAAATTGCCTCACAGATAACTTCCATTACCTTGTAAGAAACTGCTCGATCCTCCAGTTCTTCCATATTTCCTTGCCTCTTCCACCTTGAATAAGTATGGACTATACGTTGCTTACCAGTCTCATATCAACGATTGTCATATACATTGTGTACTTCTTTCACATACACCATTTTGCAGTTACAAAGACAAAACACATACCCTTTGATTTGCGTCTACTAAAGCGGGTAAACTAAGGTATATACATTCAACAATCACAGGAACTGTAGAATCTTTGGTTTCTAACAATAAATATGATTGATTTACCAGAACCAATTTTCCTCCAAAAGCTAACTCAGTGTAACTTGTCTAGAAGCATAACATAAATGAGTTAAGCAAAATGTCTGCAAAAACCTTTGAACTCGTTAGACCAGCAGCATTAGAGGGAAGTGACCTTAGCAGACTGCTAGCAATATGGACAGAACCGAAGGAAAAAAGCAATGAAGCAACAATATTTATCCCATAGAATTGAACATTTGCAGATCTTCAAAAACACTACAAAACTTCCAAGTAAAAGATCTATATTAGCTTTCAAAAATAAATGGCACAACAAATGTTAGCGCCAAGTGCTAACTCACATCTTTATGACAAACAAAAAAATTCAATCATGTAAAGTTCCTCAACAGTTATAAAGCTGGCTAGATTGCTTACAGCTATATCTCGAACAGAAATCATTACTACGCAACATTACTCTCATTAGACTTGATATCACCGAGTTCGACTTTAGCCAAACCAAGCTCATCCTCTAACTTGGTCCAAACTTTCACCACATTAGCAGGGAACTTCTTCTTCATTGTCCTGATCATTTCTTTTGCTTCTTTCGCTTTTGAACTCTTTGCTAAACCATGAACCAAGTACTTGAGTGTATTGACATCCGGAATCTTGTTTGCTCTCACACTTTCTCTGAACACTTTATACCCCGTCTCGAACTGTTCATTCTTACACAGATAGAATATCAAAGTTCTAAAAGTTGAAGCATTTGGATTGCACCCCTTTGTCTCCAAATCCTCATAAACTTTCTCAGCTTCATCCATTATCCCATTCCTACAGTAACAAGACATCAAGTAATTGTAACTGATCGTGTCGGGCTTTAAGCCTACATTGTTCATTTCCTCAATTAAATCCTTCACTCCTTCAGGATCACCACCCTGAATGTTCATAATCTTTACATTGTAAGCACCAACATCCGGACCGCAACCTCTCTTCACCATCTCATTCCAAACCTTCTCAGCCTCATCACACCTTCCTCCCTTATACAAGGAGTGCAATATGGTTGTGAAAGTAACAGCTGTAATTTCAACACCTTTCGCTTCCATCTCCTTAAGTTTCTCCATTGCCAATTCAGGCTTCCCCATTTCACAGTAAGACCTAATCAATACACCATACGAGACTTTGTCAGGTAAGAATCCATGCTTCTTTGGCATTTCATCAAACAGTTGGGGAACACGATCATAAAATTTGGAGTTCACACAAGCTGAAAGAAGCACGTTGAACGAAACTGCTGATCTAGGGGTACCTAAATCGTCCATTTGAAGATAAGTTTTAAGCGCCTGATCAAACATTCCAGCTAATCCATACGAACGAATTATAGAGGAAAGGAAGGGTTCCTGGGTAATTTTTTTGTCATCCTTGTGAGACTCGAGGAAGGCTTCGATGTCGGAGAAACGATGGGATTTAGCGAGGCGTTTGATTGTGTATTCCTGAGCATAACGTGAGGATAAAGGGGAAGTGTAATGGTTAGAAACAGAGGAGTAAATCTTTAGGGCTTTGTCTGGATCGTGCTCAGACTTTAGCTTGGATTTTGCTTTGGAGATAGAGATGGTTGCGCCGGATGTTGAAGAAGCAGCGGCGGTGGCAGTGGTGGCGGCGGCGGCTGCCGAGGTTGAGAGGTGGCGCGCCAGGCGCAGGGAAATGGAAGAAGACATTAGGGTTTTAGCTGGTTTTGGGTGAACAGTGAAAGTAAGGTTTTAGGAGGCGGAAGGTTGCTGGGGTTTACAAGGAAATGAGAATCTTGAAGCACTTAGAGTGACTTCAAAAATAAGGAATATCTTTTTTTTTCAAAAACAATTTCATTTAAGAATTTTTTTTAAAAAAAAATTATTTTACTTGTCATGTCATGTGTTTTTTCGAAAATAATTATAAAAATAAAGGGATTAAAATTAATAATTTAATTTTTGTTAGTAATTTCTATTTATAGTAAAGTATTTACCATCCATAAAACAATTTAAGAAAGTTAAAAGAATGAAATACAAGTGAAATTTGAGAAAGAGGATAATATTAAATGTGTATTGTATTTAATGAACACATTATATCTACGAATATAGTTCAATATATACATACTAATAAAAATTGCTATGATACATATATGCTGATATATGTATCATTTGTGTCCGTACTATTTATTTTTATTTGTGATACATAAAATATATATCGTATATATATATGTGCTGATATAAATTCATATAGAACTATAAATTGATATAATCATTTGTGTGATATAGTTCATTATGTATTTGTTTCTTGTTCTGACAAAATATAGTTGATACAATTGAATGAATGGTATTCTTACTATGGAGTGACATATAATAAATATTTCTTCCGTTTCAAAAAAAATAATCTAGTTTAACTTGGAATGAAGTTTAAGAAAAGAAAGAATTTTTTTAATTTTGTGGTTCTAAATTAAAGTTATGTCAAATATATCAAAATGTTCTTTAATCTTGTGGTCTTAAACATGTCACGTGCAAAATTAAAATTAAAGTGTTGCCAAAAAAGTAAAGGGATCATTCTTTTTAAAATAAATTAAAAAGAAAATATGATAAATTTTTTTTAAACAGAGGGAATACATAAAGAGTGGCAAATGGTATTGGGTATAAATTTATACTTTTTAATGAATTTGAGATTTAAAATTTATATTTGAATTTGAAATTTAATATAACATGTTCATTACAAAGGGGCATTCCCATTGACAAAATAAAAAATTAGACTTGGTATGACCACTAATAATATCGTTACTGTTATAAAAGAACTTACTAAAATTCTTGTTATAAAAGAACTTACTAAAATTCTAAAAGAAAGAAAATTTTAGAAGATATATTCTTTCAAAGTGTGTTTATATGTTTCATATAGTGGCTATTTATAGTCATACATTAATGCATACATGGTCATTAGTGATGTCATATTCCACATCACTAATGCATACATGGTTATTAGTGATGTCATATTCCACATGACACTCCAATTATTTTACAACACTCCCCCTTGGATATCTATGAAAAAGAAAGTACATAGATATACATAATACGCATTATTTGCTGCCTCATTAAAAACCTTTCTAGGAAAACCCAGTGGGATAAAACCTAGACTAAGGAAAAAAGAGTACAGTGCGTATTTTACTCCCCCTGATAAAAACCACGATTCAGATGGTTAAGTTTTCGCATTCCAATTTTGTGAACCATCTTCTCAAGAGTTGAGGCTGGTAAAGATTTGGTAAATAGATCTGCTGGATTATCACTTGAACGAATTTGTCGCACATCAATATCACCATTCTTCTGGAGATCATGTGTGAAGAACAATTTTGGTGAAATGTGTTTCGTTCTATCTCCTTTTATAAAGCCTCCTCTTAATTGAGCTATGCATGCAGCATTGTCTTCAAAGAGTATTGTTGGTATCTTGACGTCACACTTCAAACCACATCTTTCTTTGATAAAATGTATTACTGATCTTAACCATACACATTCTCTACTTGCTTCATGAATGGCTATTATCTCAGCATGATTTGAAGAAGTAGCGACAATAGACTGCTTCGTAGATCGCCATGATATAGCAGTACCTCCGTATGTGAACAGATAACCTGTTTGTGATCGAGCTTTATGTGGGTCAGATAAATAACCTGCATCTGCATGACCAACAAGATCTGCACTATCTTTGTTAGAATAAAACAGACCCATATCACTAGTTCCCCTTAGATATCGCAATATATGTTTAACTCCATTCCAATGTCTTCGTGTAGGGGATGAACTATATCTTGCTAATAAATTAACAGAAAATGCTATGTCGGGTCTCGTAGCATTAGCAAGATACATAAGTGCCCCAATTGCACTGAGATAAGGTACTTCTGGACCAAGAGGTTCCTCATTTTCTTCTTGAGGTCGGAATGGATCCTTACTTACTTCAAGTGATCGGACAACCATTGGAGTACTTAATGGATGTGCTTTGTCCATGTAAAATCGTTTCAAGATTTTCTCAGTATAGGCAGATTGATGGATGAATACCCCGTCTACTAAATATTCTATTTGTAGTCCAAGACAAATTTTTGTCTTTCCAAGGTCTTTCATCTCAAATTCTTTCTTTAGATATTCAATTGCCTTTTGAACCTCTTCTCGAGTTCCAATGAGATTAATGTCATCAACATAAACAACAAGAATAACAAAACCCAATGTTGTTTTCTTAATAAATATACAAGGACAAATGGCATCGTTTATATAACCTTGTTTTATCAAGTACTCACTAAGGCGATTATACCACATGCGCCCTGATTGTTTTAAGCCATATAATGACTTTTGTAATCTGATTGAATACATTTCCCGAGATTTATATGCTTCAGGCATTTTAAGTCCTTCCGGAACTTTCATATAAATTTTATTATCTAGTGAACCGTAAAGGTAAGCTGTAACCACATCCATTTGATGAATTTCAAGATTTTCATGTACAGCTAAGCCGATGAGATATCGAAAAGTTATTGCATCCATAACAGGTGAATATGTTTCTTCATAGTCGACACCAGGTCGTTGAGAGAATCCTTGTGCCACAAGGCGTGCCTTGTATCTTACAATCTCATTTCTTTTTCGTACAAAGACCCATTTATAGCCAATTGATTTAACATCACTAGGCGTTTGGACTACTGGTCCAAAAACCTCACGCTTAGCAAGTGAATTTAATTATGATTGAATTGCTTCTTGCCATTTTGGCCAATCACATCTTTGTCGACATTCTTCGACAGATAAAGGTTCAAGATCCTCATTTCCTTTCATAATGTTAAGTGCAACATTATATGCGAAAACATTATCCACTATGATTTTTGATCGATCTAAACTTATCTCATCACCTGTAGAACTTATTGAGAGTTCTTCATTTACTTGAGTCTCGGGTTCACTGATCTCTTCAGGAATATCAGGATCAATCAGATTTTGAATTTCTTCGTGAAATTCTTTTGTAGTGTCATTTTTTGTACTTCTTTTTCTAGGATTCTTATCTTTTGAACCCAATGGTCTACCACGCTTCAGGCGTATTTGTGATTCAGAAGCTATGACACTTGTAGATGGTCCTTTTGGGACGTCGATTCGGATAGGCACATTTACTGCAGGAATATGTGATTTTGTTATCCTTTTTGAATCAGTAAATGCGTCTGGCATTTGATTTGCTATGTTTTGCAAATGGATGATCTTCTGGACCTCTTGTTCACACACAGGGGAGCGTGGATCAAAATGAGATAATGATGAAACTTTCCATGCAATTTCACTTTTAAGTTTCTTTTTCTCTCCCCCTAATTGCGGAAAATTTGTTTCATCAAATCGACAATCTGCAAATCTTGCAGTAAATAAATCTCCCGTCAATGGCTCAAGGTAGCGAATTATTGAGGGTGAATCAAACCCAACATATATGCCTAACCTTCTTTGAGGGCCCATCTTGGTGCGCTGAGGTGGTGCTACAGGCACATATACAGCACATCCAAAAATTCGAAGATGAGCAATATTTGGTTCATGGCCAAACACTAATTGTGATGGGGAGTATTTATTATAATGAGTCGGTCTGAGACGAACAAGTGATGCTGCATGTAAGATAGCATGACCCCAAACAGTAGTAGGAAACTCACTTTTCATAAGTAGAGGTCTTGCTATCAATTGTAAACGCTTAATAAATGACTCAGCAAGGCCATTTTGAGTATGAACATGAGCTACAGGATGTTCAACTTTTATCCCTACTGATACGCAATAAGCATCAAAAGCTTGGGATGTGAATTCGCCAGCATTATCGAGGCGAATTGTCTTAATGGGATAATCTGGAAATTGCGCTCTTAATCGTATTATTTGTGCCAATAATTTTGCAAACGCCAGGTTGCGAGATGATAAGAGGCACACATGAGACCATCTTGAAGATGCGTCTATTAGGACCATAAAATATCTAAACGACCCACTAGATGGGTGAATAGGTCCACAAATATCCCCATGTATTCGTTCTAAAAATTGAGGGGATTCAATGTTAACCTTCATTGGTGATGGCCTAATAATCAATTTGCCTTGGCAACAAGCAGCACATGAAAACTCATCATTTGTAAGAATCTTCAGGTTCTTTAATGGATGTCCATTTGAGTTTTCAATGATTCGTCTCATCATTATTGATCCAGGATGACCTATTCGGTCATGCCAAAGCACAAAAGTCTTTAAGTCAGTAAACTTCTGGTTTACGATAGAGTGTGCTTCAATCGTACTTATTTTTGCATAATATAGGCCAGAAGATAAAGTTGATAATTTCTCCAACATATATTTCTGGTCTGAGACAATCTTGGTAATACCAAGGTATTCAACATTCATTTCATTTATTGTCTCAACATGATATCCATTTCGGCGAATATCTTTAAAACTTAACAGGTTTCTTGGGGATTTAGAAGAGAACAAAGCATCTTCTATGATGAGTTTTGTCTCCTTAGGCAGAAATATAGTAGCTCTTCCGGAGCCTTCTATTAAGTTTGAACTACCAGAAATTGTAGTAACATTTGCTTTTCTTCTAAGCAAGTAGGAGAAGTATTTCTCATCTTTGAATATGGCGTGCGTTGTTCCACTATCAATTACACAAATATCTTCATGATTGATCATTGAGGTATCCATATATTCTTCAAGATAAAAGATATAAACGAAATAAACATTATATTATTATTACTAAACAAAAACATTACATAACCTTTTAGTTATTTTACAAGTCTAGGAAAACACATTCATACTAGTTCATACAAACGATGAAAATGAAACATATTTACATTATCATAGATCCATCACCTATCAGGTGATCTATCTTTCCTTCGGGATTCTCAAAGAAATCCGCTACATCTAGATGCATGGGTTCAACAGTATCTTCCGAGATAAAGTTGGCTTCAGCGTTATTTTTCACCTCCTTCAGGGAAGCTTGATATAGCACAACCAGGTGCCTTGGCGTACGACAGGTACGTGACCAATGTCTTTTTCCTCCACATCGATAACATTTGTTGTCTGAATTTTTCTTCTGCACTACATCATGTTTTTCATTCTTCTTTTTACACTGCTGGTGTTGAAGGTTATTATTTAGTGCAAGACGATAACCATGATTGAAATTTCTTCCTCGACCACGACCACGGCCACGACTGGGGCCACGACCTTTTTCACGCCTAGATTGGTGAAAATTTACCATATTTACTTCAGGAAATGGCATAGAGCCAGTAGGTCGACTTTCATGGTTTTTCATCAGTAAGTCATTATGTTGTTCAGCAACAAGGAGATGTGAAATTAATTCGGAATATTTTTTAAATCCCATTTCTCGGTATTGCTGCTGCAGAAGCATACTTGAGGCAGGAAAAGTGGAAAATGTTTTCTCCAAACATATCATGGTCAGTGATATTTTCTCCACATAATTTTAATTGTGAGATAATTTTAAACATGGAAGAATTATACTCACTGATAGATTTAAAATCTTGAAGTCTCAAGTGGATCCAGTCATAACGTGCCTGTGGAAGGACGACCAACTTCAGGTGGTCATATCTATCTTTTAAATTGTTCCACAATACCAGAGGATCCTTAACAGTGAGATATTCCATTTTCAAACCTTCATCAAGGTGATGACGGAGAAATATCATCGCCTTGGCACGGTTTTGATTCGATTCTTGATTATTTTCTTGGATGGTGTCTGCTAGATCCATCGCATTAAGATGAATTTCCGCATCGAGTACCCATGATAGATAGCTTTTTCCCGATATGTCTAGAGCAAGAAATTCAAGTTTAGAGAGATTAGACATTATTAAGAAAAGGAAATTTATACCTCCGAGGCTTTAAAAATCTTTACTTGAACTGGCAGAGACTCGTGCTGATAACGTGTTATAAAAGAACTTACTAAAATTCTTGTTATAAAATAACTTACTAAAATTCTAAAAGAAATTTTTTTTTAGAAGATATATTCTTTCAAAGTGTGTTTATATGTTTCATATAGTGACTATTTATAGCCATACATTAATGCATACATGTTCATTAGTGATGTCATATTCCACATCACTAATGCATACATGGTCATTAGTGATGTCATATTCCACATGACACTCCAATTATTTTACAACAGTTACATCATAATATTTTTCTAACCAATAAATTTTTGTTCTGTTCTTCTATTATTTACAAGACACACACATTAGAAATCTAAAAATAATGAACTCGCCTAGATCTCCCTTTCATCGCCATCGTGTTCGTTACTTTATTATATTTTATAAATAAGCATTTTAATGTTGTGTCTGTCCCATATCAAAGACTTGTATTTATAGCATATATTAATATAACGTAGGTGATAATTAGACATTTTGAATTTTATACTTGATACAATATCGTCTTTATTAGCGAATATTTATTTTTAATGTATAATTTTTTAATTATAAATATGAATTTAATCGAAATTGTGTTTCGAATAATTAAAAATAAAAAAAAAAAAAATCTAGTTACATTTGTACTGAACGATCTCTCTCTGCACCCGATTTGGAGCCCTAGTTTTACTGTTCTGAACTCTGAACTCCATCAACAACGCAGAGGATCGAACAAGGCGAAGCAAAGCACAATTCAGTAGAAAGATATCTTCACTGAGAGTTACATACAGCTACAGAAGCCCCAGCCATGCCGGACTATGAAGCCAATGGAGAAGACATAGACAATTACGGCTCTTCTCCCCTTCCCAAATCCAGAAGTAGCCATGGCGGCACTAACCCTGATGATTTCACCGACTCCAAGTCTCAGGTTCTAAAATTCTCTCTCTCGCTCGCTCTTTGACCATCCTTTTTCCTTCATACCTAGCATGTGGGCTTTCGCCTTTGTTTTTTGAATCGAGTTATTAAAGAGATAAAAGTGTCTGAGGCCTAGGAAAAACAATCTGGAGATTTCAGGATTCACTGAAACAGTCGAAATGAGACCATGTGCAGCAGGTTTTTCCCGATGACGAAGTGCTTGAGGTGTAGGCAAAAACCTGGAGATATCAGGCTTTAATCTCCACTTCAAGCACCTACATAACCAAACTCTTTTGAGAACAATCGAAAGCTTTCGTTATTTCTAGAACAAGAGAATCAAGGGAAAGTTTTCCCAATTCATGTGTTTATGGGCAGTAGCAAGTAGGTTAGTGGAGGCAAGCTTGTTTATGGCAAGTTTCCTATAGTTGTGCTTGTGGATGATAGCAGGTTGCTAGTAGATTAGTTGAGGCAAGCTGTTTACCCAAAAAAGGGGGAACAAGAGATTGTATCTGGAAGGTCGGATTTGCGGAGGAAGGTGTTATGATGGAATGGAGCAAATGATTTTTTTAGGTGTTTCATTTAGAGGTCAGTTATGAGTATTGCTCCTTGAACTGTGTGAATCATTCTGATGGTGAGCATTCAAATATTCTAGGCTATTACTGTGTAGGTGCTATCTGCTTGCACATCTCTTAAACTCTCAGAAAACTTCTCTGTCTCCGCAGGGTTAAAATTCTCAGGATGACCCTGCATATGTAGTTCTGATATGTGAAAACTGAGCACCTCTTGGGTTTTGAACATTTTCCCAGTCTTAATCAAGTTGCTTTTCTTAGTTTTAAGTTAGTGCTATAGTTTTTTGCCATCTTTCATCTGTTCAGTTAATATCAACTTTAATGATTCGAGCCCCAATATAATTCCTTTCCCATCTATCTCCAAAAAAAAATATAATTCCTTTTTCATCCTTAGTTTTGTATTCATATGTCTTCTAGTTTCCTTCATTTGCTTATAAATATAATTCCTTTTCCATCCTTAGTTTTGTATTCATGTCTTCTAGTTTCCTTCACTTGCTTATTTTTTCCTTACTTGTGTGTCCCTTCCAGCATAGTTCTCGTGAATATGAAAAAGATAAGAGCTCGTCAAGAAGCAGGGAAAAGGATAGGGAGAAAGGGCGTGATAGGGACCGTGACAGGGGCAGGGAAAGAGACAAAGACAGGGACAGAGAGAGGGACAAGGACCGTGATCGTCATCACAGAGATCGTCATAGGGATCGGAGTGACAGAAGGGAGAGGGAGAGGACCAGAGTTACAGATGATGATGAACGTCATCGAACTCGAGATTATGACAAGTAAGAGCTATAGCACTTTTTGATGTTAGTATTTATATTGCTTTGTGATTTCACTTTGGCTTTATGTTACTGTTGTGAGTCGGATTCAGACTTGGGGATCATGTTTTATGATTTTTAAATTTCAAGTTGTTGTTGAGTGGTGGTGGAAGCATGCTTCATTTTGAGTTTGTGATATATTTAATTATTTTGCTAAAGGCAAAGAGATCATGAGAAAGATAGAGAGAGTCGGCATAGACACAGGTCTCGTTCAAGGGGTAGATCTGAGCATAAATCAAGGTCTCGATCTCGTTCTCGATCCAAGAGGTTAGTTATCTGATCATATATATTCTCACTGGAGCATTTCCATGTTATATTCTCTTTTTAATTCGTAATGTTCACTTAAGACAGGATTTTTCTGTTTGAACTTCAGTTTATAGTTGGCTTTACCTTGTAAATACACATTTACTGTAAATTTGTCGAACTTATATAAAGACTCTTTGATCTGTCAGGCTGGAATGAAATGACCAATATCCAATCTTTACATAGAAGTGCACTAAAATGTTACCTGGAGATTTCTTATGTGACTTAATATTTGATTAAGGATTAGATTTGTTAATTACAAAAACTTAAATTGATCTGAGATCCTCTCACTACTACTGGAGATGAATTGGCCCAGAGGTTTCTTTTTTTCCTTGGTTTTTAGTTACACTTGGTTGAGAGATTCTTATGTTTAGTGCTTTTGAGATCACACTGGACAATTTATGTGGCCTTGGCTTGCTTTATTCATTGTTTAAATAGTCTGTTTTTGCTGATTTTTGTTTCTTAGAATATTGGATAGTACTGTCAATTGTCATACATCTCACTGAGGACTTGTAATGTTTGAAAGAGTTGCACATTCAGGTAACAATATTTGGTTAAGCTGGTGATGGTTATAGCATATATCAGGGGGACTTGCATCAGGAAAATTGCCCGATCAATTCTCTTGTAAAATAGTTAGATTCTTATTCTCACAGCCTGCATTGATTGATCTCTTGAATTTTTCTTTAGGTCAAATGACATGCTTTGCATGTATTTTACAATTTACATCTATCTACTTCTGGAATATATTTGCAACTTCTATGTGTCTTGTTATACAGGCTGCTATTTCTGAAACTTCAATAGAACACTACTGGTCAAAATTATTGTAAATGGTCATCTCGAAAACATTGATTCTTTTTCCTTTCCGTAGAGCGAAGTACTTTCCCTTGTTCTTGTCCTGTCATGCTTACGCTCCACATTAAAATGGTGGGATTTTGTGGTATTTATCTACTGCAACACAAGAAACCCAGTCATACATTTTCCTTGTAGCCTTATTGGCCCTGTTAAAGAACTGGCAAATTTCACCTTCTGTTGTACTGTTTCTTTAAAAAATATATATTCTTTTATGTATGCCCCAAGAACTAATTGAGTGGTTAATGTTATATGGATCATTAAGTGTTAAATTAGCAGCCGGGTTTTAGTCACTTCATTACTGTTATTAATTTGTATTTTTTCAGCAAAAGGATTAGTGGTTTTGATATGGCACCTCCTACCACTGCAATGTTACCTGGTGCTACAGCTGCTGCAGGTACTTGTTTCATTGTTAAGATTACAGCTGAAATTTTATTGATAACTGCCACATTTTTCTTTGACATGGTGTAGAAGTTCATATCAAAATACATGGTTACGTTTTGGTAAGCTATTGTTTCTTTAACTTCAACCTATATTGGTATTGAGTCATGGAATAAATTGGCTGTTTTGTTTTCTTTATCATTTACTTGGTGAAGTAATTCCGAAACTGAGGGTTTTTGGTTTCTTGTTTTGTTTGGTGTTTGTTTGTTTGTTTTGTATGTCTTATCTTATGTTCTAAGAAGGCAATGTTGGGCTACTTGCCCCACTGTGCTGACAATGGGTGTGAACCGACTTCTGTAGCTTTTATGTACAAGGAAGAACCAATACAGGTCTTGTTCATCTTCATCCAGGAATTGCCTGTTTGGTAGTTACAAATATTTTCTGAATACACTGTAAATTTCCTCTCCTCGTACTGTTTTAACTAGATCTCTGAGTACAAGATTCATTTATTCTTTCAAAATCATTTAAAAAGGGAACTGTTCATGTAAGTTCTCACTCTCATACTGCTTAAAGTATGTCATGATGTCATTTTCAACTGTATCTTGGTTATCTCTGCAGGTCAAGTTCCCGGGACCAGCCCAGGAATTCCTGGAATGTTGCCCAACATGTTTCCTTTAACATCGGGCCCGGTATTGTCAACACTCCCTTTTTAGTTGTAAGGATTCAATGCTATTTCCAAGATTCTTATATATTTGTTCTCTTCTGATGGGTTTTGGCAGTTTGGAGCTCTTCCTGTTATGCCGATGCAGGCAATGACACAACAGGTTTGTAATTTGTTAGTAAGGTAATGGTGCATATGAGTTCCTCTTCTTACCTAAAGTATTTCCTAACTTGTGTTATCAGGCTACAAGGCATGCTCGGCGTGTTTATGTTGGTGGACTTCCTGCTACTTCAAATGAACAGGTATCAAACCACGCCCCACCAATCTCATGAAGTCTCTTCGACATTTCCATATAATGTTAATTTTTTGAACTAGGAACACTCTCCTGTATTTTTTGCATAGTAATTTCATCTGTTTCTGATATTTTCATCTCTCTTCCGCTTCAAATATGAGAGGTACTATTTTTTTTCTGCATACACTCTATCGAAAAAAAAGTTATGCAATTTGGTGTGGTTCTTGAAATTCGGCCGACACAGTACTCCAGTTTTCTATAACTATGATGTTATATAGGACTTCTAATCATAGGAATAGTATGAACCCTAATAGAAGTTTACTTTATTAGAAGTATATGAATCTTTGTGGATATCAAGTAAATCTTAAATAATATTACTAATGTATTCCAAAAAATAATCAAAATAATTTAATTTTTATGGGTATAAAAGTCTGTCAACATTGATGATTGCTCAGTATTTAGCGATCTAAGTGCCCATTTGGATAAACTTAAGTCAAAAGCCATACTGTACTTTTGGCTTTGGACTTATTTTAGAAGTTTTTTGACCTAAAGGTGTGTGCTTCCTGCTTAATAGCACTTCTCAATATTTCCAAACACTTCCAATAATTTTAAAGTGCTTAAAAGTCAAAAACACCTACAAATAATCTTAATCCAAACACCCTCTATCATTGTTGCTTTTATAATGGAATTGTGAATTGAACACAAAATTCATTAATAAAGGCATCTGAAAAATAAACTTATCATCATGAGATAAAGCACTAAGAGAGAAGCCGTAAGTCAACAATCACATATTAAATATCAATTAAGAACATCACCAAATTAGAGGCAAACAAACCAAATTTCTAAACCCAAGATGTAATTAGCAACAAGTGATATGCAAATGATTAGATGGTTGTGTTTAGAATTCATCTATGTAATTAACTTGTAACCTAGAGGTTAGATGGATAAACATAATTAGACCTCTATGCATATCATATAAATTAACTTTTTAGTTCTTAAGAGGAATAAAAAAGAAGAACGATGTAGAAAAGATATGAACTTTAACATGATCTAATGGCAATGGTAATTGATTAATATGCCAATGAAATTCTATATAAGTGGGTGGTTCAAAGAATCCTTTTTCATTTCAAATTCGTATAATGACTGGTAAAGAATTCAAGGATAGGTGAGACACAATCAGGGTGGACACCTACATGGTTTCCAGGAGGTTCACCTGAACCCCCTCGACAAAAGAATTACATTGTATATAGGGTAGATTTTCTATATTTCTATTCATATACTAATTTTTAACCACCTAAATCAAAGAAGAAAGCTCAGTGACACTGGACTGCGCAACTTGGGCCGCAAATACTATCCCCAGTTTGCAGGTTCGATTCCTACTGGGTGCGCAAGCTGCGTGATTTTTAAAATTTAGTTCTTTGGAGTTTGTACTTTGCACTCTTGTTCACACATTTATATTTTTATATTTCGAACCCCTTGAATGAAAATCCTGGATCCCCCACAGGACACAATAATCAAATAGCTAAAAGAGGTTGAACTTAGAAGTAATAGCCGTTCTTTTAGGTCTGAAAAGTACTTTTAAAAATGAAATAGGATTAGCATCTATTAAGTGTACAAAATTCGTTTAATATTTGATGGATATTTAAGTCAACCGACACTTACATTCTAAAAATTCGGTAAAATAAAGGATTAGAGTTCATTAAGGGTATAAAAGTCATTCAATATTTGAAGGATATTTTGGTCAACCAACTTTATTATTCATGCCTTTCTTAAAATACAGATTATTCTCTATGTAAAAAAAATAAGTGGTGAATTTATGAATGGTGCTTAAAGACTATTCGAGTTCTACATCCAAAGAATTACTATTTTGAATTTTAATAATGTTCTAGCAAAATGTCATAGAACCAACCTCATTTCATATCGCACCGGTATTATTTCTACTGTTATTTCGTTCTTGTGTGATATTTTTAGCATTTTTTTGTCAACAGGTTTCAACTTTCTATCCCTTTTTTTGACTCTAGCTTCAGTTTTGTGTTATAGAGGCCAAAGTTTTGCTTAATAAAAAATACATATAATTTTCTCAGATGAAGCTCGTCTTCCTGTGTTCTGAAGATGATAATATGTTGGTCACTACTCTTGATAATTCTGATAGTTATAACTTTTGTGTGATCGCAAGTTATCAAAAATATTACTATACTAACATTTTATCTTCCCTGTCAAAGTTGATTTTCTATGACCCATCTCTGATATTGCTCTTATACATATGTCTTGACACATTGATTCTCTACAGTCTGTTGCGACCTTCTTTAGTCATGTTATGTCTGCAATTGGAGGAAATACAGCTGGTCCAGGTTAGTTTAAAATTTGATCTCCTTTTTCATACAATTACAAATTAATTTACCTTTCAGATGCTCAGAGTATTGTTGGAATTTTCAGGTGATGCTGTTGTCAATGTCTATATAAACTATGAGAAGAAGTTTGCTTTTGTTGAAATGAGATCTGTAGAGGAAGCTAGTAATGCCATGGCATTGGATGGCATCATATTTGAGGTACCTGAATGTGTTATAGCTGATCAAGTAGTTTTGAAGTCGTAAAGAAGCTTTACTTTTTACCTCTTATAGTTGTAGGTGGTTTACTTGGGAGAAAGCAAGATGTAGAAAATTTTAGTTTAAGGGGTATGCAACTATTCTCTGTCCCTTGGGCCTTGTTTAGTCCAAGAACATTGGGAAACTTGCATAAATATACTATAATAAAAAAATATTTACCATTTATAGCAGTAACATTTTTTTTTCACTTGATCACTTTTGATTCATTTGTAATACAACAAGTTTTAATGATGGATAATACATTTATCACACATTTTAATACACTTATAATACAATGTGTCAAATTTTTACCAAACAAACATAATATATTTAAAAAACAATTATAATTCATATATACAGCATACATAATTCACTTTTAATACATTATGCAGATTTAACATAGTATTGCTATAAATGGTAATAAATAATAAGTATTGCTAAAATCAGTAATTATTTATTAAAATGTACTAATTCATGTAATTTGGGTGCAACACCTTTTATCCACTTCCCATTATAAGAGCTGACTATCCTCAGATATGTTTCTTCTCTTCTGTTTTTCATTATTATTATTACTGTAACTTATCGGATGTTATTGGACAATTCATTATCGAAGTTATCATTTTTTTCCTGTCGCATCAATATCAAGTATATGTCCCTACTTTCAACTGACTGCTCTGTGCTTCTCTGTCCGTGGTGTGTTTTGTGCAGGGTGCACCTTGTAAGGTCAGAAGACCCAGCGATTACAACCCTTCTCTGGCTGCTACTCTTGGTCCTAGCCAACCAAACCCAAACCTCAACCTGGCAGCTGTTGGATTGTCACCAGGTTCTGCAGGAGGGCTTGAAGGCCCTGATCGTATTTTCGTTGGGGGTTTGCCCTACTATTTCACAGAAGCACAGATTAGGGAGCTGTTAGAGTCTTTTGGTGCACTTAGAGGATTCGATTTGGTCAAAGATAGAGAAACTGGGAACTCAAAAGGCTATGCCTTTTGTGTCTATCAGGATGTTTCCGTTACTGATATTGCTTGTGCAGCTCTCAATGGGATTAAGATGGGTGATAAAACCCTTACTGTTAGGCGTGCTAACCAGGGTACAACACAACCTAAGCCTGAGCAAGAGAGTGTATTGTTGCATGCACAACAGCAGATAGCTTTGCAGGTGAGACATTTATGTGCTCTCTTATTCAACTTTCAATTCCTTAGGATTTAATGTCCTACCAACAATTTGGCTGCTCACCCCTTAATGCGTGTCTTTTTTTTTTCTTTGCAGAGACTTATGTTACAACCTGGTGCAGTAGCCACAAAGGTCTTGTGTTTAACACAAGTTGTTGAGGTAGATGAGCTCAGTAATGACGAGGACTATCAAGATATTTTAGAAGACATGAGAACTGAATGTGGAAAATTTGGTGGGTAGTTAGATAAGATCCTTTTTCCCCTTGTTGTGCTAAGCATACGGCTTAAATATTGTAGCAATACTTGCTTAAAAAATCATCCACTTTGATATATATTCTGCAGGTCCACTGGTGAATGTTGTTATTCCACGTCCAAGTCCTGATGGTGAGCATGCACCAGGGGTTGGAAAGGTAAAAATACGTCTTCAGATTTTTAGTCTGGGTCATTTAAAGTTTATAAGTTGTTAGCAGTGATCTTGTATTTTACAAGGGAAGTGACTTAACTTGGATCTGAAGTTCTTTGCAATGACCTCCTAAAAATTGCTAGGAACTTTTATGAAGAGGCTTTTCAGGACGATAGTTATAACTTCCTCAAATGACGTTGAAATAAAGGGTCCAATCTGTTGGATTGGTTCTTTGTCAATGGTTTGGTTTTTACTTGTAAAATGTGGAACTGCTAAATCATTTGTGTACCTTTCAGGTATTTTTGGAGTATGGAGATGTGGAGAGTGCCAGCAAAGCTCGGCAAAGTTTGAATGGAAGAAAATTTGGTGGCAACCAAGTTGTAGCTGTCTTCTATCCAGAAAACAAGTTCTATGAAGGGGACTATGATGGTTAGTCGTATCGTATCCTCTTAAGTTGTCAGAAGTGCTCAGCAAGTCTTATGTTCTTGGGATTCTTGGATGGCTTATAGGAATTACCGCCTTGGACTAGTGCTAGATGTAAAACTCGTTTCTACTTTCCTTTTCGGAGCATTGTTTGTTTTACTCTGAATTATATCCCACCCATTTAGGTTGGATTTTTGTGTTGCTGGTGGTAGATAGGTTTGATAATCTTAAATATGAAGACTTTGGTGCTTGTCAACAGTGTGACAATTGATGCAAATACAGACTCAGGTCTTCATACTATTTTATTTCTGCTACTGAAAATCCTGAATATTCTTGCTTTCATCTTCTTTAGTCTTGAAAATTTTCGGGTCACGTAATTAGCAGCTGTGTCTTCTAATTTATTGTGTAAACATCTACTACAATCAGTCTTGGAAACGACGTTGCAATGGATTTTTTCGTTGTATCTTTGCAATGAAAAGAATTACACCAAACACTCGAAAAAACAAGAGATATTGTACCCAGTTCCAGAGAAGAAAAAACTACAAAAATTTTATCTCAAGATGAGAGTTATTCTTATTTTTGTTTAAAAAAATTATACTAGGAGATTAAAGTGATGACTTTTAAAAACTTAAAAGATCAAAATTATTAAATACTAAATATTTAAATAATTAGACATTGATTGTGCTTCACGTCCCTGGAGAACAGATTGTTGCTTCTTTGTGCCACAACCTTTTGAGTAAGAAGCACAGTTTACTTCATATTTAATTTCTTCAACATCCACAAACTCAATCAATTATCATGTGAGTTTTTATATTATTGAAACTATCAATAAGTACTTGATGTATACGAATTGTATGAGTTTTTATATTGAAGTATTGAAACTATTAACAAGCATTTGATATATTCGATAAAAAAAAGTCTTACAAATTGTTCTTTTATTGGAATGATTAACAATTTTTTTTATTTTTGCAAAAAAATTAATTCATATATTAAAAATAAAAGAAGAACGACAAATACAGAATAAAGAGAAAGTTGAGAGTTCTATTTTTTTTAAAAATAATAAAAAATAGGATAAATATTAAACAAAAATTAATTAAATATATAATCAAATAAAAAATATTTAGAAGTTAAAAAATTATTACTGAAAAATGATTGATTTGTAGTTTTTAGCTCATACTGACTTATAAGTACTTTAATGCTTGCCAAACATATAAATAAATTAAGAATATTTATAAATTAATTTAACCCACTTATAAACGTATTCAAACATCTTCTTTGTAGATAAACTGTGAACTCACTTCTACATTTGTTTTCTTACATAAGAGACTAACAAGTAACATCTATATATATAACAAATACAAGGGGAATAGGTTACCTAGTACAACACAAATTACAGCTTATGAATCCTACAAGTACATGGACTACGAGTCCTAATAACATCGACACATTTTAATTCAATCTTTTTCATTTCTTTGCACACCAACGTCTTGTGTCTTGCATCTCACCTTAGGAAAAATACATATTTGCTCAAACCAAGTTAAAAAGATGTTATATATATATATATATATATATATATATATATATATATATATATATATATATATATATATATATATTGTTTTTTAAAAATAATTTTCTAATTTTAACTTTTTACTTAATATATTAAAAATAAGATTAAAAGATATTTTGATATATTTAATAAATTCTTAAGAATGAAAGATTAAGGAGTCGTTTGATAAAGTGTATTAAAAAAATAATGCATGTACTAACTTTATGTGTTACTAATATCTTGTTTATTGCACCTTTTTAAATGATGTATAACTTTTTCATATAATATTAAGGTATGTATAACTAATATATGAAAATCCATGATTTATGTATTTATAATACAAAGGTTTTTAATACATGCTTTACAGCATGATAAAGAAACAACCGTCTCCTCAAAATCGTTTTTCCATATTCTTTCTGCCAAATTTCTAGAGGAAATTTAAATAAATATTTATTTTAAAAATTATGCAATACATATTATTTTTAATACACAAATTAGACGATGTATAAGAAATAATCAATATAACCAATATCCAATATTAGTTTGGTTACGAGTTAGATTTATTCATATGTTTTAGTAATATATGAATTAGTTATGATATAATTTATGTAATATTTGTAGTAGTTATGCAAAACAATATGTGACTTAGTTATGTGAATATTTAAATTATCAACCAAATATTATGTAAATAGTTTATTTTTTATCTAGCTACCAAATGTCGTATAAATTATTAGTATATGAATAAGTTGAGTTACCAAACGACTCCTAAAGGGGGTGATGTGTAATATTGTTGTTCTAAGGGGGTAATTTGTAATTTGATCACCGGAAAACGACAAAGAAAAATTGACGACGAGACTGGAAGAGGAAAATTCTAATAGGGAGGCTAAGGCATAAGCGTATTTAAAAGGCGGCACGATCAAGCAAATTCATCATTTTTTTCTTCATATTTCAATTTTTTTTCTGCTTAAACGGAGAAAAATGAATTGGGTTCAACGGAAAATTTATCTCTACAATGTCACTTTTGGTTTGTACATGCTCGACTGGTGGGAACGTTGTCTCTTCAGTATCCTTTTTTTTCCTTCTCATGTTCATCAATTTTGTTAGATCTGATAAAGTTCTTTTTAGTTTATAGATTTTCAATTTATTTTGCTGATCTGTGATTTAGTTATCAGATTTTTATTGGATCTGGAGTTCTTAACGCTTTTTAGATATTTTGGTGCTTGTGTTGCTATGGTTTATGTGTTACAACGGGTTTCGATTTGCTTCTGAGCTCTTCAATAGGTATATGTTTCGTTTTCTCTTGAGGAAATTTCAGTTTTGTTGTTATTACTTGCAATTAGTTTGATTTTTCAGCAGCTATCACAAATTCATGTATGTTTTGTTCATAAGTTTGATTGTGGAGATTGGATGTAGAAAAGGAGTGCAACTGGGATTAGTAAATCATTAAAGCTAACTGATTGTCGTTTTGAAGTTTAATTCTTTGTTTTGAAAAATAGATTATAGTGAACTTGTATAGTGATATACATGTATGCCATTTTGTAGTCTATATGGTTGAATCTCAAAGAATGTAGTGGAAGGATTGTAAAAGATGCATTCTTATTTGATAGTTTAGAGAATTCTTCGGATTGTAAAAAGATGCATTTTTTCTGTTCTGATCACCTAACTATGAATCGTCCGAGGTAACACCAGGTTCTAGTAGTGATTTTGGTTAAGAGCACATGGGATAATTGTTCTCACGAAAGTTGTGACTCCCAGTAATTTACCATTCCCGACAGCAGGAATGAAAAAGTAAAAACCTTTAAAGAAGCATTGAATGCACCCAAGGGTGTGGTGTAGTGGTCAATAAAGTGAGAGGAGAATTATACGGTCTTAGGTTCAAATCCCAAGTGAAATCCAACTGAATTCAAAGGAATTTAGCTGGAAAAATAGTCAAGCCAAAGTTGCAAAATCATGACATCTGAATGAACCAGTTCATGAATACTCCATTTGGCAACCTGTTGTTCTTCAAATTTATGTCAATTCTCCATTGACCACCATTGTCTATAAAGCTACACCAAGTTCTGATATTTCTCTTGTTTTCTGATTTAGTTGATATGATTTAAGATAGATTCAAGTGATTTTGTAGTAATTTTAATTAGTAGTACCTTGTTAATAGATGCAGATTATTTTTGTAGTAACCTTTCATGAGGGGCCTAACTTTCTTCTTTGATGAAGTAAGTTGTTGCTTTTCTGGCATCAAGAAGATGCAATGGTTGCAAAAGAAGTAATTTTAGCTCCAATACATTTGTCTATGCTAGGACAGGGAACTAACAAAAAACAAACAAGAAGGGACAGTTTCTGGACAAAAAAAGTGAGACTATGCTAAAATGTAATGAAGCTGTTAGCTCTATATACCAAAAAAACTAATGTATGTGTAGGGAGCTAACAAAATCCAGAAACTATTCAGGGAAATCTACAGGGGAAAGTTTACTTTAACTAAAGAGAAGTAGGATACATTTAGCCTTGAGAGAGTGATTTGGTGTTGATATCACACCATTAAAACATCTGTGATTCCTTTCTATCTATGCTATCCAAAAAATGCTGTCTGGTATTATAGTCCAGACTTTCCTGATGGCTTTATCAACTTTTCATGAGCTCCAACATTCACATGCTTACTTCAGATTTTGTGGCACCACTCATTTAAGTCCAAAAATAGAATAAAACATATTTCAAATGTCATTTGCAACTGTACAGTGGAGCAGCGAGTGATTGACTCTACTGATTTTTGGGCATGTTGCATCTAGTTGTAATTTGAAAATTTCTTATGACGAGGTTGTCCTGGGTCTAGCATGCTCCATGTTATTCCTAGCCAGTTGTAGCAAATTATCTTCATTGGTAACTTTGTCCTCCAAATCAGCTTCCAAATACCATTGTGGGAACAATAATGACTGTAACCTTTTTTAGCTGTGACTATTCCTTCTTTTGTATGATCCCATTTTAGACTATCTGGATTCTGATGCATCACTAATCACTGAGTTGTCCAATCTTGTTAGGAGACCTAGGAGATTTCTCCGTCATTGATATTCGTTCTATATATAATGTTCCAGCTTTCCCATTGCTAATGAGAAATGGATAAGTTAGTATCACTGCAAAGATGGAATAGTCGGAGGAATTCTTTCATTAGAACAGAGTTGCTTAGAATCTTTACAGAAACTAATATTAGAATTTCCAACTGAGAAAGATTATTCTGTAAAAATTCCTCACGTAGTTTGCTAATAGTTTTCCGTAGACATACCCCTGGAGGTGTTCTTTAAACTTTGGTGCACCAATTATTGTAGGTTCCATGCTTTGCTTTAACCACTATCTTTTTTAAAAAAACTGTAATGTTGTATTCCTCAGCATTAAGATATGCTGGAGAGCTCCAAAAAGGTAGCAACAAGCCGGGTAATGTTGCTTTAACCACTTTCTTCCAGAGACATCCTGGCTTTACCTCCATAGCATGTCATTGTCATGCATTTGTCATGAATGGCTGGGTCTCTTATTCCCAGACCCTGTTGAGATATTGGTTGAGTGACTTTGGTCCATTTCACCGAAGTGAACTTTATGAGAACTATTATTACCTACCCCGTGAAAATTCCTCCTAATCTTGTCTAGTTGCTTGAGAACCTTACCTGGTATGGGAATGAGACATGTAGTAAGTGGGGATGCTCTCCACAGAACACTGTTGACTAGTGTAAGTCTACCTTCCACAGAGATACTGCATTTGCCACGGTGCAAACCTTTTCTCCAAGTTTCATACTCTATCCAAATTCCAATAGCTCTGAATTTAGCAATGAAGCCCCAACACTGAAGTACAAAAGATCTACCAGTTCAGTCAAGTTTGGCTCTGAATTAAGCGGATACATCACACTCTTCAACATGTTAAGGTGAAGATCTGATCAAGCTTCAAATGTTAAGAGCGTGTGATCAAGTTTACGAACTTGGGTTAAGTCTACTTGAAAAAAAATCAAAGTACATCAGCCTAGAGTAAGTAGCACTGATTGAGTTCTCAGAGCCCCAGTCTCAAACCTTTTAACTAATTCATTTGAACAAATTTATCCTACATTATTTTTATATTCCTCCATAGCCAAGATGAAGAGGAAGGTGAGAAGGGCGCCCTTAAAATCACCATACCTGATTTTCCTTAGCTTAGAGATAAGATGTGACCAATTTAGTTGATGAAAAGCTTTCTCTATATCCAGTTTGTGAAAAATACATGCCTCCCACTTTTTAGTTTCCAATGAAGAACTTCATTAGCAATTAAAGCTGTGTCAGCAATTTACCTGCCTTAAATGAAAGCATCCGTAAGGGGCCTAACTTTCTTTAACACTATACCTGGGGATAAGAATCTTTTGATTGTTTTTGTAATTCCAGCGGCAAAGTTCGAACCTTTTGATTGTTTGAAGTAAGTGATTTTTGAAGAAAGAAATGGAAATTAAAGCTAAGGTGGTGTACCACAGGTGAGCCTGGAAATATGGTTGAAGAAATATAACTGAAGCAGCCGAATTGTTACTCTGGTTAGCAAAATAAAATTTGGCGGTCAGTGATCACTAATTTGAAAAATTACATTGGTCTTTAGTCTTGTTTCCTTGGACCTGTGACCCATGTTATTGAGATGAATCTTAATTTGCTTCAAATTGTTTGCCATAAATAGGAATTTGGTGCATCTCTTTCTTATGATCAAATGAACTTATGTGCAACACTAATATCCTCTTTCACTTCCTGTCTACACCTTTTACTTCTTTTACTAATAGGGAATACTAATGTGTGACTTTGTTGAAACTCCATTTTATGTATATATCCTATTTTGCACCAGTTATTATAAGCGAGTTCTTACTTAATTCTCACTTATATCATTGATATTTTTCTCGTCTCAGGCAAATGTGGTGAAAGTTCATCAGCTGTGTCCTATATGCCTGTTTTGGCATTTAACTTTTAAGGTTGTGAATTGTTTGCTGTGCCATGGATATAGTTGGCTTTGTATGAATTCATCTTACTAGAAAAATACGTCGTTCTTTTCTTATTCTTTACCAATAGATGACATTAAATGTAATAGTTCGAACAATTAATCAGAAATTCAAGTTGAATTTCTTGATTGTTGTAAACAATGCTTTGAAATTAGCTTTATTAATTTGTGAAGTTCTTTTTTTTCCCCTCTCTTTTGATGTGTGTTGAGTTGATAGCGCTGTCAATGACGAACAGAATAGATGAAGAAAGCATTGTTGTTTCATTCCTTTTAATCTTCAAGATTAATATAAATTTGGCTCACTTTATTTATTATTATATTTTTAAATGAGTTGTGGATTTAATTCAGTGAATCTTCTTTGCTTTTGTTGGGCCTCAAATCGACAAAATTAATGTTAAATTTTTCATCATTATCATGCAAGTTTCATCTTTTGTAACACGATCATTTCCTAAATTTTCCAAGCAATAAAATTCTTTAAATTTTGCCTTATATTTTCTCCTAAAAAAGATCAAAATCAAAATCTTTGATTACTTTATATTCATATGCAGCTATAAACTTCATATTGATTTTTTTTAATGATTTATTAGATTAAAATATTACCATCAAAATTAAGGTTTGAGAAATTGAAAACCACTTGCATCGCCACTTCAATAACACCAGCTGCCTGAATATCAAGATTTGAGAAATTGAAAACCACTTCCATCGCCACTTCATTAGCATCAGCTACCTGAATATCATGCCTGTTATTATTAGTATTCTTATTTAATAAATCTAAATTATATGCCTGTTATTATTTATCATTCTTATTTAGTAAATCTAAATTATAACAATGTTTAGGACCTTTAAGGTAACTAACTCTGATTTCTTTCAATCTTATGTTTTAACTAAATTTAACTAGTTTCAACAACTTGTTAATTTAGATCTTTCAACAAGTTTTCACGCTAATTAAGTTTTGTAATATAATATTTTATTAAATTTACCAATTATTTTTTTATGAAACACATAATATAAATATTTTTCAATATATTATCTACCTAAGTAGACAATCTCCAAGATTTTTTTATGTTGAATGTTCTTAGAGGGTTTAGATCTCCTCCTCTAAAGTTAGTTCGATAGACCTTCAATAAAATTTTAGACTATCAAAACATTTATTTTACTCGATACCAAACACATCCCTAATCTATAGTCTATACCAATCATTTCAATGTGTTCCTTTTCTTGTGCTTTTTATTTATAGGATAATAGGATCATTTGGACATGAATGTGAAGTCAGATTGATATGAAGAAGTTTTATAATTTGTAAAAATTATTAAATTTTCTCTATTCTTATCGAATAAGCAAAATTATAATTTATAAACAAGATATTAGAATATTATTGATAAATCACGTATCTTTATATTTTTTTAATAAATAAAAATTTGTGATTATAAACTTTCAAATATATATAATTTTATAAAGATACACTAATAAAAAACAATAGTAACTAATTATTCTTTAATGTAATCCTTTCAAATGAACTAAATAATTTCATAATGTTGAATACACATTCTTCACAAGATTAAGAAGATGGTTCTTTCTTTACAAAAATTAATTTCTTTAAAAAAATTAGAAAATCAAAATCATGATTTGAAATTTAAAATTGAAATCTTATTTTTTTTAATGATTAAGGCTAATCATAATTTAAAATTATACTTTATAGGGAATGTCCAAATATAAATTAAGATAAATCACAATTTAGATATTGTGCTTTTGTTACTTCTATAACGTTTTAAAATATTGAACACAATTCTATTAATAAATTACTGTTATAAAATAAATAGCTAATAAATTAATAATAATAAACTAAATTAAGAACAAGAACAAATAAAGAGATAGTATAATAATCATATATGCCAAACTTTTCTTTTATTTCTTTATATTTGGAAAAGTACTACTATTTATAGTGGTAATAGGAAAGATGTAAATTTGCCAAGTGTAAGATATGTCCACATGTCATTCACAATTGCTTGCAACAAGACAAGTAATGTGAGTCATTATTTTTGGTGATTTCCATGTGGCATTGCCATTGTTTTACAACACTCCCCATTGGATAATCTATGTAAATGAAAAGTTGAAAACAAATATACATAGACATTCACAATACGTTTCACTTGTTGCCTCATCAAAAATCTTTCTAGGAAAATCCAATGGGACAAAACCTAGATTAAGGGAAAAAGAGTGCAATACGTATTTTACTCCCCCTGATAAATACCACGATTAAGATGTTTAAGTCTTCGCATTCCAATCTTTTGCACCATCTTCTCAAGAGTTGAGGCCGGTAAAGATTTGGTGAATAAATCTGTTGGATTATCACTTGAACGAATTTGTTGTATATCAATATCACCATTCTTCTGGAGATCATGTGTAAAAAATAATTTTGGTGAGATATGTTTCTTTCTATCTCCTTTTATGAAGTCTCCTCTTAATTGAGCTATGCATACAACATTGTCTTCAAAGAGTACTGTGGGTATCTTGACATCACATTTCAAACTACATTTTTCTTTGATAAAATGTATCACTGATCTCAACCATATGCATTCTCTACTTGCTTCATGTATCTCAGCATGATTTGAAGAAGTAGCGATTATGGACTGCTTCGTAGATCTCCATGATATAACAGTAGCTCCGTATGTGAACAGATAGCCTGTTTGAGATTGAGCTTTATGTGGGTCAGATAAATAACCTGCATCTGCATGACCAATAAAATCTGCATTATCTTTGTTAGTATAAAATAGACCTATATCACTAGTCCCTTTTAGATATCGCAATATATGTTTAACTCCATTCCAATGTCTTCGTGTAGGAGAAGAACTAAATCTTGCTAATAAATTAACAGAAAATGCTATGTCAGGTCTCGTAGAATTAGCAAGATACATAAGTGTGTCAATTGCACTAAGATAAGGTACTTCAGGACTAAGAAGTTCCTCATTCTCTTCTTGAGGTCGGAATGGATCTTTACTCACTTCAAGTGATTGCACAATCATCGGAGTACTTAATGGATGTGCTTTGTCCATGTAGAAACGTTTCAATATCTTCTCAGTATAGGCAGATTGATGGATGAAGACCCCGTCTATTAAATGTTCAATTTATAGACGAAGACAAAGTTTTGTCTTTCCAAGGTCTTTCATCTCAAATTCTTTCTTTAAATATTCAATTGTCTTTTGGACCTCTTCTGAATTTTCAATGAGATTAATGTCATCAACATAAATTGCAAGAATAACAAACCCTGATGTTGTTTTCTTAATAAAAATGCAAGGGCAAATGACATCATTTATATGATCTTGTTTTATCAAGTACTCACTGAGGCGATTATACCACATGCGTCTTGATTGTTTTAAGCCATATAATGACTTTTGTAATCTGATTGAACACATTTCTTGAGGTTTGGAACTATATGCTTCAGACATTTTAAGTCCTTCTAGAATCTTCATATAAATTTCATTATCAAGTGAACCGTAAAGATAAGTTGTAATCACATCCATTAGATGTATTTCAGATTTTTTATGAAGATGAGATATCGAAAAGTTATTTCATCCATAACTGGTGAATATGTTTCTTCATAGTTGACACCAGGTCGTTGAGAGAATCTTTGTGCAACAAGGAGTGCCTTGTATCTTACAATTCCATTTCTCTCATTTCTCTTTCGCACAAAAACTCATTTGTAGCCAACTGATTTTACACCATTTGGGGTTTGGACTACAGGTCCAAAAACCTCACGTTTAACAAGTGAGTCTGATTCTGATTTAATTGCCTGTTGTCATTTTGGTCAATCACATCCCGTCGACATTCTTCGACAGATAAAGGTTCAAGATCATCACTGTCTTGCATAATGTTAAGTGCAACATTATATGCGAAAATATGATTAACTATGATTTTCGATCGATCTAAACTTATCTCATCACCCGTAGAACTTATTGAAAGTTCTTCATTCATTTGAGTCTCGGATTCACTGATCTCTTCAAAAATATCAGGATTAATCAGATCTTGAATCTTATTTTCGTGAGATTTTTTTGTAGTGTCATTTTTCGTACTTCTTTTTATAGAATTTTTATCTTTTGAACCCAATGGTCTGTCACGCTTCAAGCGTGTTCGTGATTCAGAAGCTATGACACTTGTAGGTGGTTCTTTTGGGACGTCCATCGGATAGACACGTTTATTGCGGGACCATGTGACTTTGTCATCCTTTTCAAGTCAGTAAATGCGTCTGACATTCGATTTGCTATGTTTTGCAAATGGATGATATTCTGGACCTCCTGTTCACACATAGGGGAACGTGGATCAAAATGAGATAATGATGAAACTTTTCATGCAATTTTATTTTTAAATTTTTTTCTCTCTCCATCTAATTGCGAAAATTTATTTCATCAAATCGACAATCTTCAAATCTTGCAGTAAATAAATCTCCCGTCAATGGCTCAAGGTAGAGAATTATGGAGGGTGAATCAAACCCAACATATATGCCTAATCTTCTTTGGGGACCCATCTTAGTGCGGTGCGGGGGTGCTACTGGCACATACACAACACATTCAAAAATTCATAGATGAGCAATATTTGGTCATGACCAAATACTAATTGTGATGGAAAAATATTTATTATAATTAATCGGTCTGAGACGAACAAGTGATGCTGCATGTAAGATAGCATGACCCAAACAGTAGTGGGTAACTTACTTTTCATAAGTGTAGGTCTTGCTATCAACTGTAAGCGCTTAATAAATGACTCAGCAATGCCATTTTGAGTATGAACATGAGCTACATGATGTTCAACTTTTATCTCTATTGATAAGCAATAATCATTAAAAGCTTGGGATGTGAATTCTCCAGCATTATCAAGGCGAATTGCCTTAATGGGATGATCTGGAAATTGCGCTCTTAATCGTATTATTTGTGTCATTAATTTTGAAAACGCCAGGTTGCGAGATGATAAGAGGCACACATGAGACCATCTTGAATATGCATATATTAGGACCACAAAATATCTAAACGACTCACTAGATGGGTGAATAGGTCCACATATATCCCCATGTATACGTTCTAAAAATGAAGGGATTCAATGTTAACATTCATTGGTGATGGCCTAGTTATCAATTTGCCTTGACAACAAGCAGCACATTAAAATTCATCAAATGTAAGAATCTTCATATTCTTTAATGGATGTCCTTTTGAGTTTTCAATAATTCGTCTCATCGTTATTGATCCAGGATGACCCATTCGTTCATGCCAAATCACAAAAAATTTAAGTCAATAAATTTCTGGTTTACGATAGAATGTGCTTCAACTGTACTTAATTTTGCATAATATAAGCCAGAAGATAAAGTTGATAATTTTTCTAACACATATTTCTAGTTTGAGATAATTTTGGTAATGCCAAGGTGTTCAACGTTCATTTTATTTATTGTCTCAATATGATATCTATTTTGGCGAATTTCTTTAAGACTTAACAAGTTTCTTGGGGATTTAGAAGAGAACAATGCATCTTCTATAACAAGTTTTGTCCTCTTAGGCAAGTAGCTCTTTCGGATCCTTCTGTTAAGTTCGAATTATCAGAAATTGTAGTAACATTTTCTTTTCTTCTAAGCAAGTAAGAGAAGTATTTCTCATATTTGAATATGACGTGCGTTGTTTCACTATTAATTACACAAATATCTTCATGATTGATCATTGATTCAAACGAAGTTTGGGGCATATCCATATTTCTTCAAAAACAGATATAAACAAAGTAAAATAATATTATTAAACAAGACTATTATATTTACAATGATTTAAAAAAACACAAACATACCAACTAATACAAACAAACAAAAAATGAAACTATCTAAATTATCGCGGGATCATCTCTGATCGTTTTTCCTTCAGGGAATACAAAGAAATCAGCTACATCCAGATGCATAGGCTCAACATTTGCTTCTGCATTATTATCAATCTTATGCACAGGCTCAACAATGTCTTCAAAGATAAAATTTGCTTATGGATTATTATCACCATTTTTCAAGAATGCTTGATAGAGCTGAACCAGACACTTAGATGATCGGCAAGTACGCGATCAGTGCTCCATTCCTCTACATCTATGACAAACACTTTTCAAATTTTTCTTTTATATCACTTCTTGTCTCTCACCCTTCTTTTTATATTGTTGGTCATTTTTCGGTGCAAGACGACCATCATGATTGTAATTTATTTAACGACCACGACCACGACCATGACTGGAGTCACGATCACGATAGGTTCCATGACCTTTTTCTCGTTGGTGATAATTTGCCTGATTCACTTCAGGGAGTGACATAGAACTAACAGGTCGACTTTTATGATTTTTTATCAAAATGTCGTTATGTCGTTTAGCAATAAGAAGATGTGAAAGTAATTCAGAATATTTTTTAAAATCCATTCCTCGATATTTCTGTTGCAAGAGCATACTCGAGGCATGAAATGTGGAGTATGTTTTCTCAAGTTTATCATGTTCAGTGACCTCTTTTGCGCATAAATTTAATTGTGATATAATTTTATACATGGAAAAATTATATTCAGTTATACTTTTAAAATAAGATAATCTCAGATTAAATCAATCATGACGTGCCTATGGTAGAATGACCAACTTCAGGTGGTCATATCTATGTTTTAAATTTTCCATAGTACAAGGGGGTCTTTTATAGTGAGATATTGCATTTTCAACCCCTCGTCAAGATGGTGAGGGAGAAAGATCATAGCTTTTGCACGTTCTTGACTGGATGCCTGATTATTATCTTTGATGGTTTCTACCAAACCTATTGCATCCAAGTGGATTTCAGCATCTAGTATCCAGGATGAGTATCCTTGACCCGATATATCCAAGACAACAAATTCAAGTTTAGAAATATTAGACATAATTTAGAAAAATAAAATTCTTACCTTTTTTTTATCTATTGAAAGTAGCTCAAGTTGGCAGAGTCTCGTGCCGATAACGTGTTATAAAATAAATAGCTAACAAATTAATAATAATAAACTAAATTAAGAACAAGAACAAACAAATAGAAAGTCTAATAATCATATATGCCAAACTTTTCTCTTATTTCTTTATATTTGGAAAAGTACTACTATTTATAGTGGTAATAAGAAAGATATAAATTTGTAAATGTAAGATATGTCCACATGTCATTCACAATTGCTTGCAACAAGACAAGTAATGTGAGTCATTATTTTTTGTGATTTCCATGTGACATTGCCATTGTTTTACAACAATTACATCATATTTTAAAATTTAATTTAATATAATTAAATTATCAGTCACATAATAGTTATAAAATCAACATGCTCTTGGCCCTGATATGAAATGTGACATGAAAACACTTAGCAAGAACAATTATTATTTCTTAAGATGTCCATATGTTCTGAAAAGGATAAGAAATTTCATGAATTGAAGAAATAAATTTAGAGTATTAAGATGGGATTAAATTATGTTTGACGAATATGATGTTGGTGATTTTGGACAGTGATTAAAAAAAAGGATTAATATGATGACTTGCTTTTTAAAAATAAAATAAAATGGATGAAGTTAATGAAGAACGGACAAATTTGAATTATTTTATAATATTAAAGGATAAAATGATGATGTAGAAATATCATTATTTTGATATGATTTTAATTTGTTATCTGATTTTTATTTTTCTTAATGTCTATTAGATTATGTGGCGAAGCTATAGTAGTCAAAGGGGATTCGACACGAACTTATTGATTTTTTCGTAGATCTTATATTCGTATTAAATTATGAAATAGAATATATATTTCATGCGAATTCATAATAACATTGATCGTTTGGTCCAGTGGTCACTGTGCACTTTTTGAATAATTTCTAAGAGAGAGAGAATGCGTGTTTATATAAAAAATAAATAAATTGTATCATACGCTGAAACTATAATACCTTACTATTAATTTCTACTCACATTCAAAAAGTTTAACTCATTTTTTCCCCCAAAAGCTAGAACCCTAACTTTTATTGTCATTTTAATGGATTAAATATTTGTATTTATTCATTAATTTAATGATTGTTTCTTTAGGTTAAAATCGTTATTCTTTTTAAAAATTTAGAACCACTTACATGAAATCACAACAAGATGAATTTCAACCTTATTCATCCAAGATACATAGCTTTTGCTTGAGTATTCAGAGTTACAAATTCAAATTTAAAAATATTTGTTGTTACATTGAGAAAAGAAAATTATTATTTTCGATTCTTTTAAAGTATTTATTCGAAAATGACATAATTTCATGTCAATAATGTGTACAAACTAAGTAAAACAGAGAAAATATATATAAAGAGATCAATATATTATTTCACTTTAAATTGATATCAAAATAGCCGTTCTATTTTATCAAGTTGCTCCCAAATTACTTAACTTTTTCAGAAAACTGACTACAAAGCGTTTTCATAAGTTATTCCTAATTTTCTTAAAACTATTTATGAAATTAATAAATTTGACATTTATTATAACCTCTAATCGAATGAATATCTCAAGATTAAGCCGTAAAAATTTATATTACAATTAATTAACAATATAAATTTATTTTTAAATATAAATAAAATTTATATTACATTTAATCATTAACAATATAAATTTATCCTTTAATTCCCACTTGCTTACACCATAGTTAGCTAATAATGGTCTAAAGATGTATAGTATATCATTAATATAAGTTTTAGTATAAGAACATTCAAATAATGCACAACACGTGGCAATTATACAACTACCCTAAAAGCCTTTAAATAGTCAAAAGTAACTTGACTTTTCACTTTTATTAGTAATTTACCTTCCTGCCTTTATTGTATTTTTCACTCTCAGTAACTTTCTCCTAATTTAGCAAATTGACCACTCCTTTTCTAGCCCCACTTTCATCGCTTTACTAAAAGTGGTTTAGTAGCTATTTCTGTTCGATATTGTTTGTCATAATTTTTATTTTTAGAGTTAAATTATAAAAATTTTGACTAATATTTTTAGATGTATTTTTTTATTATATTAATATACAAAAAATACAGTTTGTAGTACTTTTCATATATCTTTAGAATGTCTAATTTTTTATTTAAAATATCAAATTAATGTGATCTAATTTAACTTTAAAAATTAGTCAAATTGACTTTCGAAAAGCGCAACATGACAAACAATTTCGAACGGAGGAAGTAATCTTTAGTTAAAAGTGTTTCTAATCTTTAAATACTCCCTCCGTCCTATTCCATCTGAGTTAGTTTGATTCGATACAAAATTTAATAAAAAATAAAAACTTCTAAAATTTTTGATTTAAAAATGATAGATATTTGTGTAGCTGTAAATCATTTTATTAAGGATAAAATAGACATTTTAAAAATTAAATTATTACTTAACAAACGCGTTATTTCTTCTGAACTGAGTAGAAAGGAAAGTAACTAATATAAGTTGGTACTCTATCAATTCATTTTACTTGTCTATTATTTTAAACAATAAATTAATATATACATTATGATAAAATAATTACTATATCAATATTATTTTCGTAATATCTATTTACGATAACTTTAATTTGATATACACATATATTGTATTAGATTTTCTTATTAATTTTTATACTAAAAGAACTTGTTAGAATTATAAGAATACATCATCATATTCATATATTCTTAAAAGACAATGTCATTGACACACATTAAATAATGAATTTTCTACAACAATTTATAATCAAGTACTTTTCACAGAATATTTAACCTCTTATTATCTTAACTAATAAAGTATAAGATATGATTGATATTGTAAAGTAAATCACAATCTAGAGATAACGTTTTCATTATTTCTATAACGTTTCAAACACGAATAATTAACACAATTTAATTAATAATTATTTATTAACTTACATATACATTTTTAATGTATTTAATTTTTTTTTTATGAATAAGATAATACTAGTATTTTTAAAGAGTCCTTAGCCAAATATCATGGCATAAAATAGGACACGAAAACACTTTGCATAAAATATTATTATTTCTTAAAATGTCCACATGTTCTGAAAAGTTAAAAAGAGTGAAAACACTAGTATCATACAAGACTTTTCTCACTCAAATTTTCTCCTTTCTCTCTCTAGTTTCCTTGCCGCCGACCACCCAAAATCTCCCCATTTTCGCCTATTTCCGATCTGGAGTTTCGACCTATTTCTCTTACTGTTGTAACACAAGTGAAGAATTTGAGTATTGTATGCGAAATCTTACTCAGGAACTCACTAATTTGAGTGGAGTTTTTCCATTTTAGCAAATCCCATTTGCATTAATTTGAGTTTTTTTTCGCCGGTGAGTGATTTTTTGCCAATTTTGGTATCTGGGTTTTGCTTATCTACTTAGCTTTGAGCTGGTTTTGTGATATGGGTATTTGCTAATTAGCTAGTATGAGCTTGTGTTCAGAAGAATCAGAAGTTCGTTCAGAAAGAATAAGCAATATTGAATGGTAGATTTGCAGAAAGAAGCGAATAGAAAGTTTCTTAAGTAGAAATGGTGTAGATTTTTACATTTTAGGCACTACATAAACCCTAGAAGGATTTATATTTCATCCGCCATGAATGATTGCGTGGGCTCTGGTGAAGTGAGTGTATTGTCTTCTGGTGATCAGGCAGCTCCTTGTAAAGAAGCAGCAAAGAAAAAACGGAATCTACCTGGAATGCCAGGTAAATTACTTTTAATTTGCAATTTCTAATGAATACGAGCTTTCAAATTAGTTAGGGTTTAGTTATTTAAATCCATTTTGTTGAAGAAGGTAGATTCTATTTCAGCTGAAAATTGAATTTTGGGGCTTTTATATTATTCCTTTGATTTAGATCCTAATGCGGAAGTGGTAGCTTTGTCACCGAAAACTCTATTGGCAACGAACCGATTTGTGTGCGAAATTTGCAATAAAGGATTTCAGAGAGACCAGAATTTGCAGCTTCATAGAAGAGGTCACAATCTACCTTGGAAGCTAAGGCAGAGATCGAGCAATGAGGTGAGGAAGAGAGTGTATGTTTGCCCCGAAACTACGTGTGTTCACCATGATCCTTCACGGGCATTAGGCGATTTGACTGGGATCAAGAAGCATTTCTGTAGGAAACACGGTGAGAAGAAGTGGAAATGTGATAAGTGCTCGAAAAAGTATGCAGTTCAGTCTGATTTGAAGGCTCATTTGAAGATTTGTGGAACTAAAGAGTACAAATGTGATTGTGGGACTATGTTTTCAAGGTCCATTCTTGATGCCATTTTAATTTCTAATCTCTCTTAATTGTAAAGCTGATATCTTTGTTAATAAAATATAGGAGGGATAGCTTTATCACACACAGGGCATTTTGTGATGTTTTAGCAAAAGATACTGAGAAAGCACAGAATGCAGTTACAACTCCTATTGCTGATGAGGACCACAAAGTACAAGTTGTTGTTTCATCAACACCACAAACACCTCCTACGCCCCCACCATCCTCAGAGCCGCCAGCTGCTCCTTCACCAGCTGTCCCGGAGCCTCTACCACCTCCTGGTTCTCCGTCAACTGCTGTAGTGTCTTCTGATTCTCCCATCCAGAATCCAGGTACATTTTGAAGTTCAATTTTTAACTAGTTTGAAAATATGGATTTGTAGTTTATCTGATATGTGTGTTTGTTGAGAACAGACAAGAGACTTTGTTCTTTCTTTGTTTTGGAGTCTTGCTTATTTTGTCAGTCAATGATATTTTATCAAGAACTTTTGTCATCAATTGATTCTTGTTGTTATCTATATTCCTCATTAGACTATTTTAAATAAGTGTTTGCTTATCAGTCTGGGCCATTATTTCATCTTCTAACTTAAAAAACAGTTTTTGGAGTCTTTTTCAAGTTTTCACTCACTAAAATTCAACTTGTTTTCTTGTCCAAACACTTGCTTGAATTTCCATATGCTCTTTTCAACTTCAACTTTATAAACTGCTTTTTTTCATATCTCGACCTACTCATGTCCAAACGTCTAAGTGATCCTTTATCTGAACAAAGTTCAAATTGTAGAAGCAGAAGTATGTAAATATAGGCATAAAGAGGTCAAACAAAAAAATTAATAAAAGTAACATTTCCAATCTGAAAAGACTTTGGGTAAGGTAAAGGAGACACAGCATAACTTCAAGATTTCTAACATATGTCATCAGAAAGGATATCATATCTCGATTCTCTTTTTTTCTACTTATCTTTTATATCAAAAGCTTAACTTCAGTGCTTGTTTATATGAGATGTTTCTTTCTGTCTTACTATAATTGTTACAATTTGGCAGAGAGTCCACACACAAATTCCAATGGAACTATTACTAAACAGGATATAGAAGAAACAACAGCAAAATCAAGGTTGTCTGGAATCTGCAGTAGTAGCTCATGCACCGGATGTACCAACAGCAACTGTTTTACAAGCTTGACTGGAATCTGCAGCAGCAGTTGGAGCTCAAGCAGTAATGGAAGTACTACCAGCAGCAGCATTTTTTCAAGCTTGACTGGAATCTGTAGCAGCACTAGGAGCTCGAGCAGTAATGGAAGCAATGGCAGCATCAGCATTTTCCCAAGCTTGTCTGGAATATGTAGCAATAGTAGGAGCTCAAGCAGTAATGGAAGTACCCACAGCAGCAGCATATTTTCAAGTTCAACTGGAATCTGTAGCAGCAGCTTATTTCCAAGTTCAACTGGAATCTGTAGCGGCAGCAGCATTTTTGCAAGTTCAACTGGAATCTATAGCAACAGCAGTAGCTTGAGCAGTAACAGAAGTACCAGCGGCAGCAGCATTTTTACAAGCTTGACTGGAATCTGTAGCAGCAGTAGTAACCCAAGCAGCAACGGAAGTGCCAGCAACAGCACTTTTGCTAGCTTATTTGCTTCATCAACAGCTTCAGGAAATTTGCCGTCTCAAGCACCTCAATTTACTGATTGGTTTCAGTCCGTGGCTCCTGCACCACCACCTGATATAGAACCACCATCATCTATGGAACCAATATCTCTCTGCCTTGCAATGAATCATGGTTCATCAGTCTTTGGATCAACCGGGCAAGAAAGAATGCAGTATGCTGCAGCACCACAACCATCCATGTCTGCAACAGCATTACTGCAGAAGGCTGCTCAGATGGGTGCAACAGCAACAAACTCATCATTGTTAAGGGGTCTTGGGATATTATCTTCTTCTTCATCGTCTAGTGGGCAACATGAATGGAATGGGAGACAAATCGACACTGATGGTGCAACGTTGGCTGCAGGCCTTGGCCTTGGATTGCCATGTGACGATGGCTCTGGTCTAAAGGAACTAATGCTGGGAACTCCCTCTGTTTTCGGTCCCAAACATCCTACTCTTGACCTTCTTGGATTGGGAATGGCAGCTGGTGGAGGCTCAACACCTGGATTATCCGCTCTAATAACATCAATGGGCGGTAATCTAGATGTGGCTGCGGCAGCTAGACCGTTTGACAGTGGAGAATTTTGTGGGGAGGAGTTTGGAAGAAGTTCATGATACCAAATGTGAAGGACCATGAAGTTTTATTTGACAATTTGGCAAAGCCCATTAGTGTAGGGAGAAAACGTCTTTGTTGTTGTAATATAGAAGAAACTCCTACTCTCTGTATAAACTTTTCTACTCTTTATTCTAAAGGAAGCAATTATTTTATTTAATTGAAGTGTAAAAAGTTATAGTTTGTGCAAGGTTAAAATTATGTTTTACCCCCCTCCATCTGAAGCATATTTGTTTATTTTCTAGAATTCGTTTTTTTAATTGTCTTTTACCCTTTTTAATATTAATTTTTTAGCTTTAACTTGATGTAACACATAAATATGTCTTTTAATTTGGTCTTAGTTAACATTTATGTTTTTTCAATTTTGGATGTGCATAAGTAAACGTTTAAATTTGTATAAAATTGAATAAATAGGCATAAAGGATGTCACTAGAATGTGAATTGCAACTAGTATAGAGAGTAGGATGTATGTGTCAATTTATTCAATTCTATCTATACAAGTTTAAGTACTTATGCATATCCAAAGTTGAAGGGTATAGATGTATAAACAACACATTTATGCTTTCTAATTTTTCACGAAGCATGTTTAAGATCACAAAATTAAATAAAATTCAGGTACTTTCTTGAATTTCAATGTCTAATCAAGATCAAGGAACAAATTAGGACATAAGAAATATTAAATTAGGTACCTAGAACTAGAAGAGTGCTTCATGGCATTAAGAATGCAAAGTAGGAAGATATAGAGTGAATGGCACCTATGTAGCCCTAGGTTAAAAATACTCTATAAAGTTATTGTAGGTGTGCTGAATCATTAAACACCAATAAATTTAGCCAACAGGCTTGAGCCTTGAAGTGTCACAAGTTTTTTTTTTGTTGTTGTTGAGAAGTTGAGGGGAATTATAGATAAAGAAGGGTATTTGAGTGTGGGGTAAGGAAAAAATCTTTCACAATTGGTAAAAGTGGCAATGATTCAAATCCAGACCCGAAAAATGCCTTGAGAACCTTTTGGTAAGAATTGCTTTACTTTTTTTTAGTGAACCTACATGACGTGGAGGTGAAAATGCAAGGAATTGAAAACTTGTTGATAGAATGCGATTTATTCCTTTTTTTTTTAGTGGACCTATTTAACACGAGACTAAAAAAATGTTAGTAAAAAGAATCTAATAGTCGGTTGAGTGAATTCGGAATATGAATTGAGTAAAGAAAGTAGATGGACCGAGTCGTTTATTAGTGATAGGACATGAGATAGAAAGGATGAAGAGAATGTGGTTTCCTGGGCCAATTTTTAGCTTTGACATTAAAAAAGGAAAGGATCTGATGCAATGTTTCTATACTATTTTCTAAAATTTTATTTGAATTACAATATCTTAATTTTTCATCTAAGTTTATGCTGTATTCTTGTCGTTTATATTCTTGTTTTGGTAGCAATCACATGGCTTAATAAAGTTGGGATTCTTTTTGTGCATTCAAGTGTTAAAATCATTCCCCTTTCACCTTAGAAACTATTTATTCGATTTTGTCTCGAGCCTTGAAGTAACAGTAAAGTTATTTTCGTTTGATCTATAGGTCGCGAGTTCGAATTTTAGAGTAGTCTTTCTGTCTGGAATGTGGTTCATTCCCTGATCCTTTTTATAATTTATATTTGCTTACTGGCTGTCTAAAACCAATCAAAACTATTATTATCTGATTATCACTAAATTATGGAAAAACAGATTTCAAGCTTATCCTTGGTCAATATATGTTACATTTTAGGAGGAATATTCCAACATTAACTTCAGTTAATTGGGTTTTCACAAATAAATAATTGCATTGTAATGAGATTTAAATTGTATTTTATATGTTGGAGTGTATGATTATTTTATCGGAAAACTTCAAGTTGTTAGACATAACACACTTTTATTTACTTAATTATGTCTTCATCACGTTCATCATATGTGAGCCGACTTGCTTCTTTTTCATTGTTTAACAATATATAACATTCATGGTCAACCAAGCCATGTTGATTGTTGGAGAGTGTTGTAAGGATTGGTGATACTTTAATTTGGGTAATTTCATTATTGATAGTTTAATCCTATAAAAATCTATTTATATGATTCCAAATTGGCTACTTCTAATTATTTTTATCTTTTAAAAAAAAGAGGTGATCTTCCCCTCAAAAGATTGGTAGATATTTCTATCAAACTACACCATAATGGTATTTAATTGAGAAAAGTAGAAAATACGAATCTCTAAATCCCGCAAAAAAAAAACTCACTCTGAGGGAGCTTCAAGGATGGTGCTGTAAGGGGCTATAGTCAATCTTCATCTTGAAGGGTTCGGAAAAATAGAACATACTCAAAGATATTGCATATAAGATACTTTACTGCTGAAGACGACAGAATTTGACAAGCTAAGAAAGTCTCGTTGAAAGAAGGAACTCAGACTATGACGACAATATCAACATAGTTTCCACTCATTCCTTGTCTTCACGAAAAAGAAATCCATAAAGTCCTCAGTAATGGCCAATAAGAAGATATTTTGGACTTATCGGATGCAAAATATTTCGCAACTTTAGAAAACATAACTAACAAGTAACAAACAAAGAAAGCAACATAGAATACAATCCAAAGTCACCACAAAACTAAATGGTCTAAGATCATGTCATTCAGTTACTTTTACAATTTTGTCATAGATTCAGATTCAACCCTGGGTTAAAAATCCAAGAATTAATGTTATAAATTTCACTCAAAAGGGTTAAAAAGGGCATAAATTAGTAGAAAAGCAGAGATTTCTACTTCTAACGCGCGGTAAAAGCTATAGATTTCTCACGGGCAGTAAGAGATTTGTGAGCAATTTTAACCAAAATAAGCTACTGTCATGGCTTGTCCTCAACTCTTAGCTTCCTCAACATTGGACTGAAGACGCATGGCGTTGGCATTACTCTCTAGCTTGGACACAGCCTCTGGCCCATACAACCTCGTCAACTCATCCTGTTTCAGAACAGGTCCCAGTAGGAATCAGTATATCCATATTTCTCGTATTGCTTAGACGGATTAAAAGGACAACATAAAGAGAAAAAGAAACAACAGCAAATTTTCTCAGCACTGTGAGTACCAATTTTTTTAATATTGATCAACAATTCTGTGTGAATACGAGATAAAAAACTAACAGCCCGAATATACTTAGAAGTGAGGGAAAATGAGATGAGCATACACGAATACAGACGGGAGAAGGAAGAGATGCTCAAGTAGTTTTTACCTTTATTGAATTATTCTCCGAGGTAAGCTTCTCACATTCCTCAGAGACCTTTCGCAACTCCTCTTTGAGTCCATGATTCTCATTGCTCAATGTCTCTACCTTAAGTTGTAGCTCTTCACACTCAGCCTGCAGAAGATAATCATAAACAACACGACTATTAAAAAACTTCACATTCCAGGTAATCTCGAGATGGACCTATCAATGTTGTCTGTTCACTGTATTTTATCAGACCAATTTTAAATAAGATTTAAAGTTCAGATCCCACTCTCTCAATTTCTCCTGGCCAGGTATTCGATTGTGCATCAGAGAGAAAGAACAGACTTCCAATGGCTTAAAATTTAGTCAACCGATAAGGTGAGTCATCCACCATCAGTTGATTCTATGAAAAACCTTTCTTCTCAGTTTAGTAAACAATCTGTTGGACAAACTACAGTCCACAATGACAATGATCAGCTGTTCTTTCCAAAAAAATGTTCGCAAAAACAAAACAAGTCCTTTATTTTGAGTACACCTTCCGTCCCTATATAATTGAATCCAGATGAGATTGGCATGAAGAAAATAGTATCCAACTATCACACTTCAGAGAACCGTTTTTCTCCTTTTAGCTGGAAGGATAGTTACTCCCAGTGTTCAACACCAATCACATATTTGCTGCAATTACGCCCACCAAAACTAATGATTCAGGGTGTTAATCGGAAGTTGGGTAAGAATACTTAAAACTCTACTTCGAAATACTCTTTTTCAACTTCAGCTTCAAATACTATGTTTCAGCTTCAACCACTTAGTTAGGCTGGGTGATTTATATGGAACTTGAGGCCAAGAGAACTTACAAGAGCTATGAAGCAGAAACTCGAGATCTGATACCAAAAAATGATGCAGCACAGTGAAATTCATATATTATATTTATATGCAATTACCATTATTATTGGTGCTACCAACTCCTCCTCTGTTTCGTTTTTCATTTCGTTTTTCATTTTTGGGAACTTCTAATTTCTAGACTCAGCAGCAATAGGTGAGTTTCTCCCTCAAATTGCTATGTTTAGTTATATGCATTTGTGTTATCTTTTCTTCAATTTGGAACTAAGTTTGGCGAGTTAAAGGGGTTGTTCTATGTACTCAACCTATGTGTGTGTGTGTTTGCTTGATAAGTACAAATGAGTTTAACACATGGCGCAAAATCATTTTACATTATCGAGTCACTTTTACCTGTTAAAAACTACCTTATTTTCAAAATTACAAATCTCACTTTGTATGAAGGGTTACCTGTTGAGGCTAATAAATCATGCAAACTTAATGTTATTTTAGCGACATATACAATACTTTAATTTAAGATAAATACATCTTCGAACATGTATAAATATATGCATACAATAAAATATTTAACTATGAAAATTAACTATACGCACGAAAATAAAAACTACTTTTGATGCATATAATGAAAAACAGCATGACCAACCCAAATGCACAACAATCATATGAAACTTTCTTCGACTCAATAACATTAAAAAAGTAAAAAATAAAACGGGCGATGATCGTATAGTAATTATTGCAGAGCATAAAAAGGAAAATGCAACATCATATATGATCAAAGGCTTTCTCATATGCAGGTATTTCGATTCATATATCAAGGAAAAATCTGATGGAAACTTGCAATAGTAATGTTACCATTTAAAATATTTGATCTGACCAATTTCTAATGCCAAACTGAGTAAAATCTGGATAACCACAGAACTTCTTCCTCACACAGAATAGTAACGTTACCAAGTCGTTTTTCAAAAGAAAAATAATATAGGTAAGGGATAGTGAAATGATCAAAATTTTTGCAGGTTATAAAGTGATAGAAAGAATATCAAAAGGCTATAGGGGTAGAAGATAAATGAGCAAAAGTTAGAGATAATAGAAAAAAAGGTGTACATTGAACTTGTTATAAAAAAATCTTTACAATTAATCACATTCATGGGAGTAATTATTAACATTTATTAGGACGCCAATTTTTAATGGTGAATGAAAGGGTACTGTTACGTCTGCCTTCTTCTAACTGATTTTTTTTTTAAAATTAGAATGTGCATTTACATTTTTGTACAAAATATATTTGAAGTAATATCAAGTTAAAGGATATTATAGTAACTCAGCTTTATACTGTTATTTTCGTAATGAATGAATATGATACATGATATGATATGATGAGTCAAAGCAACTATAAATATCGAATCAAGTCTCGATTCTTTAGATCAGTCCATCTGTGATGGAGGAATTCTGGTAAAGTTTTCCTAAATATGACCTTCCCCTCCCATAAAGTGAGTTTCTTTTTCTAAAAAGGATGATGAGAGACAATGACATGAATTCAATATTAATAAAATAAAAAAAAAGTAAGCCCGCCGCTGAAATGGGATTCAATTCCAGAAGGGCATGTTCGAAGCAGAGAGGGTATTCAGAGAAATTGCAGTCCACATTCATATTCACGGAGAGAGTTCAAAAGGTGGCACATTCCATTGCTGACACTTTAATGCCATGCCTTAAGGCCAGTTTATGCAAAACTGCGGGAATTACTGCTACGTTTTGTCAACCTCCTGAAGTTACACTTTAGACAGTTTCGGTTACTGGTTCTTTTGTGTGTTGATTAATTACTTATAGCTGCTATAGAAAGTGTAAACAGTCTCTTGGCTAGTTATAAAGTCATGACACTGTCTGTTTTTATTTTCTGAATATAGGTAGACATCACCTATTTGGCTTTGTAATGTTTCACTTTCGGTATTACTACGACTCTTAATGTAATTATCAAATCAGTTGAAAGTTATTCTATATGTGTAATTTAATTGGTAACATTATTTTGGATAGTCTTTCAGAAGTTGTACAGTTGCTCCTTTGGTGAGCCGTAAGTCCTGAGTTCAAAGAAGAAATTACAGACATGCAAAGAGAAGGGTACATATATATGTTATACACCAACTCCCTCCAGCTACATTGGCATTAGCCGGGAGAACTTCATGCGTGAGGTTACGTGAGTTGAGAAAACAACAATGCTACAATTTGATAGAGCACGATGTAGTGCTCTATGATTGTGTATAAGGGTGATCTTCTAAGGTTTAACTTAGATGCACAACCATCAATTATTTTCTCTGTAAGTTAGACTCATCAGTTTCTATAATGTACTCCGACTGTTGAAGAGATGAAAGAGAAACAGTATCTGTAAGAAGTAACTCATACCTGCTTGCGCAATCTTGACCTCCTAGCTGATTCTCTATTAGACTGCTTTCTCTTTTGCCTTTTAAGTTCACGTTCATCCTATTAAGAAGGGTTGTAAAGTACTTATCAACAAAAAGAAATACAGCGGTGATTTTTGTAAGGGTACAATCTCATTATTGACAGTATACAATATACATATAGAGAAACAAAGAACAATAACAACAATGATCACTTTTTGAAATGTGTAGAAATGCCTTTAGATTCCCAAAAGATACATCAAATAGCTCTGAATCTCAATCTAGCATAATGTGAAGTCACAAAGATATTTTTATTTTTTTATGACAAGGGTGCAACCGCTATCCTTTGGATGCGCATAGGGTAAAAACCCCGCTCCTATGCAATAGCTCACAAACCACACAGGAGACGTAACCCACACTAAGCAAGTCCGGTGCGACGAGCTCAACCTAAAAGGCAAACCCCTTATTTTTGTTGGCATGGGATTTCCAACTTGAAACCTCTAACATGGGGGTCCCAAGCCCAAACCACTGGGCCACCCCAAAGGGTAAAGACACAAAGATATGTAGCTTCCAAAATATGGAACCATACTAAAGAATTATTGATGTAAGGAATTTGAAACCAAGTTCAGTTTCCTGCGACCAAATTTCAAGCCTTAAGCCTTATTCAGGTTTTAATTTTTTTAGATTTAATTTAAGAGCATGAAGGGGGGCCTTGGAGTAAATGGTAAAGTTGTTGTCGACCAGGATGTTTCGGGTTTAAGCCGTGGAAACAACCTCTTGTTGAAATGTGGGGTAAGGCAGTGTAACCCTTGTGGTTTGGCCCTCTTCTGGACCCACATATAGCATGAGCTTTAGTGCACCGGGCTGTCCTTTTTAATTTAAGAGCATATATTTAGGCAAATTTGGTCCTACAAACAGGAAATTTTCCACATAAAGAATGAACTGATTGTTTCATTGAAAGTTCTCCGGAAGAATACTAGTGTATGTTTCATTGAAAGTTCTCCGGAAGAATACTAGTGTATGTTTCATTGAAAGTTCTCCAGACGAATACTAGTGCACCGGGCTGCCCTTTTTAATTTAAGAGCATATATTTAGACAAATTTGGTCAGTTAACTAGCCATCAACTATTTCAGGACCAACCAAAACACCAGAAGAACAAAAATCCAGATCTAAGCTCCTCTTCATATGTCGTTCACAGTTTGGTTCTTTCTCTATCTCAGCTGCGATATCTTAGTTTCCTGAACCATCAGTTTTGTTAAATAGTCTCAGTGGTTACATGTAAGATGCCAAAAAATAGGTTTGTCATGTATTTCCTTATTATCAACACATGTCACATTTTCTCACAATTTAACATTTTGTTCAGTGAACATGAAATCTGAATGTCAAGATACACCAGAAACATCGACTCTTATTGAACACAATCTTCAAATATCCCTAATGACCATCTGGCACGAAGAAGAGTAAGTACATTTTGTGATTTTTACTCCACAGGTGGTTAGGGGAATAATTTTCATAAGAAATTGGCAGTATCACCACAGCACACAAGTAGCATGATCAGCTCTGCATTCATTTGTTTCATAAAATTCAACAAACAGCAGAAAACAAAACTACCTGAATCCATTCACGTCCCATCCCAGGAGCTGGCGAGACACCAGATTGATTTGATCGCATTTTGATCATTCCGGGACCGCCAGACGGTGCGTTCCACAAATCCATCCCAATATTCAGATTAGGTGCGGGCATAGCGACTGGATTCCCTGTTGCAGGATTGGTCTGAGCATTGGCTCCTAATTGAAAATTACAGATCAATTAAATAAAACGAATAAGGCATAATCAAGAAGCAGACAAGTGAAACAAGTTACCATTAGCAAGCATTAGATCAAAGCTTCTATTCTTGTCAACAGAAAATTCCTATAATGATAAAACAAGAAAAGTCAGTCTTAGCTAGCAATTGATAGGGAACTGACACAACAGAAATATACTTAAGTAAGCTATGATATTCTTGAGTTAATCAAAAAGCATACATTTTCATCATTTTCGTCTGATGAACCTTCACTTCCGCTTTCAGCACTATTCAAGAGAATATAGTAAGTCAGATGCACAAAAGACCACGTCCAAAAAAAGATCAATTTGATCGAAAGTGAGATCAAAATAGGAGTCTAGATACAAATTTTAACACCAAATCTACATCAAAATACCTTCTCGCGGCACCACCATCATTTCCAGAACCTGAGGCCGCTTTCCCACTTTCTCCTGTCTTGCCACCTGAACATCCCTTCAATTTTTTGCTTGTATTCTGGTCCTTACCATCTGGTGCCTTACTATCTGATTCTGGATTTGCCTGCAGAGTGTTTGGAGTCTGCCAAAAGGGCATAAATAAATTAGTAAATAGAGGCTCTTAAAGATATTTATTTACAGAAAAGCTATACACAGGTGACTCTCTTTCATCAGCTTTCAAATTGAAAGTAACCAAAAGGATTAATTACCATAGGCATATTAGGATGAGCATAAACTCCAGCAGGAGGATATAAAGCAGGATATGGGACTGGAGCTCCATAAGGAGGCATAAGTGGATGCTGAAATATCACGCAATAAAGTGTAAGTACATTAAAATGTTCTCAGCTTTATACTTCATATGTTAAGAAAGTTGCAATGCACCGCAAAAAAGGAGTACGTAAATTAGTGAATGCAAAACTAATCACCTGGCCTCCCCACATGTATGGGTGGGGAGTGGGAGTAGCGACAGTTGAGGGAAAGAAGGGAGGTGTAGCTCCAGCACCATAATAAGCCTAACAGGAAAGTTAGTAATTAAGAATTAAAACATTCATCATCTTATATTATGACGAATATTGATACGTAGAACCTGACAATGATTAATCACAATAAGATTCATTACCAACCTGCATAGAAGACCAATCAGGATATGAAGGTGTAGCTTGTGTTTCCTGAAAATCAAACAAATGGAGAACTCTTGAATAGCGAGCCACAAAACAGAGAGTTTAAAAGAGAGTAACACTAAAAACTTATATAAGCACTTATTGCGTGTAGATGTATGGAAAAGAAATGGAAAATGACCTGAGTTGAAGTAACTCTCGAAGGCTTTGCAGGGGTGCTCTCTTCCCCAGCTCCCATTAGGTGTCGAATCAATAGTCAAGTGTCAGCGTTTGTTTGATTATTTCAGAAGATCAAGTACTCATTTAAAAGCTAGATGTACCTGAAGTAGGAGAAATTATGGAAGTAGAAGTCAGAAATCTTTTGTTTCATTTGTATGTATTACTCCAAATATTGTCATACGGAATGACTATACAGTTTTAAGACTGCACAACCATCGTTATGACATGAATGGAAATTAATGTTTACAAATTATATTCAATATAAAGTTGCGGCGAGGACTTTTTCTTGCCACCTATGAAAGAAGCTGGATCATATATTCCTCTCTGTTGTCTATACCAAAGAAGATAAACCACAAAAAGGTAAAGTAGAATCTTCAAGGAAATTGAAAAAGGACAATAATAGATGCGTGTGTGTGTGTGTGTGTGTGTGTGTGTGTGTGTGTGTGTGTATATCAAGGAGACAATTATAGTCTAGCAACACAGGCTCTTTAACCACAGCAAAAAATAAAAGTTGATCCAGCAAATAACATTGACTGCGCAAAGGCACAAAACTAGATGTATATATTTGCAGCATTTCCAAGTATCCTCTACATCAAGAAACAAAAGTAGAAAGAACATTTCTGCTAACTGCTCCAGGCAGAAACAAATATCAGATTGGGATTTTGAACTTTCTCCCATTTATTTATATAAAATAAAAAGCCACTCTAACCATAATATTTCGTTTCTTACAACCAATGATTCATCAATTATTTCTTGATCTTGCAAGTTGCAAGTAAATATTGGATTCCAAATCAAGGCAATAACAACACGTTTTCAGCTCAGGGAGAATTTAAAATTACTAACCCACAAGCATCGGCAACACACTGTCCACTAAAAAAAGTAGAATAGTTAACTTCTTACTCAAAAAAAAAGATGTCTATTCTAGTCTAATATAAGAAAATATGCATAACTGAACATGACAAAGTAAAATGGCAGGACAATATCAGTTTCCATACACGCGTTCAGTATTATGAAAGAAGATTGAAAGAATTTTCTGCTAAATTACATGATTCAATGTTGAAATAAGTTTAATAATGATGATAATAATAATAATCAAAACTAGATAACGAGAATGAATATTACGTCCAAATCACAGACCGCAACCTTAAAGGGGGAGTATAGAGTGCACCCATGAAATTTTGAGCCGTCAATGCTTTGTAACGGAGTCTGCAGTCGAAAGCTACTGACAGCTCATTAGCGTTTTAATTATTAATGCAACTTAACAATAAGCATATGAGAAGAAGATCTCATGATTAATGCGTCTTGTATACTTTCTTAGATTCTCACTTTTTAACACACCCTTTTTTGCTTGTGAATTATGGACAGATAACATATCAATTATATTCTTTTTAGCACAAATACAAGGTCTGGGTTAAAGTTACTGGGCCATGCCGAACCTGTAACCATATCGGTAAATCCGCCTTTGGCTCCATATGTCACCAAAATTTTCCAGTTTGGTACACTGAACTGATCCTAATGCCTGATAATTTAACTACGACACATATTTGTATTGGGTAAAAGAATAGCTTGTGCACGTCGCAGGACGAGGAGCGAACACGTGTGATGTAAAAAGGATGTTCACGAAGGCTTTTTAATAGAATGGTTGGTGTAGAGATGTGTTTGGTGAAGCTCAAATCTCGACTTGTTACCGAGACCATAAAATGAGCATCATTGGAAAAGAAAAAGGAACTCGTGTCACGATGACGTGGAAAAAGGACAGATACACCAGATATGTTTGTACATTATCCAGCTGCAGAGGGATAATAGTTGGCACAGCCAACGGTATTTCCACGTGGAATCGGCTATTGGGCATAGTACTTTAGGGCTCAAGTGGAGCTTTTGTATTGATTGATGTATTACCTTTGTTACCTATAAATAGTAGTTTTAAACATAATTGTAAGGGGTTGGACACTAAACAAGACAAAAGAAATACATGGATTTTCTTGTGCTCCAAGCTTTTCAATCCTCCTAAGTCCAAGTTCTCAAGCATTACTCTACATAAACGTCTCCGAATCCAATATCATGAACACTCTAACCTCACCAGGATCCGGTGCAAACCCATCTCATCAAGGCTCTATTGCTTCATACGACTCTATTTACTTTCCTTACAACTTCCACTTAATTCTTAGCAAACATATTTAACTGGTAATAGCCAAACTTAACGAGTTAATGCAAGATGCGTATCCTTGACCTTATTACAAATTCAACTGTGTCATTTTCCCAGTAAACAATATTGCGTCTCAATGGGAATCATGACTTGTTATGATCCATCATATGATGTGTTAAATGCTTAAAAATCCTTCTTAATTTCCATTTTACAACTAAAGACACTCTTCACCTATAAAACTAATTCCAATCTAGTCTTTTCTTGACTACTCCCTAACCAAGAGAGGAAATACCTCACACGGCAAACTCAAATTACAACAGTTTGAGATTAAATAATTTCACTCATAGAAAATTTGAAGTTTCTTTTGCTAACAAATGAATAATACCTCAAAGTCAAACCACAAAGAAAGGAGTTCAACTTGTATAAATAATGACAGTGTTAAAATAACTATACTAGGTTACCTAAATGCTTACAATTGGTAAACATCACAAGTAACTTGAAATTCAAGACATGTTATGATAATTGAATATTACTCTAAACTAATTATGTGTTCTTCGCACTATTATTATTGTATGTCCACTCTTAAATAATTACTGCATCTCTGTCCCAATTTATATGATATTTTTCGCTTCTCCATAGCCAAACAATCTAATTTGGACATGAAATCCTTTTTATATATTTGAAAACTAAGTCAATATCAATAAAATATTTTAAAAAAATTACGATCAAATATAAACTTATTTGAATCTAAACTGAAAGGAAGTTATGAATAGTTCCCTTAAACCCTCCACCCCAAACCCCAAATAGTTCAATTATACATGAAGGTTGCAATCATGAAGCTTAAATTAGAACAGAAAAACAAAGAGAGACGACGTGGAGTAAAATTAAAGAGAAGCAAATTGTGTAAATCTGGAAAAAAAAATAGTATAAACTATAAATTCAGTAGTTTATATGTGGGTAAACTGATAGGAGAAATAAGAAAGCCCAAAAAAAATGAAAAGAGGAAAACCTGTGTGAGGTGGAACAACGAGAGTCCAACTCGGATAGACACACAAACAATTCTTTTATTTTTCTTTTGGTTTCTTCTTCTTTCTTTGCCTCTCCTTAAATCTAACTAGCAAAAAAAAAAAAGAGGCAACTTTCCCTATCTTTTATCACCAAAGATCCAACGGTTAGGACATTTTCACCATTTATTTCTCCACAGTGGTTATCAGATTGTGTATCGACTCAATCATCTCATGTTTTTATTAATATATTGATATTTAATTATAAAAAATTTTTACTTTTATTTAATCCAATAATTATATAATGAGTAGTTCAGCGTGATATATAAGGTATGATAATTTTATGAATAAAATGTAAGACTAGTTTATTCTTCGTTTGATTGAAGGTATTAAGCAGACCTAAATTATTATATTTTAGTGATAAAATTGGTTTATTGCATTTATATGATGGAATAACTTATATCAGAATAACTTATTTCTAATCAAACAATCATAATTGTAAATCATAGTGAAAAATCTAAATTTTAAGGGTGTATGCATATGAATAAGCATTTATTTAACAAATATAATTAAGGTAAAAATATAACTACGATGAATTATTGTCTTATCTTCAATCATATTAATAAATTATCCCAAAAAAATAAAAATCCATGTGACATCATCAATTTTAAAAAAAATATTTTTTGGTCGGGCCGGGCCGGGCGGACCCATAGAAGTTGACACGTGAGGTTGAAAGAGGAATCCAGCTGGCGAAAAGGAAGTGGATAGAAATGACAAGGCAACAATTTAAACAACAAGGTGGATAACTTAATTTAATTACCCCACCGCCCATCCAACTTTATACTCCCATAATTACCCTTATGGTCCTTCATGTTTTGAGTTGGGTAACACTTTAGTCCTTAAACTTTTATTTTAATTATTAGTTACATCCTTAAATTTTTAATATCTATGTGCTTTATTTTTGTTTCGAGCTACAATTAAAGTGGGACTTCGGTATAGCTAGGGTTGTGCATTGTTATGTATTATTGATTTGGTTTTTTGATTTTTAAATATGTTAAATCAATAACCAAATCAATAAGATATATTTATCGGTTTTTGGTTCTTAACGGTTCAGTTTACGGTTTAACCAATAAGAAAATACTTATAAAATAAATATATGACTTTTCTAATAAATTTGATGCGAAAACACAATAATCTAACTTTACAAATGCTCATAAAATGGAAACAATAATAACAAACATGAAAAGAATTATACAAGTGTAACACAACGAGAAATTAATTAAGAAGAATAAGGTTTTTACTTTACATTTTAATGTTTTGTATAGTGTGAAATTGTAAGCTCACAGTCAAAGTGAAGTTTAAATTAAAGGTTAAACGACAAATATAATAACTAGTAAGATACTGAAATTAATATATAATATTTATGTATAAGTAAAAGTAGTAAATTACTAGTTTTAATTAATGGGTTATCGATTTACCAATATTCTAATATAAAAAATTGATACTGAATCGATAAATCAATAATTTTTTTAATAAAATCATTAAAAACATCTTAACTTAATACCCCATTAACAACAAATCAATAACACTTTTATTGATTCAATTTATCAGTCGATTTGATTTTTGCACCATAACGTAGTTAGCTGGGACTATCGCTATTTTCTTCCTTGAGGTAAGTTTTCTCCATTGATCCTTCAATCAAGTAATTTGATTTCATTCTAAAATGAAGGAGGTGATCTTAATGGTGAATTATGAGTTGGAATTTTAGAAATTATGAATATTTGTGGAAAGCATGTTGATTGGTGTAATTAACGTGTATTTTTGTTCTAAATTGATTATTTGTTCTTCTTAGGATGAAATTGATGTTTAAATGTTTATTTATGATAGTTAGAATCTAATAATCTCATAAAAATAGTTTCTTCGGCTTAGAAATTGCTCTAAGAAAGTTAATGGAGTATAAAATTCATGAATTAAATCATTGTGATCATGAAAAATCTATTGCATGATGAAATAACTTTGTATAATGAATAGGCAGAACTAAGTGGGATTGAATGTCTAGACTATTATTTGAAGAGTAGGTGATTAAATACTCATATATTTGTTGTTTTAGACTTTGAACATTTTGAGTTGTGAAAAAAAAAAAAAGGTTCTTGCATATTAGCTTGTGTGATTCAAGTTCTTCAATTGAAGTAAATTATAATTTACTTGGAGTTGGACTCTAATTAGTTCCTTGTAAAAGAAGTGAGCCTAAAAAAACATGTTGATTAGTCTTTAGACATATCTTGTAATTGCTATTTGTGAAAATGATTATATTTGAATGAATAAGTTGTGAATTGTTGAAACTGTTCTTTATCACTTATGTTTTATGATGTGCATTTATGATTTATATTGAATTTGTTGTGTTGTCCTAGTATATAACTAAGCAAAGAGCATACTAAGATAATCAGATAAGAATATGTAAGAGAATATTATGATGAGTGATTCGAGTATGATTGAGCTTACGAATGAGTGATTATTTGTGTTGAATCGAGTACCACATCAATATAGTACATTGACACCCACGGTCCATGCGGGCTTATGACTAGATAGACAAAATTAACGACCCTTGAGCAAAGTCTTAGCATGCTTTAACTTCTAAGATTTGATTTTTCCATAAAACAATTAGTGTAGACATCAAACATGATTTGAATCGTGACATCAGTAAATTTAATGAAAAAGTGAATACAAATTTGAACGAGTTGATTAGTTATTATGTTAAAATTCTTTATTTAGGAAAGTCGTGACAAAATAAGATTCATTCTAAAAGTAAAGAGTACAATATTTAAGAAAAGAGTTATGTATAAAAGAAAAAAATCCATTAATAATTTCTACAATTAGTGAATATAAAGAAAAAATAATAATTGAGTGACTTAATTTTTTTATTAATAATGTGGTGCTATAAACTTTTCGACTTCCTTCGTCTTTAAGAAATTCCTTAACTTGACAATAATCTTAATTGATATATTATTATCATCCATGTTTTTTTTTACAGTAAAAAAAAAAACTCATAATTTAAACCTGGTTCAATAAATTGTAAAACAAATTATAGTCATTTATTTATCACAATTTCAACAAAATTAGTCAAATTATTTCTTATTGAATGTTTATTTTATTCCTGCAAATCTAAGATTAGTGTATATCTAGAACTTTGAACATGACAATCTTACAGAGAAAATGTTATAGAAAACATACCTGAAGCCAATTTCAACAAAATTAGTCAAATTATTTCTTATTGAATGTTTATTTTATTCCTGCAAATCTAAGATTAGTGTATATCTAGAACTTTGAACATGGCAATCTTACACAGAAAATGTTATAGAAAACATACCTGAAGCGAAAGAAATTATCACATAGAGGAGCGAACTGATTTTTAATTCTTTATCGTAATTTTGCCTTAGCTTACCACGACCGCTAGTGAAGAAAAAGTGTAGAGTATTATGATGTAACCCTAATAGTTAGAGGAAGGACCAATTTATAGAGGTCGTGATCACAGTCGTCAAAACGGACTTAACTCGTGGGGCCGGCCCAACTCAACCCATTATTGAGGTAGGGTTGGGATCAAAATTTTCAACCCATTTAAACTATGGCTTATAAGCATGACCCATATAAGCCCTTGGCCCTTGAGGCTTGATCGAGGTCGGCCCATAGTCCAAAACTTTTTATCTAAGTATAACTTACAATAATCTCAGTAGTATATAATCTAATTACTTAAATACACGTTACGTTGTAATATTATGGATCTTATCAAATTTTGATACGTCCATATACATGTATCTCGAAATATATAGACTCAAATTAGGTTAATTAATTTGTTGTATATTCACTCTATCCAAGTAGATTCGCATGTATCAATCTCGCGTCCTCGCCTTCCTCCCATCTTGTGTGTCACTCTTTTGTCTCGCTCGCGTATCTGGTATGCGAGATACATGATAATTACACTAGATTTTTTTGTTAGTATATTGAAAAAACGTCATTATTTTCCATATTTGATTTGAAAATATTCCCACTTTCTTGATGTTATAGTACTATAAGTTTGAAAAGAAAAAAAATGAAAAAATGAAGGACTGGACCGCCTCAGCCCTCGATCCTTCTAGGGTTGGGTTGAGTTGAACTTTTTCAGGACCTTTCAAATGAAGGGCCGGCCCGCCCTAGCCCTTTGAATTCCTTGGCCTGTGAGGCTAGAGTTGGGTTGGGCCAGGCCGATCCTTTTTGACAGCTCTAGTCATAATTTAATCTGCTGCGCTCATCAAATTACTAGTCCAATAACTGAGATTTGTTTTTCATTGAATCTTAGTTATGGATTTTATACTAATTGTGTCACACATAAAAACAATTAAAAGTTTAACATTCTTAAACTTAGACCAATGACCATATTTACACTAATAGTTGATGACATATTCATTAAATATGCACTAAAAATCTCTTCTATGGTGTCCATCAAATATAGCACAATATAACAGATCACTAATGCGATCTATGTCGGTATACATAATTTGAGCTATATAATCTCTTTCATGCATTACAATATTTTAACCACAACTTTACTCTGACAGTCTAAGACAGTTTTTTCTACGACAACTTACAGAAATCTCACTTGTTTAATATTTAATTACTTGGATATACGATACTCACTAGTTTGCAATATTACATATTCTATCAGATTTTGATGTGTCCAGATACATGTATGTTGGGATATATGTGATCAAAATTAAGTGTAATTTATTATCGATACATTGTATCCAAGTGGATAAAAATGTATCTGGAATACATTAATTAAATTTCGCTTGCCTCCCTCCCTTTCGCTCGTCACTCTCCTATCTCACTTGTGTATTCGGTATCCCAGATACATGTGAATCGAACCAAATACATATATCTTATGTGATTCGCATGTATTTGGAATATATAGACAAATCTCACCAGCTCGCCTCTCTCATGTTCCCACTCGTCTCCCTCTCTATTCAGTGTAATTGATAGGGAAAAAACATGTATCTAGTTACATCTAACTTGAAATCTAGTACTTATAAATTTATTAATAAATATGATAAGAATGTTTGCATACAATTCATAAAATATAAAATTCATGGTAGTTAGATTTTTAGCTTATACCCGCGTAGCTAATTGTTTTATGCAACTATGTTATACACATGGTAATACAATATTATACTATAGTATATTTTTCTTATATAGATAATGTATCGATCTTGTATAAACATATATAATAGTGCATACTAGATAACGTTTGTATACACCCTTTAACACAAGTATACAAAATTGTGAGAAATTGAGTTTACTTTCCTACGGAATTTCATTCGAGATGGGTTAAATCTTCATTGGATAACTTTAAATTTTAACTATAATTTTAAAATAACATCCTCACATACCTGAAAAATCAATTGTCAAAATTTCAACATATCATAAAATTTAATAATTATCAAGCTTTTCAAAAAGGCTAAAGTTGCTGAATTGGAGAAAAAACTTCATGAACGTGATCAACCAATAGAAGACAATGATAACAATGCTGGAGAGAAGAATTATAGCGGTCCCAAAATTTAATTTTGATGAAGCATTTATTGTTGAGACAATAGTAATTATATTTATTTTCAACAGTATTTTATAATTCATATCGTTTATTTATCCTTATTATCATGTTTGTTTTATTGATATGTATCAAAACTCACAGCAATGATGAGCAATCAACAATAACAAGCAAGCCATGAATGGCAATTTAAAGAGAGAAGAAGAGAACTGTGAAGAAACGTGTTTTTGATGAATGAAAAATGTAACTGTTTCAATGATCACTGTTACATTATATACATGTGACTAAGAATATTCTAGAGTAATCTTACTATGCAGTACGTTCTAACTAAGTAACTGACATATTAACAAACTAGTTTATCATGACTAACTAACTAACTATTGTAATTAAGCTAGATAATTAAGTTTAGTTTTAATTCTCAATACCCCTCCTCAAGTTGGTGGTGATGATCGCACAACCAACTTGTTCAAAGCTGCAGCATGTTTAATACCAGTAAGAGATTTAGTGAGAATGTCTGCCAGTTGTTCATTGGTAGTCACATGTTGAATGGAAATGAGCCCCTCCTGCAGCTTATTACGCACAAAATGGCAATCAACTTTAATGTGTTTAGTTCTCTCATGGAAGACAGGATTGTGAGCTATGTGTATAGCAGCTTGACTATCACAGTACACAACAATTGGAGAAGAATGAGGTATGGTTAACTCAGTGATTAACCTATGTAGCCAAACCAATTCACCTACCACTTTCCTAAGTGATCTGTATTCAGCCTCTGCAGATGACAAAGATATTGTTTCTTGCTTCTTAGACTTCCAACTAATAGGGTTGTTTCCAAGCAAAACCAATATCCACTTACAGATTTCTTGGAATCTGGACATGTGGCCCAGTCAGAATCACAGTATGCTTTCATAATGCAATCAGGGTCATTTGACAGGTAGATTCCTAGGGTAGGATCTTGTTTTAAGTATCTAAGCAAGTGAAAAGCTGCCTGTAAATGAGAAGTTCTGGGGTTTTGCATGAACTGACTCAACTGTTGAACACTAAAAGCTATGTCCAATCTGGTGTTAGTGAGGAAATTTAGTTTCCCCACAAGTTTCCTGTAATAAGTGCGATCAGATAGTGGAGTTCCCTCCTTGGCCCTGAGCTTAATATTAGGATCAAGGGGAGATGATAAGGACGTGTAGTTGAAGCAATCATACTCCTTTAGTAGGTCCAATACAAACTTCTTTTGTGAAATAAGGACCCCTCCTGTAGTGTCAAGAATTTCCATTCCCAAAAAATAATGAAGTTTGGCAAGATCTTTAATCTTGAATGTCTTGTCTAGGTATGTCTTTAAGTGTGTGATTTCAGTTATATCTGTGCCTGTCAAGACTATGTCATCAACATAAACTGCCACAAATACCACCAATGAATTAGATTCCTTGTAGAACAAAGAGTAGTCATAGTGTGAATGTGTATAGCCTCTAAGGGACAATGCTTCAGTCAACTTAGCATACCATTGTCTGCTTGCTTGTTTAAGGCCATATAGAGACTTGTTAAGCTTACAAACTAAACCTGGTTCACTCACATCAAGACCTTGAGACACTAACATATACACTTCTTCATATAGATCACCATGTAGGAATGCATTATTGACATCAAGTTGGAACATTTCCCAACCCCTTTTCACAGCACAGGCCACCAAGGTTCTCACAGTGGTCATTTTAACAACAGGTGAATATGTTCTGTATAATCTATTCCAGCCTGTTGAGTGTAGCCCTTAACAACTAGTCTAGCCTTGAACCTCTCTATGCTACCATCAGCTTTGTGCTTCACTTTATAAACCCATTTACATCCAATAGCTTGTTTATCTGTTGGTAACTTGACCAGATCCCAAGTTCTATTGGCATGCAATGCGTCAAATTCTTGTTCCATTGCCTTTTTGCCAGGCAGGATGTAATGATGCTTCTTTATAAGAACATGGCTCACTGTCACAACAAATGCTTTCAACCAAGGCTTGACTTTTGGAAGCAATGACATCAGGAGTTATGTAATGGTGTTTATTGAACAATGCATTAAGTGACAGGTTATTTTGGTTATTATTGGGAATGGTGGTGGAAATAGAACTGGTAGAGGTTTTTAGAGTAGGGAGTGACAAGACATAATCCTTTAAATGAGAAGGTGCCTTAATTTCCCTAGTGGATCTTCTTTGTTGTATTGTTGGAACTGGTATTTCAGTATGTATATGTGGTGATGAATATGTGAACTGAGGACTAATGGACAGGGTTGTATGATCATCAATTACATCTAAATGAGTGTTTATCAATGTATCACAAGGTTCAGTATAATCAGGAGAACAAGTTTTAAGAATAGAAGGAAAAGTGCAATTTTCTGAAGATAGAGCAAATGGAAAAATACTTTCATGAAAAACCACATCTCTAGAAATTTGTATTTTTCTTGTGGCAAGACTCGTTATCTTGTACCTTTGGTTCCAGAGGGGTAGCCTATAAAGATATGGGGAGTGGTTCTTGGTTTCAGTTTGTCTCTATGAAATTTAGGTACTGTAGGGTAACAAAGGCATCCAAAAGATCTTAATTGGTTATATTTTGGTTTTTCTTTGTAAAGCATCTCATAAGGACATTTTTTTGGAGAAATGTGGAAGGAAGTCTGTTGATAAGATATGTGGCTGTAAGAATACAATCACCCCAGTACTTGACAAGTAATTTGGACTGAAAAAGGAGAGCTCTAGCTGTTTCCAGCAAGTATTTGTGTTTTCTTTCTACTATGTTGTTTTGTTGTGGTGTGTAGGGGCAACTCTTCTGATGAGTGATGCCTTTGGCTTGAAGGAATTTTTGTGTTTCAGTGTTGTTGAACTCTAGTCCATTATCAGACCTGATGCATTTTATGGTTGTTTGGACCTGATTTTCTATCATGTTTACAAATGTTTGAAGAACTTGTATGGCAGTACTTTTGGTACTCAACAAATATGTCCAGGTGGCCCTACTGTATTCATCCACAAGGGTAATGAAATATTTGTAATTATCATATGTAGGAACATGATAAGGACCCCATAAGTCAATATGTAAAAGATCAAAAACAGTCTTAGAATGAGTTGTGTTGTGGGTGAATGGCAACCTGACTTGTCTTGCCATAGGACATATGGTGCACATAAAGGGTTGTTTGGTAGAAAACTTGACTGGGATAGTAGGTATATTTCTCATTTTCACAAAGGGCACATGGCCAAGTCTATTATGCCACAACAAATCTACATTATCTTTAGGAGATTCAAGAGATGCAATATTATTCAATTCATTTGTATTATTGAAAGTAGAAGAACAAACAGAGACATCAGGAAGTTTTCTAGAGTGTTCAACACATTTTGTAACACATGATTCATTACAAACTGAAACTGGAAAAGAAGTACACCTACATCCATGAGACAGACAACTACATACAAGATTATTGGCATCAGTATTATCTTTCAAACATCTCCCACACATGTAGTAAATGCCATCTTTGCTATTACCAATTGCCTGAGGCCTCTTCACTGAAGGGGCCTGTAATAGACAAGTTGTATCAGTGAATAAGATCATGCACTTCATTGAAGAAACCAAAGAGTGAACTAAAATGAGATTATACTTGAAAGAGGGAACATGTAATACTTTGTTTAAGACAATTTTAGATGTAATATGTGCATCACCATACTCTGTCACTTTGACCTTGTATCCATTAGAGAGTGAGACAAGTATAGGGTAAGGTAATGTTTGAATGTTCGTTAGTGAGGATTTATTATAGGTCATATGGTTTGAAGCACCTGAGTCAATGATCCATAAATCAATACTTGATCTAAAACATTTGCATGAAGCAGTACCAAAATCAATAGAAGAAGTGCATAGTATTGTACCTGCAAAGTTGTTAGGCTCAGCATTACTCTTAGAATCCTCTCTGGAACCATCAATCTGAAACTTCTGCAACAAACTCATAATCTGACCATATTATTCTTGTGTGATAACAACATTTGAATTATTACTTCCTTGTAAGCATTCTTCTCCATGTGATGCAAGTATATCAGGTACTGAGCCATGTGCATTGGCCACAATCCTCCTTCCTCTGAAGTTTTGATTATTGTTCTGCCTGAACTGTTGTCCATTATTGTGATTGTTTGTTCTGTTGTTAAGAGTATTATTCCCTGGAGGATATCCATGCAGCTTATAGCACTTCTCCTTAATATGACCTTATTTCTTACAAAAATCACAGATTATGACATTCCTATTATTATTATTGCCTGAATCATTGTTACTCGAGAAGTTTGTTCTGTAACCTCTACCACTTGTTGATCCTCTACTAGCATTCACATTCAATGAAGTCGACTCCATAGGCGTACGACTAGAGGGCCTAAATTCTCTTTGTTTCTCCTCTTGAATCAACAAAGAAAAAGCCTGTGCAGTAGAGGGAAGAGGATTCATCATGAGTATATTACCTCTGATCACAATGTAGACTTCATTCAGTCCCATGAGAAATTGTATCAATCTTCTGTCCTGTTCAGATTTATGCATGCTATCCTTGGCACCACAAGTGCATGTGCAAGTGCATATACTCTTTGCATTCAAGGTACTCAATTCTTCCCACAACTTCTTCAACCTTGTGTAATAGACAGTGATGTCTAGAACACCCTGTGTTAGATCATCAATTTTCTTCTGAATTTGGTACAATTTTGCACCATTGGTCTGATCATATCTATCTTCTAGTTCCTTCCAAAGTTCAGTAAAGTTGTTGACGTATTCAACACTATCTGCGATTTCTTTGGTAAGAGAATTCAATATCTACGATGTTACCATATCATCACATCTCTGCCATTGGCGAGATTGTGGAGAATTTTCAGCTGGCTTCACACAGCTTTCATCAATGAAAACTAACTTGTTCTTCACAGACAAAGCTCGTAAAACACCTCTTCTCCAGGATCTGTATCCAACTCCATCAAATTGAGCTGGAACAAGTGACATCCCTGGATTGTCTGAAGGATGAACATAGAAAACACTGCTTGTATCAATCCCAACAACAGTTGCTTGATTTGTTACCTCTGTCATGATGAGGAAAAAAAATTGAAAAACGAAGTAGAAATTTGATTGAATCTGAAAACAGAAACTAGATCTAAAACACTGAAGACGAGAGGAATCGATGCGGCTTTGATACCATATCAAAACTCACAGCAATGGTGAGCAATCAACAATAACAAGCAAGCCATGAATGGCAATTGAAAGAGAGAAGAAGAGAACTGTGAAGAAACGTGTTTTTGATAAATGGAAAATGTAACTATTTCAATGATCACTGTTACATTATATACATGTGACTAAGAATATTCTAGAGTAATCTAACTATGCAGTAAGTTCTAACTAATTAACTGATATATTAACAAACTAGTTTATCATGACTAACTAACTAACTATTGTAATTAAGCTAGATAATTAAGTTTAGTTTTAATTCTCAATAATATGTTGAAGTTATTCTGGTTTCTTGAAATCTTATTGTTGTTCATTCAATATTGACGTGTGTACAATTTAGAATGTTGTTGAATCTTTTTTTTTTACTGTCATATATATACTCCCTCCCTCTTTCTCTTTAGCTTGAATAACTTTAAATTAATTTTATTCTATATAAATATTAATGGAGACATTCTGATTATTTATAGTATTAATAAAAAAAAATATTGGTTGAGAACTTGTCATTATAAAAAATAAAAATATCTATCATAAGTGTATGGGAAGTCCTTTTTCTAGAATTCTTCATGGATAGTAGAATAACTATAATAAGCCATAGTTCGTTTATATGGACTTGAACAATCAAAATAATTATAGTTATTTTATTATTCAAGAAGAATTCTGGAAAAAGGACTTGATATACACACTTATGATAGATACTTTTATTTTTTATGACGGCGAGTTCTCAACCAATAAAAATTTCACTAGTTCTATAAATAATCAGAATGTCTCCATTAATATTTTTATAGAATAAAATTAATTTAAAGTTATTCAAGTTAAAGAGAAAGAGGGAGGGAGGATATATATGACAGAAAAAATAAATTCAACAACATTATAAATTGTACACATAGCAATATTGAATGAACAACAATAAGATAATTTTTTCAAAAAAAAAAACAGAATAACTTCAACACATCAATAAAACAAACAACATGACAATAAGGATAAATACACGATATGAAATATAAAATACTGTTGAAAACAAATATTAAATTACTATTGTCTCAGCAATAAATGCTTAATCAAAATTAAATTTTTAAGCCACTATCATTCTCTCCAGCATTGTTATCATTGCCTTCTATTGGTTGATCACGTTCATGAAGTTGCTTCTTCCATTCAGCAACTTTAGCCTTCTTAATAATTTAGATTTTTACATTTTATTTATTTATTTATTATGTACTTTGTCTTAGTACTTGATTATTCGAGCATAGTTTTAGCATGCTTTAACTTCTAAGATTTGATTCTTCCATTGAACAATTAGTGCAGACATAAAACATGATGATTTGAACTGTGACATCAATAATTTAATGAAAAAGTAAAAATAAAATTTTGAACGAGTTGATTAGTTATTATGTTTAAAATTCTCCATTTAGGAAAGTCTTGACAAATAAGATTCATCCTAAAAGCAAATAGTACAATATTTAAGAAAAGAGTTATGTATAAAAGATAAAATAATTACTCCATTAATAATTTTTAAAATTAGTGAAATATGAAGAAAAAAATTAATTGAGTGATTTAATTTTTTTTATTAATAATGTAATGCTATAAATTTTTCGACTTACTAAATACTTATTCATATTTAAGAAATTCCTTAACTTGACAATAATCTTAATTGATGTATCATTATTATCCATATTTTTTTTACAGTAAAAAAAACTCATAACTTAAACCTAGTTCAATAAATTGTAAAACAAATTATAGTCATTTATTTATCATAATTTCAACAAAATTAGTTAAAGTATTTTTTATTGAATGTTTATTTTATTCCTGCAAATCTAAGTTTAGTGTATATCTAGAACTTTAAACATGATAATCTTATAAACAAAATGTTACAGAAAACATACCTGATGTGAAAGAAATTACCACATAGAGGAGCGAACTGATTTTTAATTCTTTGTCGTAATCTTGTCTTAGCTTACCACGACCTTCGGTGAAGAAAAAGTGTAGAGAATTATGATGTAACCCTAATAGATAGAGGAAAGAACAATTTATAGAGGTCTTGATCAAAGTCATCAAAACGGACTTAACTCATAGGACCGGCCCAACTCAACCCATTATTGGGGTAAGGTTGGGATAGAATTTTTCAAGCCATTTAAAACTAGGGCTTATAAGCCTGACCCATATAAGCCCTTGGCCCTTGAGGTTTGATCGAGGTCGGACCGGGGTTGGCCCATAGTCCAAAACTTTTTATTTAAGTATAAGTTACAATAATCTCAGTAGTATATAATCTAATTACTTAAATACATGTTACGTTGTAATATTATGAATCTTATCAAATTTTGATACGTCAAGATATATGTATCTTGGAATATATGGATTCAAATTAGGTTAATTTCTTCTAAATACACTTTATCCAAGTAGATTCGCATGTATCAAAGATACATAGACAAATCTTGCATCCTCGGCTCCCTCCCATTTTGCTTGTCACTCTTTGTCTCGCTCGCGTATTTGGTATGCGAGATACATGCTAATAACACTAGATTTTTTCGTCAGTTTATTGAAACAAGACCATTGTATGCCATATTTGATTTGAAAATATTCCCACTTTCTTGATGTTATAGAACTATAAGTTTGAAAAGAAAAAAATGAAGAAAAAAAAGAAGGAATGGACTGCCTCAGCCCTTGATCATTTTAGGGTTGGGTTGGGTTGGGTTGAACATTTTCAGGCCCTTCCAAATGAAGGACCGATCCGCCCTAGCCCTTCGAATTCCTTGGCCCGTGGGCTTGGACCGAACTGGACCGGGCCGACCTTTTTTGACATCTCTAATCGTGAGTTAATCTGTTGCGCCCATCAAATAACTAGTCCAATAGATGAGATTTGTTTTTCACTGAATATTAGTTCTGAATTTTATACTAATTGGGTCACACATAAAAATAATAAAAAGTTTTAACATTCTTTCACTTGGACAATGACCATATTACACTAATAGTTGATATCATATTCATTAGTTATGCACTGAAAAATCTCTTCTATGGTGTCCATCAAATATAGCACAATATAAAAGATCACTAATGCGAGTTATTTCGGTATACACAATTTTGAGCTATATAATCTCTTTCATATATTACAATATTTTAACCACAACTTTACTATACAGTACAAGACAGTTTTTTCTAAGGCAACTTATATAAATCTCACTAGTTTAAGATTTAATTACTTAGATATATGCTAGTGTGCAATAATTTTATCAGATTTTGATATGTCCAGATACATGTGATCAAAATTAAGTGTAATTTGTTACGATACATTGTATTCAAGTGGATAAAAATGTATCTGGAATACATTAACAAATTTTGCTCGCCTCCCTCCTGTTCGCTCGTCACTCTTCTATCTCACTCGTGTATACGGTATCGCAGATACACGTAAATCGCATCAAATGCATATATCTGATGTGATTCGCATGTATTTGAAATACATAGACAAATCTCACTAACTCGCCTCTCTCATGTTCGCACTCGTCTCCCTCTCTATTCAGCGAATCTGATAGAAAAAAAATATGTATCTAGTTATATCTAACTTGAAATCTATTATAAAATTATAAGTAAATATGATAAGAATATTTGCATAATTTGAGAAGTTTCTCCCTTTTTAAAAAAAAATTACTCACTTCGTTTAAAAAAGAATGATCATATTTTCTTTTTAGTCTGTTTAAAAAAGAATGACCCCTTTCCTTTTTTGGCAACACTTTAACTTTAATTTTCCACGCATGTTTAAGACCACAAGATTAAAGGGTATTTTCGTACATTTGACATAACTTTAATTTAGAACCACAAGATTAAAAAGTTTTTTTTTCTTCTTAAACTCCATTTTAAGTCAAACTAGATCATTCTTTTTAAGAGTAATATATTGTGTGTGAAAAACAGTGAGCTTAAGAAATAAAATTGTTTATTATAGAGATTCTCTTTGATGAACATGGTTTTTAATTATTATTTTTTATATAAAAAAAACTATACAATTCATAAAATATAAAAATCATGAGCTTATACCCGCGTAGCTAATTGTTTTATGCAACTATGTTTATACACATGGTAATACAATATTATACAATAGTATATTTTACCTATATAGATAATGTATTGATCTAGTATAAACATATATAATAGTGTATACAAGATAATGTGTTTATACACCCTTTAACACAAGTATACAAAATTATGGGGAAATTGAGTTTAGTTTCCTACGAAACTCCATTGGAGATGGGTTAAATAATCTTCATTGAATAACTTTATATTTTAACCTTAATTTTAAAACAACATCCCAACATATCTGAAAAATCAATTGTCAAAATTTCAACAAATCATAAAATTTAATAAATTATCAAGCTTTTCAAAAAGCTCAATAATTAATTTTTATATATATTTTTACTGAAACTTAGATTTATATATAACCCATAAGATGCAAGGGAGATCATGATTCATGAATAAGATTCCTTAAAAATATACCCTCAAACATAAAGTCGTACATTCACGTAGCTATATGTCTAGCTTAAACCTGTAAATTAAAACAAAAATTGTACTAGTGTTTATGCACATCAAATACAATATTATACAACACTAAATACTTGTAGATAATCAATTATCGTTTTATAAAAATGTATAAACGATGTATCATACATGCGTAATGCGTTTACACGATTATATCTACAAACTTTGAACACAAAATTCCATCAAAATGGGTTAAATTTTCATGGAACATCTTCTAATTTTAATTACAACTTCAAAATGACATCTCCAATGAACCACAATCATCAATTTGTCAAAAAAAAAAAAATCAAAAAAAAATCACGAAATTCAGTGAATTTGTAATCTTTTAAAAAGCCTCAACATAAATTTTTAACTAACATATATTTATATATGACTAATAAAATGCAACGAGATCTTAGATTAGGGATTTTCTTTTAAAAGAATATATATATATATATATATATATATATATATATATATATATATATATATATATATATATATTATATATATATATAAAACTCAACACTAAATACTACTCCACTTAGTTATACAGTAAAACTTCACTAAATTAATACTCAGTAAATTAATAATCTCTCTAAGATAATATTTTTCTTTGGTCCCGACTTGGGTCAATGGAAAAAACTCTTATTCGATAAGATAATATATTTTCTGAAGACCCCAATATAAATATATGGTCACATTAATATCATAACTTAATAATTCTGTAAAAGTACAAATATGTACGCAATTTACTGAAATATGATTTTATTGTGTCCTTTTTTCGATTAAAATTTAAATTTCGTTGAAGTTCATCTCTAGTTTTCTTATTGTATCTAAAAAATCTGATATTGTCTTTTCGAACTGCATCATAAAAGTGTGATGATGAGTTCAAAATGCAATAAGTACTTCCTTACACATATATTGTATCATATTTAACTTCATTATCAACATTGATTTATACATCGTACTTTACGTATATTAAATTTCCTTTTTATGTGAATTCAATAAATATGATACTCCATAAATTAATAATTACAATAATATTGATTTAATCAAAATTGACCTTCATTGAATCTCAAAACACTCTTTAAATTAATAAAAATAATTTATCGATTAAATAATATCTCTATAAAATAATTATATTTCTGATCCAACCTATATTAATTTAGTGAAGTTTTACTGTATTTTTTTTCATCTTTTTCCCGCAACAATGTTAATGTATTAATACACACAATACACAATATTGTGTGCTTATTTGTAGATAGTGTAACAATCTTATATGAAAGGATATAATACATAAATATAGATATTCCTTTTAAGGTGGTCTCACTTTACATTTATGTTCTTCAATTTTTAAGTGTAAACAAGTAGATATTTAAATTTGTATAAAGTTGAACAAATAAACACACACGGCTTAAGTGACATCCTATGTGAAAATTTGCGCCCTATGTGTATTATGACACGTATGACTCATGTGCCTATTTGTTAAACTTTTTACCTAGTTACACACCCAAAGTTGAGGGCAAAAATGTGAAATAATGCCAAGTTAAATGACACATTAATATGTTATGTGTATATGTAAGTATAATAGTGTATAACATGTGATTATATACACTTTTACACTATCAAACAATACAAAATTATACGTACACAAAAAACTAGTTTCATCTTTTACGTATTTTAACTTCGAAAATTCATCCAAAATGAGTTAAATTTTCATTAAATAGCTTCAAAATTATTAATAGCTTTGAAATGATATCCCTAACTAACCTCAAATCATTATCAACAAATCACAAAATTCAATGAATTTTTAATCTTTTTAAAAAGCCTCAATAGAATTTTTATTTTGTTCACTTCTGGAACGTAAGAATTATTTATGAGTGCAAGACACAATTTGATAAGAATTCACAAAAAGTGGTGATTGGCATGAACTCTTGATGAGGGTAATGGTAGTTAAACTGAATAACAAATATAAATATGAATTAAAGTAAATAAATATTTTTTCTCAAATATTATATACTGTATATATATTATATGATATACATAAAATATACAATAGTCATAATGAGAATTCATGTAATCAAACTCTAATCAATAAGACGACGAAATTAAATATCATTTCAACGTACATATACAATAAATATTACTCAAAAGCAAAGTTATATATATTTCATATCTAGCTAGTCATTTTACTAACAATAATACACACTAATAATACAAAGGATAAAATAATGTACAAACATAAAATATTACTAATAGCTAGTAATTAGGTCACATATGATATGGCATATTGTACAAGTTGTTAACCCATTCCAATCCTTCATGATCAGGCCCATAAAAACTATTATCAAACCCAAACTCTCCAAGAAAAGGAGGATCCATGGCTGCTTCCATTGAGAGTGATGAAGTTGTTGGGCTATTTATCGAAACGCCGTCGGATCGCTCCGTTAATAGCCGTTGTATCTCCTTCTCCGCTTCATACATTTGTTCCTTTAGCTTCAATACCTGTACCAAAAGATCGTATCGTTTAGGATTTAATATATATACAGTGACGATGGATCTACCATAAGAGATTGAAAGTATAAAGATTTTAATCTAGTTTGATCTAACTAGACACAATTTAAAAAAATAATGAGTTTTTGAATATAAGAATGAATATTTAGTTAAAATATTTGCGTCCGCTAACTTAAAACTTTTTTAAAATTACTTTTCATGACAATAAGTACATTATTCGAAATATGGCACGTCCACGTGTGCAGAAAGAGCATATTGGCATGTGCAAGAGGGCCTGTACTTGGGCTAATCTTAAAGAATAGTGTACGGATGATTAAATCAGTGAGATAGTAAAATAAATATCGAATACTGAATGAAAAGAAATATATTTATATTTTCGAACGTTTTATAATTTATTTGATGTTATTAAATTTTTATTAATTTTCAAGTAATATATTAAACTATTTAAATTTAAATTTTAATGGTGATGTTCTTTTTTTAATCAAATTAATCTTTTACATTCTACTTTCACTGTTATTAATATAACATAAAGTCAAACTAAATTAGCATTTAAAATTTTGTATTCAATCAAATAATACCATATTTAAAATAGAATAGATTGAATATGCTTTTAGGACCACATAAGCGTTTGTTATTAATCTTTTGTACTTGGTTTTCGATTTTTTTAAATATGAATAATTATCTTTTAAGTGATATGATATATATATATATATATATTTATCTATAGCTATTAAAGTCGAAACAGAAAGAGAGAGAAATATCCACGGACCTCATTTTCAAGACGACATTTGTCAACAATGTTAGTTTCATGTTCATTCTTCAACTTAGAGTATTCTTCCTCTAGTTTCTTGCTCTTCCATCGAGCCCTTCTATTCTGAAACCACACAGCTACTTGCCTCGGGTCTAGTCCTAGCTCCGAGGCAAGCTTGTCTTTCCTCTCCGACTCCAATTTGTGTTCGTGTTCAAAACTCTGTTCGAGCAAATTCACTTGTTCGTCACTTAATTTCCTCTTCCTCATCATCATCATCATCGCCCCGTTTACATCATCTCCTTTGTTTCTTCTTTCTTCTCCCCCCTGTAATTTATATACACTGACACCGTAAAAAAAACTCTCTTCAACTACATATTAGTTAACTTTGTTGTATACAACTAATAATTTCACTTTTAGGTATCGTTTCATCTATAATTACCTTTTTAGGTGATATTGTCAAGAATATAAAAATTAATTAAAATCAAAGTCATGACAATATTTTTATGACTTTTTACTAATTTGTACTGACGATACTATCAGATCATCTAAATGATATATTCATATAACTATTCGTTACAAAAAGGAATTAATATCCTGGAAAATAAGACAAGTTATCTGATATACCGTGTATAAAATTAAATACTAAAGAGAAAGTAGTTATGGTACTAACCTTGTTGAGTTAATTGTTGAGTGTAGATATCAGAATAGTACTGAGAATGTGTAACATTTGATCATCATTATTCATGTTACTTTTTTGCTTTCTGGTGCAGAAATGAAAGTGGATAAATGTGTGAGAGAGAGAGAGAGTACAATAGTGAGGACTTTTATTATATAGTTATTATAAAAGCTAGTTGTGGAGTGATGAAGAGAATAAGGTGTTTGTTGTCTAATTTAAGACTCTGGGAGAGTATAGACTTCAGGTGACATTATTTATAAAGGTACCCTCTCTCAAATAAACCTCACTTCTTCTAACAAATATCCATATTGCCATCTCTCCAATGGTTTCAAGTTTGTTTTCGGGTGTTAAATGGTCGGATTGAGTTGAATTTTAATCGAGTCAAAATGAGTTGAGTTAATAAATAAATAGATTATTGATAATTTGCGCAAATCTTACATAAAATTACAGGTTTTGCTCTTTTAATGAATTGGTCGTTACCAGGGGCGGACCCACATTGGGTCCAGGGTGTTCACCCGAACACCCTCGACAAAAAAATACACGATACATATAAGTTAAATTTTCTGTGTTTTTGTAGATGTATATATTTTGAACCCCCTCAATAACAATTAAAATTAGGTGGCTCAATGGTAAGACCCCTTAATATTAAGTTGCATGCCCCCAGGTTCAAATCCCATCGTTATTACCTCGTCGTCCGCCACTGATCGTTACGTTGATTTCTTTTCTCACAAATGGACTTATATCTTTAACTTCTTTTTTCCTTTAGTAATCGAACTTATCATTGCAATAAAACTTATATGTATGTTAACAAAGAATGTTGAAGTTTGTATCGATATTGGTTAATTGTTATTGGATTCAATATTGCTATAAATTTTACTGACATTTACAAAGAGTATTAATTGCCTCTAAAAATATATATTTTAACGATAATTAAATTATAATGTTAAAAATCATTTTAATATGGTGTATGCGGTCTAGTGGGCACAAGTGTTGTAGAAACCGAAGTAATATTTGAGCATAACTTGTGAGATGGTATCATATTAAAATATAAATTTATATCTCACGAAGAAATTATTTTTTAACAAAAATTAAAAACCAACACAAAATAGGAGAAGAAGTGCAAATGACTTCAAAAGTTACTCGAATTGAAATAGGCTAAAAACGGGTCATTAACACATAACCCGTCCAATTTTTATTGAGTTTTAATTGTTTATTTTTCTTCTATAAGTTTTTTAGTACCTAATAAATTATTGTTTTTCTTTGTTATACAGTTTCGTGGACAATTTAAACTAGGTATCACCTCAAACTTTTTTTAATTAGGAATCGACAATCTATCCCGACTTAAATGAATTGGACGAATTATATACTCAATTTTCTTTTTTATTAGTAATTAATAACCAGTCCAAATTTAAATAAACTGAACCAATAATATTTTTATAGACTAATTTTATAACATCTATATATCCTACTTATCCAAACACCAACGATGAGATAAAATTTGTTAAATTGGGTAATTTGATATGAGAACTTTCAAGGATTAATGACTTTTTTGGCTGATTTAGTGAAACGTTCGGACGTGGAGGCAGCGTACCGATGATTTATTTAAATTCAGTACTTTTAATATGAAATATAATTTAGATACAAAAATTATTTAAAAAATTATGAAAAGCAATAGAGACAATCTTTAAAATATAATATCAAAGTATCATGAATTTAATGTTAGACTCATAAAATTTAATTATGTGACTTGTTAATTTATAGTTGCAAGATTTTGCTAGCTTTGGCTTTAATTTATGTTAGTTATGTATAGAGGTTTAATTCTTATCTTGTTTTGCTTGAATTAACATAGCCAAAGTGTAAATTAAAAATTAAAGGATATTTATTTAGAGTCTTCATTTAAAACGGACATTTTTTTAGCGTCATAGATTAAATTTTTTTATTAAAATAATGTTTGAGATGAATTCAAGACAATGCAGACACTTGGATCCAATACAATATATATATATATATATATATATATATATATATATATATATATATATATATATATATATATATAGTGATAACGTGATATATGATCTGATAAAAATAGTATTCCATTTAGAATAATAAGTTAAGTTTTAGTATTAATCAATCATGTAAATAATCTTTAAACGGACAATTATTAGCTAAGGAACCGTTAAAGATGTCAAATGAGAGGATAAGAATCAAGTGATTATGAAAACTAGGATAAATAAAAGATTAGCCACAATAAGATATATAGGAACAATAATAAATATGTATATTTCAATATTTCATATAAATATAGTTAATTATTTTTATGATAATAAATATTATTATTAAAAGAAAAATTTATTATCAGTAAATATCTTTTTTATCGGTGGAATGTCAAGATGAATTTCTTGCTCCTTAATTAATCTTGAAAGTATATCTAAGCATGTGAATCTCTGACTATCATCTAATCTCTTTATCCACTGCTGCTTAAATTTACATGGCTTTTTGCTTTTGTTGATAACGACTTGCATAAACCATATTATACCTAGGAAGCTGGATAAAGTTGGTCAAAAAAAGAGCACTACTCCATCAAAAAATTTATTTTATCGGATCTGTCAATTTAGATTTGTATTGAAAAATTTTATTAACATTTTGTATATGAGATTAAAGTAACACAATCATATTAGGATGATTAAAGTCATGTCAATTTAGAGCATCGAGAGGGTAGATGTCACTATGAAAAAAACAAAAGTTTTTTCTACTGCAAATTAGTGAAAAATTTATGTTATAGTATATGATGTTTTCACTTATTTCTATCTGACCAACTCACTTGAAAAATGTATGGTTCACTTAAGTAGTGAAAAACTTTCTGATTTTTCCATTTGAAAACATGATTATAGTTTTTTTTCTTTTTTCACTGCTTCAATCAAAATATCTGTGAGAATAATCACCGAACATTTTCAGTAAAAATTTTCAATGAAACTTTCAGGTTATTGCATCGTCTAACATATAAGTAATTCTTTTTTCATGTATCGAAAAATATTTCAATTATGCTATACTATACTATATCATAAAAAAAATGCAGCACGTAAATACTGAATATGGTCCTAGATAACACAAGCTGGTCCGTTGCCGTATATGAATGAAATTATCATGTAAATATAATATAGTCATCTCGTGAGTAACTGACTTTATAATAAATAGTAATTATAATGTACGAAATTATATTTGGGAACAAACAGGGGAGGACCTTAGAGGTTGTCGAGGGGATCATCCGAGCTCTCTCAGTAAAAAATTATGTTGTATATTTAAGATATTTTAAAGAATATTTATGTTTATATATTGATTTTGAACCTTCTAAATGTAAGATTAGAGGTTGATTTAGTCGTTAAGGGTTCAAAACTAACCTAGAGGTCCCAAGTTTGAATCTTAGGCGGAACTACTTTTTTTCTCCGACTCGCTTAATGAAAATCTTGAATTCGCCACTCGAAACAAAAGCGAAAAGCTAAATAGTAACAAGCTAGAGTGTATAGAGGGGGTAATGTGGCATTATTATAGCCACGGGACACACGTATTTTTAAATAAGTTGTCACATATATATATATTAATAGCTATGGATAGAGGGCAGAGGCTAAATATGAAACAAAGGGGGGTCAATTTTGGTGAACAGAAAAAAACAAAATAAATAAAGTTCTTGTAAATGAAAGAAATAGAAGCAAATTAATAATGTTGTATTCAAAGATGTAATGGAATAGTATACGTTCTTTAAGTCTAAAATACAAACAATTTTATCAATTCTTAGTTTTATTTGACGATTCATTTGGAGTGATCGTGTCATCGACATTTTTCAGCTTTCCTTTTTAGTTGTGTTTATTTATTAAATAAATAATAATTGATTTAATAATCTTACTATTTTATCTTTATTAATTGATAGAAGTCTATTTCTTGTCTCTAATATTACTTGTCCACTGTTTTCTTTATTAATTGTCCCTAATTACTTGTTCATTTTGACTAATCAAGAAAGGATAAATTTTTTTACCTATTATACCCTTAATTAATTATTTTGAAAAAGATAGAACTTTTTAAAAATATAAACTTTTAATTCATCCACTTTATATTTAACAGAGTTAAAATAATAAATTCGTTAATTATTGATTTATTTATAGGTATAATAATTTAAAATAGACAAGTAATTATAGATCGAGGGAGTAATTATGTAACGGTTGAAAGTAATAAAAAAAAAAGCTTTGGAATTGGAGGAGGAAGTTATAGTTGTTGTCCAATTAGGTAGATTTCCCCCACTATTTATGGCTAATTACTGGTCAAGCCGCCACCCATTGGCTAATTACAGTAATACCTGGGAGGTTTCGGTAACGTGCGCGGGTCGATATCAATATAAGCTGACAATAAAATTAGCTTGTGAAATTATCGTTTAAATTTGATTAGATTATTGATTCGTTTATCTATAGTTATGATAATAAAAGAAAATACTCGCTCTAACTAAATACATATATCGTTGTTAGAATTTTGAGATTCGTATTTTTAAATTTTCATTGAAATTCAAACGTGAAAACTTCAAAAAATTAAAATAAAAGTTACTTATTTAAAAATTGCAAAAAACGTATTATAAACATAATGATTAACAATTAAAAATATTTAAATACATTAAATTAATCAACTCTACCACATAAACAAAGAGAGTATTAAATAAGAATTTATATAAGAACAATCAAAGCAATAAAAAATAAATTAGTAAGAATTAAGCGGGTTAAGTTTTTATCCATATTTTGGCTTATTCAATGCAAATAATTTTAGAGTTGTAAATAATCGATTTATTTACTATTTTTTCTATCTCAGTTTAAGTATCTTAGTTTGAATAAAAAGAAATTAAAGAAAATAAAAGAAAATAATTAAATCTTGTAATCTTAAATTAAATATGTATCTAATCTTTTAAATAATGTGGACTTAAATTTTTCATATAAGCCATTGAATTTTTTATCGGTGGGAAAAAACTAAAAAAAAAAACACTAATTTTTAGACAAACCAAAATGTAAAATATAAAATATTTAAATAAGGATAAAAAAATAATCCAATTTATTTTAATCTGCTTAAAATTAATTCAATTCGTTCTTTTATCGCCTGTAAATATGAGTAAATAAACAAATATATCAGTGGAAAATTTTCAAGTCGCAATTGGTTCATTGAACCCAGGGGGCCTTACCTAAGCTATTACATCATATGATAGTAATATAATAGTGATACGAAATCTTTTGTATGTAAATATATAAATATAAATATATTTTCACCAAACTTAAATGTATACAACAAATAGGGGCTCGACACCATACGTATGTCTATAGAAAGTATCTAATTTGCTTCTCTATTATAAGAAGTCGTACAAAGTAACAATGATGAAAAGTTATTATTTAATTTTTGTTAGACGATAATTTATTATTTCGTATTTTTGCTATTAAATATTTTTTATTTTTAATATTTAAATAATTTATAGTAATAAATATGATATAATAAAATTGTTCTTATATTTTTGTAAAAATTGTATTAAGTCGAACATATATGAGTACAGATGATGGAAGAGTAACTCCTCGAGACTAATCTCAACTCCCTTGCGGGGAAGATCTCATTTTCATCAATGTCCCCCCTAATATAGCTTTAATTTGAGGTAGTTTTAAATAATGATCAAAACGTAGATTAGTAAATTTAACACATTTTTTTTTTTGCGAAAATATTTTAATACGTGAAATTCGTTCATTTCATGTTTGAAATTATTTAATGACAAAGACAAATATAAAATACTTTCGCTACCACAAAGGGTATGAATTAATCTTATCAAACTACAATGGATGATCAAGCTAAACAATTTCAGATAGTACATAAATAAATTTGAACATAGTTGAATAAACATGATCAATTTAAAGTCACTCTTGTTAAATATGGTAAGAAAATAGAGTTTTTTTGTTGAGCATTCTACATCAATCAAGCACATGAGTCATAATAGCGAAGTCATAACTTTTATTAAGGAGTATCAAAATATATATAAAGTAAAAAATTAAATGTTTCAGGTGCTCTTATTTTACGACGGTGGGAACGATTGCTTCTATTATTGATCAGAAAGACACCAAATTCTCCTTTAGGTGCTCCAACTTCGGTATAGGTAGAAGGAGTTATTTCGTCCTAGCTTTCCCATTTCTCTGTCCAAAACATCGTTCCCTTTCTTCCACCTCCGAAGGATGGAGGGGGTATACAGCGAAAAAAGTGTTTGAATCGATGAAAGATAGAATGCACAACCTCAACCAATTTATGCAACCACTAAATCACTATATTAAACCTTCAACTTATGTCAAGTTGACTCAACACTTGTATATATATTCATTAAATTAAAGTTTGACCTATACATATAATGTAATTTTTTGATGAAAATTTATCGTTTGACACCCCTTGCCCTAGGGTAGCTTCGCCCCGATCAAAAGATTTAATCTGCTTGTATGAATTTAAGCAAATACTCAATCTTAAATTAATTTTTATGGAGTTGGAAGTAAAACTTTACGGGGTCGTTTGGTTGGAAACTAATTATCTCAGGATTAATTATCTTGGGATTAGTTATCCTGTGATAACTTATCCAGCCTGTATATGGAATAACTTATCCCATCACTATGATATAAACAGTGAAATAAGTTATTCTAAACATGTCAATCAAATAAAATATCGAACTTTTATCCTAGGATTTTTTTTTAATATCAGAACTATATATTCTTATCTCATATACCAAACAACCCATACAAGTCTCGAATGTTCTCATTTTGTCTGCATACAGAAGAACACCAAGTTTTTGGACCCCCACCCCACCCCCCTTAATTAGTTAAGTGGTGATGGCTAAAAGGAAGAAAGAGGAATATTAATTGCATCTCTCTAAAGAGACAACATAGATTGGTTTTCCTTATTGAAGGTGGTATTATGTGGACAATTTGCTTATTCACCAACTCTTTGTCTGTCCTCCTATTTTTCACCTTTTTATCTGTCCTTCATTCTATCTTTTATGTCATTGGATAAAGCTTTATGTTCAAAAAAAAATAATATCACCATGACTTTGACTAATTCAATTACTTTATTGAGAATATTATGCTTTCCATATATATGACATGTAAAAATTAATATTTGATGAGAATATTCTATAGTTATTTTTTTATATCTCAATTTAAGTTTTTGTTTTTCATAAATAATAAAAAAAATTGAAATTTCGAGTCTTTAAAATTGTGATAATTAAAATTTAGATTTACTTCTTTTTTCTTTTGAAGTTTTGGTGAACACAAGTTTCAAAAACTAATAATTTTTTATGAAGTTGAAAAATGTGATGATCAGATTTTGAAAATCAAATCAAAATGATTAAATAACTACTTGGTGATAATTTTTTATAAACTATTCACAAAATCTATATTCAAGCACTAAGTAATTTATCTTTTTTTATCTATCTCAAAACTGAGTATATTTTTCTACATTCTTATGGTGTGTTCTATATTTATTGCGCTTGATTCATATTATTCACATTGTCAATTAGTCAATTATATCCATATGTCTAGTAAATGGACTTAATGTAGAGTGAAATTAAGATACATATCTTTTAACTTCATATAAATTTAACTACATCGTTTCTCTAGTAATAGTTTGTCACCACTATAGAGCTAGAGAAATTATATGTTAGATTTAACTTTTCTCTTATGAATATCTTTATCTCGCAGGAATTCATCTATAGCTAATAATGAAGATCAAACTAAAATTAAAAAATATATATAAGTACTCTTCTCAATAAATTTGTTCACCTATTAAGAAAACGATTATTATTCTTATTAGAGAAAAGACATAAAGTTACTATTGAAGTTGTCTCGATTTTTTAAAAAGACACGTTAACTTTGTGGGTGTCCTATTTACCCATTGAACAATTTAAGAGTGTTATAAATATCACATTTTTCACCCAACCCCAATTGCAAGAAAAGAGGTGCAATCACGCATCAATAGTTGTTTGACACGTATTAAGTTCTTTTAATTTTTAATTTTTAGTATCATTTTCATTTTCATTTTATTCTTTCTATTTTTATTAACTTTATTTTTATTTTTTCCCTCTTTCTTCTTAAATCTTCATTACTCAAATCCTTTGTTCTTTGTTGTAACCTCCATGATGCTTCCATGTGACACAATTTTCTCACCAAGACATCACTAAATAAAATCAATTCAACTCTCAAGTTACTAAAGTAAGGTAATGGGACAAAAAAAAAGATGGAGTTTCATAGTATTCTCTAATCAATGGACTTCTTTTTTAAAAAAATAAAAATAAAAGAAGAAAAAGACAAAGAAAAGCAAGAGACAAGAAAAAAAAAGTGATAAAAATGGATGAAGAATGGATTTTCTAAGTTGAAGAAGATGAAGAAAAAATTGAATTTTTGAATTTGGATGAAGAAGATAATGGGGAAGATGATGTAAATTAATTAAATAATTAATATTAAAGAAATATAATGCCACGTGGCACTTTATAGCTGATTATGGCAGTGAAAAGATTGGGTCACGCGCCCCATTTGCGTGTTAACAACCCAGACGAGAAAATGGGTCAAAATGACCCATTTACAAAGATATTAAATAGTTTCATGGGGTGATAAAATACTTTCAAAGTTAGAGTGTCTTTATACAAATACGGGACAACTTTTAGGGGTGACTTTATGTCTTTTCTCTTCTTATTAATTAATGTTAGTTTTGAGTCTTGAACAATAATATGAAGTATAGTATATAATGTCTTTGTTTGATATGACAAGTGTTACAAATAAATATATATATTTTATTTTAAAATATAAGTGATAAATAAAAATAAATATTTAGCGGAGTCTTCGTGTGTCAAAAGACAGGTTGAAAGTTTTATACGTGTCTTCTCCCCAATAGTAGGGGAACAGGACCACGCCCCAATTTACAAGTCACAAGGTCTGCCACTTCCATAATTTTCTTATCTCACACTAAAATAAATAAAAAGTTGCCCTACTATACATATTTCATTTTCAACTCAATAATATACTCACTCCATTTCAAAAAGATTAATTTAATTTGACTTGAAACAAAATTTAAGAAAAAAAGAGAACCTTTTAATCTTGTGGTTCTAAATTAAAGTTATGTCAAATGTACCAAAATGTCCTTTAATCTTGTGATCTTAAACATGCCACGTGAAAAGTTAAAGTTAAAGTGTTGCCAAAAAAGAAAATGACTCATTCTTTTTGAAACAGACTAAAAGAAAATAAGGTCAATCTTTTTGAAACGGAGGAAGTAATATTATTACTACCTTTTTGTCAATATAATTAAAAAAATCTCTCACTTACTCTCAAATTATTTGACATATGATGATTTGATATGAAATTCTAATAATAAGGTGCTTAATTGTGAAAATCAAATAGTATTATTTATTTTATTCATTATAATTTTATTCTTTTAAATATTTTGAATGTCAATTATTATGATTTATAGTATTTTTCACATAGTTTACAAATATATAACTTTTATTTTAAAAAATTTAAAGATTTCATAAATAAGTTTTCGATCTAACATAACTTTTTAACTCTGGAAAAAAATTGAAATATGTCATATAAATTAAAGAATCATTTTAACGTTAATCGCCAATCATTTTACATAATTTTCCCCTAAGAGGAATCTTCATCTTTTGGTTTTTGTTTTGATTTTGGTTTTTTTACCATAAAAATAATGTTACGATCGATAGAAACCTCTCGTAGAAGTAATGAATATTGATTTAGAAAGTCCAAATTCAGTTAATTTTGGGACACCTAGCTATTTTAGCCAAAATATGATCTTATTATGAATGTCACCTTTATTTGTTTGTGGAAATTCCAGTTAGACATGGAATATAATTTATATGAATAATATTGTACGCTTGTTTACCTGTCTGTATGTTTGCCTTGTATTTGATCACCATTCAATTCATCTACACACATTTTATTTCATTTTAAGTTATACATAAAGGTCCTACACTGAAATTTTCACAAACATATTTACGTATTTCCTTTCAAGTGAAACATTAAATTTGATCACAAACAACACGTTACTTTCACACCCAATTCGGAACTTCATGTGTTTGATGAGTGGCAGAAGCAGTTTCTTCGTTTTAATTTATGTGATACCTAGCTAGCTAGTCAATTTGACTAAAAAAAATTTAAATCAAGTTTGATTAGATCAAGTGATCAATTTAAGGTTCTTGAATCAAATATTCAAAAATTATAAGTTTGCATTTTTTCTTATATCGATATAATTACAAAAATATATATATTATAAAGGGAAAAGGCTCAAATATGCCATCGAACTTTCAGAAAAGGCTCATTTATGCCATCCGTTAAAAGTTTGGCTCATCTATGCCATTATCGTTCAAGAAAAGTCTCATACATGCCATTATTTTTTAAAAGTGGTTTTGCAAAACTATTTTTGACACGTGACCAATTGTACTTCGGCCACGTCATCAATTTTTTAAATAAAAAAAATTATAATTCTAAAAAAAAAATTGAATTATTTTTTTTTTTTGATTTTTTTAATTTAAAAAATTGATGACGTGGCTGAATTATAATTGGCCACGTCATTAATTTTTTAAATAAAAAAATCAAAATTCTAAATAAAAATTGAATTGATTTTTTTTTAAAAAAATTGATAAAATTTTTGATGACGTGGCCGAATTATAATTGGCCACGTGTCAAAAATGGTTATGCAAAACCATTGTTAAAAAATAATGGCATGAATGAGTCTTTTATTTAACAGTAATGACATAAATGAACTAAACTTTTGACTAATGGCATAAATGAGCATTTTCTAAAAGTTCAATGGCATATTTGAGTCTTTTTCCTATTATAAAATGTTGGACATGACTATACATTATTATTTGAATCTCAAAAAAAGAACAAATGAAACATAAATTGAAATAATAAGGGTTCATGTAGTAGCCGATAAAAATTATGCAAGAATTATAATGTAGGGATTCGTTATGAGAGAAGTTATGTATTATTCGATAAAGGGTCATTAGGTAACTGGTAGAGTTCTGCAGGTATTATTAATGTAGAGATTATTTACGAGGGAGTCTATGTATATTCTAGAAGAGGTTGTTTAGTAGCTAGTAAGAGTTATGCAAATATTATTAATGTAAGGATTAGCTACTAGAGAATATATATGTTATATTGTCTATGTAATTATATGGAGGGATTAGTTACAAGAGAATCTATGTATTTGATAAGGGGTCGTTTGATATTCTCTCTGTTTCTTTTTACTTATCAAATTTTTACTTGATGCACCTATTAAGAAAATATTGATTGGTGTAGTGAGTTTACTATTTTACCCCTATTAATTGATATTAGGATCCCAAATATATTTACACACTATATTTTTTAAATACATTAACACGATGTTAATAATTATTGAGAGTATCATATGATGAAAAATAAATTGTCTTTTCTTGATTTTTCAAAAATAACAAGTAAAAAAGGGACATCAAATTAGAAAATATTTGACAAGTAAATAAGGATGAAAGGAGTAGCTAATAAGAGCTATGCAAATATTATTAATGAAAGAATTAGTTAGGAGAGAATATATGTATTATTTTGTGCATGTAATTATATGCAACGATTAGTAATTCATGTATTAAAAAATATATAGGTTTTCTCATAACTTATATACATGCATTTGGTTAACCAACATGGGTTGTGGTGCACTGGTGGGAGTGCTTCCCCCTTAACCAGAGGTCTCGAGTTCGAGCCTTTGGTATGGAGAAAATCATGTTGGGAGCGTCACCCCCGAATGGGCCCTACCATGCGCGATCCGAATTTAGTCGGAGCTCCAATGTGGACTCCCGATACCGGGTGGGAAACCAAAAAAATTAATACATGCATTGGTTATGCAAATTTAAAAATAACAAATCATATATAGTTCTGATTTTATACGTGAACAATTTACCTCATAATTAGCTATCAAACATAATATTAATTATACAGAATTCAATACCTAACATATAACTCACCTCCAAACTTGCTGCCAAACTATTCTTAATAGTATTCTAGTAAGAGGGAGAAGGAAACTAGCTAGGAGCTATTAAAATTATGTGTGGTGTCAAATTATACTTTAAGAGGCCATGGCATACACTAATTGACTTTAAATTTAGTTATTCTTGAAATCATATCAAAGTGTAATTAATAGCATATTATTTTTTTAAGAAGAAATCATAAGCATGCTTGGAAGATTAGTGTTCTAATCACATATATAAAGTGAAGCTATAAAAAGAGCTAGGCTACCTATATTTACATGGAACTTGATTTAATTTGATCTTAAGAAAGAAGGATAAGATGAGTAACAAAAGGGTTAAGATAATTTACTAATAGTAATGTACTACTCCTAGCTAATCTATGTTTAGTAACAAATTGGATTAAAGTAAATTTAATTATGGTGGATAAGGATGAAATTAAATGTGTGAAAGAGACTTAAAAAAAAAGAGATTCCTAGCTCCTACTTCTAGGCTGGCAGCTGCTATATGTTGATTAATTATACCCCTTGTTTTAAGGAAACTTTATTAATTAAGCCTTAATTAATTAATTAATTAATTAAGAGAAGATGCACATGATGTGGAGAGGATTCCTTGTCATAAACACTTTTTTAATTATCTCTTAAAATAATGCATTTTGTTTCATTTTGCTTAAGCTAATTGGTGTCATGTTTATCCCGACAAGTCAAGCTCATGTTTCCAATCTTCCAACTTGGAATATTATATTATATATACATTAATTTAATTCATTACTAACTTTTTTTTCTTTATAAAATTTTCATACCATCAAATTAACTTTTACTACGGTAACTTTGAAAAATCATATTATAAATCAATGTCACAATCAATATAAATACTTTTACACTATCAGGGTATATAATAAAGATTCGTATTGATTTATACTCCCTCCGTTTCTAATTACTTGTACACTTTTTTTTTTAATAGTTGTCCCTAATTACTTGTCTGTTTTGACAAATCAAGACAGGACAATTTTTTTGTACCTATTATACACTCAATTAAATGACTAATTATTTTGAAAAATATAAAATTTTCATCCACTTCATAATTAATAAGGATAAGATGGTAAATTTACTACGTCATTAATTATTTTCTTAATAGTTATGTTAATTCAAAAGTGAACAAGTAAAATGGGTAGAACATTGGATCAAAAGCCAAAATTTTGGCTAATGAGAATCATCCTCTTGATAGATGTACATTTTAATTAATTAGTTTAATACAGTATGTAATGTCATTAAGCTATCTTTATCATGTTCTTAACTGTGCATCCACCTTTTTATTCTCCCTTCAAAAGATAAAGCTTTAATTTGCTCTAGTGGTCCTAATTAATTAGTATATTATACTAATTAACCACACCTTAATCAGCTTTTAGGTCCATCTAATTTGTCAGTACATTCATTTAAATATTGATAGCTACTATGCAGGCAGCCAACACACACACAAACACAACGATGATAGTAAATACCCTGGCTCATGAGTCATGTATATTCTGATGATAGTAGCACGTGGATTTTGAGATTTCGGATTCGAGCCCTATCTGATATGAAATACTTTTATTATAAAGTTTAAATTCTTAATGTGAGATTTTTTTGTGATTCAGTGATTGTATCCTTAGATTTGTGATGGATGATCAATATTGTCACACAAATGAGACATTTGGTGTCAAATGTTTTAATTATAAATATTTATATTTATTATTTTCATTAAATATAATATAATATATTTATTTTGTCTTTTGAGTTTGAGCCAACTTTGCTTCGTTTTACGAATTCCTATACATCTTTTATTAACCATCTATACCTAGGAATTCAACTATCCATAATTTACGCCGTAATTTGTGCCAAAATATAATATTGGTATATTATGACTTATGACTATAAAAATAATGCCCTAGGAATCCATTAACCAAATGCTAATGTCATATAATCCATATTCCACAAACTACCGGTTAATTTTTGATTATGGACTAAATTTTATGAGTAAAGAATTCTAGGATGACGATATATCAGATGTTAATAATGGAATTTTAAGTTTAACTTTTTTTATACGTATTTAGTGAATTTCTCAATACAAATACAAAGTTTGGATTAAACCTATTGGATTCGGTCAAACTAGTAAGTAACATTTTGGCTCCTCCCCTTCACTACTCAATCAAATCGAACTTGAACGAATTACAAAATTGATGTATTTAATTATTTATTTTATTTGTTATCTAACATCTACCTTTGAATCATATCAGAAAATCTCACTTTAAAGTAAAGCTCTACAGCTATCAAAGATGACTTTATTCTACATACTGAAACCCAAAACTTTTTTATCATAAATGAAAATATATTTACCGGTCATCACACTCTCTAACCTTTCATGATTTTTTTTAATCAACCACCTTTTGAAATCATTTAAGTTTAAAATGAATGTAATACTAAATACATCAATCTTTCTTTGAGATATTGAGCTGATTTAAACTTTAACCTGAAACGTCTGATTTAAAAAGTAAGAAAATTTCAAACCTATTAATGAAGATTTTACTGTATATATTTTATGGGAAACTAGACCCTTGGCACTTAAATTAAATTAATACTTTAAAGGTGAAAAAACAAGCAAGTCTTAAACCAATGATCAACTTAAAAAACATAAAGTAAGATAATTAACTTTAACTATGCACATGGCCACCCACTTAACTTGTATCTTTTTGTTTTTTCCACAGATCCTTGGAGCCTTCCTAAAACTTTTTCCCACAACTAATTACAAATTAATTAAAAGACAAAGTTATGATTTAATATTAGTGGGTTCAGTATGATTTTAGTGTTGTATGCATATCAAATTAAGATTCATACAGTATGTAAATCACATGATCTATTTGCCTTTTTTCCTTAGAGGAAGTTCCGATCGATAAGTCCTTATGTGTTGCCATTACCATGTATGTCATAATTGTTCTTTATTATAACGCCTAATCTATTGGTGGTCGTCTAAAGTTGGCAGTTGACGCAATATTTTATTTAGGCATCTTAATTGAGATGTTTATTATAGACACCTAATGTAGAATCACGCTAAATGACCAGAAAATTTGATCAGAATTTGACCAGAAATTCAATTATTTTTTTTAAAAAATATATTGATCTTTTTCTCATTTTTTAATTAAAAGATATTAGTTAAAAGGGTAAAAATATTCAAAAAGGTAAAATACTATTCTGGCCAAATTCTGAAATGCTAGTAGGTAGTCATGATTGTTGTGGAGATCGCGTATAAGATAGAATGCTAGTAGATAGTCAGGCTTGTTGGCGTCTGTCGTTGTACTAGCCGTATTCTTATAGCTTTTATTATCTATTTATTGTGTTTCGACTACCGCAATATATGATTGTTGTGCATGTTCTTTTCTTATAAGCTTTGAACTGCTTCTGTATTAGTCTTTCAATATTCTTTTCTTTCTTCTTTATACCTAGAATATTTGTTGCACAATATTATTGTTGTTCTCGTAACTTCAATTAATTGTTGTCTGAACTAAGTAGCAGATGAAAAAGTTTGGTCAGGTGGATCCAAAGAGAATGGTGTAGGATGTAAGCTTTATTAGGTACGTAGCTGCAGTGCATCTTCTTCTTGTAATTAATAATTGTGGTCCAAACTTATAATATATTACCGTACGTGTCGATCTTATATTAACAAAATTTTGGACACACCCCAAAAGAATCAAAGAAAAAATAAATAAATTAAAGGTGTAGTAAGTTTTATGCAAATCCACGTACTCATGTGTTTGTTAGAATATTTGATCGATTAAATATTTTTATAAATTAAATCTTGAGAAAAGTTTCTTAGAATATAAAGTATGTATGCAATTTAATTAGAATGACTCTAGCTAGCTCAAACTGAATTGATAGCATTTCTCAAAGTCTATATATATACATATGTTATGTTAGTGTTTCATTGGTCATATAGAATGTAAACCATTTGAAGCAAGTATTTATTATATGTTTGTGTGAAGGCTTTGTTAGAAAAAAAGAAACTCTAAACTTTGAATGATCGATTTGAAAAACTTGATTTTTATTGATTTGATTTATAGATTCAAAGTCCAGTAAATTTTAGGTTTAGTAAACATAAAAATCATATTTGTATGCTATAACTATAGTTTGTATAATTGCGCTCCATAGCAAACTTAAGTATTTATTAAAGTTTGCTATGGAGCAACATATTTATATAAATCGTTGGCAGGCCTCTCGTTTGTAGGAATGCGATCTGTATTTGTACAATTATAAGTGTATAAGACGAAATTGTATATATTTATTTTTGTATATACAGTTTTCTCTCGCTTTATACAAACACAAACACAATTTATACATTTATATTTGTATAAAGTGAGAGGGGCGAGAGAGATTTTTAGAGGGTGGCGAGCGAGATTTTCTGGGGAGAGAAACAAATGAAAAGATATGTATATATACAATTTTGCCTCGCTTTATACAAACACAACATAGTTTATACATTGGTGTTTGTATAAAGTGGGAGAGGCGAGAGACAAACTGCCGAGCAAGATCAGGAGAGCGGCGAGCCAGAAATCTAGGGAAATAGGCAAATGACATCTGCTTGCTACGGGTTACAATTAAATCAAAGTGTGGTTATAATATTTAATTTGAATTAATAGTTTGCTATTTTATACAATTTTCAATTAAATCAAAGTGTGATTATAACATTTAATTTGAATTAATAGTTTGTTATTTTATACCATTTTTCCTAAAGTCTGATGCATTTGATTTGATTTATATATATAGCTTTATTTTAAGGAATAATAACAGAAATTCCATATCATTATCCCCTATAAATTTCACAAATCTCTAAAATCCCTCATTTTTCTCTTAAGTCAAAAATATCATTAATGTATCAAACTCTCCATTAATGTATCCGAAGTCATTTTTTAAAAAACCTTGTGCCAATGTTTTCTATGTGATTTTGGTATGGAAAAAATGTCATGGTGTGGTTATTAGCAATTCCATTCGTCCAACTCTATTTTTCTAATTAGCATGGTTGATTTCTACCATAACTGTGGTGTATTTCACAACAATTTCAAAGTCAGAAATTAGATTTTCAATGAAAATGAGACTCGAAGTTTTCGAATTTAACTTCATCATAGTCCATGATGAACATGAAGCGCATATATGATATGTGAAGAGAGGAAAATATATATTGTATAAAAAAATATGAAAAGTATTGATAAAAGAGTATATATATATATATATATATATATATAATGTGTGTATATATTGTATGTATGATAAGTTATATGATGTGTATATGAAAATTTACTGATAAAAATGTATACAATATGTATATAACATATAAAAGGTGAATATAAAGTGTGTATAAAATACTATTGATAATAATGTATATAATGTGAGTATATAATGTATAAAAAAAGAGAACTTTCACATATAACTACTCAAAAATAGTCTAATTATTTTTCATAGCTATAGTTTGATAATTACAGTTCGTAACTACATGAGAGAGGCGAGTGAGAGGGCAAAGAGTGGGAGAGAGGTGAATTGTGTATGTACATCGGTTAGATAATTATATATTAGACATATGTATTTGTATATATGGCAAGCGAATTGGGAGAGGGAGAGGGAGGAGAGAGGCGAGCGAGAGAGGGAAGAGAGTGGGAGAGAGTGAATTGTATATGTATATCGATTAGATAATTGTATATTATACATATGTGTTGTATATTATGAAGAATTATATACATATACAAATGTGGCTAATTATACAAATTCGAAGTCAGCCCATGTAATTAACGTTGAATGTTAGCCGCGAGTGATAATTATATCAAACTATAGCTATGATGAATAATTAAGTAATATAAGTTTGCTTAACAACATATTTTCCTCCAAAAAAGTGGCCAAGGAAAAACGAAGAGAAAAGAAAAGGTCAAAAATGGATACAACATTGTAAAATAATTTTCTTAGGTTATTCGATTGTTAATATTTTTCGTCGAATGCCCAATTACGTCTTTGTCCCCTTTTTAAGCACACAATATCTTATTTCTTTTTACATTGTTTTCTTTTAGTTTTTCTAATCTCTTTTCATGTATTGCAAAGTCATGTAAAAAATATTTGTCTTTGTTTTTTCTTGTGAGTTGGATCGATCCTAATATATATAATCTCTGAAATCTTAAGTCATTCCTTTTAAAAAAAAAAAAATTTAGGTTTATTATTATCCAAAAAAATTCAATTTGTTTTTAATCATTAGTATTACTATTTTCTTAAATCTATATTTCACTAGTATTACTATTACTAACTATATATAATATATATATATATATATATATATATATATAAACATTATTTATTTATAATTATACAAATAAATACATTATATATATTCATAACTATACGAGATTTATACATGATTATACAACAAAGATGCATTATATGTATGATCTATATGTAATGTATAGTGTACAAGAATATATATGCATAATATAATACTATATATATATATATATATATATATATATATATATATATATATATATATATATATATATATATATATATATATATAATAGTGTATGCACACTAATATACATCATGTTATATTAATTTTATTTAGATGTAAAAAAGTAGAAAAATGAAGAAGCCACTATGGTATCTGGGGAAGAGGGTAAAAGAATAAAAATCATTTAATGTTAACATATCTTTGTTTTTTAAGATATAAAAAATTAGTGGGCTATGTTCATTGTAAAATGTTTGTTTGATACATATAGATAAGTATATCCTTGATCGTGTTATAGTAAAATGGTAAAATATAATAAAAGTATATAACAAAAGGAAAACTTTCAAGTATAGACACTTAAAAATAATTAATTATTCTCCATAGCTATAGTTTGATAATTACAATTATTAACTACATGTTATATGGAGGAGAGAGACGAGCGAGACTAAGAGAGAGAGGAGAGAGGAGAGAGAGGGAGGGAAAAGAGTGGGAGAAAGGTAAATTGTATATGTATATTGATTAGATAATTGTATATTATACACTAGATAGGATATGACCTGTGCTGAACACAGGCCCAACATTTATATTTTACAATGTTTCCAATAATCACCTCGGCATTAGTTTCTCTAATTTTCTATTATTAATTCTATCTCCATTATACAGCTGTCCAGAGAACTAAATAAGCTTCATTTATTTAAACTTAAATGATAAATAAATTCATCATAGTTTTGGCTTAATCAATAACCTCTGTATATTTTGAAACTGGACCCCCAAAAGAGACGTAATGAACTCGCAATATGTCTTCACAACATATCAACATTTTCATTTAACAATGGTGTGTCATTTACCAAAGTAAAGAACAAACATTTGTAACCAGCTTTCAGCTACCAGAAGAGAATGATTCTCAATGCTACTCTCTAAATTAGGCTAACCAAAAAATTTAGAAACAATATGTACTTCATCCATATTTTTGTTTGTCCTACACGAACAATTTTTCTAGTTTCATTTTAATCAACTGAAATGTTTTGGCGTCAAGTCATTTAAATGATTATTAAAATTAATTAATAATCCAGACATCACAGAGAACAACTACTTTGACATTGTAGTTCAAAGAAGAGAATATAGTACACATGAAGAACAAATACAGTGATTTTCAGCATAGCCTTTATACTCTTGTATTTATCAATCAAACCTGTTAGTAAAAATGTTTTTCTTGAGCTGCACATTTCCAACTCGTGAGATTAAACTGAATATATTAGAACCAACATCAATTTTTTTCAAATGATAACTTCTAGCAAATGCTCCCTGTATTTCTCATTAGAATAGAAGTGGATAGCGCATCGAATATGACAAAATTCATTTTCTAATGCCTCAAATCATTACCAGTAAATTCGAGCAGATGCTCTCTGTATTTTCCAAAAGCATAGAAGTTGGTATCCATAAGTGGCTCCAGTTGTCTTGATAAGCTGCAAAATTTCTTTCATTCAACACGAATAACATACTCCAACTTTAATATTTTATGGAAAGGAATAAAAATTTGGAAATAAAAACAGTTCACACTCGAAGAGAAAAAAGAAACAGTGAATACACCAACACAAAACAAGATACAAATATTAGAAACATAATAAGAAACATAACAGTTCACTCTGCGCATCTATGAAGACACATAGTATAAATCCAAAATGCCCTCTTTATGAATTTATCAACTTTTAACAAACATGTAACTAATCTCATTGTTCTTCTATATAATACAAATATAGCTCGCATATCTAGATCCAGCGAAAAGATTCACTTACATCACTTTCGACTTATCAAATAAAAAAATATGGCTACATAAGATTATAGTATCTTTGTCGAAGTGTAACTTACATGATACGTCTAACTCAACAATAAAGTGAAACTCTCTGATGATTCCTGTGATTGAGATATCATGTTAGGTTACTGTTTTTCAGAAATCTGGATATAAACTATTTCAGAAATTTAGTTTTATATGTAAAAGCATTAAAATATAGAATTTGCATAGGCTAGTCAAGTTTTACAGAAGACTTTTCTACTATATAGAAACATGAAAAGTGGAATGACCAAGGGTAAAGTTGTGCTTCACCATTTTTTTAATTTATAAATATAACTACAAACTGCTATTATTATTAACAAACACTTGGCTAAATTGGTATTTTGGCAGATTTTTTTTCCATTAGATGCCTTAAGGAGAACAACTTGCATAATTATGCAGGCATATCTTGTTGGTCTTGCTAACCCTCCTGATGCTAAAAAGAAGACTTTACATCTCCTGGTGCTGAAAAGAAGACTTTACATAGCTAAGAGAGTCAATAAATTATGGAGCCAAAAGTTTTGTTCCTTTGATTCTCGAGTTGAAAATCCAGAAGTTTCTATTGTTTTTCCAAAGGACGAACTGTACTTTATATCGGTAGAATTTTCTAATTGTTTGTTATTATTCAAGACAACTCAAGAATAAGAGACTTCTTACAAAACCATATACTCCTTCCGTTTAAAAAAAAAATAATCTTCTATCCTTTTTAGTATGTTAAAAAAAAAAAGACCTCTTTCTTTATTGGTAACAACTTTTCACGTGGCATGTTTAAGGTCACAAGATCAAAGGGCAATTTTGTACATTTAACCTAACTTTAATTTAGGACCACAAGATTTAAAAGTCTTCTTTATACTCTTAAATTCCGTGCTAAGTCAAACTAGGTCATTCTTTGTAAAACGGAGGGAGTATAAAAATTGAGTCTTCCCAAAAAATTTGTGTTGCCTTCTCAAGAGAAAACTCCAAAATGAAAATCAAGAATATACGAAAACTGAGAAGAAGTCAGAAATCAAAATCAATGGAGAACAGGAGAAGCTCCTAAACTATTTCATAAACACCAATAATAACTTAGCACAAGCATAGAAAACAAAATCAAAGGATAAATGGGAGAACTAAAGAACAAAACATTTTTACATCATGCAAAAAATATATTTAGTTGGTGGTCTTCTTTGTAGATGTCAAGAATTAGATACCAATTTCAAGAAAAAGATGAAACAATAGAACTTAAGATTGAAAAAAAGAACTTCGAAAGGAAGTACCGAAGAGTGAAGACTATTGAGTGACACGACTTGTTTTTCTTAATTTGTGTCTAACCTCTATTCTAGAAGGGTCTAAATGTGTGGATCAAAAATAGCCACGTACGAAGATATTATTTAAGCTTAAAAGATAACTTTGCACTTGGTTGTCCTAATTTATCACTCTTCTATATAGTAGTAATATGTATTTGTATATATGGCAAGAGACATTGGGAGAAAGGAGAGAGGCGAGCGAGACTGGGAGAGGGAGGAGAGAGGCGAGCGAGACTGAGAGAGGAAGGAGAGTGGGAGAGAGGTGAATTTTATATGTATATAATTGTATATTATACATATACATTTGTATATATGGCAAGAGAGATTGGGAGAGGGAGGAGAGAGACGAGCGAGAGAGGGGAGCGAGTGGGAGAGAAGTGAATTGTTTATGTATATAGGTTAAATAATTGTATATGTATATAGGTTAAATAATTGTATATTATACATATGTATTTGTATATTCTGGTGAATTATACATATACAAACGTGACTAATTATACAAACTCGAAGTTAGCCCACGTAATTATTGTATAGTGTTAGTCGCGAGTGGTAATTATAGCAAACTATAACTATGATGTGTAATTAAATAGTATAAAATTTTCGTAATTTTCCCTAATATTATATAATATAATGGTAACAATGTCATGAGATATTATATTTATTTGATATTTATTATACAATTTATCTTACACAAATACCTATTTTAGTGTATCAAGTGATGTCTTCTTTTTATTTTATTTTTAAATTTGTCCTCATTACCTTAATGTCATCGCTTGAGTTAGCAAGCTTAACTATAATTTTGCTATTCAACATAAGTATTTTTTTTTACTTTAAATCCTCGTAGTTTCACTATTTATGTATTTTAAGTTATAATCAATTTTAAAATATTGAGCTAAAGAAGCATAAATAAGGACGTCTCTACCCATAATTGGATTTCTTGAATTTAAGTCCCAAAATTTGGGAACTTTTTAGTAGGCATAAGGAAACTCTTTGCCTTTTTATTGGGCCTAATTCAACACTAATCGAAATTAATTAGGTCAGTCATAAAATTAAATATTGTCATTATTATTATTATTATTATTATTATTATTATTATTATTATAAAATAAAAATCAACTCAATACGACGACGTAGCATACTTTTCCAGCTAGGGGTGTACAAGTCAAATCGAACTGGCAATTCAAATCAAATCGATAAAAAAAAATTGATTTGTGGTTTGTTTTGGTTGGTTTGGCGTTGAAAAAAAATCGACCACTCTTGATTTGATTTGATTGATATTCAAAGAAAAAAAGTCAAATCAAATCCAAACTAAACCGACATAATATAAATATATAATACTATTTTATTTATTGATAAAAGACATCATTTATAATCTACTTTGTTAATATAATTTTAGTTAGTTTATATAGTTTTCAATGTTTATATATATTATTTCAAATTTGGGCTTGTAAAATTTTGTAAATATTTGATTTTGTCCTAAGATCAGAAGTTATAATAATATTGTTATAATTTCTAAAATTCGAAGTCAACAATTTACTTTGTAAATATTTCATTTTGTATTCAGTTTGATTATAGCCTTTGATCTTATTAATTTAACATAGTGAATTTTTAAAAAAATAAAATTTTTACTAGTGTGAATATTATCGTATTTTCGAAGATTTCTATCACACATGTAAGTGAAAATATCTTTTTATCTCTTTTTCAAACACCATATAATTGTAAAAATTTGAAAAAACTAAAAAATAATATATATTTTTTTGAAAAATCCGATTTTATGTGATTTAATTTGATTTTTGAATTTAATAAATCATAAATTATTTAGATTTTCTAAATGAAAAACCAAATCAAATCAATCAATACCCTAGGTACAAATAATCAGTATCCCCATCTCCATTCCCTTCGGCGACACTCCATCTTTTCCGATCTAAATCTCTCACTACTAAAACCCTAAACAAAACCCCAAATTGAGTTGATACAATAATGGGAAAAGGATGTAGTTGTGTTCCCAGCAAGATGAAGATTTCCAAATCTACTTCCCAAAACCCACCACCATCACTAAGGCGAGTCCGATTCCACCACTAACGACGATGTTTCCATATCCTACCGCTCCATAGACTCACTACTATCGACGCACACCCAGAACCTGAAATTATTCATCATATTTTACTCAATGTATGGACACGTCTAGAGCTTAGCGAGGAGAATGAGGAAATGAGTTAAAGTTGTGGAAGGCGTTGATGTAATTCCTTATCGGGTACCCGAAACTCTATTTGAAGAGGTTCTTGTTCAAATGCGGGCCCCGGTAAAGGATGATTTAATTCCAGAAATACCCTAACTGGATGAGCTTGCTGATGCCGATGGTTTTTTTTTCCGGTTCCCAATGAGGTACGGGTACGTGACGGCTCAAATGAAGTCGTTTTTTGTTATTCTACTGGACAATTATGGAGTGAGTAGAAGCTTGTGGGAAAGCCCGTTGGGTTTTTCATCAGTTCTAGGACTCAAGGAGGTGGATAAGAGACTAAAGAGTAAGCTTTAAACATTTTAGATTGCTAAAATTGTATAGATATTTTGATCTTCATTTCCATCTAGTGGAGTGAGTTTTTATATATTTATGATCAGTTTTTGTGAACGTTTTAGGAGTAGATAAGGTCGGTGTGCGATAGGCTATATGTGTGTGTTGTGAATATAGAGTATTATACTGTGGTAACGGGTGCACCTGCATCGTTGCTTATATATGTGAATGCCTAAGAACCATTGCTCTTCAGCTATGTAGTTAGCTGCATTTTTCATTTCTAATGACACTTGAACAATGCCCAACTTGAGACACGAAAAACACGGCTGATTTTCCCTATAATATAATGATCATATTTGAGACAGAATTATGAAAATATTCCATAGATGGAACTATCAAATTTATGAAAGGAGAAAAATCATCAATCTTGTTATGTTAATTTGTTTGCTTAAATATAAGACACAAATTAGATGCAACCTTCCATTCCGGTGCAACTGGGTGGGATGAATGCATTGAGAGCAACTAAATGCACTAATGCCTAAGAAATTAACAGAACAATGAGTACAAAAAAGAAAAGCACAACTTCAACATATTCATAATTCACCGTATTGCATAAAAGCATACTTCTCTATGAGCTTTCCAAACCAAAGTCTTCAGTTTCACAATTTTCCACTTGATATTCCTCGTTATAATTTATTAAGACATGAAATGAGTCTCCCCATACAGTTGGTGAAGCAACTTGTGCATCAATGGGTAGCAAATATCTATGTCCTCATACAGACTAAGTTGGACGGAGATGTGAAGAATCTGCTTAAAGAATTATGAGCTAATAAATTGGTAGGAGAAGAGCATCTGGAGGAAAGGGTAGTAGCGGAGGAATCTTGATTATGTGAGATAAAAGGGAATGAGAGGGGGGAATTGGTAGAAGTTGTGGGCCAACTGATCATATGTAAATTCAGTGGGATAAACCAAGATCTAACTTGGTATCTTAGTGCAGTATATGCTGATTGTAACACAGTAATAAAAGAAAACTTTAGAGTGCTTTAGAAGTTAGCGGAAACATTTGTGAGGGACCATGGGTGGTGTGTGGGAATTTCAATGTCACGAGGTTTGTGGCAGAGAGAAAATATTGTCACAGAATCTCCGGGGCGATGGCAGAGTTCTCTTAATGCATAAATAATCTGGAATTGGTAGATCCTCCTTTATTTGGAGGACCTATCACATGAAGGATGGGAGAAAGTCAAACCAGTGCTTCTAGGATTGACATGTTTTTGTATTCAGCAGACTAGGATGATGTTTTTCTTCAAGTCAGATAGACTTTACTCCCAAGGATTGGATCTGATAACAATCCAATCCTCCTTAGTTGTGGGAACTGTAACTTCAAAAAATCTTATTTAAATTTGAAAATTGGAGGCTAGAAGTGTATGGCTTTAAAGACAAAGTGAAAGATTGATGGATCTCTTTTCCCAACAATGGCAGACCCTCATACATTTTAGCTAATAAGTTAAAGCTTCTTAAAAAAGAGTTGACACAATAGTGCAGAAGCAACATGGGTGTTTGGATGAAGAGGAAAGAAGAAATACTACATCATTTGGGTGTAGTTGGAAACCATACAGGAACAAAGAATGTTTACTGACGATGAGTTAGTTAAGAATACAAACTTACCCATGGAGTTCAAGGAGGCGGCAAAAAAGAAAGAAATAGCTTGGAGAGAGAGGGCGGGAGTACAATGGTTGAAAGTTGGAGACAAGAACACAAAGTTCTTCCATCAGATGGCTAATTTCCACAAAAGATACAATTCCATTGACTCATTAGAGGTAGAAGGACAAGTCATCACTGAGCCAGAAGCAATATAGTGTGCTATTCAAAGCTAATATTAGAAATTGTATAAAGAAACTGAAGAGTGGAGACCTGATTTCAATATACATGGTGCACCAATTATTTCATTAGAAGATCAGATGTGGCTACAGAGGAACTTTGGTGAGGAAGAAGTATGGGATAGCATCACGTCATGTGCAATCGATAAGGCACCTGACCAGTGCGTAGCCAGGAATTTCATTAAGGGTGTCCAAACTTTTAATAGTATTTTTTAAAAATAAAACGATAATTTAAACTATCAAAATAAATAATCAAGTTAAGCAATATTTAATTAAATATAAGAATATTTTTAATAGAATTACAAGTGTATATTTCAAAACTAAAATAAAGAAAATAAACTACTATTGAAAACATAATTCAAAAATAAGGTATGCCCTTCTTATTTCATCACGAAGATTTGGATCATGTTTTAAAATTGAAGTTCTTTTTGCTGGATCAATTTCTAGAGTATTTAGATCAATGCTTTGTGTTTTTAGAAGAATGTGTCAACATCTCTAGTTGATCTGTCGTTGTTTCTTTATTTGGTTGACTTAGAGAAGTCGAACTTTTTTTGTGGACTCTATTATAATAATTTCCCATGTCTATTGAAACTTGAAACTAAAATGTTATAAAATAACAGAACGAGAAGAAAAAAAAGAGAGAGAATTATTGAGATTCTATTAATAATATGGTGATATAATTTGGGTAATTGCGTCTCCTATTTATAGAGAAAGAAAACCTTATTCCATAAAAAAAATATTAATTTTTTTAAAGAAAATCTTATTCTACAAGAAAAATGTATTAAAATTTAAGAAAATAAATTCACTTTTAATTGAAAAAAATCTACAAGGAAAAAATATTAAATTTTAGGAAATCTTATTCCATAGTGAATAGATATTAACATTTAAGGAAACAGTTCAATTTTAATTGAAAAAAAATAATTATTGTTAGAGGGAATTCGACCTTGGGTCTCTGGAGGGATTCATGACACAACTGACCATCACGCTACTAAATATTTTTCCTAAAACTACGCATTTGTTTTAAATTAAGTAAATTCAAAAAGTCAAAAATAATTAAAGAAAAATGAAACACCCTGCGGGAAATCGAACCCGGGCAAGATGTAGGGATGCGCCAGCAAGTGCCAACTCCACTGCGTCTCACTTAGTTATTTTAGGTGGTCCAACTTTTATATATACCAATATTAAATTGAAATTTTACTTGTATATATAGCATTTTTTTGGACGAAGGGTGTCCAATTGGACATTATAGAGCCTACGTAGCTCCGCCCCTGCACATGACCTAGATGGTTTCAATATGAACTTCTTTCAGACATTCTGGGACGGAGTTAAGGGTGATGTCATGGGTACAATGCATTATTATATGAGCATCAAGCATTCGAAAGAAGCTTAAATGCTACTTACATAGCCCTTATCCCTAAAAGAGCAGGAGCGGCGACCTAAGAAACTTTAGGCCCATTAGTTTAATTTCAGGAGTGTACAAAATAATTGCAAAAATAATAACTGAAAGACTAAAGAATGTAATGGATAAACTGGTCAACAAACATCAAATGACTTTTGTGAAAGAAAGACATATTATGGATGCTACCATAATAGCTAATGAATGTATAGATTCAAGGATCAGGGGTGAGGTAGCTGGTTTGATGTGCAAATTAGATATGAAAATGCCTATGACCACGTGAATTGGGGCTATCTACAAAGTGTTTTGAAACAAATGGGATTTGGGGATAGATGACTGAAGTGGATCAGTTTTTGTATTAAAACTACCAGGTTCTCTATTCACTAGAGAACCTGTTGGTTTTTTCCCCTCAGAAAGAGGACTTAGACAAGGAGATCTTTTATCTCCTTTCTTGTTCATACTTGCAATGGAAGGATTCAGCAACATGATTACAGTAGCAATTCATAACAACTGGCTAAGGGGATTTAAAATTGGAGAGGGTGACCTAGAGATATGTCATTTGCTATATGCAGATGACACTATCATTTTTAATGAAGCTGTAGTAGAGCATGTTAGCTATATAAGAGTTATGCTGGTGATTTTTGAAGTAGTTTTTGGTCTAAAGGTGAGCTGGAGAAAAATAATATTTTTCCTATCAAAGAGGTCACAAACATTCAGATTGCAAGTGTGCTTGGATGTGGTGTGGATACTCTGCCTTGTGAGTACTTAGGCATGCCTTTAGGCACATAAGTTCAAAGACGTCGATATATGGAATAGAATTATAGAGAAGTCTGAAAGGATATTAGAAAAATGGAAGTCACAATACTTATCTTTAGGGGAAAGGATCACACTGATTAATTCAGTCTTGGATTCCTTGCCCACATATGTCATGTCTTTGTTCCTCTTCCCAGACATTATGGTGGAAAAATTCAACATATTAAGAAGGGATTTTTTGTTGAAGAATAGTAAAGAACGAAAGGGTTACAATCTGGTAAAATGGAAAGAGACTCAATCTAGTAAAGGCCATCGGGGACTAGGAGTAAGAAATCTGAAGACACAAAATAATAGCTTTTTGATGAAGTGGCTTTATAGATTTTGTGAAGAAGAATCCTCTCTTTGGAAGCAAGCAATTATCTATAAGTATTGGCAAACCAACCTCTAATGCTCAAATGAGGTAAATATTATAAATGGGGTGGGTGTTTGGAGGGCAACCAGAGCACTATGGCCAAAGTTGCAGAAGAACTATATGATTAGGGTGGGCAATGGCCACAAAACCAAGTTTTGAAAAGACAATTGGCTAGGTGAAGCTCCATTGCTGAACATGTTCCCAGATTTTACGATTGTGTGTAGGAATCAGAGATAAAAGTTTCTGAATGTTGGTCTAACCATGTCTAAATTTCAATTTCAAAAAAAATCTAAATGATTGAAAAGTGGAAAGGGTGGCTAGTTTGCTAAATGAAGTGGAAATTTTCGCTGGAACCATAATGGAACCTGACAAGCTAAGGTGGAGACACACTACAGAAGGAAGTTTCTCTATTAAAAATCTGTACAAGAGGGAGAATAGTGTTATGCAGGAGAAAGAGTCAAGATATGAAAAAATGTATGGAATAATATAACTCCAACCAAGGTGAAAGATTTCACTTGGCTAGTAGTTAAAAAGGCATGCCTTACTCATGAAGTACTACAAAAGAAGGGGAGAGTAGTGGTGACTAAGTCTTTTTAGTGCAATGAAACAAGAGAGACAAATAATCACCTGTTCCTACACTGTAAGTTCACTACTCAAGTGTGGAATTTGTTTTTCCGTCTCACAAAGATAACATGGACAATGCCAATCTGATGAGCCGTTGGATTAGAAGAGGCGGAAGCAAGAGTAAAAAAAATGATGGAGGATAATACCCTCATGCATATGGTGAACAATTTGGATAGAGAAAAATGAAAGGTGCTTTGAAGACAAGATCAGGTCCATTCATGATGTGAAATGGAAGTGCCTGGAAACCTTATTTTTTTTATGTAAACAGAACTGTATAGAGGAAGTAGAGGAGTTGGTTTATTTCCAGGGTACTTTGTAAAATTTAGATTTGAATCTCACTCCCATGTAACATGTTTTTGGTGGTAGCTAACAACCCTTATGCTGATGAATACAACAATACCAATTCTAAAAAAAAAAAAAAAAACATTTGAATTCCTCATACCTCATGGAGAATGAAGAAAAAATTGTTTCACACTTTAAGGGGTCGTTTGGTTTGTGGATTGATTATGCTGAAATTAGTTATCCTGATTCTTGGTATTTCTTCTTATTGATTGTTTGGTTTGTTGTGTAAAAATAACATACATTGCATAATTTCTAAGAGTAATTGTTTGATTACAAAAACACTCTCCACCTTATTTAGTAGAAAAAAGGCTTGAGAGACCTCAGGAGAATTCTTTTTGTAATTCTTATTCTTTTATCCCAGGCTAACTAATATCGGTACTTTTATACTACTATCTGACAGGGATTATTTATCCCGATACTAATTACTATTCTTGGTATCCACGGATTAGTTTGGTGGATAAGGAAGGAAGTACTAAATTTTTATGCAGAACTATTCATGCTTGTCCAACATACCGATCGTCCTCCCAAGTCTTTAAGAATTCAAACCATCTTATTGGATTAAATCTGGGATCCAAGAAACTTATTAGTGGTTACAGAAATGACAGCTTGCTATTGCAATTGAGATTTTATTGCTGAGAAATGACACTGCTCTTCCTTTACTAGAATATCGTATTGTCCATTTTAACAAATAATGAAGCTTAACACTGAATTATGTCGGAAAGTTTGTATGTTGTTAAAAAGAATATCTTAAAGCCCTATTGTAAGGTGGGTGTTTCCATGCACAAAATTTCGAAAGATCTGTGTGAGTTTTTCATAAGTTTTTTCTTAATACTTTGATTAGTGTTTATGCATTTCAGAAATTCTTAGAGATCCGAAATTGCAAATTAATCAATCATCATCCTAGATATGAAGTTGCTGATGTAAGTTAGATGAAAAACTTAAGATATCTCAGAATCACTCTAAAAATAACTTAAATAGATCATCCATTGACGTGGAAGTTAATGGTAGAAAGATGTGAGTAGCACCCCCAATTAGTCGAGGAATAGTGAGTGTGTTGTTGTTCACTAGGAATGGTCCATTGTCATTGGTGCCAATTGTTAGCATGATTGGACATATTCTAAAATATTTGTTTAATGATGATAGGAGATAGCATAGATTAATGTAGCATATTTTCAGAGATATTACAATTAGGAATAACATATATTTATGCATGTAAATTAGAATTATTTCCATTTAATGGAAGAACTCTCATTTGAGAGTATCTCTTGATATGCTACATTAATCTATGCTATCTCCTATCATCTTTACACAAAAATTTAGAGTTATTACATAGATATGTACATATATTTAGAATATGTCCAATCATGCTAACACTAATGACAATGTAAAAACATACTTCATACCTTTCTGTTTAAGACTAAATTTATAGTCATTTTCAAAACATTAACTCATGGTTAGGTGGTTGTATTGCTTCAATCATTACACCAAATGGTAGATTTAAGTAGTTCAGAAGCTTGGTACTCTTTCAAGGGAAATGGAGGGAGCAATTTGATATGAAATCATAATTGGGGAATATCACTTTTCCCCCCTTTTATTCTTTTGAAAAGTCAGAAGAAAGATATTATAACACATCGAGTCCTTGCATTTTTATTGTTTTAGTGCATATCATGTGGTGATAACATTTTGCTTCATAATGAATGTTTGTGTTTAAGATATTCAGGTTTTGGATCAGTTAAAAGTTTTCTGCATGCTACTTCTACTCCTGAGTCTGTCTGTGGATATCTTGCTTTTTATGTGGATCATCCTTTCTATTACTTTAAGATAATAATTTGAGTTCTTGGGTTTTATTTCATAGTGTTGAGTAGGGGTGGCAAGGGGATGGGGAAGGGGACGGGACGGGGGACGGGGAGGGGGGATTTGGACCGGGATTGGGGGACAAAAATAGGTCCCATCCCGTCCCACTATATATACGGATGGGATGGGATTTGGGGGACGAGACGGGACGGACGGGACGGGGATTTTTTTTTGTTTTTAAATACTTATATATTTATATTGAAATTATACGTCTTTAGCTAATAAATTTTAAATTTAACTTTTAATTTTCAAATATCAAAATAAATTTTCAAATTTAAAGTTGCAATTTTCAAATTTCAAGATTCATGTTTCAAATTTCAAGTTTCAACTTTAAAGTTTTAAATTTCAAATTTGAGAAGTTTAAATTTGTATTTTAAATATTTTAAAGTAATGTAAATTGTAAACTTGAAATTTGAAATGTCAAGTTACAAGTTTTAAATTAAGTATTTTAAAGTTAGTTTAGTACTTTAGTTAGTTTAGTATTTTAGTATATATTTAATTGTATATATTAAAATTAAAATGCAAAATAATAATTGTATAAAAAAAAACTTAAATAAAAGTTAAAACCTTCAAATTTATTCAATAGAACTTAGAAGTTACAATTAACAAATATTAGTGGAGTAACTAATCTACGCAACGGATGAAAAACGATAACCTTTTGAATTTTTTTTTTTTTTAAAAAAAGGGGATCCCGCGAACAGGCCGGTTCAACCGGGCCGGGTCGACCGGGACTCAGGGGTGAACCGGCCCCTGACCGGTCCCCTCATCCCCCACCCCTTAAACCCCTTAAACATAACAGGATGGGCCGGGCGGGACACGGGTCGGGATGGGACGCGGGCCGAAGCGGGGTATCCCGGTCCCCCTGCCACCCCTAGTGTTGAGTCTACTGACCAAGCAAATTTTCTATGTAAAGTTTTAACTTTTTAAGAATTAATTTATCTCTTATAATGATTTGAGAGGATTGACCTGAAGCAGTATGATAAGAATTTCAAGTTGACCTTAGTTTTGGGATTGATGTGTAGTTGTTAATACTGTTATCTTTTTAAAATTGCGCACATAGGAAAAAGATCTTTATAGGCGAATTAGTTGGAATTCAATTTTAGTCAACGTCATCTACACGAGGAGAGACTAATACAAGCAAATGCATTCACATAGCCCACTATCATTTTGGGATTGAACCGTAGCTTCATTAGTTTCTACTGTTATCTTCTCCAAAGTAATTTTCTAACATTGCATAAGAGATTAGGTAAAGCTAATATAAGAAAATCTCTTTGAGGAATTTATTTCTAGTTCTAAATTATGCTATTGGTTAAAATTAAATAACCTAAATAGGTGCAACCATGTAATTTATTCACATCTACTCTGTATTAGGCCTACAAAAGTGAAGTCAAATCACTTACCTTGATTAAATTTGTTGTATTAAGAGTTTCAAGTAGGTACAAACTTAATTGCTTCTCTAGCCATGGTAACATCATAAAATATCTAATCAAGTAGCATAAAAATCACTCATTTCTATAAGTAGGATTTGTTTGTCATCATTTACCTTTTTGCTTTTTTGAAATTAATGGGGCAAAATTTTATTACTTAATTGACGTGGTTTTTTGTATGTAGTTGGATAGGTATCCCCCAACTAGCCTTCCATGGTGTACGCTCTTTGTTCCCATTGGATACACATTTGGAGCTGGTATGTTCAAAATCGACTCCACCCGATGGGATACTCCCTATGGTGCTGGTGTCTTTGCTGGTGATGGAACAAGAGAGGTTAGTGACACGAAGCTAGCGCTTTTTGAACATCAAGGCAAATATATGGCTGCAGCAGTGAAGAAGTTGATTCAGAATTGATGATGTTGTCTCAAAAGCTAATCTTTATATTCAATCACAAATATTCGTTATTTTTCCTTTTGTAGATTAATTTCACCTTTATTTAATTGATTTTTGCGCTTCACATCTTTTCTTTGAGTGTGAAGATCATTGGTTTAGCGATGAAAGCATTGTAATTTGGCTCCCCTTGGTGCATCTTCCAATTTGGTTCCTGGACTGATATTTTTCTAGCTTTTCCGACTCTCGCTTAATTATTTTATCTGCATTACTATCAGCATTGGTGCACCAGGGAGTGACATAATGGCCCATACCCTTTACCTCATTGATTCTATCGACATAATAATCAGAATCGATTGCAATTTCATTCACGGAATAAACAAGTGTATGTACCTTTCTAGGTTCATGGTATTGACGTTAGCCGTGAGAGGTAAAGGCTTTACTCAAATAGTATGCAACGACACGACCTTCAATTATGCACAAAACTGAATAAAAATACTCCTAATTAATAATTTGATCTAAAAATACTTCTATCGCTAATAAATTGGTCAAAAAAATGTCCCTAAATATTGTTTTTAAACGCATTTTATTCTAAATAAATCATTGGATCAAAGTCTAAATTTTTTTGTTAGTCCAAGTGCAATCTTGGTCTAATATTCCTTTGACTTGAACAAATTATTTGCCTATTTTGCTTTGATTACAAATACAATCAATCTCCTGATAATACATACATAACAAGTCAATTCTCCCCTCTCTACTCCGTTTCCAGAACGAACGAAAGAGAGACGATGGCGGACACTCTCGCAGCTCTGAGGTCTTTGATGGCTTCTCACTCTCCTCCTCTCAATGCTTTAATCGTTCCTTCCGAAGATTATCATCAGGTTTCTGCTTTTATCACACTATCATCTATTCAACTGTTGTCTTCTAGGTCTAATCTCTATTACTTGTTCCGTGATTTTACAGAGCGAAAACGTTTCTGCACGAGATAAGAGGCGCGATTTCGTCTCTGGATTCACCGGAAGTGCTGGTTTGTCCCGCTCTTTATTCTTTTTGATTTAGTTAGATTTTTATGTGTTTGTGCTAGTTTTTGTTATTCATTTTGCATATTCTATTCATGAATTGTGATTCCTGTGATATATCTTTTTTTCAGTGCTTATCGGCAGTGTATAATTTGGATTGAACTTAATTTGAGTATTGTGTTTACTGTGATAGGTATAGCGCTTATATCAATGAACGAAGCACTTCTGTGGACCGATGGTCGCTACTTTTTGCAGGCAGCTCAGCAGCTTAGTGAGCAGTGGAAGCTCATGCGTATGGGAGAAGACCCTGCACTTGATATTTGGATGGCAGATGTGAGTAATCCTTCTTGATTTCTTGCATTTTGTGAAGGCTCGTAGATCTAGCAAATGATTAGCCTATTTGAGAGTTGATGAGAAAAATGCTATTCCCCGTCTCAATTTATGTGGTCCCAATTTGTGTTGATTAGGCACGGAGTTTCGGTAAGAAATAGAAAGTTTTTGAATTTGTGATCTAAAACTATTTGTGGGGCTTTAAATCATCTCAATGAGGGTAAAATATAAAGTTTTCAATCATGTTCAAACAAGAAAGCATGGCATTCTTTTTGAGACCGATTACAAAGGGAAATATGCCACATCAATTGAGACAGAGGGAGTCCTAAGGTCTAGACTTGAACCAATGTATAGTTGCGTTTTTTTTTTTTTTTTCCTGGATGACAGGGAAATCCGCCTAGAGCCAACCCCTTGGACCAACTGCAACATCAGAACTCAGGGATGAGGGCCCCACTACCCTTCTCCACTCAAATACTGGACTTAGTTTGCTAGGAGAAGGGCTTGAACTTATGACCTAGAACAAGTTTCTCACCTTTGCCAATTGAGCTAATTCTGGTGATTATAGTTGCCTAGTTGGTTTGTCCTGGTTAAATGAGTTTACAAACGGATAGATTAAATTTTGTTGAAAACAAGAAGAAACAAAACATCTGGTCTGTCTTTGATCATATCAGAGAAATGAATAGAATCTTGTAAGTCCTGTCGACTGGAAGGTGGAAGCTCTCTCTCACACTATTAGCAATCAGGAACAGTTCTTACATTTCAAGAACTTTTGTTCCCCTATCCAGATTTTCTCTCTTGTTATGCTGTCTCTGCTGACATAATGAATTTGTTTGCTATGAATCTTCTTCTGAATTTCAGGTTAGTGTGTAGGAACTTCTTGAGATTCAATTTTACTTAACATATGTAATTTATGTGCTATATACTAGAATCTGCCAAAGGATGCAGCTATTGGTGTTGATCCATGGTGTATATCAGTAGATACTGCACAGAAATGGGAGCGTGCTTTTGCTAAGAAACAGCAAAAGTTGGTTCCAACAGCTAGAAACTTGGTAGATGAAGTCTGGAAAAATCAGCCACCTGCAGAAACAAATCCCTTGATCGTGCATCCTTTAGAATTTGCTGGTCGCTCTGTTGCAGATAAGTTGAAAGATTTGAGAGCAAAGCTTGTAAAGGAAAAAGCTCGTGCTATGATAATAACAGCACTTGATGAAGTAAATCTGTAAACCCTCATCCAAATGTACTCATTTTACTGTTTCGGTGAATTTGGTCTTATATACTCTGTCGTACTCCGATATGATTGCATTTTGCAGGTTGCCTGGTTGTATAACGTCCGTGGAACAGATGTATCATATAGCCCGGTTGTTCATGCATTTGCTATTGTGACACTGAACTCGGCCTTCTTGTATGTGGATAAAAGAAAGTTGTCATCTGAGGTGCATGTGCATAGCATAATCATTTGATTTTAGTTCAATTCATTTGCGTCTTTCTATTTTCTTCTTTTAAGTAAGCATGTCAATGTCCCAGGCAAACTCTTACATGAAGGAAAATGGAATTTTTGTTCGGGAATATGGTGATGTTAGCTCAGATACAGTCTTACTTGCATCTGATCAACTCACTCCTTCCTCAGCTGACAAAACTTTGGCCGGATTGAATACGGAGACTAATTGTGGCAAGGATACAGGAAATGGTGAAATTCAGACAGCAGAGCTTGTGAATGACCTCATTTGGGTTGACACTGGTGCATGCTGCTTTGCTTTGTACTTGAAACTGAATGCTGATAAAGTCCTCCTTAAGCAGTCACCATTGGCCCTTGAGAAAGCCCTAAAGGTGATTCATACTAACCATGAGTATTCTTATCCCCAATAAAGTAGTCTCGAGTTCTTTTGGTGATTGTAAGTCTGGTAGGTGTTTCCACAGACTTTGTTGGTTGCTAATCAGGTAATGGGTCAGTACTCCACTGAGAAAAAAATATGAAACAAGAAGAGGGAAAGTGAGTCTCTTGTTTAATGTATCGGCAAACAAATACAAGTTTAGTCCATCAGCTAAAAGTAAGTAGGCTAAGATTAAGTTGAAGGCTGCCAGATGTTGGTTTATTTTATATTTTCAGCTAAAACGACATCTTTATCCTTGCTCTTATCCGACCTCAATATGCCACAACATTTCATACCGAAGTTGAGTTAAGGATGCTTGAATTGAAGCATTGAGCACATCATGGACCTTTTTGATTTTTCTTGTTTGGCATACCCAAGGGCGTGAGCAGTGGTAATGAGGTGGAGGAGAACCATGAGATATCAGGTTCAAATCCCAGCACAGGCAAAAAAAAACCTAGGGTAATTTTCTTCCATCTTCCTAACCCGGTACCTGTGGGGGTAGCTGGTGGAATAGCCAAGGTACACGCAAGTTGGCGCGAACACTTTTATCATGAGAAAATGATTTTCATTTTTATTTCCAGTTATAATTTGGTTGAAAACATCTAAATGCAATTTCGAGTTTTTTCCTTTTGGAAGTACAACGGTCATGGTGATTGTTTCCCCCTATTTCCCTCCTATAAGAGATGTCGACAAATGCATCCACTTGTAATATTTCTTTTCGAATGTATTTAAGCACTTCCCTTGGATTTTATGACTAACCAAAGCCTTGTTTAATTGGGTCCTATTTTCCTTCTTGTAGTCAGATTTGTTGGCCATCAAAGATTTTTAAAATGAGCTAATTTGTCCTTAACAGCTTAATATTTTTCTGTTACGGATTATTATTCCAGCTTGGATTATGATTCTTATTATTACAAAATCAAATCCTTATGGGTTTAGGAAGTAACAGTGATCTCCTTGCGCTGCTCTTTGTTGGGAATAATGGTGTTATTTTTCTTCATTTCTGTTTGTTTTAATGCCCCATTCCTCACCCCCTAATTCCTCAGTCTTCTTTCTCCTCTGTCAATTAATGATCTAGTGCAGAAGAACAGACAACCAAGATCGTTTGGTAGTTGTCTCTTAGAAGTTGCCAAATATATTAGGATTTGGGAAAATTAGTGTGTGTTTTGTGATTTAGTTCTTTCACTAAATCTTACTATTCATTCTAAATGGCTGGCTTGTCTTTCTAGAACCCTGTTGAGATGAAAGGATTGAAGAACGCCCACATTCGGGATGGGGCAGCTGTCGTGCAATATTTCGCCTGGCTGGATAGGCAGGTAAATGATAGCTTCTGAGCGCCTTTGAGGTTTTCTTTGCGTGTGCTGTCATTGACAGTTTACTGAAAAGCTTCTCAGAGGTAATATAACCTTATGGTTAATTACTGCCAGTTGCACTTGATATCGTCCCCCATTATGTGAGATTGTTTTCTTGTGTTGTTTCTACATGTGGGTTGTTTGTCTTTCTTATCACCATCAATCTCCAGAATATGACACCATCCATCTCCACGTTGATAAAATAAGAGATCTACCTACAGCAGTGGACCCAGGATTTTAGTTAAGTGGGTTTGGTGGCCCTGGACTAAGGCTGGGCAATGGAACGGGATGTACCGTTCCGGTTCGGTTGCCTACGGGACGGAACTAGACATCCTGAACCGGGACACAAACCGGAACCAGAACCGAGGTTTGGTACCGGTGTACCGGTACCGGTTTATCCCGGTTTATTCCGGTTCCGATTAATTAATATTTATTATTAATTTATATTATATATTTATAAATTATAATTAATATTTTATATTAAATAATAAATACTATCCAAGTAACCCAACTACCCCTATTAGTATTACATTAGTATTACATTCGAGATTTAGTTGAAACAGAACCCTTCCTAGAAGGTGGCTGCGTAAACTATGCACTTACTAATAGATGTAAATTGAAATTGTAATTTGTAATACAAATTTAAATAAATTAAATTGATATTTTTTAATTTGTAATTTTTTTATCGTTTTTTATTTAATTTTTTTAAATTAACAAATTTAATTTATTTAAATTACAAGTTATAAATATAACTTATAAATTATAACATATTAATAAATAATAAGTAATAACTTATAAACTTCAAAAGATTTAAATTTTGAAAACTTAATTAGACTTAACTTGCAAACTTAATAAGTAATTTTTTTAAAAAAATATCTTTAAAATAAACTTAAGTAAAAATTATATTATAAATTTAAAAACTATCAATTTAAACTTAGAAAAATAATTTTTTTTCATATTTTCGTAATTCAAAAAAATCATTTTTTGAAATAACTAGCTGTGTCACCCCGTTTATCACATCCGGTTCCATTCCGGTCCGTTTCGGTTCCATCCCGGTATATAGTGGGACGGGATGGAATCGAGTATCCGTCCCGATAATTCGGTCCGGTTCATCCCGGTACCGGTCAACGAACCGGTCAACTCGTCCCGTTCCGGTCCATTGGTCCCGTTCCGTTCTGTTGCCCAGTCTTACCCTGGACAAACAGCTAGAGTCGTTCTTTACTGGGAGTTGAGAGGACGGGACGTCAAGAATTACAATATGATAAACAATAACAAAATAATGTAAGATAAAAAAGTTGACAAATAATCACCAAAAGATTACAACATTTAACAAACTGGAAGAGAAGCAGAGCAAGCAATGAATGGGAAAAAAAGAGGCTAAGTGGTTGTTGGCCGTGGACAATGTAATTCACAACCATAGTTGCTTGCTTTCCATCTTGAATTGTTTTTTCATTACTGAAATAGACTTGAAATAGCATGTGTATTGCCATGATGATTGATAGTATTAAAAAGGGATAAGATAGACCTAACCTTATTTTCTCAAAAAGGGACAAGGTTGACCTAATTGAACTCATATGGAAGGAGGTTGTCTAAAGAGATCTATAACCTCTGGAATGAATGCAGATTTAGCAGAAAGCACCGCACAATAGAAGTAAAAGATCCATACAGGTGATACCAACTAGTATCTACCATGTTGGTATACATGCATTATTTCAATTGTTTGCTAAGAGTCTTTAACTTTTGTGTAGACTTCTATGTCAGGAGAAAAATATAGACAATCTCTAGTGCTATTATGCTAGATAACCCCAAACAATCGAGTATTACACTTAAACAGGTCCAAATGGAGTGAAATGGATATTGAGAGAATTCATATAACTGATCTCAACTTTGGGATTTAGGCGTAATAGTAGTTCTTGTGATGAACAAATTAATGTATAATTAGTGCACATAACATATTGATTACTATGCAGCACCAACCCTCTTAGATGTGAAGGTTTCTGCTTTGGATGAATACGGTGACACAAAGCTTAGGCACTGGGAATGACCCAAAATCTCATTTAAGAAAAAAGAAAGGTCACGGGTTCAGCTATTTGAACCTCTAAATTTACTTAAAGATGATGCTCTTTGCCGATGCATTGGATTTGGCTCAGCAAAGCTTGTTACTTTCTTATTTTATATTGTACTTTTATATTCTAATGTAGTGTATAGATATAGTAAATCTTTAAGCCACTATTATGTGGTTCGACTTGTCTGCTTAACATGCCCTTTGCAAATAATTGGGACTTGGCAAATTGATTCTGGAATTCATCTGTTTTAGGAGCATAAAGACTTGTCAAGTGTCGGTGACTTGTTTGTCAATACTTCTTCTAAGTTGTCATAGAAGCTTTAGCATTGTAGATGAGGGTCCATTAGAAGACTGATGTAGTGAATGTTTTTGTTTATCACAGATGCAGGAAATTTATGGGGCATCCGGTTACTTTGCAGAGGCTGAGAGTATGAGCAAGAACAAACTAAAGTAAGTTCGACTTCATATATAAATTCAAGTGTTTGGTTGGTTTGTGTATGTTCAAGTTCAAATTGATTTTATTATAGTTGGCGTTGTAGTGCTTGCTGACCTAGATGTTCCATTAATTGATTTTGAGGTTAGTTTCTGTAGGAAATTAAGCCTCCCTTTCATTTGTAATATTTAACTTAGTTAACTGAGAAATATTCTGGTCGAATTGGCGTCTCGTGGCACTTCTAAATATAGATGATAATTTGGAGATAAAGCATTTCTTTAATGTTTTTATAAATATAATTTCAAGATGTTTTCTGAGAATGAATTTATTTGGGCTAGCCACCTTAGTTCTTGCTATATAGATCAAGAAAGTGATTTTTTGGTTTTGTGGTTCAAGGAAGTGGTAGCCTTCTCTTTGTTTTTGAACTTTGAAAAGCTTCTGAAATGTATTCAGTTCCTCGGCTGATGAAAGTAGGAACTTTGGCCATGATTAATTGAAGGGCACTGTTGCTTCTGCTTTTTGCATTTTATTTCCAGTATGTCAAGTATTTCCATAAGGATTTTTTTGAATCATATTGTGGAGTCTTGCTCTTTCCCTATGTAGCACCTAGTTTACCAATGGTTTCTTATGTCAGGGATTTGAAACGGCTTACAGAAGTTTCTGCAAGTGATAAGCTAGAGGAGTTCCGGGCATCTAAAGAGGTAGTGGCTCTACACTTGTGAGAAATCTAATATAAAGCTAGCCAGCTTTCCAGTTGCTAATGTATCTTGCATATGATGTTTTCACCACTTAGGTCCTTAAGCTGATACCCTTGGTTTATTTTGATGTACTTGATATGCTACTTTTTACTCAAACTCTGTTTACGCTGCAGTAGTCAATTTTCTCTATGCTAGAGGGGCAAAAAGGTATTTTCTATAGGCTCTGTGTTCTAGGGAGGATAAAGAACAAGGGACGAACTTAAGAGGGTGGCTGAAAATAAAAAAAAAAGCATGTGAAGGAATAAAAGCCTATGGACAAAGTCAGTTAGGAAGTATGCATAGGTATTGGTAAGGCGCTAATAGCATGTAATAACTAGGCCTTAAGATGAGGATGGGGTGGCAAATGTCCACTTGCTTCACCCTGAGGAGGCTGTTTTCTGCCGTCTTTTTCTCACATGTAAGATTTTGTCATTTGTTTTGTGGTGGGTCTGATCTAGTTTGAAAATAAAGTCGGTAGCTTTTCAGCATTATTTCTTCTTTACTTAACATTCTGATTAACTTACTGTCCTTGTATATCTGCAGCATTTCAGAGGGCTGAGTTTTCCAACTATTTCATCTGTTGGTTCAAATGGAGCCATTATCCATTATTCAGCTGAGGCAGAAACATGTGCTGAACTTGATCCAGATCAAATGTACTTATGTGATTCAGGAGCACAGGTTTGTGAATATCAATTGGTTCATGATACAGATATTTTGGGGATTGTATTTGTTATCCTAACTTGTGATCCCTTAAAATTAATGGTTTGGTGTTGTTGTTGCTGAAGTATCTGGATGGAACAACTGATATTACACGGACTGTTCATTTTGGAAAACCTACTCCACATGAGAAAACATGTTACACTGCGGTATGTAAATCCTATTATCTTATAGATGTGATCCCTGACCATTGATTGAGTCATTGTGATATGCATAGGGAAAGTCAAATGTCAAATTCAAGTTTATCTGTTTACTTTGTTAGTAGACACCACCTTAAGGATTACTGAAAAGCATCAACAGATCCTTCAGTAAGATAAAACTATTGGAAGCATTATCTTCCTTGTAATTGTTAGTTGCTTTCTTTGCAGCAAGTTATGAAATTTTAAATTTATTCTATTTTTTAAATATATTTTCCCTTTTTTCAGTAATCCGTTTGAGTGAAATAACTTTATAACATCTTCTTTCTGTTTGGATTGTTCAAAACAGTGGTCTTATTAAGGAAGAATAAACAGTAATCTTAGAAGACAAAGGAAGAGATAACTTAGTGGTAAGAGCCCTTACATAAAAACGATGAGGTTGGATTCGAGGCATCAAGTGGGAAAAGCCACTACTGGGTTGGGAATTACCATTACTCCTATACCTCCCCAAACTCATCCACCCAGATCATTTTCTGAAAGACTAGGTTATGCTGTAGAAGAGGCTTTATGCCTGCATTTTTTTTGGGTGTGGTGTGTAGATGGTTGTAATGCGGACTTTTTTTGTATCTAGTTAACATTTTTGTCTCTCTTTATAAGAAAATATTTTTCATACTAATTTTATGTATCTAGTGGATTGAGTTCTTCAGAACCTTTTTTGGGGGGACGAGAAATCTTTAATCCTTTGCTTTGTTGCATATTGCTCTAATGCTCAAACTTGCTTGAATTATGTAGGTTCTCAAAGGACATATTTCATTGGGTAATGCACGGTTTCCCAATGGAACAAATGGTACGAGTCTATGGGATGATTTCTTAGTCTACAAATGTTTGTGGGAGATTGGATGTACAATTGTGCACGTCCCCAAACCGTGTTGGAATTACTTAGTGCTTTCTAGTTCAATGTTGTTTAACTGACGTGATACTCAAGTTAATTGTAGAACATAGAGGGACACTTTTCTTACTTATGCCTTACTGTACATTATAGGTTATGCTCTTGACGTTCTTGCTCGAACTCCTTTATGGAAGTATGGGCTTGACTATAGGCATGGTACAGGTCATGGGATCGGGTCTTACTTAAATGTCCATGAAGGTAACTTGTGCTTTAGTTTCTGGTAAGGTACTAGTGTAAAGTAACAAGTTTCACTCACTTCCTTCTACTTTTTATCAGGACCTCATCAAATTAGTTTCAGACCATCAGCGCAGAATGTGCCACTACAAGTTTCAATGACAGTCACAGATGGTCAGTCTGATTTTATTTAGTCTTTTGACCGAACTGAAATAAAAAGTTTTGCTTTATTACCTTTTCAGACTGCGTTATATTTTTTCTGTTTGCTTTATATTTTTTTCTGATTGCTTTATGTTTTTTCTGGTTGCTTTATAATTTTTCTGATCCAGCACATAAATAAATGGAGCTTGCTCCAATATTTAGTAAGCTGTTCTAGCAGTTTTACAGAATGAAATGATGTAGCTGATTTTATTTTGCCAACTTCGTATATAAACTTAATTCTCTTCTCCTAATTTTAGTCTAAAAAGTCATGATTTTCTGACTTCAACTTTTGAAGATCTTAACTGTGGGATATTTTTTTCTAGAACCTGGTTATTACGAGGATGGGAAGTTTGGTATAAGATTGGAGAATGTGCTTATTGTCAAAGAGGGCAATACTAAGTTCAACTTTGGCGACAAGGGTTACTTGACATTTGAGCATATAACTTGGGTAAGTTTTTCAGCATTATATTGTTGTATATGTCTACTTTCTCATACTTAGTGGAACACACGCGTAAACATTTTTGCATGTGTATATACTTTGTTATTGTGCACTTTGATGGTCTACGAAGAAGGAAGGAAGTTGGCATTTTGTTCTCCGCATGTTGTCTGTCTTTCATGCTGAAGATGCTAGATGATGTAATAATTTTACTCTTTATGTTTTATTGTTATTGGGTGTAGGCACCATATCAGAGGAAGTTGATTGATGTTAGCCTTCTGGTGCCCGAAGAGATCCAATATTTGAACGAGTACCACTCTAAATGCTCGGAAATCCTGGCTCCTTATTTGAATCAATCTGAGATAGAATGGTTGAAGAATGCTACTGCACCCATTGCAGCTTGAGATGTTCAGTGCTCTTACCCTTCATTGAATAAAGTTTGTAAAATTCAGCATCCACACTGTTCATACAATAAAACCTATACTACTTATTATATACGTATTACTGCATCTGGAGATGGTGGTCCTAGGAAAAAAAATAAAGGGTTTTATTTTAGTTTTGCGCAATGTTTTCCTGGCTCTATTTGTACTACTGTAGTGCAACTTTTTCAAGGGTGTGTTTGGTTGGTCACTCTGCAAAAACGAGTCCCTTGAAAATGACTTGCTTAGTGGAAGTAGGAAGAATTAGCTCCACAAATGAAATTTTACATTGATTGTGTCCTCAATTTCCAGCATGTTCACCTCGACTCTATCGTAGCCCTCATAGCCATCATCCCCTACTTCCACCCCTAACTTCTCATACTATATATAAAAAATAAAATAAGATGTTGAAGCGATTTTTGAGAGTCAGAGGATAATCTTGTTTCTATCTTACCGATAAGTAATTGCTTGTGCAACAATAACAAATACAATACCTCATAAAAAGCAAGTATATTGACGATACTCAAATGTGAGTATGACACACATTTTTATTGTATGTTATAATCAAAATTTGTATCTGCATGATTTTTTCAGTGTCCTGATTTGCTAGATATTCTAGAGAAAAAAAATGTGAATATTGTACACATTTTTATTGTATCCTTCAATATTAGCCACTACTAGAAATATAGGCTTTCCCCAGTGGGAATTGATGGCTATATTACAAAACATGATTTTTCTATCATATTTTCAATGAATCAGTTTGCTGAAAAAGCATAAAAAAACATGATGAAAAACAAATTTTCATTGATAACGAAATTTTTTAAAACTTTTTTTGTATAAAACTTGAAGATGCAATAGGAGTTTGTATTTCATGAAAGAGAAAAAAAAAGGCTCGTATATATATATATATCCTTTGGAAGAATCATCCTTGCAACATAAATGGAGTGAAAGAGGAAACAAAAAGAAGGGTACTTTAAGAAGGAACAATCAAGAGTTCTTGCTAGTTATGTGTATAAACTTTTTAAATATTTTTGGTTAAGAGTTCTATTTATTTTCTTTATTATTTTCTACATTTTTTTATTTTTTTAATGGAAAAAGGGCCAAAACTATCCTTGAACTATAGGAAAAGGTTTGAAATTACCCTCCATCCATGTTTTGGTCTAAAAGTACCCTTTCATTCACCTTTTTGGTTCACTTATACCATTCCATTCACTTTTTAGACTAACTTATACCTTTATAACTAAAAATAAAAAAAAATTAAATTTTTTTTCATTAATTTGTCATTTTCTTATTAGATAAAATAAAAATCTAAATCTCTATCATTTTTTCCCAAAATCATTAATAACAATCTTAT
>CM040619.1:56999251-57022917 GCA_022817965.1 Solanum lycopersicoides
ACATGTAGTTAAAATTGTAATTATCAAACTATAGCTATGGAGAATAATTAATATTTTTAAGTGTCTATACTTGAAAGTTTTCCTTGTTATATACTTTTATTATATTTTACCATTTTACTATAACACGATCAAGGATACTTATCTATATGTATCAAACAAACATTTTACAATGAACAGCCCACTAATTTTTTATATCTTAAAAAACAAAGATATGTTAACATTAAATGATTTTTATTCTTTACCCTCTTCCCCAGATACCATATGGCTTCTTCATTTTTCTACTTTTTTACATCTAAATAAAATTAATATAACATGATGTATATTAGTGTGCATACACTATAATATATATATAATATATATATATATATATATATATATATATATATATATATATATATATATATATATATATATAGATATATATATATATGATTATATTATGCATTGTATTTATATTCTTGTACACTATTCTACATTACATATAGATCATACATATAATGCATCTTTGTTGTATAATCATGTATAAATCTCGTATAGTTATGAATATATATAATGTATTTATTTGTATAATTATAAATAAATAATGTTTATATATATATATATATATATATATATTATTATATATAGTTAGTAATAGTAATACTAGTGAAATATAGATTTAAGAAAATAGTAATACTAATGATTAAAAACAAATTGAATTTTTTTGGATAATAATAAACCTAAATATTATTTTTTTTTAAAAGGAATGACTTAAGATTTCAGAGATTATATATATTAGGATCGATCCAACTCACAAGAAAAAACAAAGACAAATATTTTTTACATGACTTTGCAATACATGAAAAGAGATTAGAAAAACTAAAAGAAAACAATGTAAAAAGAAATAAGATATTGTGTGCTTAAAAAGGGGACAAAGACGTAATTGGGCATTCGACGAAAAATATTAACAATCGAATAACCTAAGAAAATTATTTTACAATGTTGTATCCATTTTTGACCTTTTCTTTTCTCTTCGTTTTTCCTTGGCCACTTTTTTGGAGGAAAATATGTTGTTAAGCAAACTTATATTACTTAATTATTCATCATAGCTATAGTTTGATATAATTATCACTCGCGGCTAACATTCAACGTTAATTACATGGGCTGACTTCGAATTTGTATAATTAGCCACATTTGTATATGTATATAATTCTTCATAATATACAACACATATGTATAATATACAATTATCTAATCGATATACATATACAATTCACTCTCTCCCACTCTCTTCCCTCTCTCGCTCGCCTCTCTCCTCCCTCTCCCTCTCCCAATTCGCTTGCCATATATACAAATACATATGTCTAATATATAATTATCTAACCGATGTACATACACAATTCACCTCTCTCCCACTCTTTGCCCTCTCACTCGCCTCTCTCATGTAGTTACGAACTGTAATTATCAAACTATAGCTATGAAAAATAATTAGACTATTTTTGAGTAGTTATATGTGAAAGTTCTCTTTTTTTATACATTATATACTCACATTATATACATTATTATCAATAGTATTTTATACACACTTTATATTCACCTTTTATATGTTATATACATATTGTATACATTTTTATCAGTAAATTTTCATATACACATCATATAACTTATCATACATACAATATATACACACATTATATATATATATATATATATATATACTCTTTTATCAATACTTTTCATATTTTTTTTTATACAATATATATTTTCCTCTCTTCACATATCATATATGCGCTTCATGTTCATCATGGACTATGATGAAGTTAAATTCGAAAACTTCGAGTCTCATTTTCATTGAAAATCTAATTTCTGACTTTGAAATTGTTGTGAAATACACCACAGTTATGGTAGAAATCAACCATGCTAATTAGAAAAATAGAGTTGGACGAATGGAATTGCTAATAACCACACCATGACATTTTTTCCATACAAAAATCACATAGAAAACATTGGCACAAGGTTTTTTAAAAAATGACTTTGGATACATTAATGGAGAGTTTGATACATTAATGATATTTTTGACTTAAGAGAAAAATGAAGGATTTTAGAGATTTGTGAAATTTATAGGGGATAATGATATGGAATTTCTGTTATTATTCCTTAAAATAAAGCTATATATATAAATCAAATCAAATGCATCAGACTTTAGGAAAAATGGTATAAAATAACAAACTATTAATTTAAATTAAATGTTATAATCACACTTTGATTTAATTGAAAATTGTATAAAATAGCAAACTATTAATTCAAATTAAATATTATAACCACACTTTGATTTAATTGTAATCCGTAGCAAGCAGATGTCATTTGCCTATTTCCCTAGATTTCTGGCTCGCCGCTCTCCTGATCTTGCTCGGCAGTTTGTCTCTCGCCTCTCCCACTTTATACAAACACCAATGTATAAACTATGTTGTGTTTGTATAAAGCGAGGCAAAATTGTATATATACATATCTTTTCATTTGTTTCTCTCCCCAGAAAATCTCGCTCGCCACCCTCTAAAAATCTCTCGCCCCTCTCACTTTATACAAATATAAATGTATAAATTGTGTTTGTGTTTGTGTTTGTATAAAGTGAGAGAAAATTGTATATACAAAAATAAATATATACAATTTCGTCTTATACACTTATAATTATACAAATACAGATCGCATTCCTACAAACGAGAGGCCTGCCAACGATTTATATAAATATGTTGCTCAATAGCAAACTTTAATAAATACTTAAGTTTGCTATGGAGCGCAATTATACAAACTATAGTTATAGCATACAAATATGATTTTTATGTTTACTAAACCTAAAATTTACTGGACTTTGAATCTATAAATCAAATCAATAAAAATCAAGTTTTTCAAATCGATCATTCAAAGTTTAGAGTTTCTTTTTTTCTAACAAAGCCTTCACACAAACATATAATAAATACTTGCTTCAAATGGTTTACATTCTATATGACCAATGAAACACTAACATAACATATGTATATATATAGACTTTGAGAAATGCTATCAATTCAGTTTGAGCTAGCTAGAGTCATTCTAATTAAATTGCATACATACTTTATATTCTAAGAAACTTTTCTCAAGATTTAATTTATAAAAATATTTAATCGATCAAATATTCTAACAAACACATGAGTACGTGGATTTGCATAAAACTTACTACACCTTTAATTTATTTATTTTTTCTTTGATTCTTTTGGGGTGTGTCCAAAATTTTGTTAATATAAGATCGACACGTACGGTAATATATTATAAGTTTGGACCACAATTATTAATTACAAGAAGAAGATGCACTGCAGCTACGTACCAAATAAAGCTTACATCCTACACCATTCTCTTTGGATCCACCTGACCAACTTTTTCATCTGCTACTTAATTCAGACAACAATTAATTGAAGTTACGAGAACAACAATAATATTGTGCAACAAATATTCTAGGTATAAAGAAGAAAGAAAAGAATATTGAAAGACTAATACAGAAGCAGTTCAAAGCTTATAAGAAAAGAACATGCACAACAATCATATATTGCGGTAGTCGAAACACAATAAATAGATAATAAAAGCTATAAGAATACGGCTAGTACAACGACAGACGCCAACAAGCCTGACTATCTACTAGCATTCTAGCTTATACGCGATCTCCACAACAATCATGACTACCTACTAGCATTTCAGAATTTGGCCAGAATAGTATTTTACCTTTTTGAATATTTTTACCCTTTTAACTAATATCTTTTAATTAAAAAATGAGAAAAAGATCAATATGTTTTTTTAAAAAAAATAATTGAATTTCTGGTCAAATTCTGATCAAATTTTCTAGTCATTTAGCGTGATTCTACATTAGGTGTCTATAATAAACATCTCAATTAAGATGCCTAAATAAAACATCGCGTCAACTGCCAACTTTAGACGACCACCGATAGATTAGGCGTTATAATAAAGAACAATTATGACATACATGGTAATGGCAACACATAAGGACTTATCGATCGGAACTTCCTCTAAGGAAAAAAGGCAAATAGATCATGTGATTTACATACTGTATGAATCTTAATTTGATATGCATACAACACTAAAATCATACTGAACCCACTAATATTAAATCATAACTTTGTCTTTTAATTAATTTGTAACCTTAGTTGTGGGAAAAAGTTTTAGGAAGGCTCCAAGGATCTGTGGAAAAAACAAAAAGATACAAGTTAAGTGGGTGGCCATGTGCATAGTTAAAGTTAATTATCTTACTTTATGTTTTTTAAGTTGATCATTGGTTTAAGACTTGCTTGTTTTTTCACCTTTAAAGTATTAATTTAATTTAAGTGCCAAGGGTCTAGTTTCCCATAAAATATATACAGTAAAATCTTCATTAATAGGTTTGAAATTTTCTTACTTTTTAAACCAGACGTTTCAGGTTAAAGTTTAAATCAGCTTAATATCTCAAAGAAAGATTGATGTATTTAGTATTACATTCATTTTAAACTTAAATGATTTCAAAAGGTGGTTGATTAAAAAAAATCATGAATGTGATGACCGGTAAATATATTTTCATTTATGATAAAAAAGTTTTGGGTTTCAGTATGTAGAATAAAGTCATCTTTGATAGCTGTAGAGCTTTACTTTAAAGTGAGATTTTCTGATATGATTCAAAGGTAGATGTTAGATAACAAATAAAATAAATAATTAAATACATCAATTTTGTAATTCGTTCAAGTTCGATTTGATTGAGTAGTGAAGGGGAGGAGCCAAAATGTTACTTACTAGTTTGACCGAATCCAATAGGTTTAATCCAAACTTTGTATTTGTATTGAGAAATTCACTAAATACGTATAAAAAAAGTTTAAACTTAAAATTCCATTATTAACATCTGATATATCGTCATCCTAGAATTCTTTACTCATAGAATTTAGTCCATCATCAAAAATTAACCGGTAGTTTGTGGAATATGGATTATATGACATTAGCATTTGGTTAATGGATTCCTAGGGCATTATTTTTATAGTCATAAGTCATAATATACCAATATTATATTTTGGCACAAATTACGGCGTAAATTATGGATAGTTGAATTCCTAGGTATAGATGGTTAATAAAAGATGTATAGGAATTCGTAAAACGAAGCAAAGTTGGCTCAAACTCAAAAGACAAAATAAATATATTATATTATATTTAATGAAAATAATAAATATAAATATTTATAATTAAAACATTTGACACCAAATGTCTCATTTGTGTGACAATATTGATCATCCATCACAAATCTAAGGATACAATCACTGAATCACAAAAAAATCTCACATTAAAAATTTAAACTCCATAATAAAAGTATTTCATATTAGATAGGGCTCGAATCTGAAATCTCAAAATCCACGTGCTACTATCATCAGAATATACATGACTCATGAGCCAGGGTATTTACTATCATCGTTGTGTTTGTGTGTGTGTTGGCTGCCTGCATAGTAGCTATCAATATTTAAATGAATGTACTGACAAATTAGATGGAACTAAAAGCTGATTAAGGTGTGGTTAATTAGTATAATATACTAACTAATTAGGACCACTAGAGCAAATTAAAGCTTTATCTTTTGAAGGGAGAATAAAAAGGTGGATGCACAGTTAAGAACATGATAAAGATAGCTTAATGACATTACATACTATATTAAACTAATTAATTAAAATGTACATTTATCAAGAGGATGATTCTGATTAGCCAAAATTTTGGCTTTTGATCGAATGTTCTACCCCTTTTTACTTGTCCACTTTTGAATTGACATAATTATTAAGAAAATAATTAATGAAATAGTGAATTTACCATTTTATCCCTATTAATTATGAAGTGGATGAAAAGTTTTACATTTTTTAAAGTAATTAGTCATTTAATTGAGTGTATAATAGGTAAAAAAAATTGTCCTTTCTTGATTTGTCAAAATGGACAAGTAATTAGGAACAACTATTCAAAAAAAAAGTGTACAAGTAATTAGGAGCGGAGAGAGTATAAATCAATACGAATCTTTATTATATACACTGATAGTGTAAAAATATTTATATTGATTGTGACATCGATTTATAATATGATTTTTCAAAGTTACCGTAGTAAAAGTTAATTTGATGGTATGAAAATTTTATAAAAGAAAAAAAAGTTAGTAATGAATTAAATTAATGTATATATAATATAATATTCCAAGTTGGAAGATTGGAAACATGAGCTTGACTTGTCGGGATAAACATGACACCAATTAGCTTAAGCAAAATGAAACAAAATGCATTATTTTAAGAGATAATTAAAAAAGTGTTTATGACAAGGAATCCTCTCCACATCATGTGCATCTTCTCTTAATTAATTAATTAATCAAGGCTTAATTAATAAAGTTTCCTTAAAACAAGGGGTATAATTAATCAACATATAGCAGCTGCCAGCCTAGAAGTAGGAGCTAGGAATCTCTTTTTTAAGTCTCTTTCACACAATTAATTTCATCCTTATCCACCATAATTAAATTTACTTTAATCCAATTTGTTACTAAACATAGATTAGCTAGGAGTAGTACATTACTATTAGTAAATTATCTTAACCCTTTTGTTACTCATCTTATCCTTCTTTCTTAAGATCAAATTAAATCAAGTTCCATGTAAATATAGGTAGCCTAGCTCTTTTTATAGCTTCACTTTATATATGTGATTAGAACACTAATCTTCCAAGCATGCTTATGATTTTTTTTTGAAAAAATAATAAGCTATTAATTACACTTTGATATGATTTCAAGAATAACTAAATTTAAAGTCAATTAGTGTATGCCATGGCCTCTTAAAGTATAATTTGACACCACACATAATTTTAATAGCTCCTAGCTAGTTTCCTTCTCCCTCTTACTAGAATACTATTGAGAATAGTTTGGCAGCAACTTTGGAGGTGAGTTATACGTTGGTATTGAATTATATATAATTAATATTATGTTTGGTAGCTAATTATGAGGTAAATTGCTCATGTATAAAATCAGAACTATATATGGTTTGTTATTTTGAAATATGCATAACCAATGAATGTATAAGTTATGAGAAAATCTATATATTATTTAAATACATGAATAACTAATCTTTGCATATAATTACATGCACAAAATAATACATATATTCTCTTGTAGCTAATTCTTACATTAATATTAGTTGCATAACTCTTAAAAGCTATTCTTTCCGTCTCTATTTAGTTGTTAAATATTTTCTAATTTGATGTCCGTTTTTTACTTGTCATTTCTGACAAATTAAGTGTTAAAGAATGACAAAAGTCTCGCATCGGTGGTTAATGAGATGGGTGGACTCCTTATAAGGGTTGGGCAATCCTCCTCCCTTTTAGCTAGTTTTTGGGGTGTGAGTTAGACTTAAGACCTAATTTCACATGGTACCAGAACATGGCTTGTCTCACCCGATGTTGGGGCTCCCCAAATTAAAATTGCCCACGCACCAGATGCTAAGCATTGGGCGTGAGGTGGGTGTTAAAGAATGACAAAAGTCCCACTCCTTATAAGGCTTGGGCAATCATCCTCCTTTTGAGCTAACTTTTGGGGTGTGATATAGGCTTAAGACCTAATTTCACATTAAGAAAAGATAATTTGTTTTAATATTATATCCTCCATAACTCTTACTAGCTACTAAATAATCCCTTTCTAGAATATACATAGACTCCCTTGTAACTATCTCTACATTAATAATACCTGCATAATTCTTCCGCATAACTCTTCCAGTTATCTAACGACCCCTTATCGAATAATACATAACTTCTCTCATAACTAATCCCTACATTATAATTCTTGCGTAATTCTTACCAACTACTACATGAACCCTCATTATTCCAATTTATATTTCTTTTTTTCTTTTTTTTTTAGATTCAAATAATGTAAAGTGATGACCAACATTTTATTTATATATATATATATATAATGGATATGAAAAAAATGTAACTTATAATTTTTGAATATTTAAATTTTGATTCAAGAACCTTAATTGATCTAATCAAACTTGATTTAAATTTTTTTTAGTCAAATTAACTAGTTAGCTAGGTATCACATAAATTAAAACGAAGAAGCTGCTTTTGCCACTCATCAAACACATGAAGTTCCGAATTGGGTGTGAAAGTAACGTGTTGTTTGTGACCAAATTTAATGTTTCACTTGAAAGGAAATACGTAAATATGTTTGTGAAAATTTCATAGTGTAGGACCTTTATGTATAACTTAAAATGAAATAAAATGTGTGTAGATGAATTGAATGGTGATCAAATACAAGGCAAACATACAGACAGGTAAACAAGCGTACAATATTATTCATGTAAATTATATTCCATGTCTAACTGGAATTTCCACAAACAAATAAAGGTGACATTCATAATAAGATCATATTTTGGCTAAAATAGCTAGGTGTCCCAAAATTAACTGAATTTGGACTTTCTAAATCAATATTCATTACTTCTACGAGAGGTTTCTATCGATCGTAACTGTATTTTTATGGTAAAAGAACCAAAATCAAAACAAAAACCAAAAGATGAAGATTCCTCTTAAGGGGAAAATTATGTAAAATGATTGGCGATTACCTTTAAAATGATTCTTTAATTTATATGACATATTTCAAATTTTTTTCAGAGTTAAAAAGTTATGTTAGATCGAAAATTTATTTATGAAATCTTTAAATTTTTTAAAATAAAAGTTATATATTTATAAACTATGTGAAAAACACTATAAATCATAATAATTGAGCATTCAAAATATTTAAAAGAATAAAATTATAATGAATAAAATAAATAATACTATTTGATTTTCACAATTAAGCACCTAATTATTAGAATTTCATATCAAATCATCATATGTCAAATAATTTGAGAGTAAGTGAGAGATTTTTTTAATTATATTTAAAAAAGGTAGTAATAATATTACTCCCTCCGTTTCAAAAAGATTGACCCTATTTTCTTTTTAGTCTGTTTAAAAAAGAATGACCTATTTCCTTTTTTGGCAACACTTTAACTTTAACTTTCTACGTTTAAGATCACAAGATTAAAGGGCATTTTGGTACATTTGACATAACTTTAATTTAGAACCACAAGATTAAAAAATCCTCTTTTTTTCTTAAATTCTGTTCCAAGTTAAACTAGGCCAATCTTTTTGAAACGGAGTGAGTATATTATTGAGTTGAAACTGAAATATGTATAGTAGGGCAACTTTTTATTTATTTTAGTGTGAGATAAGAAAATTATGGAAGTGGCAGACCTTGTGACTTGTAAATTGGGGCGTGGTCCTGTTCCCCTACTATTGGGGAGAAGACACGTATAAAACTTTCAACCTGTCTTTTCACACACGAAGACTCCGCTAAATATTTATTTTTATTTGTCACTTATTTTTAAAAATATATATATATATTATTTTTTTATTATTATTTGTAACACTTGTCATATCAAACAAAGACATTATATTCTATTCTTCATATTATTGTTCAAGACTCAAAACTAACATTAATTAATAAGAATAATAATCGTTTTCTTAATAGGTGAATAAATTAATTGAGAAGAGTACTTATGCATTTTTTTTTAATTTTAGTTTGGTCTTCATTATTAGCTATAGATGAATTCCTGCGAGATAAGAGAAAAGTTAAATCTAACATATAATTTCTCTAGCTCCATAGTGGTGACAAACTATTACTAGAGAAACGATGTAGTTAAATTTATATGAAGTTAAAAGATATGTATCTTAATTTCACTCTACATTAAGTCCATTTACTAGACATTTGGATATAATTGACTAATTGACAATGTGAATAATATGAATCAAGCGTAATAAATATAGAACACACCATAAGAATGTAAAAAAATACACTCAGTTTTGAGATAGATAAAAAAAGATAAATTACTTAGTGCTTGAATATAGATTTTGTGAATAGTTTATAAAAAAACTATCACCAAGTAGTTATTTAATCATTTTGATTTGATTTTCAAAATCTGATCATCACATTTTTCAACTTCATAAAAAATTATTTGTTTTTGGAACTTGTGTTCACCAAAACTTCAAAAGAAGAAAGAAGTAAATCTAAATTTTAATTATCACAATTTTAAAGACTCGAAATTTCAATTTTTTATTATTTATGAAAAACAAAAACTTAAATTGAGATATAAAAAAATAACTATAGAATATTCTCATCAAATATTAATTTTTACATGTCATATATATGGAAAGCATCATATTCTCAATAAAGTAATTGAATTAGTCAAAGTCATGGTGATATTATTTTTTCTGTGAACATAAAAGCTTTATCCAATGACATAAAAGATAGAATGAAGGACAGATAAAAAGGTGAAAAATAGAAGGACAGACAAAGAGTTGGTGAATAAGCAAATTGTCCACATAATACTACCACCTTCAATAAGGAAAACCAATCTATGTTGTCTCTTAGAGAGATGCAATCAATATTCCTCTTTCTTCCTTTTAGCCATCACCACTTAACTAATTAAGGGGGGGGGGTGGGGGGGTGTCCAAAAACTTGGTGTTCTTCTCTATGCAGACAAAATGAGAACATTCAAAGACTTTGCATAAGTCGTTTGGTGTAAGAGATAAGAATATATAGTTTCGAGAAAAAAAATAATTCTTGGATAAAAGTTTGGTGTTCTGTTTGATTGACATATTTGGAATAACTTATCTTATTATTTATACCATAGTAATGAGATAAGTTATCCCATGTACAGGGTGTGATAAGTTATCACAGGATAAATAATCTCAAGATAATTAATTATGGGATAACTAGTTCCTAATCAAATAACCCCGTAAAGTTTTACTTCCAAGTACTCCACAAAAATTAATTTAAGATTGAGTATTTGTTTAAATTCATACAAGCAAATTAAATCTTTTGATCGGAGCGAAGCTACCCTAGGGCAAGGGGTGTCAAGCGATAAATTTTCATCAAAAAATTACATTATATGTATAGGTCAAACTTTAATTTAATGAATATATATACAAGTGTTGAGTCAACTTGACATAAGTTGAAGGTTTAATATAGTGATTTAGTGGTTGCATAAATTGGTTAAGGTTGTGCATTCTATCTTTCATCGGTTCAAATATTTTTTTCGTTGTATACCCCCTCCATCCTTCGGAGGTGGAAGAAACGGAACAATGTTAGGACAGAGAAATTGAAAAGCTAGGAAAAAATAACTCCTTCTACCTATACCGAAGTTGGAGCACCTAAAGAAGAATTTGGTGTCTTTCTCGTCAATAATAGAAGCAATCGTTCCCACCGTCGTAAAATAAGAGCACCTGAAACATTTAATTTTTTACTTTATATATATTTTGATACTCCTTAATAAAAGTTTTGACTTCGCTATTATGACTCATGTGCTTAATTGATGTAGAATGCTCAACAAAAAACTCTATTTTCTTACCATATTTAACAAGAGTGACTTTAAATTGATCATGTTTATTCAACTATGTTCAAATTTATTTATGTACTATCTGAAATTGTTTAGCTTGATCATCCATTGTAGTTTGACAAGATTAATTCATACCCTTTGTGGTAGCGAAAATATTTTATATTTGTCTTTGTCATTAAATAATTTCAAACATGAAATGAACGAATTTCACGTATTAAAATATTTTCACAAAAGAAAAATATGTTAAATTTACTAATTTACGTTTTGATCATTATTTAAAACTACCTCAAATTAAAGCTATATTAGGGGGACATTGATGAAAATGAGATCTTCCCCGCAAGGGAGTTGAGATTAGTCTCGAGGAGTTATTCTTCCATCATTTGTACTCATATATGTTCGACTTAATACAATTTTTATAAAAATATAAGAATAATTTTATTATATCATATTTATTACTATAAATTATTTAAATATTAAAAATAAAAAATATTTAATAGCAAAAATACGAAATAATAAATTATCGTCTAACAAAAATTAAATACTAACTTTTCATCATTGTTACTTTGTACGACTTCTTATAATAGAGAAGCAAATTAGATACTTTCTATAGGCATACGTATGGTGTCGAGCCCCTATTTGTTGTATACATTTAAGTTTGGTGAAAATATATTTATATTTATATATTTACATACAAAAGATTTCGTATCACTATTATATTACTATCATATGATGTAATAGCTTAGGTAAGGCCCCCTGGGTTCAATGAACCAATTGCAACTTGAAAATTTTCCACTGATATATTTGTTTATTCACTCATATTTACAGGCGATAAAAGAACGAATTGAATTAATTTTAAGCAGATTAAAATAAATTGGATTATTTTTTTATCCTTATTTAAATATTTTATATTTTACATTTTGGTTAGTCTAAAAATTAGTGTTTTTTTTTTAGTTTTTTCCCACCGATAAAAAATTCAATGGCTTATATGAAAAATTTAAGTCCACATTATTTAAAAGATTAGATACATATTTAATTTAAGATTACAAAATTTAATTATTTTCTTTTATTTTCTTTAATTTCTTTTTATTCAAACTAAGATACTTAAACTGAGATAGAAAAAGTAGTAAATAAATCGATTATTTACAACTCTAAAATTATTTGCATTGAATAAGCTAAAATATGGATAAAAACTTAACCCGCTTAATTCTTACTAATTTATTTTTTATTGCTTTGATTGTTCTTATATAAATTCTTATTTAATACTCTCTTTGTTTATGTGGTAGAGTTGATTAATTTAATGTATTTAAATATTTTTAATTGTTAATCATTATGTTTATAATACGTTTTTTGCAATTTTTAAATAAGTAACTTTTATTTTAATTTTTTAAAGTTTTCACGTTTGAATTTGAATGAAAATTTAAAAATACGAATCTCAAAATTCTAACAACGATATATGTATTTAGTTAGAGCGAGTATTTTCTTTTATTATCATAACTATAGATAAACAAATCAATAATCTAATCAAATTTAAACGATAATTTCACAAGCTAATTTTATTGTCAGCTTATATTGATATCGACCCCGCGCACGTTACCGAAACCTCCCAGGTATTACTGTAATTAGCCAATGGGTGGCGGCTTGACCAGTAATTAGCCATAAAATAGTGGGGGAAATCTACCTAATTGGACAACAACTATAACTTCCTCCTCCAATTCCAAAGCTTTTTTTTTTTATTACTTTCAACCGTTACATAATTACTCCCTCGATCTATAATTACTTGTCTATTTTAAAATTATTATACCTATAAATAAATCAATAATTAACGAATTTATTATTTTAACTCTGTTAAATATAAAGTGGATGAATTAAAAGTTTATATTTTCAAAAAGTTCTATCTTTTTCAAAATAATTAATTGAGGGTATAATAGGTAAAAAAAATTATCCTTTCTTGATTAGTCAAAATGAACAAGTAATTAGGGACAATTAATAAAGAAAACAGTGGACAAGTAATATTAGAGACAAGAAATAGACTTCTATCAATTAATAAAGATAAAATAGTAAGATTATTAAATCAATTATTATTTATTTAATAAATAAACACAACTAAAAAGGAAAGCTGAAAAATGGCGATGACACAATCACTCCAAATGAATCGTCAAATAAAACTAAGAATTGATAAAATTGTTTGTATTTTAGACTTAAAGAACGTATACTATTCCATTACATCTTTGAATACAACATTATTAATTTGCTTCTATTTCTTTCATTTACAAGAACTTTATTTATTTTGTTTTTTTCTGTTCACCAAAATTGACCCCCCTTTGTTTCATATTTAGCCTCTGCCCTCTATCCATAGCTATTAATATATATATGTGACAACTTATTTAAAAATACGTGTGTCCCGTGGCTATAATAATGCCACATTACCCCCTCTATACACTCTAGCTTGTTACTATTTAGCTTTTCGCTTTTGTTTCGAGTGGCGGATTCCAGATTTTCATTAAACGAGTCGGAGAAAAAAAGTAGTTCCACCTAAGATTCAAACTTGGGACCTCTAGGTTAGTTTTGAACCCTTAACGACTAAATCAACCTCTAATCTTACATTTAGAAGGTTCAAAATCAATATATAAACATAAATATTCTTTAAAATATCTTAAATATACAACATATTTTTTTACTGAGAGAGCTCGGATGATCCCCTCGACAACCTCTAAGGTCCTCCCCTGTTTGTTCCCAAATATAATTTCGTACATTATAATTACTATTTATTATTAAGTCAGTTACTCACGAGATGACTATATTATATTTACATGATAATTTCATTCATATACGGCAACGGACCAGCTTGTGTTATCTAGGACCATATTCAGTATTTACGTGCTGCATTTTTTTTATGATATAGTATAGTATAGCATAATTGAAATATTTTTCGATACATGAAAAAAGAATTACTTATATGTTAGACGATGCAATAACCTGAAAGTTTCATTGAAAATTTTTACTGAAAATGTTCGGTGATTATTCTCACAGATATTTTGATTGAAGCAGTGAAAAAAGAAAAAAACTATAATCATGTTTTCAAATGGAAAAATCAGAAAGTTTTTCACTACTTAAGTGAACCATACATTTTTCAAGTGAGTTGGTCAGATAGAAATAAGTGAAAACATCATATACTATAACATAAATTTTTCACTAATTTGCAGTAGAAAAAACTTTTGTTTTTTTCATAGTGACATCTACCCTCTCAATGCTCTAAATTGACATGACTTTAATCATCCTAATATGATTGTGTTACTTTAATCTCATATACAAAATGTTAATAAAATTTTTCGATACAAATCTAAATTGACAGATCCGATAAAATAAATTTTTTGATGGAGTAGTGCTCTTTTTTTGACCAACTTTATCCAGCTTCCTAGGTATAATATGGTTTATGCAAGTCGTTATCAACAAAAGCAAAAAGCCATGTAAATTTAAGCAGCAGTGGATAAAGAGATTAGATGATAGTCAGAGATTCACATGCTTAGATATACTTTCAAGATTAATTAAGGAGCAAGAAATTCATCTTGACATTCCACCGCGATAAAAAAAGATATTTACTGATAATAAATTTTTCTTTTAATAATAATATTTATTATCATAAAAATAATTAACTATATTTATATGAAATATTGAAATATACATATTTATTATTGTTCCTATATATCTTATTGTGGCTAATCTTTTATTTATCCTAGTTTTCATAATCACTTGATTCTTATCCTCTCATTTGACATCTTTAACGGTTCCTTAGCTAATAATTGTCCGTTTAAAGATTATTTACATGATTGATTAATACTAAAACTTAACTTATTATTCTAAATGGAATACTATTTTTATCAGATCATATATCACGTTATCACTATATATATATATATATATATATATATATATATATATATATATATATATATATATATATATATATATATATATATATTGTATTAGATCCAAGTGTCTGCATTGTCTTGAATTCATCTCAAACATTATTTTAATAAAAAAATTTAATCTATGACGCTAAAAAAATGTCCGTTTTAAATGAAGACTCTAAATAAATATCCTTTAATTTTTAATTTACACTTTGGCTATGTTAATTCAAGCAAAACAAGATAAGAATTAAACCTCTATACATAACTAACATAAATTAAAGCCAAAGCTAGCAAAATCTTGCAACTATAAATTAACAAGTCACATAATTAAATTTTATGAGTCTAACATTAAATTCATGATACTTTGATATTATATTTTAAAGATTGTCTCTATTGCTTTTCATAATTTTTTAAATAATTTTTGTATCTAAATTATATTTCATATTAAAAGTACTGAATTTAAATAAATCATCGGTACGCTGCCTCCACGTCCGAACGTTTCACTAAATCAGCCAAAAAAGTCATTAATCCTTGAAAGTTCTCATATCAAATTACCCAATTTAACAAATTTTATCTCATCGTTGGTGTTTGGATAAGTAGGATATATAGATGTTATAAAATTAGTCTATAAAAATATTATTGGTTCAGTTTATTTAAATTTGGACTGGTTATTAATTACTAATAAAAAAGAAAATTGAGTATATAATTCGTCCAATTCATTTAAGTCGGGATAGATTGTCGATTCCTAATTAAAAAAAGTTTGAGGTGATACCTAGTTTAAATTGTCCACGAAACTGTATAACAAAGAAAAACAATAATTTATTAGGTACTAAAAAACTTATAGAAGAAAAATAAACAATTAAAACTCAATAAAAATTGGACGGGTTATGTGTTAATGACCCGTTTTTAGCCTATTTCAATTCGAGTAACTTTTGAAGTCATTTGCACTTCTTCTCCTATTTTGTGTTGGTTTTTAATTTTTGTTAAAAAATAATTTCTTCGTGAGATATAAATTTATATTTTAATATGATACCATCTCACAAGTTATGCTCAAATATTACTTCGGTTTCTACAACACTTGTGCCCACTAGACCGCATACACCATATTAAAATGATTTTTAACATTATAATTTAATTATCGTTAAAATATATATTTTTAGAGGCAATTAATACTCTTTGTAAATGTCAGTAAAATTTATAGCAATATTGAATCCAATAACAATTAACCAATATCGATACAAACTTCAACATTCTTTGTTAACATACATATAAGTTTTATTGCAATGATAAGTTCGATTACTAAAGGAAAAAAGAAGTTAAAGATATAAGTCCATTTGTGAGAAAAGAAATCAACGTAACGATCCTGGGGGCATGCAACTTAATATTAAGGGGTCTTACCATTGAGCCATCTAATTTTAATTGTTATTGAGGGGGTTCAAAATATATACATCTACAAAAACACAGAAAATTTAACTTATATGTATCGTGTATTTTTTTGTCGAGGGTGTTCGGGTGAACACCCTGGACCCAATGTGGGTCCGCCCCTGGTAACGACCAATTCATTAAAAGAGCAAAACCTGTAATTTTATGTAAGATTTGCGCAAATTATCAATAATCTATTTATTTATTAACTCAACTCATTTTGACTCGATTAAAATTCAACTCAATCCGACCATTTAACACCCGAAAACAAACTTGAAACCATTGGAGAGATGGCAATATGGATATTTGTTAGAAGAAGTGAGGTTTATTTGAGAGAGGGTACCTTTATAAATAATGTCACCTGAAGTCTATACTCTCCCAGAGTCTTAAATTAGACAACAAACACCTTATTCTCTTCATCACTCCACAACTAGCTTTTATAATAACTATATAATAAAAGTCCTCACTATTGTACTCTCTCTCTCTCTCACACATTTATCCACTTTCATTTCTGCACCAGAAAGCAAAAAAGTAACATGAATAATGATGATCAAATGTTACACATTTCTCAGTACTATTCTGATATCTACACTCAACAATTAACTCAACAAGGTTAGTACCATAACTACTTTCTCTTTAGTATTTAATTTTATACACGGTATATCAGATAACTTGTCTTATTTTCCAGGATATTAATTCCTTTTTGTAACGAATAGTTATATGAATATATCATTTAGATGATCTGATAGTATCGTCAGTACAAATTAGTAAAAAGTCATAAAAATATTGTCATGACTTTGATTTTAATTAATTTTTATATTCTTGACAATATCACCTAAAAGGTAATTATAGATGAAACGATACCTAAAAGTGAAATTATTAGTTGTATACAACAAAGTTAACTAATATGTAGTTGAAGAGAGTTTTTTTTACGGTGTCAGTGTATATAAATTACAGGAGAGGGGAAAGCGAGGAGGAGAAGAAAGAAGAACAAAGGAGATGATGTAAACGGGGCGATGATGATGATGATGAGGAAGAGGAAATTAAGTGACGAACAAGTGAATTTGCTCGAACAGAGTTTTGAACACGAACACAAATTGGAGTCGGAGAGGAAAGACAAGCTTGCCTCGGAGCTAGGACTAGACCCGAGGCAAGTAGCTGTGTGGTTTCAGAATAGAAGGGCTCGATGGAAGAGCAAGAAACTAGAGGAAGAATACTCTAAGTTGAAGAATGAACATGAAACTAACATTGTTGACAAATGTCGTCTTGAAAATGAGGTCCGTGGATATTTCTCTCTCTTTCTATTTCGACTTTAATAGCTATAGATAAATATATATATAATACCATATCATTTAAAAGATAATTATTCATATTTAAAAAAATCAAAAATCAAGTACAAAAGATTAATAACAAACACTTATGTGGTCCTAAAAGTATATTCAATCTATTCTATTTTAAATATGGTATTATTTGATTGAATACAAAATTTTAAATGCTAATTTAATTTGACTTTATGTTATATTAATAACAGTGAAAGTAGAATATAAAAGATTAATTTGATTAAAAAAAGAACATCACCATTAAAATTTAAATTTAAATAGTTTAATATATTACTTGAAAATTAATAAAAATTTAATAACATCAAATAAATTATAAAACGTTCGAAAATATAAATATATTTCTTTTCATTCAGTATTCGATATTTATTTTACTATCTCACTGATTTAATCATCCGTACACTATTCTTTTAGATTAGCCCAAGTACAGGCCCTCTTGCACATGCCAATATGCTCTTTCTGCACACGTGGACGTGCCATATTTCGAATAATGTACTTATTGTCATGAAAAGTAATTTTAAAAAAGTTTTAAGTTAGCGGACGCAAATATTTTAACTAAATATTCATTCTTATATTCAAAAACTCATTATTTTTTTAAATTGTGTCTAGTTAGATTAAACTAGATTAAAATCTTTATACTTTCAATCTCTTATGGTAGATCCATCGTCACTGTATATATATTAAATCCTAAACGATACGATCTTTTGGTACAGGTATTGAAGCTAAAGGAACAAATGTATGAAGCGGAGAAGGAGATACAACGGCTATTAACGGAGCGATCCGACGGCGTTTCGATAAATAGCCCAACAACTTCATCACTCTCAATGGAAGCAGCCATGGATCCTCCTTTTCTTGGAGAGTTTGGGTTTGATAATAGTTTTTATGGGCCTGATCATGAAGGATTGGAATGGGTTAATAACTTGTACAATATGCCATATCATATGTGACCTAATTACTAGCTATTAGTAATATTTTATGTTTGTACATTATTTTATCCTTTGTATTATTAGTGTGTATTATTGTTAGTAAAATGACTAGCTAGATATGAAATATATATAACTTTGCTTTTGAGTAATATTTATTGTATATGTACGTTGAAATGATATTTAATTTCGTCGTCTTATTGATTAGAGTTTGATTACATGAATTCTCATTATGACTATTGTATATTTTATGTATATCATATAATATATATACAGTATATAATATTTGAGAAAAAATATTTATTTACTTTAATTCATATTTATATTTGTTATTCAGTTTAACTACCATTACCCTCATCAAGAGTTCATGCCAATCACCACTTTTTGTGAATTCTTATCAAATTGTGTCTTGCACTCATAAATAATTCTTACGTTCCAGAAGTGAACAAAATAAAAATTCTATTGAGGCTTTTTAAAAGATTAAAAATTCATTGAATTTTGTGATTTGTTGATAATGATTTGAGGTTAGTTAGGGATATCATTTCAAAGCTATTAATAATTTTGAAGCTATTTAATGAAAATTTAACTCATTTTGGATGAATTTTCGAAGTTAAAATACGTAAAAGATGAAACTAGTTTTTTGTGTACGTATAATTTTGTATTGTTTGATAGTGTAAAAGTGTATATAATCACATGTTATACACTATTATACTTACATATACACATAACATATTAATGTGTCATTTAACTTGGCATTATTTCACATTTTTGCCCTCAACTTTGGGTGTGTAACTAGGTAAAAAGTTTAACAAATAGGCACATGAGTCATACGTATACGTGTCATAATACACATAGGGCGCAAATTGTCACATAGGATGTCACGTAAGCCGTGTGTATTTATTTGTTCAACTTTATACAAATTTAAATGTGTACTTGTTTACACTTAAAAATTGAAGAACATAAATGTAAAGTGAGACCACCTTAAAAGGAATATCTATATTTATGTATTATATCCTTTCATATAAGATTGTTACACTATCTACAAATAAGCACACAATATTGTGTATTGTGTGTATTAATACATTAACATTGTTGCGGGAAAAAGATGAAAAAAAATACAGTAAAACTTCACTAAATTAATATAGGTTGGATCAGAAATATAATTATTTTATAGAGATATTATTTAATCGATAAATTATTTTTATTAATTTAAAGAGTGTTTTGAGATTCAATGAAGGTCAATTTTGATTAAATCAATATTATTGTAATTATTAATTTATGGAGTATCATATTTATTGAATTCACATAAAAAAGGAAATTTAATATACGTAAAGTACGATGTATAAATCAATGTTGATAATGAAGTTAAATATGATACAATATATGTGTAAGGAAGTACTTATTGCATTTTGAACTCATCATCACACTTTTATGATGCAGTTCGAAAAGACAATATCAGATTTTTTAGATACAATAAGAAAACTAGAGATGAACTTCAACGAAATTTAAATTTTAATCGAAAAAAGGACACAATAAAATCATATTTCAGTAAATTGCGTACATATATTTGTACTTTTACAGAATTATTAAGTTATGATATTAATGTGACCATATATTTATATTGGGGTCTTCAGAAAATATATTATCTTATCGAAATAAGAGTTTTTTTCCATTGACCCAAGTCGGGACCAAAGAAAAATATTATCTTAGAGAGATTATTAATTTACTGAGTATTAATTTAGTGAAGTTTTACTGTATAACTAAGTGGAGTAGTATTTAGTGTTGAGTTTTATATATATATATATATATATATATATATATATATATATATAATATATATATATATATATATATATATATATTCTTTTAAAAGAAAATCCCTAATCTAGATCTCGTTGCATTTTATTAGTCATATATAAATATATGTTAGTTAAAAATTTATGTTGAGGCTTTTTAAAAGATTACAAATTCACTGAATTTCGTGATTTTTTTTTGATTTTTTTTTTTTGACAAATTGATGATTGTGGTTCATTGGAGATGTCATTTTGAAGTTGTAATTAAAATTAGAAGATTCCATGAAAATTTAACCCATTTTGATGAATTTTGTGTTCAAAGTTTGTAGATATAATCGTGTAAACGCATTACGCATGTATGATACATCGTTTATACATTTTATAAAACGATAATTGATTATCTACAAGTATTTAGTGTTGTATATATTGTATTTGATGTGCATAAACACTAGTACAATTTTTGTTTTAATTACAGGTTTAAGCTAGACATATAGCTACGTGAATGTACGACTTTATGTTTGAGGGTATATTTTTAAGGAATCTTATTCATGAATCATGATCTCCTTGCATCTTATGGGTTATATATAAATCTAAGTTTCAGTAAAAATATATATAAAAATTAATTATTGAGCTTTTTGAAAAGCTTGATAATTATTAAATTTTATGATTGTTAAAATTTTGACAATTGATTTTTCAGATATGTTGGGATTTATTTAAAATTATGGTTAAAATTAAAGTTATTCAATGAAGATTATTTAACCCATCTCCAATGGAGTTTCGTAGGAAACTAAACTCAATTTCCCCATAATTTGTATACTTGTGTTAAAGGGTGTATAAACACATTATCTTGTATACACTATTATATATGTTTATACTAGATCAATACATTATCTATATAGGTAAAATATACTATTGTATAATATTGTATTACCATGTGTATAAACATAGTTGCATAAAACAATTAGCTACGCGGGTATAAGCTCATGATTTTTATATTTTATGAATTGTATAGTTTTTTTTATATAAAAAATAATAATTAAAAACCATGTTTCATCAAAGAGAATCTCTATAATAAACAATTTTTATTTCTTAAGCTCACTGTTTTTCACACACAATATATTACTCTTAAAAAGAATGATCTAGTTTGACTTAAAATGGAGTTTAAGAAGAAAAAAAAACTTTTTAATCTTGTGGTTCTAAATTAAAGTTATGTCAAATGTACGAAAATACCCTTTAATCTTGTGGTCTTAAACATGCGTGGAAAAATTAAAGTTAAAGTGTTGCCAAAAAAGGAAAGGGGTCATTCTTTTTTAAACAGACTAAAAAGAAATATGATCATTCTTTTTTAAACGAAGTGAGTAATTTTTTTTTAAAAAGGGAGAAACTTCTCAAATTATGCAAATATTTTATCATATTTACTTATAATTTTATAATAGATTTCAAGTTAGATATAACTAGATACATATTTTTTTCTATCAGATTCGCTGAATAGAGAGGGAGACGAGTGCGAACATGAGAGAGGCGAGTTAGTGAGATTTGTCTATGTATTTCAAAACATGCGAATCACATCAGATATATGCATTTGATGCGATTTACGTGTATCTGCGATACCGTATACACGAGTGAGATAGAAGAGTGACGAGCGAACAGGAGGGAGGCGAGCAAAATTTGTTAATGTATTCCAGATACATTTTTATCCCACTTGAATACAATGTATCGTAACAAATTACACTTATTTTGATCACATGTATCTGGACATATCAAAATCTGATAAATTATTGCACACTAGCATATATCTAAGTAATTAAATCTTAAACTAGTGAGATTTATATAAGTTGCCTTAGAAAAAACTGTCTTGTACTGTATAGTAAGTGTGTGGTTAAAATATTGTAATATATGAAAGAGATTATATAGCTCAAAATTGTGTATACCGAAATAACTCGCATTAGTGATCTTTTATATTGTGCTATATTTGATGGACACCATAGAAGAGATTTTTCAGTGCATAACTAATGAATATGATATCAACTATTAGTGTAATATGGTCATTGTCCAAGTGAAAGAATGTTAAAACTTTTTTATTATTTTTATGTGTGACCCAATTAGTATAAAATTCAGAAACTAATATTCAGTGAAAAACAAATCTCATCTATTGGACTAGTTATTGATGGGCGCAACAGATTAACTCACGATTAGAGATGTCAAAAAAGGTCGGCCCGGTCCAGTTCGGTCCAAGCCCACGGGCCAAGGAATTCGAAGGGCTAGGGCGGATCGGTCCTTCATTTGGAAGGGCCTGAAAATGTTCAACCCAACCCAACAACCCTAAAATGATCAAGGGCTGAGGCAGTCCATTCCTTCTTTTTTTTTCTTCATTTTTTTCTTTCTCAAACTTATAGTTCTATAACATCAAAGAAAGTGGGAATATTTTCAAATCAAATATGGCATACAATGGTCTTGTTTCAATAAACTGACGAAAAAATCTAGTGTTATTAGCATGTATCTCGCATACCAAATACGCGAGCGAGACAAAGAGTGACAAGCAAATGGAGGGAGCCGAGGATGCAAGATTTGTCTATGTATCTTTGATACATGCGAATCTACTTGGATAAAGTGTATTTAGAAAAATTAACCTAATTTGAATCCATATATTCCAAGATACATATATCTTGACGTATCAAAATTTGATAAGATTCATAATATTACAACGTAACATGTATTTAAGTAATTAGATTATATACTACTGAGATTATTGTAACTTATACTTAAATAAAAAGTTTTTGGACTATGGGCCAACCCGGTCCGACCTCGATCAAACCTCAAGGGCCAAGGGCTTATATGGGTCAGGCTTATAAGCCCTAGTTT
>CM040619.1:57023917-57061417 GCA_022817965.1 Solanum lycopersicoides
GGGATGAACGAGCTTGGAGGAGAACCCACCACCACACGAGAAATTTTGACGAAACTTCAAGTTTCAAAACAACAAACCCAAAATTCTAGAATACTATTATTCTATAAATCCAATCTAGACTATTTTTTCGTATATGACCTCAAAATCCAATTTATTTTTTTTTTTAAAAAAAAAAATATCCGATCTCCTCTAACTTTAGTTTTCTCACCACAATTCTTCTCTACCTCCTAACACTAAAGAAGATGGAGGTTTATATAGAGGGATTCGGGGTCGATTTGGGAGTGATTTTTCAAATTTAAATCTTGAAGAGATAAGATTCAAAGTTGTCCATGGTACCAAATTTTCAACGGAAAAGAAAGAAAGAGGGGAAGAGAACGTGATTTGCTGCGGGATTCTCGTGTTTTGCAGGGATTTTCGTTGATTTTTTTTTTTCTGATTTTCTGGGTTTCACACAAGGAAGAAGAAGAAAAATTGGGGGTGGGTTCGGTTTTGTATATTGTGTATGTATGCTGTAAGTATTGTTTCTGCATAAGAGAGTTATAAGCTAGATTCTTGTTGGGCTTGGGAATATAATGTGCTGGAAAAATAGAATTGAGGAAGTTGGGTTGATGGGCTGATTGTGTAGTAAAGGGTTGGAGATATTGGGCTGGAATTGGAATGGGCTGCTGGCAATTCAGAGAAAGAGGGCCCAAGAGTTGGTCTTTTGAAGGGTTTAAGAAGTGACCCAAAATTATTTATAAATTAATAAGGAGTTTCTTAATCTTAACGAAAATAAAATAATTAATTCTATTATAAGATAATTAACTCAAAATATAAACTATAAATTAGCTAAACTAATTAATCAAATATTAAGTTAAACTAAAATCTTTTGAGATAATTTTTTAAGCATTTATATAATAAATGTATGCAAAATTATATAGAATATAAAAAAAATATTTTTAACATTTTAAAATTTATAATAATGACGAAATTACTTAAAATAACTCGAAAAATATTTAAAATTTTATAAAGTTAATTATTTCAAATCGTTTGAAATTTAAGAGGCTCGATGACTAATTTATATTGTGGAAGGCCAAAATTGGGTGTCAACAGCTGTCCCTCGTTTGACTTGGATTGATGAAAGAAATTCGAGGCAAATGAAATTGACGAATCCAATTTTGACCGATCACATCTTCATATTTGGGAAAAGTAATTCTGGTATGGGCTTTAGGAATTATGGCCGAACCCCGGTATTGGGTTTCCTACATATCTCAGGTTATATGAGAATTCAGGCCACTTGTAGTTCGATACGCTTGATTTAACACACGATTATTAAAGAATTCAAAAGTCATTTCGATACCAAATTATGAAGGGACCGGAATGCTCGAGAATAAGACTTGAAAATAAATATTGGAATACAGCCGAGTTTTCAACATTGAACCCGCCTACATATCCTCAAACCTTGGGAATCAGGCTGTTTGTAGTTCGACTCGATTGGTTGAAAAGGAAATATATTATGCAAGATGACCTTTGGTATTGGAGGAGTGACAAATAAAACGAGTGTGGAAAAGAGGCTTGCAACCTCTTAGCCATGAATGTGGAGCTCTTCACATCCATAAGTAAGAACTTACACGGACATAATTTCCAAAGTTCGTGGCGCACTGTCACTCAGATTAGAAAGTTGCCTCCGTTGAGAGTGAAATATTTCACGGATGCGAAATTAAAATTGATGAACTAAAAGAAAACCCACACGCCTTTGATAGGTGTGTGGTTTGATTGTGGTGGAAGTTGCTCCTCAGCTCGCGTCCTAAGAGTTTGATACTCCTCTTTGGACTATGTCCCAGTTCGCTGCTAAGAAGAAGTTCCACGTTGTGCTGCATCCCTTTTGATGTCGTCCGCACCTTCTTCGACACACATTTTCAAAACTATTCTGACGTTAGCTTCCATCAGTTTTGACACAGTAGGGATGAATTGATATGATGCGACATGATGATAACTTTATCGATAATGTAATATTGTTGATGACGAACTTCATTGATAGGATGACGTTGATGCTCGATTGATTGGATGATGATGCTATATTTACGATCCATTGGTAGAATGACATTGATTCAATGGTAGGATGATGTTGTCGAAACTTGATTGGTAAGATGATGTTGCTTTCTTGGCATTGGAAGAATCAATGACTCTCTCGCAATTTGAAGATGCAATGGCCCTCTTGGCAATATAAATATGCAATGGCCCTCTCGGCATTTGAAGATAATGGCCCTATCGGCGCTTGAAGCAGCAATGGGCCCCTTGGAAGCTTGAATGCAATAGCCCTCTTGGTAATTTGAATATGATGGCCCTCTTGGCAGTTGAAGATGCAATGGCCCTCTCGGCGGTTTGAATATGAAATAGCCTTCTTGGCAATAGAAATATGATGGCCCTCTTGGCAATTTGAATATGATGGCCCTCTCGGCAGTTTGAATATGCAATAGCTTTCTTGGCAATAGAAATATGATGGCCCTCTTGGCAATTTGAATATGATGGCCCTCTCGGCATTTGATTATGCAATGGCCCTCTCGGCAGTTTGAATATGCAATAGCCTTCTTGGCAATAGAAATATGATGGCCCTCTTGGCAATTTGAATATGATGGCCCTCTCGGCAGTTTGAATATGCAATAGCTTTCTTGGCAATAGAAATATGATGGCCCTCTTGGCAATTTGAATATGATGGCCCTCTCGGCATTTTGATTATGCAATGGCCCTCTCGGCAGTTTGAATATGCAATAGCCTTCTTGGCAATAGAAATATGATGGCCCTCTTGGCAATTTGAATATGATGGCCCTCTTGGCAGTTTGATTATGATGGCCCTCTTGGCAGTTTGATTATGCAATGACCCTTTTGGACATTTGAATATGTAATGGCCCTCTTGGCAATATAAATATGCAATGGCCCTCTCGGCGGTTTGAATATGAACGACATATCTCGATAATGTTATTAACTCCTTTGATAATACGATATGCATGACTTCCTCGTGATAAATACGATGTCCCTCTGGGTAGTTCACATTATTGTGTATGTTGAGAATGATTTCTTCACTCGTTCACATCTTCTGTTTAAGGTGTTGTTGCTCGTATTCTGAACCGCTGCTTTTCTTCCAAATAACTTAAATGACTTTTCTTTTTCTACAGAAGAGTTGTCAATTTCGGGGAGTTACTCGTCCTTTTGAATTCTCCATATTCATTTAATGGAGGAATATGATGATCCTGAGGCAATCTTATATACCTGCATCCACAGAAAAATTGTTAGTTTTTTAAACAAACTGATCTGTGTTGATTTCTTCCAGTCGCCTTGCTTCTTATCTTGCTATCTTTGGAAGTTTGGTTGACCCTACGAATCGCAATAGACAAAAGACAAGATCATATTTAAATTAAAACACATGCTATGTATGAATTTTTTTTTTAGAAAGATAGTTTTAAAGAAAATCTCTGCCAATTTATTGCCATGACATGCATGACACAAACAAAACCCTTTGTCTCAGATTCTATTCTGTCATGATAGGTAACTTGTTGGAATTTTTGGATATCCTTTGCAATATGTCACGTTGCAGTACTTGAAGTTGACTCTGACGTTCCGAGTACCCTTGATAGAATTTTTGAGGCCTTCCTCAAAAATTCTGTCCCAGTTGCAACTCACAATATATCTTATGTCTTGAGAATTTGTAAGTCTCTTCTTGAGAATTTTTGAGCCCCTCTCAAAAATTCTGTCCCAGTTTCTATTGTAAAGAAAAAATAGAAAATCTTACGGGAGATATGACCGAACCCTTGTGGCGCCTACGTATCCCGTTGAGGCAGGAATCAGGTCATACGTAGTTCCCCTCTTGAGAATTGACAAAAATAAGAAATTTTGATAAGGAAATGACCGAGGCCCATATGGCCGCCTACGTATCTCATTCTTGAGAATTCAGGTCAAACGTAGTTCAAGTACAAAGGAATGTTCCAAAGATTAATGTGACAATGATTACAAACAATTTGCGATTACAAGAAAATAAAGGGAAGAAATAACATTTTTCAAATGTAATATCTTTTGACGGCATCTGAATTGATAGCTTTTCGCCATACTCTACCGTCCATCTCTGCTAGGACCAAAGCTCCTCTTGACAGTACTTTGTGGACAACATACGGTCCTTGCCATTTAGGTGCGAATTTCCCTTTATAGTCCTCTTGATGAGGAAAAATGCGCTTTAACACCAATTGACCTACCTCAAATGTTCGAACTCTTACTTTCTTGTTGAAAGCACGAATCATTTTCTGTTGATACAACTGGCCATGACAAACGGCACTCATTCTTTTTTCATCAATCAATGTTAACTGCTCATATCTATCACGAACCCATTCGGCATCGCTCAATCCAGCTTCCTGAATAATCCTCAAAGATGGTATCTCAACTTCCGCTGGTATCACTGCCTCTGTTCCGTATACTAACAAATACGGAGTTGCTCCAGTTGAGGTTCGAATTGTGGTGCGATAACCTAGCAAGGCATAAGGCAAATGTTCATGCCAACATTTGTAGTTGTCAATCATCTTTCTCAATATCCTCTTGATGTTCTTATTGGCAGCTTCCACAGCTCCATTCATTTGAGGACGATATGCAGTTGAATTACGGTGGGTAATTTTGAATTGTTCACATATCTCTTTCATCAAGTGACTGTTAAGGTTTGCCCCATTGTCTGTGATGAGAGACTCAGGAACTCCAAAACGACATATCAAATTATTGCGAACAAAATCAGCTACAACTTTCTTCGTCACAGATTTATAGGAAGCAGCTTCGACCCACTTCGTGAAATAATCAATGGCGACCAAAATAAACCTATGACCATTGGAGGCAGCAGGCTCAATTGGTCCAATAACATCTATGCCCCATGCTGCAAATGGCCAAGGGGAACTCATTACATTGAGCTCATGAGGAGGTACTTTGATCAAATCTCCATGTACTTGACATTTATGACATCTTTGGACAAATCGGACACAATCATTTTCCATAGTCATCCAGAAGTATCCTGCCCTTAAGATTTTCTTTGCTAATGTAAACCCATTCATGTGCGTCCCACACACTCCAGCATGAACTTCTTCGAGCAATCTTGTGGCCTCTGCAGCATCCACACATCGCAGTAATCCCAGATCGGGAGTCCTTCTATAGAGAACCTCCCCATTCAAAAAGAAGTTGTTTGCCATTCTTCGGATTGTTTTCTTTTGGATACTTGTGCTTTTTGGGGTATTCACCAGCTTCTAAGTACTTTTTCACATCGATATACCATGGATTTCCATCCGATTCTGCTTCCACATGTAAACAATGTGCTGGTTGTTCTTTTAAACCTATCTCAAGTGGGTCAATGTAACTCTTTTCTGGGTGTTGTATCATGGATGATATGGTTGCGAGGGCATCAGCAAACTCGTTCTGTATTCTCGGGGTGTGTCTGAACTCGGTCTTCCTAAATCTTTTACATAACCTCCGTACCAGTTGTACATAAGGTAAGATTTTAGGATTCTTCACGGCCCACTCTCCTTGAACTTGATGAATCAACAAGTCTGAATCACCAATTATCAGTAATTCTTGAACATTCATGTCAAGAGCCATTTTGATGCCAAGAATACAAGCTTCGTACTCAGCCATGTTATTAGTGCATCGAAATCTAAGCTTCGCTGTTGCTGGAAAATGTTTTCCTGATTCAGATATCAATACTGCTCCAATTCCTGATCCTCTAGAGTTAACTGCTCCATCAAAGAACATTCTCCACCCAGGATATGATTCTGATATGTCTTCCCCTACAAACAATACTTCTTCATCAGGGAAATACGTTTTAAGTGGTTCATATCCTTCATCTACTGGGTTTTCAGCAAGGTGATCGGCCAAGGCTTGGCCCTTGATTGCTTTCTGAGTCATGTACACAATGTCAAACTCACTCAACAGCATTTGCCACTTTGCTAGCTTTCCTGTGGGCATTGCCTTCTGAAATATGTACTTTAGTGGGTCCATTCTTGAAATAAGATGTGTTGTATAAGCCGACAGATAATGTCTCAATTTTTGAGCAACCCAAGTCAAAGCACAACAAGTTCTCTCTAAGAGGGTATAACGAGCCTCATAGGATGTGAACTTCTTGCTCAGATAGTATATAGCTCTCTCCTTTCTTCCGCTTTCATCATGTTGTCCCAATACACACCCAAATGCGTTGTCAGAGATGGACAAATACAATAACAAAGGACTACCCGTGCGTGGTGGTACCAGTACTGGTGGTTTTGAAAGGTAACTTTTGATGGTGTCAAAAGCCTTCTGACATTCTTCGGTCCACTTGGTTGGCGCATCCTTTCGTAGCAACTTGAATATGGGTTCACAGATCACCGTTGATTGGGCTATGAATCGACTGATATAATTCAGTCTTCCCAGAAAACTCATTACTTCTTTCTTAGTCTTTGGAGGAGGTAAGTCTTGAATTGCCTTGATCTTGGAAGGATCAAGCTCGATACCTCTTCTACTAACTATGAAACCGAGTAACTTCCCTGCAGGTACTCCAAATGCACATTTGGCTGGGTTTAACTTTAAATCATACTTACGTAACCTGTCAAAGAACTTTTCCAAGTGCGTCAGATGATCCGAACTCTCGCGGGATTTTATGATAACATCGTCCACATACACCTCAATTTCTTTGTGGATCATATCATGGAATATGGTGGTCATAGCTCTCATGTAAGTGGCTCCAGCATTCTTGAGGCCGAACGGCATCACTCGATAATGGTAGACTCCCCAAGGTGTGATGAATGCTGTTTTCTCTGCATCTTCTTCATCCATTAAGATCTGGTGGTATCCCGCAAAACAATCCACGAAAGATTGCAACTCATGCTTGGCACAATTATCAATGAGTATATGGATGTTTGGCAACGGGAAATTATCTTTTGGACTCGCTTTATTGAGATCCCGATAATCCACGCATATCCTGATTTTTCCATCTTTCTTCGCCACTGGCACAATGTTAGCCAACCAAGTGGGATACTTGGTTACTTCGACGACCTTTGATTCGATCTGCTTTATGACCTCTTCTTTTATTCTTAAACTTAGATCGGGCTTGAATTTTCTAGTTTTCTGCTTTACCGGACAATACTCTGAATTGATAGGCAACTTATGGGAAACAATATCAGTGCTTAATCCTGGCATATCATCATAAGACCAGGCAAACACATCGATGTATTGTTTGAGCAGCTCGACCAATTTTTCCTTTTCTATTGCTGTCAAATGGCTACTGACTCGGGTTTCTCTAACCGACTCGTCATCTCCTAAGTTGACTATCTCTGTCTCTTCCAGGTTGGGCTTTTTATCATCTTCAAGGTTTCTTAAGTCCTCGGTAAGGTGTTCAGGCATCATAGTTTCCTCATCATATTCTTCCCATTCATCTTCATTTACCTTACTTGGTTCACCGTGTTCGTGACATGTCATGACATTGGCAAGTTTAGATTCATTTTTACTGAAAAGAAAAATAAATCAACCATGTTAGATAGAAAGAGTTTGAATGTATATATTAGAGAGTAATTTGCAAAGGCAAGATAATTAATTTAAAATAAACGAGGCTTTCATTGGAAAAAAGGCGTACAAACTTTGGTCATGACTCATGTCAACGTGAGCCATTTCCTTTTTAAAACATTACGATGAAAATAAAGTGACATAAAGGGTTGTTTCGGGCCTCGTCCGAACTACACCGATTTTCAAAAGTAAAACTTCAAATCTTGTCTTTGTCTACCAAGCAATTCGATGAATCATAAGTGGAGTGGCCACCCAATTCTGTAGCGTCTCTTCAGGTTTGGCATCTCGGATGGTGGGTGTCGCGGTGCATTCTTCCAAGATCACAGCACAATCTTCTTCATCAAACAATCTTCCCATCCCTTCCACCAGACCATCAATCTCAGGCTCTAAGGCTTTAGCAGTAAATGACTGGTACAATTTTGGAATAGGCTTTGATAGATCAGGGTCATGCTTCTTCCTTGCTTCTGCTTCAAATAACTCCTCCTTTGTTGGGGTATAACCAACGCCAAAGCGGAAATTTTGAAGTGGTATAGGAAGAGGTTCGGATATGCCATCCAAATTCTTGCCTAACCCACGTCCAGGCTCAAAACCACTTCTTAGCATGGTTGTGGCAAGCATTTTATACACCGGCGGCATTGATATTTGTGGTGTTATGTCTTCAAAAGCAGCATTCATTATCTCCACCATGTGAAAGTCAGTACCTTGAGATGAATCGTCAATAACTGGAACAGAGAAGCCAGGGTAACTACGATTACTCCCTTCACCATGAATGACAATTTCATGGTCCTCCCAGATGAATTTTAAAAGTTGATGCAATGTGGATGGTATTGCCCCAACCGCATGGATCCATGGCCTTCCTAGCAACATATTGTAGCTTGTGGATATACCCATCACTTGGAATTCGGTGACAAATTCTGCAGGCCCCATTTGGATACATAAGTCTACCTCCCCATGGTCTCTCTTTGTGAACCATCAAACGCCCTTACATTCATGCGACTTTGGCGGATTTTCCCAACATCATAATTTAGTTGAGTAAGGGTTGATAACGGGCAAATATTGAGTCCTGAACCATTATCAATCAACACTCGAGCTACAAATTTGTCCCTGCATTTGACAGTGGTATACAAGGCACGGTTGTGCATCACTCCCTCGATTGGTAACTCCTCTTCTCGAAAAGAGATTTGGTGACTCCCAATGACATGACTAACCATAGTTGCCAGATTCTCACCACTTGTTCCCGTCGGTACATATGCTTCATCGAGTACCTTCAACAATGCTTTTCGATGGTACTCAGAACTCATCAATAGAGCCCAAACAGAAATTTGAGCGGGAGTTTTCTCCAAATGCTTGACAATGGAATACTCCTTAGGCTGCATTCTTCGCCAAAACTCTTCAGCCTCACCCTCTGTGATCGGCCTTTTTTGGTTCTCCTTCCTTCGTGTTTCTTGAGCTAACTCTTCTGGAACATAACATCTTCCAGAACGTGTCATCCCTTGAGCCGTAGCCGCCTGGACAACAAACTTTTCTTTGGGCTGCTCGTTGTTTCTTTCCTTTGCCAAAGCGAATGCCTGATGAGGCGCAGTTATTACAACAAACTCTGGACGGGCCTTTATGGTCAAAGAGGCCACTGTTGGTATGAGTGAGTTGACATTTGCTTCACCGACAGTCCCGTTAGCGAGCCAATCTTCATCACTTTCAATCATATTGATGGTCGCTCCCCCATGATTCGGTAATGGGTTAAGATTTACATTGGGGGCAGGGGCCTGAAGAGTGATGACTCTATTATCGATCAAATATTGAATCTTATGTTTTAAATTGATACACCCTTCTGTATCATGTCCTGCTCCTCCAGAATGGTAGGCGCATCGTTGATCCGCTCGAAAGAACTTTGTTGTGGGATTAATTGTCTTTGCGTCTACTGGTTGGATCAATCCTGCCGCTCTCAAACGCTCAAAAAGTTGGGTACGTGTTTTTGCCAAAGGAGTGAAAATTCTTGGAGGTTTTCTTTCGAGGTTAGGGCGGGGTAAAGTATTGGTATTTGGGTTGTTTTGTCCAGGACTTTGGTAGGCTGGTACATTGGTTTGGTTATTTGGTGGTGTATTTTGGTAAGTAGGTGGTTGATTTTGATAGATAGGTGGTGATAGTTGGTAGTTTTGTTGTGCATAGTAGATTGGAAGTGGATCTTGTGGAGGTGGTTGGTAACTATTTGCGGTGGAGAATCGGTTGGAGTTTCCAATGGCAGAACCATACCCAAAATACCTTTGTGGTCTTGGCCTTGGGCTAAAAGATACAACAGAGACATCCTCTTTCTTTTTCCTAGAAAATCCTGTGGCCATAGATGTCGAGGATTTGTTGGCGGCCTGCAAAGCAGTGAGACTTGTAACCTTTCCAGATTTGAGACCATCCTCTATGGCTTCTCCCATTCTGATCAACTCCGAAAACTTCTGTCCCATCATGGGCAACATCCTTTCATAATACTCGGGCTCTTGAGCTCGAATAAAAGCAGAGGTTATTTCGCTTTCAGTCATCACAGGTTGTACCTTTGCAGCTTCTTTCCTCCAGCGACATGCATATTCACGATAGTCCTCCGTGGGCGTTTGCTTGATTTTTTCCAAATAGTATCTATCAGGAACAGCTTCAACATTAAACTGGAATCTTTCCAGAAAATCTTTGGCCAAAGCCCCCCATGTAGACCACTGACGGAGCTCTTGAGATGTGAACCATTCTAACGCCTCTCCACTCAGACTTCGACTAAACAACCTCATAATTAATGCATCATTTCTTCCAATACCCACAAGTTTGTCACAATAAGCTCGCAAGTGAGCCATGGGATTGCCGATACCATTGAAGGTTTCAAATTTTGGAATTTTGTAACCTTCGGGTATTTCCAAGTTAGGGTGCATGCATAGGTCTTCATACTCAAGTCCTGTGATTTTCCTTGAAGTTTGAACACTTTTAACTGCTTCAGAGATGGCCTCCTTCATGACATTCATTTCTTGCTCACGTTTTTCTTCTCTCAGCCTCCACTCCTTCTCCATCTCTTCATAGTGATCCACCTCTGGTTGAACGGGAAAGCTAGAACATGGTTCAGGGATTGCATTGGCTGGTGGAGTTTGGAATGTTACAGAAGGGTATGTCGGCTGGCTAGGCAAAACACGTGAATTATTGGAGACTAGGGGAGGGATTTGGTAGGTTGGCGTAAAGTTTTGGGAGTGATTAGTGTTAGGTGCTTGGTTCTGATTTGGCATTGGTGGTGGTGTTTGGTAGGAAGTGCTGGTGTAAGGAGCGGTGGATACGGTTAAATCAATGGTATGAGGATTAGGAGTGGAAGTGATGGGTCCTGTATGGGTTGGGAAATAGTTGGGTAACGGAGAACTTAATAATGGAAAATAAAGAGGAGGTCTTCTAGTCTCAAGGGGTGGTTCATTCGATGCAATGGCCAGTTTGGCCAAATCTTTGGTTTGTTGAAGCTCTTCCTGCATATCTGCAATACGTTGCATTAACTGGAGATCAACTCACTCTGATCAGTGGGTTCAGCATTTCTGATGGTCACATCGACCATTCCCATTTCTTCAGAGGTACCAGTCATTTTGCTTTTGCCTTTATCCAAAGAGTGATCAGGGAAGGATGGTATGATTGCTTTAGATCTTGTAAAGTAGGGATGGTCTGCCAGTTTGATTTCAACACAGATCAGTTTTTACCTGTATAGAAAAATCACTCAAAAGACACATATGTTAGCCTTTATTTTTAAAGATATATGCAAATAAAATGACATAAAAATAAAACATATAAGTGTTATTTTGCTTCGAGCAGATTAATCCACGGAAATATTTTTGGGTGAACGGGAGGACTCAAATGGAAACGAATCTTTCTGTGATAGAATTTAGAAAGGTCGACTTGCATAGAACGCTGTTAAATTCTTCCACTCTTTAGTTTTTCTGTCATTAACCGAAGCAATAGATGAGATTGGTATGTTTGACATTTTTTTTTTTTTTTGAGAGAGAGAGAGAGAGAGATTTGGAGTAAATGATTGATATAATTTTGAGAAACTTAAACGACACTTCAAGAATAATTTGGACGGACTTTGTTGTTGTGAATGTTAATATATGCTTAAAGTGCTCTAAGAATAATAGTGGATTAATTCTGCTTTAGACAAAATAACACATCACAACACACAACAATTAAGCAGCACACAAACAATTTATATCGCGTCCTAGACTTGTGACCTTTTATGCCAAAGGTAGGCCTAAACGTCAAACATAATGTGATTATGATAGATTGATCCAAGCCATTAATTTGTGACAACTCGAGTTTGGGACACAAAGACAAAATATCCATTAAATACCAACAACAAGGAGAGAATACATAAAAATGACACAAAATAAGGACAATTCTAAGATTCAGGCTGAATGTTGTTATCAATCATGCCCGTGGAGAAAGTGATGATGACGCTTCCACGTTGTTAGGCCCTGCTCCAGCATTATCCAAATACTGCATTATACTTTCCATTTGAGCCCACATTTCAGGGGTGACTGCTTTGGTTCCGAGATGAGAATGCCTTATCCAGATCGTCGTCCCAATATCCTCAAAACCCTGTTCTCCTTCTGGACTCATGCTGTTGCGATCTTCTCGAAGCCACACCTGATATTCTGGAATTTCTCTTTCGGGACCCTTTCCTATATCCATCGTGAGAATATTGTTCCATTCATGAAGTATCTTTCTGGCTCTAGGAACCTCGAAGTTTGGTCCGAAGGAAACTTCTGAAACCTTCATGTTGGCTCGAAGAGGGATTACTTGTGCCCGACCAAATTGCTGAAGTACGCGCACCGGAGCATATGGTTGAAGACCTTTCAACCCAATAAGCTCGATATAGTAGGACCTCTTGCATCTGATATATGCCGGGGAATGCGAGAGTAATGGATATTTCCACTGAATTTGGTCACTGGTGCGGGAGGCAAGATATTCATACCAATCATTAGTACCAACCGGAGATACAAACATTTTTGTCCTGTCGAAAAAACTGTCAATATGATTTACGTTGCTAAAGCATATGTCATCCATATTTTTACGCTTATGAAAATGTTCCATTGCCCATACTTGTAAAATAAGGTTGCAACCTTCAAAGAAGTTTGTTTCCCCTCTCTTACATTTTCCAAGGGCTCGAAATATTTCTGCTAAAATCATGGGAACTAGAGTAAGATCTTCGCCATTAACACCTTCAAAAAGTACACGAGCCACTGAACATATGCAGGTGCTGATATGACCATGTTCTCGTGGAAACACTAAAGTTCCCAGTAAAGCTACAGCAAATGCAACAGGACGTCTAGCTTGCCAATGAACAAAAGTGCAAGAGAATTCTTTCCTGAACACTTTGTAACTATTCGAGCGTCCATACCTTTCATATAAGTAATCCAGAGAAACCCAATTATGTTCGAAGCATCGAAGTTTCTTTTCATTTTTCAGTCCTAAGTAGCGAAGAAATTTCTTCCCTGATTGACTGTGAGGGATAATTTGACTTTTTCCTCGATACTTCAAACTGGTAAAATAATAGATTTCCTCCAATGTAGGTGTTAGTTCAAAGTCTTTGAACGTGAACACAACACGGTCCGGATCCCAAAACTGAATCAACGCTCTAATCACATGTTTGTCTGGGTTAACCTTGAATAGCATAGGAAGGCACCCCAACCTTTTTGCAATTGCTAGCTTTTCACTTGGAGTAAAATTTTCCCACCAGGTCTTCAATTTGTACGGAAAACCCTCGACCATCCTAATTATGGGCACTTGAGGGACTGAATTCATCTGCAAATTTTAAAAAAATAAAATAAAATAAAATAACACATAACATCCAAACTCACTATGTCAAATTTAGGCTTGGATCCGTCTATCATTATCACGTTGCACAAAACATGCTTGTTGGTCGTTGGGTCGTAAAAACCCATCGACGTAAGGGTGGACTTCTTAAATGTTGAATCGATACCCTTGATCGATCCATCTAAGGCATATGCATGCATGACTTAAATTGAGGGGTGGTTTAGCTCTATCTTATGTTTTCTAAGATTTGGCTTTCTAGACACAAGGTTCCCGAGTGGACAACTCGAGTGAGAAGGCTACGCGGTTACGCGGAAAAAGATCCGGACACCCCGCGCATATGCCAACTCTCTAACTTTAGGAACTTTGAAAGAAGTTTGCGGGTGCACAAAGCACACCTCGCGTGTACGTGTGATAGTGTGAATTTCCAATAAGTGGAGAAATATGAACGGAATGACAGTTTATAAAGCAGTAACAAATATACAATTTATGAAAACAATAACAAATAAACAGTTTATATCACATAAGTATAAAATAAGACATTACGCATGCAATATAAGCAAACAAATAACCATATGCTAAAAACATTAATAATTAACCTAAGTCTATTATGGTTAGAACCTATTAATTCCCCAGCAGAGTCGCCATTTCTGTTATGCCGTAATTTTTACTATCTTTAGAAAAATCACTTTTTTTTTTGAAATGTTTCTAAGTATAAAACAATTTGAGAAAAATACTTAGAAAAGAGTCGCCACTTAATTTTTTAAAGAAATTAAGAAAACTTAATTTAAAAAGATTTTAACAGATTAAATCTTAATAAATTTAGAGAAAATGGGTAAGAGGTTCTTATTTACGCTTCAAGAAGGTTTTTAAGGCATTTGAAGCACCCGCTAACATGCGGTTATCCTATGACTCAGGTTAATTATTATTTTTTTTACTATTCTTAGGAACATGATATAATATACGAATAATGATTAACGACATTCGTTCAACTTTAAGAAAATATTTAAACAAAGATTAAATTTTTTTTTTATTATTTTAAGAAAATGGAAACTTAATTAGAATTCTTGAAATTGATTATAAGTGAATAGAACTGAATTAGATTATTATTATTTTTAATCATTTCAAAAGATAATAACATCAAACCAAATTGATCAACTTGAGCATGAAAATCCATTTTTAAATTAGTAGAAGAATAAAAGCTTCGTCTAACTTAAAACATTTTTTTTTTTTAATATGGTAAAATGGTTAAGTGAAAAACATTAAAGAATATATCTTTTAAATAGATTCGACTTGACTAAAGATATTAATTTTACTTACTTGACATAAAAATAAATGATTGCAAAAGATGTTTAAATAGTAAACCAACATAAAAAAAAATAACTCATCTTTTGGGGATTTAAGTAAGTTAATTACCAATTCTAAAATGAGAGATAGATGAAACTAGTCAACATAATCAAACAATTAGGAGAGTGAAAGAGATAATGAAATTGGGCCCCCTTTTTGGGCCAATTTTGCTGCAGATTTTTGGGTTTTAACCCAATCCCGTTTTTGTATACATTGGTTGTATATCAGTGTATATCAACGTGTATACCAACTCTTTGCGTGTATCTCCTGCTTCCGAACACCTGTAATTTACCTCATCTCTGTATTTTCACATTTTTGGCTGCATATATGCTGCCATGAACTTGTATATAACTGTATAAACATTGTATACATCATGTATACAGCCCATTTCTCAGCCTTTGAATATTTATCAATTGATTTGCAGCTATTCATTGTATCCCCGTAACCTTTAACAGCTTCCGGATATATAGGGGGCTGACTCGAGGAATGGAGAAGACAAAGATCGAGCCTTTATGGCTCAACTCGGAAAATGCAAGGTAGATGAGTACACCATGAACTCGAAAGAGGTTTACATGCGCACAAAGAGAATGAAACGAATTAAAAAAAATTACACGAAAGCTTCCAACAAATACATGATCAAATAATTAACTCACAATAAAGATAAACACATAAATTATTTAAAGAGATGAGAACATTAAGGGTGTTTATATTGTATTCACATGAGAGATGATTGTGGAAAATAATTGAAGACGGGACAAGCCATTTGGGAAAACTTCCTAACTAAACAAAAATACATAATATCAACTAAAGAGATAAGACAAGATCAAAGATGAACTAAGCAAATTGATTATCATGCACAACTGCATAGGACAACAAGGCCACCGAGGAAAATTATCATTTTAAGTACAACTTGACACTTTTAAGAACTTAACAACTATAAAGAAAATTCCCAAGTTAATGGACAAGAAAGATCTAACACATTGCAAAACCAAACTAACTACACATTTTAAAAGTTCATGTCATCAGGTAGCATTCCAAAAGGCAACTAACTTAAAGGACACACTTTAAAAAAAAAAAAAAAAAAAAAATTATAACAATTAAATCATAACTAGCTAATGCCCATCTAATCATGAAAATGGAAACCAAAAAGCCATTTGGACCAAAAAAACTTATCATGTCAAATGACTTTAAGAAAAGGAATGACCCATCATGTTTTTGTTTTTCATCTAATCAAATACAAATTTGCACATGCTCTCAATATTAAAAGAAATAAACTAGAAAACATTGCTTTAATTCATACAAATAAACGGATGGAATCTTAGGCCAAAACATTAAAGCAAACGTATTTTAATTGGCACCAAATACAACAAACAATTAACTAGTGGATCAACTATCATCATAGAATAAGCAAGTAAACAAATATACTAAATTAACTCAAATTTTGAGAAGAGAGTAACTAAGCCAACCTAATGGAATAAACATTCAATTGGTTTAAGATAAAGAAAAGTTGCTTTTTTTATTTTTATTTTATTCTTTTTTTGAACAAACTAGTCACATAAATAGATCACATTTCTGAACATAACGACTCAAATTGAAGTACCGCCAGGAGATATCACAGATTAAGACACAAAATAATTTTCATAATAGCTAAAATAATAACACAAAGAAATCACTATAATCTAAGCAAAACCGAACTGAAGTCACGAGGAATACTACTTCGAAAAGCTTAAACAAGAATAATATATATATATATATATATATATATATATATATATATATATATATATGAATAGTGTCGAGAATCTAGCAAGAACATTACTAACTACTGATAAGAACAAGATGTTGGTTGGCATAAAAAATAAATTCTTCATCGGAACAGCAGCAGCCAAACAAAACAAAGGTTTCACAATCTCATAGATATTAAGTCGAGGTAAATGAGTTGAAGAGGTTACCTTTCTGTGAGCAGCAAACTGAGGACGACGAGCTTGACCGTGAAGAACTCCACCACTATTAGCCGATTTCAATGAGGGAAGTAAATTAATGTTTGGATTTTTTTTTATTTTTTTTTTAGCTGCTCTTCTCTAAAATTTTCCTTATCAATTTTTTTTCTTCCGAAAAAAATCCAGATCCAGATCCAGATCCCCTCAACGTTTATGGAAGGAGAGTATATATAGGAAGAAAACTGACTCGATTAGGAGGAAAACGGGCAGATCTTGAATGAGTTTAAATTTCAAATTTGTACCAAGATCCCTAAATCTCTGCTCAAAATCAGGAAAAAAGTTGACTCTTGCGTATGAGAGAGTACTGTTGGCGCAATTTCCGGGTTTGGTAAGCCGTGATTTGCTGCTTGATTTTTTGGGGAAGAAGACATGAAGATGAAGAAGAAGAAGAACGTACAGGGTATGTGGGTTTTTGGTATTGCAGGAAGATTAAAGTGTGGGTGGACCCTTTTACTTTTGGGTTAAAATTGATGTATTGCTATTGGGCTTGATATTTAAAGGGAATGGGAGTGGGATACTGAAAATGTGAGTAAATGGGCCCAAATTTTTCTCAAAGTAGAGTTAAGTTGGAAGTCTAAGATGAATTAAATTTAAGAAATAGCAAAATTGTGTTACATTAATAAATTTGGCTAAACCTTTATAAGACAAATTAATATTAATTAATTAACGAGCTTCTTAATCTTAACAAAAAAAATAAAAATAATTAATTTAATCGTAAACTTAGTGATTAAAATATAACCATGATTTAAACTAAACTAATTTAAACGACTACTTACTAAATTTAAAATATTTTGAGATGTTTTTTTTTTTTTTTTTTAATAATCATAAAATATACTAATTGTATACATAATTATGTAATATATATATATATTATCTAAAAAATTTAAGAAACGGCAAAAATTATTCAACATAACGCAAACTTTATATTTTTCCTAAATTCACAAAACTAATTATTTTAAGTTGTTTGATAATTTAAGAAGCTCATGAATTAATTCCTATTGTGGAAGGCCAAAATTGGGTGTCAACACAATGAAACAAGAGAGACAAATAATCACCTGTTCCTACACTGTAAGTTCACTACTCAAGTGTGGAATTTGTTTTTCCGTCTCACAAAGATAACATGGACAATGCCAATCTGATGAGCCGTTGGATTAGAAGAGGCGGAAGCAAGAGTAAAAAAAATGATGGAGGATAATACCCTCATGCATATGGTGAACAATTTGGATAGAGAAAAATGAAAGGTGCTTTGAAGACAAGATCAGGTCCATTCATGATGTGAAATGGAAGTGCCTGGAAATCTTATTTTTTTTTATGTAAACAGAACTGTATAGAGGAAGTAGAGGAGTTGATTTATTTCCAGGGTACTTTGTAAAATTTAGATTTGAATCTCACTCACATGTAACATGTTTTTGGTGGTAGCTAACAACCCTTATGCTGATGAATACAACAATACCAATTCTAAAAAAAAAACAAAAAAAACATTTGAATTCCTCATACCTCATGGAGAATGAAGAAAAAATTGTTTCACACTTTAAGGGGTCGTTTGGTTTGTGGATTGATTATGCTGAAATTAGTTATCCTGATTCTTGGTATTTCTTCTTATTGATTGTTTGGTTTGTTGTGTAAAAATAACATACATTGCATAATTTCTAAGAGTAATTGTTTGATTACAAAAACACTCTCCACCTTATTTAGTAGAAAAAAGGCTTGAGAGACCTCAGGAGAATTCTTTTTGTAATTCTTATTCTTTTATCCCAGGCTAACTAATCTCGGTACTTTTATACTACTATCTGACAGGGATTATTTATCCCGATACTAATTACTATTCTTGGTATCCACGGATTAGTTTGGTGGATAAGGAAGGAAGTACTAAATTTTTATGCAGAACTATTCATGCTTGTCCAACATACCGATCGTCCTCCCAAGTCTTTAAGAATTCAAACCATCTTATTGGATTAAATCTGGGATCCAAGAAACTTATTAGTGGTTACAGAAATGACAGCTTGCTATTGCAATTGAGATTTTATTGCTGAGAAATGACACTGCTCTTCCTTTACTAGAATATCGTATTGTCCATTTTAACAAATAATGAAGCTTAACACTGAATTATGTCGGAAAGTTTGTATGTTGTTAAAAAGAATATCTTAAAGCCCTATTGTAAGGTGGGTGTTTCCATGCACAAAATTTCGAAAGATCTGTGTGAGTTTTTCATAAGTTTTTTCTTAATACTTTGATCAGTGTTTATGCATTTCAGAAATTCTTAGAGATCCGAAATTGCAAATTAATCAATCATCATCCTAGATATGAAGTTGCTGATGTAAGTTAGATGAAAAACTTAAGATATCTCAGAATCACTCTAAAAATAACTTAAATAGATCATCCATTGACGTGGAAGTTAATGGTAGAAAGATGTGAGTAGCACCCCCAATTAGTCGAGGAATAGTGAGTGTGTTGTTGTTCACTAGGAATGGTCCATTGTCATTGGTGCCAATTGTTAGCATGATTGGACATATTCTAAAATATTTGTTTAATGATGATAGGAGATAGCATAGATTAATGTAGCATATTTTCAGAGATATTACAATTAGGAATAACATATATTTATGCATGTAAATTAGAATTATTTCCATTTAATGGAAGAACTCTCATTTGAGAGTATCTCTTGATATGCTACATTAATCTATGCTATCTCCTATCATCTTTACACAAAAATTTAGAGTTATTACATAGCTATGTACATATATTTAGAATCTGTCCAATCATGCTAACACTAATGACAATGTAAAAACATACTTCATACCTTTCTGTTTAAGACTAAATTTATAGTCATTTTCAAAACATTAACTCATGGTTAGGTGGTTGTATTGCTTCAATCATTACACCAAATGGTAGATTTAAGTAGTTCAGAAGCTTGGTACTCTTTCAAGGGAAATGGAGGGAGCAATTTGATATGAAATCATAATTGGGGAATATCACTTTTCCCCCTTTTATTCTTTTGAAAAGTCAGAAGAAAGATATTATAACACATCGAGTCCTTGCATTTTTATTGTTTTAGTGCATATCATGTGGTGATAACATTTTGCTTCATAATGAATGTTTGTGTTTAAGATATTCAGGTTTTGGATCAGTTAAAAGTTTTCTGCATGCTACTTCTACTCCTGAGTCTGTCTGTGGATATCTTGCTTTTTATGTGGATCATCCTTTCTATTTCTTTAAGATAATAATTTGAGTTCTTGGGTTTTATTTCATAGTGTTGAGTAGGGGTGGCAAGGGGATGGGGAAGGGGACGGGACGGGGGACGGGGAGGGGGGATTTGGACCGGGATTGGGGGGACAAAAATAGGTCCCATCCCGTCCCACTATATATACGGGATGGGATGGGATTTGGGGGGACGAGACGGGACGGGACGGGACGGGGGTTTTTTTTTTTTTAAATACTTATATATTTATATTGAAATTATACGTCTTTAGCTAATAAATTTTAAATTTAACTTTTAATTTTCAAATATCAAAATAAATTTTCAAATTTAAAGTTGCAATTTTCAAATTTCAAGATTCATGTTTCAAATTTCAAGTTTCAACTTTAAAGTTTTAAATTTCAAATTTGAGAAGTTTAAATTTGTATTTTAAATATTTTAAAGTAATGTAAATTGTAAACTTGAAATTTGAAATGTCAAGTTACAAGTTTTAAATTAAGTATTTTAAAGTTAGTTTAGTACTTTAGTTAGTTTAGTATTTTAGTATATATTTAATTGTATATATTAAAATTAAAATGCAAAACAATAATTGTATAAAAAAAAACTTAAATAAAAGTTAAAACCTTCAAATTTATTCAATAGAACTTAGAAGTTACAATTAACAAATATTAGTGGAGTAACTAATCTACGCAACGGATGAAAAATGATAACTTTTTAAATTTTTTTTTTTTTTTTAAAAAAAGGGGATCCCGCGAACAGGCCGGTTCAACCGGGCCGGGACCGGGCCGGGTCGACCGGGACTCAGGGGTGAACCGGCCCCTGACCGGTCCCCTCATCCCCCACCCCTTAAACCCCTTAAACATAACAGGATGGGCCGGGCGGGACACGGGTCGGGATGGGACGCGGGCCGAAGCGGGGTATCCCGGTCCCCCTGCCACCCCTAGTGTTGAGTCTACTGACCAAGCAAATTTTCTATGTAAAGTTTTAACTTTTTAAGAATTAATTTATCTCTTATAATGATTTGAGAGGATTGACCTGAAGCAGTATGATAAGAATTTCAAGTTGACCTTAGTTTTGGGATTGATGTGTAGTTGTTAATACTGTTATCTTTTTAAAATTGCGCACATAGGAAAAAGATCTTTATAGGCGAATTAGTTGGAATTCAATTTTAGTCAACGTCATCTACACGAGGAGAGACTAATACAAGCAAATGCATTCACATAGCCCACTATCATTTTGGGATTGAACCGTAGCTTCATTAGTTTCTACTGTTATCTTCTCCAAAGTAATTTTCTAACATTGCATAAGAGATTAGGTAAAGCTAATATAAGAAAATCTCTTTGAGGAATTTATTTCTAGTTCTAAATTATGCTATTGGTTAAAATTAAATAACCTAAATAGGTGCAACCATGTAATTTATTCACATCTACTCTGTATTAGGCCTACAAAAGTGAAGTCAAATCACTTACCTTGATTAAATTTGTTGTATTAAGAGTTTCAAGTAGGTACAAACTTAATTGCTTCTCTAGCCATGGTAACATCATAAAATATCTAATCAAGTAGCATAAAAATCACTCATTTCTATAAGTAGGATTTGTTTGTCATCATTTACCTTTTTGCTTTTTTGAAATTAATGGGGCAAAATTTTATTACTTAATTGACGTGGTTTTTTGTATGTAGTTGGATAGGTATCCCCCAACTAGCCTTCCATGGTGTACGCTCTTTGTTCCCATTGGATACACATTTGGAGCTGGTATGTTCAAAATCGACTCCACCCGATGGGATACTCCCTATGGTGCTGGTGTCTTTGCTGGTGATGGAACAAGAGAGGTTAGTGACACGAAGCTAGCGCTTTTTGAACATCAAGGCAAATATATGGCTGCAGCAGTGAAGAAGTTGATTCAGAATTGATGATGTTGTCTCAAAAGCTAATCTTTATATTCAATCACAAATATTCGTTATTTTTCCTTTTGTAGATTAATTTCACCTTTATTTAATTGATTTTTGCGCTTCACATCTTTTCTTTGAGTGTGAAGATCATTGGTTTAGCGATGAAAGCATTGTAATTTGGCTCCCCTTGGTGCATCTTCCAATTTGGTTCCTGGACTGATATTTTTCTAGCTTTTCCGACTCTCGCTTAATTATTTTATCTGCATTACTATCAGCATTGGTGCACCAGGGAGTGACATAATGGCCCATACCCTTTACCTCATTGATTCTATCGACATAATAATCAGAATCGATTGCAATTTCATTCACGGAATAAACAAGTGTATGTACCTTTCTAGGTTCATGGTATTGACGTTAGCCGTGAGAGGTAAAGGCTTTACTCAAATAGTATGCAACGACACGACCTTCAATTATGCACAAAACTGAATAAAAATACTCCTAATTAATAATTTGATCTAAAAATACTTCTATCGCTAATAAATTGGTCAAAAAAATGTCCCTAAATATTGTTTTTAAACGCATTTTATTCTAAATAAATCATTGGATCAAAGTCTAAATTTTTTTGTTAGTCCAAGTGCAATCTTGGTCTAATATTCCTTTGACTTGAACAAATTATTTGCCTATTTTGCTTTGATTACAAATACAATCAATCTCCTGATAATACATACATAACAAGTCAATTCTCCCCTCTCTACTCCGTTTCCAGAACGAACGAAAGAGAGACGATGGCGGACACTCTCGCAGCTCTGAGGTCTTTGATGGCTTCTCACTCTCCTCCTCTCAATGCTTTAATCGTTCCTTCCGAAGATTATCATCAGGTTTCTGCTTTTATCACACTATCATCTATTCAACTGTTGTCTTCTAGGTCTAATCTCTATTACTTGTTCCGTGATTTTACAGAGCGAAAACGTTTCTGCACGAGATAAGAGGCGCGATTTCGTCTCTGGATTCACCGGAAGTGCTGGTTTGTCCCGCTCTTTATTCTTTTTGATTTAGTTAGATTTTTATGTGTTTGTGCTAGTTTTTGTTATTCATTTTGCATATTCTATTCATGAATTGTGATTCCTGTGATATATCTTTTTTTCAGTGCTTATCGGCAGTGTATAATTTGGATTGAACTTAATTTGAGTATTGTGTTTACTGTGATAGGTATAGCGCTTATATCAATGAACGAAGCACTTCTGTGGACCGATGGTCGCTACTTTTTGCAGGCAGCTCAGCAGCTTAGTGAGCAGTGGAAGCTCATGCGTATGGGAGAAGACCCTGCACTTGATATTTGGATGGCAGATGTGAGTAATCCTTCTTGATTTCTTGCATTTTGTGAAGGCTCGTAGATCTAGCAAATGATTAGCCTATTTGAGAGTTGATGAGAAAAATGCTATTCCCCGTCTCAATTTATGTGGTCCCAATTTGTGTTGATTAGGCACGGAGTTTCGGTAAGAAATAGAAAGTTTTTGAATTTGTGATCTAAAACTATTTGTGGGGCTTTAAATCATCTCAATGAGGGTAAAATATAAAGTTTTCAATCATGTTCAAACAAGAAAGCATGGCATTCTTTTTGAGACCGATTACAAAGGGAAATATGCCACATCAATTGAGACAGAGGGAGTCCTAAGGTCTAGACTTGAACCAATGTATAGTTGCGTTTTTTTTTTCCTGGATGACAGGGAAATCCGCCTAGAGCCAACCCCTTGGACCAACTGCAACATCAGAACTCAGGGATGAGGGCCCCACTACCCTTCTCCACTCAAATACTGGACTTAGTTTGCTAGGAGAAGGGCTTGAACTTATGACCTAGAACAAGTTTCTCACCTTTGCCAATTGAGCTAATTCTGGTGATTATAGTTGCCTAGTTGGTTTGTCCTGGTTAAATGAGTTTACAAACGGATAGATTAAATTTTGTTGAAAACAAGAAGAAACAAAACATCTGGTATGTCTTTGATCATATCAGAGAAATGAATAGAATCTTGTAAGTCCTGTCGACTGGAAGGTGGAAGCTCTCTCTCACACTATTAGCAATCAGGAACAGTTCTTACATTTCAAGAACTTTTGTTCCCCTATCCAGATTTTCTCTCTTGTTATGCTGTCTCTGCTGACATAATGAATTTGTTTGCTATGAATCTTCTTCTGAATTTCAGGTTAGTGTGTAGGAACTTCTTGAGATTCAATTTTACTTAACATATGTAATTTATGTGCTATATACTAGAATCTGCCAAAGGATGCAGCTATTGGTGTTGATCCATGGTGTATATCAGTAGATACTGCACAGAAATGGGAGCGTGCTTTTGCTAAGAAACAGCAAAAGTTGGTTCCAACAGCTAGAAACTTGGTAGATGAAGTCTGGAAAAATCAGCCACCTGCAGAAACAAATCCCTTGATCGTGCATCCTTTAGAATTTGCTGGTCGCTCTGTTGCAGATAAGTTGAAAGATTTGAGAGCAAAGCTTGTAAAGGAAAAAGCTCGTGCTATGATAATAACAGCACTTGATGAAGTAAATCTGTAAACCCTGATCCAAATGTACTCATTTTACTGTTTCGGTGAATTTGGTTTTATATACTCTGTCTTACTCCGATATGATTGCATTTTGCAGGTTGCCTGGTTGTATAATGTCCGTGGAACAGATGTATCATATAGCCCGGTTGTTCATGCATTTGCTATTGTGACACTGAACTCGGCCTTCTTGTATGTGGATAATAGAAAGTTGTCATCTGAGGTGCATGTGCATAGCATAATCATTTGATTTTAGTTCAATTCATTTGCGTCTTTCTATTTTCTTCTTTTAAGTAAGCATGTCAATGTCCCAGGCAAACTCTTACATGAAGGAAAATGGAATTTTTGTTCGGGAATATGGTGATGTTAGCTCAGATACAGTCTTACTTGCATCTGATCAACTCACTCCTTCCTCAGCTGACAAAACTCCGGCCGGATTGAATACGGAGACTAATTGTGGCAAGGATACAGGAAATGGTGAAATTCAGACAGCAGAGCTTGTGAATGACCTCATTTGGGTTGACACTGGTGCATGCTGCTTTGCTTTGTACTTGAAACTGAATGCTGATAAAGTCCTCCTTAAGCAGTCACCATTGGCCCTTGAGAAAGCCCTAAAGGTGATTCATACTAACCATGAATATTCTTATCCCCAATAAAGTAGTCTCGAGTTCTTTTGGTGATTGTAAGTCTGGTAGGTGTTTCCACAGACTTTGTTGGTTGCTAATCAGGTAATGGGTCAGTACTCCACTGAGAAAAAAATATGAAACAAGAAGAGGGAAAGTGAGTCTCTTGTTTAATGTATCGGCAAACAAATACAAGTTTAGTCCATCAGCTAAAAGTAAGTAGGCTAAGATTAAGTTGAAGGCTGCCAGATGTTGGTTTATTTTATATTTTCAGCTAAAACGACATCTTTATCCTTGCTCTTATCCGACCTCAATATGCCACAACATTTCATACCGAAGTTGAGTTAAGGATGCTTGAATTGAAGCATTGAGCACATCATGGACCTTTTTGATTTTTCTTGTTTGGCATACCCAAGGGCGTGAGCAGTGGTAATGAGGTGGAGGAGAACCATGAGATATCAGGTTCAAATCCCAGCACAGGCAAAAAAAAACCTAGGGTAATTTTCTTCCATCTTCCTAACCCGGTACCTGTGGGGGTAGCTGGTGGAATAGCCAAGGTACACGCAAGTTGGCGCGAACACTTTTATCATGAGAAAATGATTTTCATTTTTATTTCCAGTTATAATTTGGTTGAAAACATCTAAATGCAATTTCGAGTTTTTTCCTTTTGGAAGTACAACGGTCATGGTGATTGTTTCCCCCTATTTCCCTCCTATAAGAGATGTCGACAAATGCATCCACTTGTAATATTTCTTTTCGAATGTATTTAAGCACTTCCCTTGGATTTTATGACTAACCAAAGCCTTGTTTAATTGGGTCCTATTTTCTTTCTTGTAGTCAGATTTGTTGGCCATCAAAGATTTTTAAAATGAGCTAATTTGTCCTTAACAGCTTAATATTTTTCTGTTACGGATTATTATTCCAGCTTGGATTATGATTCTTATTATTACAAAATGAAATCCTTATGGGTTTAGGAAGTAACAGTGATCTCCTTGCGCTGCTCTTTGTTGGGAATAATGGTGTTATTTTTCTTCATTTCTGTTTGTTTTAATGCCCCATTCCTCACCCCCTAATTCCTCAGTCTTCTTTCTCCTCTGTCAATTAATGATCTAGTGCAGAAGAACAGACAACCAAGATCGTTTGGTAGTTGTCTCTTAGAAGTTGCCAAATATATTAGGATTTGGGAAAATTAGTGTGTGTTTTGTGATTTAGTTCTTTCACTATATCTTACTATTCATTCTAAATGGCTGGCTTGTCTTTCTAGAACCCTGTTGAGATGAAAAGATTGAAGAACGCCCACATTCGGGATGGGGCAGCTGTCGTGCAATATTTCGCCTGGCTGGATAGGCAGGTAAATGATAGCTTCTGAGCGCCTTTGAGGTTTTCTTTGCGTGTGCTGTCATTGACAGTTTACTGAAAAGCTTCTCAGAGGTAATATAACCTTATGGTTAATTACTGCCAGTTGCACTTGATATCGTCCCCCATTATGTGAGATTGTTTTCTTGTGTTGTTTCTACATGTGGGTTGTTTGTCTTTCTTATCACCATCAATCTCCAGAATATGACACCATCCATCTCCACGTTGATAAAATAAGAGATCTACCTACAGCAGTGGACCCAGGATTTTAGTTAAGTGGGTTTGGTGGCCCTGGACTAAGGCTGGGCAATGGAACGGGATGTACCGTTCCGGTTCGGTTGCCTACGGGACGGAACTAGACATCCTGAACCGGGACACAAACCGGAACCAGAACACCGGTACCGGTTTATTCCGGTTCCGGTCCGGTTCCGATTAATTAATATTTATTAATTAATTTATATTATATATTTATAAATTATAATTAATATTTTATATTAAATAATAAATACTATCCAAGTAACCCAACTACCCCTATTAGTATTACATTAGTATTACATTCGAGATTTAGTTGAAACAGAACCCTTCCTAGAAGGTGGCTGCGTAAACTATGCACTCTACTAATAGATGTAAATTGAAATTGTAATTTGTAATACAAATTTAAATAAATTAAATTGATATTTTTTAATTTGTAATTTTTTTATCCGTTTTTTATTTAATTTTTTTAAATTAACAAATTTAATTTATTTAAATTACAAGTTATAAATATAACTTATAAATTATAACATATTAATAAATAATAAGTAATAACTTATAAACTTCAAAAGATTTAAATTTTGAAAACTTAATTAGACTTAACTTGCAAACTTAATAAGTAAATTTTTTAAAAAAAATATCTTTAAAATAAACTTAAGTAAAAATTATATTATAAATTTAAAAACTATCAATTTAAACTTAGAAAATAATGTAAGATAAACAGCTAGAGTCGTTCTTTACTGGGAGTTGAGAGGACGGGACGTCAAGAATTACAATATGATAAACAATAACAAAATAATGTAAGATAAAAAAGTTGACAAATAATCACCAAAAGATTACAACATTTAACAAACTGGAAGAGAAGCAGAGCAAGCAATGAATGGGAAAAAAAGAGGCTAAGTGGTTGTTGGCCGTGGACAATGTAATTCACAACCATAGTTGCTTGCTTTCCATCTTGAATTGTTTTTTCATTACTGAAATAGACTTGAAATAGCATGTGTATTGCCATGATGATTGATAGTATTAAAATGGGATAAGATAGACCTAACCTTATTTTCTCAAAAAGGGACAAGGTTGACCTAATTGAACTCATATGGAAGGAGGTTGTCTAAAGAGATCTATAACCTCTGGAATGAATGCAGATTTAGCAGAAAGCACCGCACAATAGAAGTAAAAGATCCATACAGGTGATACCAACTAGTATCTACCATGTTGGTATACATGCATTATTTCAATTGTTTGCTAAGAGTCTTTAACTTTTGTGTAGACTTCTATGTCAGGAGAAAAATATAGACAATCTCTAGTGCTATTATGCTAGATAACCCCAAACAATCGAGTATTACACTTAAACAGGTCCAAATGGAGTGAAATGGATATTGAGAGAATTCATATAACTGATCTCAACTTTGGGATTTAGGCGTAATAGTAGTTCTTGTGATGAACAAATTAATGTATAATTAGTGCACATAACATATTGATTACTATGCAGCACCAACCCTCTTAGATGTGAAGGTTTCTTCTTTGGATGAATACGGTGACACAAAGCTTAGGCACTGGGAATGACCCAAAATCTCATTTAAGAAAAAAGAAAGGTCACGGGTTCAGCTATTTGAACCTCTAAATTTACTTAAAAGATGATGCTCTTTGCCGATGCATTGGATTTGGCTCAGCAAAGCTTGTTACTTTCTTATTTTTATATTGTACTTTTTTATTCTAATGTAGTGTATAGATATAGTAAATCTTTAAGCCACTATTATGTGGTTCGACTTGTCTGCTTAACATGCCCTTTGCAAATAATTGGGACTTGGCAAATTGATTCTGGAATTCATCTGTTTTAGGAGCATAAAGACTTGTCAAGTGTCGGTGACTTGTTTGTCAATACTTCTTCTAAGTTGTCATAGAAGCTTTAGCATTGTAGATGAGGGTCCATTAGAAGACTGATGTAGTGAATGTTTTTGTTTATCACAGATGCAGGAAATTTATGGGGCATCCGGTTACTTTGCAGAGGCTGAGAGTATGAGCAAGAACAAACTAAAGTAAGTTCGACTTCATATATAAATTCAAGTGTTTGGTTGGTTTGTGTATGTTCAAGTTCAAATTGATTTTATTATAGTTGGCGTTGTAGTGCTTGCTGACCTAGATGTTCCATTAATTGATTTTGAGGTTAGTTTCTGTAGGAAATTAAGCCTCCCTTTCATTTGTAATATTTAACTTAGTTAACTGAGAAATATTCTGGTCGAATTGGCGTCTCGTGGCACTTCTAAATATAGATGATAATTTGGAGATAAAGCATTTCTTTAATGTTTTTATAAATATAATTTCAAGATGTTTTCTGAGAATGAATTTATTTGGGCTAGCCACCTTAGTTCTTGCTATATAGATCAAGAAAGTGATTTTTTGGTTTTGTGGTTCAAGGAAGTGGTAGTCTTCTCTTTGTTTTTGAACTTTGAAAAGCTTCTGAAATGTATTCAGTTCCTCGGCTGATGAAAGTAGGAACTTTGGCCATGATTAATTGAAGGGCACTGTTGCTTCTGCTTTTTGCATTTTATTTCCAGTATGTCAAGTATTTCCATAAGGATTTTTTTGAATCATATTGTGGAGTCTTGCTCTTTCCCTATGTAGCACCTAGTTTACCAATGGTTTCTTATGTCAGGGATTTGAAACGGCTTACAGAAGTTTCTGCAAGTGATAAGCTAGAGGAGTTCCGGGCATCTAAAGAGGTAGTGGCTCTACACTTGTGAGAAATCTAATATAAAGCTAGCCAGCTTTCCAGTTGCTAATGTATCTTGCATATGATGTTTTCACCACTTAGGTCCTTAAGCTGATACCCTTGGTTTATTTTGATGTACTTGATATGCTACTTTTTACTCAAACTCTGTTTACGCTGCAGTAGTCAATTTTCTCTATGCTAGAGGGGCAAAAAGGTATTTTCTATAGGCTCTGTGTTCTAGGGAGGATAAAGAACAAGGGACGAACTTAAGAGGGTGGCTGAAAATAAAAAAAAAAGCATGTGAAGGAATAAAAGCCTATGGACAAAGTCAGTTAGGAAGTATGCATAGGTATTGGTAAGGCGCTAATAGCATGTAATAACTAGGCCTTAAGATGAGGATGGGGTGGCAAATGTCCACTTGCTTCACCCTGAGGAGGCTGTTTTCTGCCGTCTTTTTCTCACATGTAAGATTTTGTCATTTGTTTTGTGGTGGGTCTGATCTAGTTTGAAAATAAAGTCGGTAGCTTTTCAGCATTATTTCTTCTTTACTTAACATTCTGATTAACTTACTGTCCTTGTATATCTGCAGCATTTCAGAGGGCTGAGTTTTCCAACTATTTCATCTGTTGGTTCAAATGGAGCCATTATCCATTATTCAGCTGAGGCAGAAACATGTGCTGAACTTGATCCAGATAAAATGTACTTATGTGATTCAGGAGCACAGGTTTGTGAATATCAATTGGTTCATGATACAGATATTTTGGGGATTGTATTTGTTATCCTAACTTGTGATCCCTTAAAATTAATGGTTTGGTGTTGTTGCTGCTGAAGTATCTGGATGGAACAACTGATATTACACGGACTGTTCATTTTGGAAAACCTACTCCACATGAGAAAACATGTTACACTGCGGTATGTAAATCCTATTATCTTATAGATGTGATCCCTGACCATTGATTGAGTCATTGTGATATGCATAGGGAAAGTCAAATGTCAAATTCAAGTTTATCTGTTTACTTTGTTAGTAGACACCACCTTAAGGATTACTGAAAAGCATCAACAGATCCTTCAGTAAGATAAAACTATTGGAAGCATTATCTTCCTTGTAATTGTTAGTTGCTTTCTTTGCAGCAAGTTATGAAATTTTAAATTTATTCTATTTTTTAAATATATTTTCCCTTTTTTCAGTAATCCGTTTGAGTGAAATAACTTTATAACATCTTCTTTCTGTTTGGATTGTTCAAAACAGTGGTCTTATTAAGGAAGAATAAACAGTAATCTTAGAAGACAAAGGAAGAGATAACTTAGTGGTAAGAGCCCTTACATAAAAACGATGAGGTTGGATTCGAGGCATCAAGTGGGAAAAGCCACTACTGGGTTGGGAATTACCATTACTCCTATACCTCCCCAAACCCATCCACCCAGATCATTTTCTGAAAGACTAGGTTATGCTGTAGAAGAGGCTTTATGCCTGCATTTTTTTTGGGTGTGGCCTGGTGTGTAGATGGTTGTAATGCGGACTTTGTTTTGTATCTAGTTAACATTTTTGTCTCTCTTTATAAGAAAATATTTTTCATACTAATTTTATGTATCTAGTGGATTGAGTTCTTCATAACCTTTTTTGGGGGGACGAGAAATCTTTAATCCTTTGCTTTGTTGCATATTGCTCTAATGCTCAAACTTGCTTGAATTATGTAGGTTCTCAAAGGACATATTTCATTGGGTAATGCACGGTTTCCCAATGGAACAAATGGTACGAGTCTATGGGATGATTTCTTAGTCTACAAATGTTTGTGGGAGATTGGATGTACAATTGTGCACGTCCCCAAACCGTGTTGGAATTACTTAGTGCTTTCTAGTTCAATGTTGTTTAACTGACGTGATACTCAAGTTAATTGTAGAACATAGAGGGACACTTTTCTTACTTATGCCTTACTGTACATTATAGGTTATGCTCTTGACGTTCTTGCTCGAACTCCTTTATGGAAGTATGGGCTTGACTATAGGCATGGTACAGGTCATGGGATCGGGTCTTACTTAAATGTCCATGAAGGTAACTTGTGCTTTAGTTTCTGGTAAGGTACTAGTGTAAAGTAACAAGTTTCACTCACTTCCTTCTACTTTTTATCAGGACCTCATCAAATTAGTTTCAGACCATCAGCGCAGAATGTGCCACTACAAGTTTCAATGACAGTCACAGATGGTCAGTCTGATTTTATTTAGTCTTTTGACCGAACTGAAATAAAAAGTTTTGCTTTATTACCTTTTCAGACTGCGTTATATTTTTTCTGTTTGCTTTATATTTTTTTCTGATTGCTTTATGTTTTTTCTGGTTGCTTTATAATTTTTCTGATCCAGCACATAAATAAATGGAGCTTGCTCCAATATTTAGTAAGCTGTTCTAGCAGTTTTACAGAATGAAATGATGTAGCTGATTTTATTTTGCCAACTTCGTATATAAACTTAATTCTCTTCTCCTAATTTTAGTCTAAAAAGTCATGATTTTCTGACTTCAACTTTTGAAGATCTTAACTGTGGGATATTTTTTTCTAGAACCTGGTTATTACGAGGATGGGAAGTTTGGTATAAGATTGGAGAATGTGCTTATTGTCAAAGAGGGCAATACTAAGTTCAACTTTGGCGACAAGGGTTACTTGACATTTGAGCATATAACTTGGGTAAGTTTTTCAGCATTATATTGTTGTATATGTCTACTTTCTCATACTTAGTGGAACACACGCGTAAACATTTTTGCATGTGTATATACTTTGTTATTGTGCACTTTGATGGTCTACGAAGAAGGAAGGAAGTTGGCATTTTGTTCTCCGCATGTTGTCTGTCTTTCATGCTGAAGATGCTAGATGATGTAATAATTTTACTCTTTATGTTTTATTGTTATTGGGTGTAGGCACCATATCAGAGGAAGTTGATTGATGTTAGCCTTCTGGTGCCCGAAGAGATCCAATATTTGAACGAGTACCACTCTAAATGCTCGGAAATCCTGGCTCCTTATTTGAATCAATCTGAGATAGAATGGTTGAAGAATGCTACTGCACCCATTGCAGCTTGAGATGTTCAGTGCTCTTACCCTTCATTGAATAAAGTTTGTAAAATTCAGCATCCACACTGTTCATACAATAAAAACCTATACTACTAATTATATACGTATTACTGCATCTGGAGATGGTGGTCCTAGGAAAAAAAATAAAGGGTTTTATTTTAGTTTTGCGCAATGTTTTCCTGGCTCTATTTGTACTACTGTAGTGCAACTTTTTCAAGGGTGTGTTTGGTTGGTCACTCTGCAAAAACGAGTCCCTTGAAAATGACTTGCTTAGTGGAAGTAGGAAGAATTAGCTCCACAGATGAAATTTTACATTGATTGTGTCCTCAATTTCCAGCATGTTCACCTCGACTCTATCGTAGCCCTCATAGCCATCATCCCCTACTTCCACCCCTAACTTCTCATACTATATATAAAAAATAAAATAAGATGTTGAAGCGATTTTTGAGAGTCAGAGGATAATTTTGTTTCTATCATACCGATAAGTAATTGCTTGTGCAACAATAACATATACAATACCTCATAAAAAGCAAGTATATTGACGATACTCAAATGTGAGTATGACACACATTTTTATTGTATGTTATAATCAAAATTTGTATCTGCATGCTTTTTTCAGTGTCCTGATTTGCTAATATTCTAGAGAAAAAAAATGTGAATATTGTACACATTTTTATTGTATCCTTCAATATTAGCCACTACTAGAAATATAGGCTTTCCCCCAGTGGGAATTGATGGCTATATTACAAAACATGATTTTTCTATCATATTTTCAATGAATCAGTTTGCTGAAAAAGCATAAAAAACATGATGAAAAACAAATTTTCATTGATAACGAAATTTTTTAAAACTTTTTTTGTATAAAACTTGAAGATGCAATAGGAGTTTGCATTATTTCATGAAAGAGAAAAAAAAAGGCTCGTATATATATATATATATATATATATATATATATATATATATATATCCTTTTGGAAGAATCATCCTTGCAACATAAATGGAGTGAAAGAGGAAAACAAAAGAAGGGTACTTTAAGAAGGAACAATCAAGAGTTCTTGCTATTTATTTGTATAAACTTTTTAAATATTTTTGGTTAAGAGTTCTATTTATTTTCTTTATTATTTCTTACATTTTTTTATTTTTTTAATAGAAAAAGGGCCAAAACTATCTTTGAACTATAGGAAAAGGTTTGAAATTACCCTCCATCCATGTTTTGGTCTAAAAGTACCCTTTCATTCACCTTTTTGGTTCACTTATACCATTCCATTCACTTTTTAGACTAACTTATACCTTTATAACTAAAAATAAAAAAATAAAAAAAAAATTTCAATTATTTGTCATTTTCTTATTAGATAAAATAAAAATCTAATCTCTATTCATTTTTTCCCCATAATCTATTTAAATAAAAAATCTATATACCTTTTCAAGACCCCAATCATTATTTTTAAAATTCTAGTAATTTTTGTATTTTCTCTAATCTATTTATTTTTAAAAAAGGTTTATTTTAAATAAATAATATATTATAAAATTATTAATAGTACCACAATATCTATCTTTCTTTTTAAAAATAAATAAAAAAAATTATTAACTTAATTTTTTTTGCTAATATGTGATAATTACTTTTTAAAGAAAAAGTTTAACAAACAATTTTAAATAGGAAAATAGAGAAAAACGTATATATTATATTTGTAGATAAAATAATACTCCCTCCGTTTCAAAAAGGATGACCTAGTTTGACTTGGAACGAAGTTTAAGAAAAGAAAGAAGACTTTTTAATGTTGTGGTTCTAAATTAAAGTTATATCAAATGTACCAAAATGCCCTTTAATCTTGTGGTCTTAAACATGCCACGTGGAAAGTTAAAGTTAAAGTGTTGCCAAAAAAGAAAAGGGGTCATTCTTTTTGAAACAAACTAAAAAGTAAATAGGGACATTCTTTTTGAAACGGAGGGAGTATATTGTTATGAGTATGACATGATAATTTTTTTTATAAAATATATTAATCATCTATATCATGTTTAGAATCTTGATTTAATTAATTAAATATTAGCCAGACGGGGACCTACATCATACGGTAGGGGTGCACGTGAACCCAGTAACTTCCGAGAAAATTATATGTATATATGTATATCTATTTTGAAAAACTGGTAGAAAAAGATATAGGTAACAGTGCACCAATAAAAAGCATAGAAGTGCCCTAGTGCAATTGGTAAAAGCTAGAGTTACCAACCTCTAGACCAGGGTTTGAATACCACTTGAGTCTATTTTAAATTTAGCTTCGAGCTTATATTTGAGCTATGTTTTATATTGGTGCACCCAAAACTTTCAAATCATGGGTTCGCCTATGATATTAGCCGTTAGTTTTTTCTTTTGTCATGAGTTTTCAGTTCGAGTAAAAAATGAAGAGGAGTTGAACCCAAAAATAATTAATAATAAAAAATATAATATTTTTATTTCAAAAATAATTAATAATAAAAAATACAATATTTTTATTTATAAAAAAAAATTGGGTCTTGAAGAAGTATAATTCTTTGGTTTGGATAAATAATGATAAATACTCTAATTGAGGTGAATTCTTTATACTATCTAATAGGAGAACGATACATAATAAATACTTTTTAAAAAATAAAGAATAAAGAGAGAATTGTTAGTCTGAAGGGTATAAGTGAACCAAAAAGTTGAATGGAATGGTACTTTTAAACCAAAAGATAGATGAAGGGTATTTTTAGACCTTTTCCTATAATTTAGGGATATTTTTGACCTTTTTCCTTTTTTTAATTATAAAAGGGAAAATGGTTAAAAGTGCCCTTAACGTATTCCAAATGGTTTTAAAATGCCCTCCTTCTATCTTTTGGTTTAAAAATGCCCTCAACGTTTTTTCAAGGTTTAAAATTGCCCTTTTTTAACAGCTTGATGACATGGCAAATCTGACATGAATTTTCTTAAACATTTCAAAATATATGACCCATTTTGTCTAAAAATCTAACCCGACATTGTTTTTGGGTCTTTTATTTCCATCAGCTCTAGTTCTTCTCCTCCTTCAATTCATATGTTCTCCATGCTCTAGTTAATTGCAGGAGCAAAAAAGATCGAAGAACAACAGTGTTTGGAACAATCAATTTCTTCTCTACATCAAGATTGGTCGAGTTGATGTTTTTGCTCATGGCTGCACTACAAACTTCTTGATTACGAAGTGGATTTTTATAAATACCGGACGGAGATTCTGCAAGTTTTCTACTTCTGTTTTGAGCAAGTTCTTGATTTCAATTTGTTTGACATAAATTGAAGAAACTATCTTGAGACTTTAGCTGTTCAAATTCCTCATCAGAAACTTGAATAGAGTGTATCATGGCAAGGCAGAGCTACAACTAGCAAAGGATTTCTGTTGAAATGTTTGTATCAGGTAGTGGCAAACTAGTTTATTTCTACAATAAGATACTTGAAGTTGTTGACAATGGCTCTACAGACATGTACAAAGATCATGAATTTGCCTTAATGATGCTTCTTGATGCCTATTTTATTATCAACCACATCGAGGTCAGCACAACTGATAGATACAACAAACTCAGAACCACCTGACACCATCTTGGAAATTGTTAGCGTTATCAACAACAATTCGTGATATGCTTTTGCTTGAGAATCTAATCCCATTTTAGATACTGAAGATCTTGACCAACTTACATTATGACAAATATGAAGGAGATGAATTGCTCGAGATGTTCTTGAATTTCACCCTTTTCGGTGAATATGACAAAAAGGGGAAATGCGTTACAACCATTTCGAAGAGCCTCTCCATCTTCTTGAAGCATTTAGAACAAGATCGTTGTAGATATAAACCTACAAAGAAATATGTGAAAAGATGGTTCATGCTAGAATTCGATAGAGTTGCAAGTAATAGGCAGGTTGTTGTTAAGCAAATGTTTTTGGGGTCAAAGGATGGCTGTATAATTTTGTTGATAGTGTTCATCGCAAGCTTATATAATAGCTTAAATCTGGCAGAGGAGGAGATGCTTCACTGTAATATATCTTTTGACTTCCGTTCCTTTGTATTCATGCTTATCCATATACTACTCATTTCGCGAAATCATTCCTTTGTTATGCGGTAAAATCTTGCATTTCATCTAATGCTGACAGATTCGTTCTTGAATCATATTTTTACCAATATCGGAGCCTCAAAGTCTTGATCGACGTTATATGACTTACGTGATGTATTATCACCTGCACAAGATTTTATTCTCCTTTAAAATCGGAAAGAAAGTGTTGTACGGATCGTTCAAAGGGTGAGTCTGGTCTGTAACATAATTTATTCTTCTACAATCTGGGAAAGATTTTATTTTTCATGTGTCTTGTATGTTGTTTGGTATAAAAAATTCGTGGATGCTATTATATGCAGAATTCATGTTTATTTACAGCTTCTTTTAATTAATTTGCTTGTACTTTTCATTATAGAAATTCAACCCGGTTAATTTCTGTACATTTCTATTCAAGTTGTTCATGACTTTCTCACTAGTCTGGAGTAGTTTTCTGTTTCTTTCCTGCTGCAACTTCCAACCATACAACGTAATAATACTAAAATAAGTTTTTGACAAGTAAACCAAATCAAAAATACACACAACTAAACCAAATCTATAACTATCATAATTAAACAAGATTGATATTAGAAAGGTAACGCTTAAGAGTCGTTACGATTGTTATATAAAGACCATTAAGAGTACAAAAATCTGCAAAAGCACTAGTTGTTTGGAGTCATTACGATAGTTGTCGAACAACCATTAAGAGTACAAAAGTCAGCAAAAACACTAGTTGTTTGGAGTTATTGTTTCATTCTCTCCTTAGATAAAACTTAACGACAGTAAATACTAAACAATTTCTACATCCCCTTGCCCCCTAGAGGCTTAAGTTTGCCAATTTTTTTCTCCCTTGCAGCTTGTAACTGGTTTGAAATCATTGCTTCTTTCCCTTTCCAAGTTACTTTTTTTGGTGAATATGGAAGGTTGGTCGGCATTGATATACCATTGTGATATCCCTGGAAAGTTATCTTTCTTGTCCCAGTATTTATCTTCTTCAGTCTTTCGTGAAGTCTAAAATTACTTTCGGACACCACTTTAGGATATAAAGTAGGGGCTGAATCATGCTCTGCTACGATAGAGCTCTGGCTAGAGATCTGACTTGA
>CM040619.1:57063712-57094755 GCA_022817965.1 Solanum lycopersicoides
AAACTTATGAAAAACTCACACAGATCTTTCGAAATTTTGTGCATAGAAACACCCACCTTACAATAGGGCTTTAAGATATTCTTTGTAACAACATACAAACTTTCCGACATAATTCAGTGTTGACCAGTGTTAAGCTTTATTATTTGTTAAAATGGACAATACGATATTCTAGTAAAGGAAGAGCAGTGTCATTTCTCAGCAATAAAATCTCAATTGCAATAGCAAGCTGTCATTTCTGTAACCACTAATAAGTTTCTTGGATCCCAGATGTAATCCAATAAGATGGTTTGAATTCTTAGAGACTTGGGAGAACGTTTGGTATGTTGGACAAGCATGAATAGTTCTGCATAAAAATTTAGTACTTCCTTCCTTATCCACCAAACTAATCCGTGGATACCAAGAATAGTAATTAGTATCGGGATAAATAATCCCTGTCAGATAGTAGTATAAAAGTACCGAGATTAGTTAGCCTGGGATAAAAGAATAAGAATTACAAAAAGAATTCTCCTAGGTCTCTCAAGCCTTTTTTCTACTAAATAAGGTGGAGGGTGTTTTTGTAATCAAACAATTACTCTTAGAAATTATGCAATGTATGTTATTTTTACACAACAAACCAAACAATCAATAAGAAGAAATACCAAGAATCAGGATAACTAATTTCAGCATAATCAATCCACAAACCAAACGACCCCTTAAAGTGTGAAACAATTTTTTCTTCATTCTCCATGAGGTATGAGGAATTCAAATGTTTTTTTTGTTTTTTTTTTAGAATTGGTATTGTTGTATTCATCAGCATAAGGGTTGTTAGCTACCACCAAAAACATGTTACATGGGAGTGAGATTCAAATCTAAATTTTACAAAGTACCCTGGAAATAAACCAACTCCTCTACTTCCTCTATACAGTTCTGTTTACATAAAAAAAAAGGTTTCCAGGCACTTCCATTTCACATCATGAATGGACCTGATCTTGTCTTCAAAGCACCTTTCATTTATCTCTATCCAAATTGTTCACCATATGCATGAGGGTATTATCCTCCATCATTTTTCTTACTCTTGCTTCCGCCTCTTCTAATCCAACGGCTCATCAGATTGGCATTGTCCATGTTATCTTTGTGAGACGGAAAAACAAATTCCACACTTGAGTAGTGAACTTACAGTGTAGGAACAGGTGATTATTTGTCTCTCTTGTTTCATTGCACTAAAAAGACTTAGTCCACTACTCTCCCCTTCTTTTGTAGTACTTCATGAGTAAGGCATGCCTTTTTAACTACTAGCCAAGTGAAATCTTTCACCTTGGTTGGAGTTATATTATTCCATACATTTTTTCATATCTTGACTCTTTCTCCTGCATAACACTATTCTCCCTCTTGTACAGATTTTTAATAGAGAAACTTTCTTCTGTAGTGTGTCTCCACCTTAGCTTGTCAGGTTCCATTATGGTTCCAGCGAAAATTTCCACTTCATTTAGCAAACTAGCCACCCTTTCCACTTTCCAATCATTTAGATTTCTTTTGAAATTGAAATTCTAGCCATGGTTAGACCAACATTCAGAAACTTTTATCTCTGATTCCTACACATAATCGTAAAATCTGGGAACATGTTCAGCAATGGAGCTTCACCTAGCCAATTGTCTTTCCAAAACTTGGTTTTGTGGCCATTGCCCACCCTAATCATATAGTTCTTCTGCAACTTTGGCCATAGTGCTCTGGTTGCCCTCCAAACACCCACCCCATATATAATATTTACCTCATTTGAGCATCAGAGGTTGGTTTGCCAATACTTATAGATAATTGCTTGCTTCCAAAGAGAGGATTCTTCTTCACAAAATCTCCAAAGCCACTTCATCAAAAAGCTATTATTTTGTGTCTTCAGATTTCTTACTCCTAGTCCCCGATGGCCTTTACTAGATTGAGTCTCTTCCCATTTTACCAGATTGTAACCCTTTCGTTCTTTACTATTCTTCCACAAAAAATCCCTTCTTAATATGTTGAATTTTTCCACCATAATGTCTGGGAAGAGGAACAAAGACATGACATATGTGGGCAAGGAATCCAAGACTGAATTAATCAGTGTGATCCTTTCCCCTAAAGATAAGTATTGTGACTTCCATTTTTCTAATATCCTTTCAGACTTCTCTATAATTCTATTCCATATATCGACGTCTTTGAACTTATGTGCCTAAAGGCATGCCTAAGTACTCACAAGGCAGAGTATCCACACCACATCCAAGCACACTTGCAATCTGAATGTTTGTGACCTCTTTGATAGGAAAAATATTATTTTTCTCCAGCTCACCTTTAGACCAAAAACTACTTCAAAAATCACCAGCATAACTCTTATATAGCTAACATGCTCTACTACAGCTTCATTAAAAATGATAGTGTCATCTGCATATAGAAAATGACATATCTCTAGGTCACCCTCTCCAATTTTAAATCCCCTTAGCCAGTTGTTATGAATTGCTACTGTAATCATGTTGCTGAATCCTTCCATTGCAAGTATGAACAAGAAAGGAGATAAAAGATCTCCTTGTCTAAGTCCTCTTTCTGAGGGAAAAAAACCAACAAGTTCTCTAGTGAATAGAGAACCTGGTAGTTTTAATACAAAAACTGATTCACTTCAGCCATCTATCCCCAAATCCCATTTGTTTCAAAACACTTTGTAGATAGCCCCAATTCACGTGGTCATAGGCATTTTCATATCTAATTTGCACATCAAACCAGCTACCTCACCCCTAATCCTTGAATCTATACATTGATTAGCTATTAGGGTAGCATCCATAATATGTCTTTCTTTCACAAAAGTCATTTGATGTTTGTTGACCAGTCTATCCATTACATTCTTTAGTCTTTCAGTTATTATTTTTGCAATTATTTTGTACACTCCTGAAATCAAACTAATGGGCCTAAAGTTTCTTAGGTCGCCGCTCCTGCTCTTTTAGGGATAAGGGCTATGTAAGTAGCATTTAAGCTTCTTTCGAATGCTTGATGCTCATATAATAATGCATTGTACCCATGACATCACCCTTAACTCCGTCCCAGAATGTCTGAAAGAAGTTCATATTGAAACCATCTAGGTCATGTGCAGGGGCGGAGCTACGTAGGCTCTATAATGTCCAATTGGACACCCTTCGTCCAAAAAAATGCTATATATACAAGTAAAATTTCAATTTAATATTGGTATATATAAAAGTTGGACCACCCAAAATAACTAAGTGAGACGCAGTGGAGTTGGCACTTGCTGGCGCATCCCTACATCTTGCCCGGGTTCGATTTCCCGCAGGGTGTTTCATTTTTCTTTAATTATTTTTGACTTTTTGAATTTACTTAATTTAAAACAAATGCGTAGTTTTAGAAAAAATATTTAGTAGCGTGATGGTCAGTTGTGTCATGAATCCCTCCAGAGACCCAAGGTCGAATTCCCTCTAACAATAATTATTTTTTTTCAATTAAAATTGAACTGTTTCCTTAAATGTTAATATCTATTCACTATGGAATAAGATTTCCTAAAATTTAATATTTTTTCCTTGTAGATTTTTTTCAATTAAAAGTGAATTTATTTTCTTAAATTTTAATACATTTTTCTTGTAGAATAAGATTTTCTTTAAAAAAATTAATATTTTTTTTATGGAATAAGGTTTTCTTTCTCTATAAATAGGAGACGCAATTACCCAAATTATATCACCATATTATTAATAGAATCTCAATAATTCTCTCTCTTTTTTTTTCTTCTCGTTCTGTTATTTTATAACATTTTAGTTTCAAGTTTCAATAGACATGGGAAATTATTATAATAGAGTCCACAAAAAAAGTTCGACTTCTCTAAGTCAACCAAATAAAGAAACAACGACAGATCAACTAGAGATGTTGACACATTCTTCTAAAAACACAAAGCATTGATCTAAATACTCTAGAAATTGATCCAGCAAAAAGAACTTCAATTTTAAAACATGATCCAAATCTTCGTGATGAAATAAGAAGGGCATATCTTATTTTTGAATTATGTTTTCAATAGTAGTTTATTTTCTTTATTTTAGTTTTGAAATATACACTTGTAATTCTATTAAAAATATTCTTATATTTAATTAAATATTGCTTAACTTGATTATTTATTTTGATAGTTTAAATTATCGTTTTATTTTTAAAAAATACTATTAAAAGTTTGGACACCCTTAATGAAATTCCTGGCTACGCACTGGTCAGGTGCCTTATCGATTGCACATGACGTGATGCTATCCCATACTTCTTCCTCACCAAAGTTCCTCTGTAGCCACATCTGATCTTCTAATGAAATAATTGGTGCACCATGTATATTGAAATCAGGTCTCCACTCTTCAGTTTCTTTATACAATTTCTAATATTAGCTTTGAATAGCACACTATATTGCTTCTGGCTCAGTGATGACTTGTCCTTCTACCTCTAATGAGTCAATGGAATTGTATCTTTTGTGGAAATTAGCCATCTGATGGAAGAACTTTGTGTTCTTGTCTCCAACTTTCAACCATTGTACTCCCGCCCTCCCTCTCCAAGCTATTTCTTTCTTTTTTGCCGCCTCCTTGAACTCCATGGGTAAGTTTGTATTCTTAACTAACTCATCGTCAGTAAACATTCTTTGTTCCTGTATGGTTTCCAACTACACCCAAATGATGTAGTATTTCTTCTTTCCTCTTCATCCAAACACCCATGTTGCTTCTGCACTATTGTGTCAACTCTTTTTTAAGAAGCTTTAACTTATTAGCTAAAATGTATGAGGGTCTGCCATTGTTGGGAAAAGAGATCCATCAATCTTTCACTTTGTCTTTAAAGCCATACACTTCTAGCCTCCAATTTTCAAATTTAAATAAGATTTTTTGAAGTTACAGTTCCCACAACTAAGGAGGATTGGATTGTTATCAGATCCAATCCTTGGGAGTAAAGTCTATCTGACTTGAAGAAAAACATCATCCTAGTCTGCTGAATACAAAAACATGTCAATCCTAGAAGCACTGGTTTGACTTTCTCCCATCCTTCATGTGATAGATCCTCCAAATAAAGGAGGATCTACCAATTCCAGATTATTTATGCATTAAGAGAACTCTGCCATCGCCCCGGAGATTCTGTGACAATATTTTCTCTCTGCCACAAACCTCGTGACATTGAAATTTCCACACACCACCCATGGTCCCTCACAAATGTTTCCGCTAACTTCTAAAGCACTCTAAAGTTTTCTTTTATTACTGTGTTACAATCAGCATATACTGCACTAAGATGCCAAGTTAGATCTTGGTTTATCCCACTGAATTTACATATGATCAGTTGGCCCACAACTTCTACCAATTCCCCCCTCTCATTCCCTTTTATCTCACATAATCAAGATTCCTCCGCTACTACCCTTTCCTCCAGATGCTCTTCTCCTACCAATTTATTAGCTCATAATTCTTTAAGCAGATTCTTCACATCTCCGTCCAACTTAGTATGTATGAGGACATAGATATTTGCTACCCATTGATGCACAAGTTGCTTCACCAACTGTATGGGGAGACTCATTTCATGTCTTAATAAATTATAACGAGGAATATCAAGTGGAAAATTGTGAAACTGAAGACTTTGGTTTGGAAAGCTCATAGAGAAGTATGCTTTTATGCAATACGGTGAATTATGAATATGTTGAAGTTGTGCTTTTCTTTTCTGTAGGCATTAGTGCATTTAGTTGCTCTCAATGCATTCATCCCACCCAGTTGCACCGGAATGGAAGGTTGCATCTAATTTGTGTCTTATATTTAAGCAAACAAATTAACATAACAAGATTGATGATTTTTCTCCTTTCATAAATTTGATAGTTCCATCTATGGAATATTTTCATAATTCTGTCTCATATATGATCATTATATTATAGGGAAAATCAGCCGTGTTTTTCGTGTCTCAAGTTGGGCATTGTTCAAGTGTCAGTAGAAATGAAAAATGACAGCTAACTACATAACTGAAGAGCAATGGTTCTTAGGCATTCACATATATAAGCAACGGTGCAGGTGCACCCGTTACCACAGTATAATACTCTATATTCACAACACACACATATAGCCTATCGCACACCGACCTTATCTACTCCTAAAACGTTCACAAAAACTGATCATAAATATATAACAACTCACTCCACTAGATTGAACTGAAGATCAAAATATCTATTCAATTTAGCAATCTAAAATGTTTAAAGCTTACTCTTTAGTCTCTTATCCACCTCCTTGAGTCCTAGAACTGATGAAAAACCCAGCGGGCTTTTCCACAAGCTTCTACTCACTCCATAATTGTCCAGTAGAATAAAAAAATGACTTCATTTGAGCCGTCATGTACCCGTACCTCATTGGAAACCGAACAAAAAACCATCGGCATCAGCAAGCTCATCCAGTTAGGGTATTTCTGGAATTAAATCATCCTTTACTGGGACCTGCATTTGAACAAGAACCTCTTCAAATAGAGTTTCGGGTACCCGATAAGGAATTACATCAACGCCTTCCACAACTTTAACTCATTTCTTCATTCTCCTCGCTAAGCTCTAGACGTATCCATACATAGAGTAAAATATGATGAATAATTTCAGGTTCTGGGTGTGCGCCGGTAGTAGTGAGTCTATGGAGCGGTAGGATACGGAAACAACATCGTTAGTGGCGGAAACGGACTCGCCTGAGGGATGGTGGTGGATACGGATGTCAAATGAGCGGGTTTTGAAAATATTATAATGGGTTGAGTAGAAATTGGGTTGAATTTTCACCCGCTCAAGTTTACTTTGGGTTCAAATGGGTTGGGCTCAAATAGGCTAAAAAATGGGTTGGGTTTTGATCCGCCCAATTTGATCTAGGGGTGGGCATAAACACCGAAAAACCGAAACACCGAACCGAACCGAATTTTTTAAAAATTTCGGTTTTCGGTTCGGTATTCGGTTTATTTTTTTGTATTTTTCGGTATTTCGGTTCGGTTTTCGGTATGTATTATTTTGGAATTCGGTATTTCGGTTTAAACCAAAATATTATATTAAATTTATATTATATTTATATTATATTAATTAATAATTATTAATGTTAAATAATTTTTTAAAAAATCAAACAAAAAAATATTACATTATATTTACTTTTTAGCCCATTAAGTTGAAAAATCAAAAAAAAAATTATAAAGTTTAAAATTTGAAAAAGCCACTAAGCAGGCCCATTAAAAAACTGAAATAAAAAACCGAACCGAAACAGTAAAAACCGAACCGAACCGAAATATTTTGGTTCGGTATTCGGTACATATTTTCCAAAAACCGAAAACCAAAAAAACCGGAAAAAAAACCCCGAAACCGAACCGAAATACCGAATGCCCACCCCTAATTTGATCCGATTAATTTCAATAATTTAACATATTGATAATTAACTTTTATAATCACAATTTGAATTTTCGCTCAAGTGTTTTTGTTAAAAAAGTAACAAATTGATATATAAATCCCAAAAGATGTTAAATAGATAATAATTTATACGTTTAAATATAGAAACATACCTAAATAAAAAATTTAAAACGGGTTGAAATTGTAGATTGAATTGGACTCAATTGAGAATTCTCCTCAAATGGGTTAAGCTTGAATAGGTTGAGATTTAACCCAATTCAAAATTATCTTGAGCTCAAGCCTTAAAATTCTGGACGGATTGGGCTGGTTATATATGTTTGGATTCATTTTTGACACCCCTAGTGATGGATTTTGGGAAGTAGATTTGGAAATCTTCTTCTTGCTGGGAACACAACTACATCTTTTTTCCATTATTGTATCAACTCAATTTGGAGTTTTGTTTAGGGTTTTAGTAGTGAGAGATTTAGATCGGAAAAGATGGAGTATCTCCGAAGGGAATGGAGATGGGGATACTGATTATCTGTACCTAGGGTATAGATCAATTCGATTTGGTTTTTCATTTAGAAAATCTAAATAATTTATGATTTATTAAATCCAAAAATCAAATTAAACCATATAAAGTCGGATTTTTCAAAAAAAAAAAAAATTTAGTTTTTTCAAATTTTTACAATTATATGGTGTTTGAAAAAGAGATAAAAAAATATTTTCACTTACATGTGTGATAGAAATTTTCGAAAATACGATAACATTCACACCAGTACAATTTTTTATTTTTTAAAAAACTCACTGTGTTAAATTAATAAGATCAAAGGCTACAATCAAACTGAATACAAAATAAAATATTTACAAAGTAAATTGTTGAGTTCGAATTTTAGAAATTATAACAATATTATTGTAACTTCTGATCTTAGGACAAAAACAAATATTTACAAAATTTTACAAGTCCAAATTTGAAATAATATATATAAATATTGAAAACTATAAACTAACTAAAATTATATTAACAAAGTAGATTATAAATGATGTCTTTTATCTATAAATAAAATAGTATTATATATTTCTATTATGTCGATTTAGTTTGGATTTGATTTGACTTTTTTTCTTTGAATATCAAATCAAACCAAATCAAGAGTGGTCGGATTTTTTTTCAACGCCAAACCAATCAAAACAAACCACAAATTAACTTTTTTTTTGTCGGTTTGATTTGGTTTGCCAGTTTGATTTGACTTGTACACCCCTAGCTGGAAGGGTATGTTACATCGTCGTATTGAGTTGATTTTTATTTTATAATATAATAATAATAATAACAATAATAATAATAATAATTTTCCTAATAATGACAATATTTGATTTTATGACTGACCTAATTAATTTCGATTAGTGTTGGATTAGGCCCAATAAAAAGGCAAAGAGTTTCCTTATGCCTACTAAAGAGTTCCCAAATTGTGGGACTTAAATTCAAGAAATCCAATTATGGGTAGAGACGTCCTTATTTATGCTTCTTTAGCTCAATATTTTAAAATTGATTATAACTTAAAATACATAAATAGTGAAACTACGAGGATTTAAAGTAAAAAAAAATACTGATGTTGAATAGCAAAATTATAGTTAAGCTTGCTAACTCAAGCGATGACATTAAGGTAATGAGGACAAATTAAAAAATAAAATAAAAAGAAGACATCGCTCGATACACTAAAATAGGTATTTGTGTAAGATAAAACGTATAATAAATATCAGATAAATATAATATCTCATGACATTGTTACCATTATATTATATAATATTAGGAAAAATTATGCAACAAAGAAAACTTATACTATTTAGTTACACATCATAGTTATAGTTTGCTATAATTACCACTCGCGACTAACATTATACAATAATTACGTGGGCTAACTTCGAGTTTGTATAATTAGTCACGTTTGTATATGTATAATTCGCCAGAATATACAAATAAATATGTATAATATACAATTATTTAACCTATATACATAAACAATTCACCTCTCTCCCACTCGGTCCCCTCTCTCGCTCGCCTCTCTCCTCCCTCTCCCAATCTCTCTTGCCATATATACAAATGCATATGTATAATATACAATTATATACATATACAATTCACCTCTCTCTCACTCTCTGCCCTCTCTCCTCCCTCTCTCAGTCTCGCTCGTCTATCTCCTCTCTCTCTCAATCTCTCTTGCCATATATACAAATACATATTACTACTATATAGAAGAGTAATAAATTAGGACGACCAAGGGCAAAGTTATCTTTTAACCTTAAATAATATCTTCGTACGTGGCTATTTTTGATCCACACATTTCAAAGACCCTTCTAGAATAGAGGTTAGACACAAATTAAGAAAAAGAATTCCTGTCACTCAATAGTCTTCACTCTTCGGTACTTCCTTTCAAAGTTCTTTTTTCCAATCTTAAGTTCTATTGTTTCATCTTTTTCTTGAAATTGGTATCTAATTCTTGACATCTACAAAGAAGACCACCAACTAAATATATTTTTTGCATGATGTAAAAATGTTTTGTTCTTTAGTTCTCTGATTTATCCTTTGATTTTGTTTTCTATGCTTGTGCTAAGTTATTATTGGTAAAAAAAGGTCAAAAAGAGACCTAGAAAAGAGACCTCATGACCTACAAAGAGACCTCAACGGTCGGTCATTATAATGCAAGTCACTTTTTTGTAGACACCTCATGAGGCCGAACGGAGACCTCACGAGGTCACCAATAAATTGTCCGGTTTTTTTAAAAAAGAGACCTCATGAGGTCACTATTATATTATTTAATTTAATTTTAAAAAAGAGACCTCATGAGGTCTCTTTTTCTTTTGCATTTATAAAATATAAAATGTTAAATAGCGACCTCATAAGGTATCTTTTTATGGAAAAAAACTGGCAGCTAATTATTTTTTCTACGGCTTCTCATCACCTGTCATTTTAATTCAATACCCAAATCAAGCTCAAAGAACTTCCAAAAATCAATTGAAGCAATACATTTACTAAATATTCTCTTATCAACTCAATTGCAACTCACCTTCAACATAATTCTATATTAAACAAAAACCATGATATCCATAATACATTACTCGAAAGGAAGAGCATATAGGGACCTAAATTACTATCTAGGCAATTCTTGTTCAGTGTACGTCTGGCTAAATCAAGACCACTCGAGTTATCGATCATCTAAAGCCTCTGTTAGCAGTGGTATACTCCTCTAAACTATGTCCATTGCAAGCAGCCATAAAAGCTTCATTCATAGCATCTCTTGAGATACCATTGTTGCAAATGTTTGCAAATGCTCTCATGTGTTTCATGCCATATTGCGTTAGCGAACCACAATGTGCCTCGAAAAGGCGAACCTAGTGAAGAAAAAACAGTATCAACTCATGTCATGCAAGTCATAACTTTTAACAACCATTTACTACACTACAAAAGCAGACTCTTGGATTACCGTTGATTTTAGGCATTTCCAATCATCCACGAGAGGTAGACCAGGTTTTCGGACAGAGCTGAGAACAGAACCACTCTTTATTGGATCGAAAAGAAAGACTCCAACTGCATCTCTGCTCCCATCAAGATGTTGCCTATCCTGCATTGTCTCAGTAATCTCTTTTCGAAGCTTGTCCTTCTCGAGTGAATTGTCTTCCAGCTTCTTATACTGTATAGACCAAGAAAACATGTACAAAGACCAAATCAAAATGATATACCACCAAGCAGAACTATAAAACGGGTGCTCATGTATTTCAAATTTGGGGATAGGTTGAATTTGTAACTTTCAAATTCCAATTCAAGCGCTAGTTCAATAAAATGTATTGGCTACATCTTATAATCTGGATGTACATAAAAGGATCAGGTAATAATGAACTACCATACAAAAGAATGCTTCCATTTCAAGAACGGTCATCAGATAAAACAGAAAACAAATGAAATTACAGTCACTAGACAAACTTGTATATACCACTCCATCCCACTCTATAGGACCAACCAAACATTTCTACTTCGATGAATCTTAATCCTTCTCCTACTGAAATGTATAGTGAAATTACTCAGACTATTATACAAAGATATTCAAAACTTACTCTTTTCCATAAGAAGAGAAGATCAGCATACCTCTGGTTCACAACCTCCAGTCGTGCAAAATCAATCTTGTTTGCAAGAAGATTCACGGTGGCAGGGTCAAATCCTTGGTACAAATAAACTTTCTCAGGCTTAATTTCTTTGCTGCCATATTCCATAACATGAGATCCAGCATTATAGTTGTTTGAGTTGGAAGTTCTTTCCTTCACCTACAAGACAACATAGCATTAACATCCAATCGGGTGCGACATACATTTGGAAAGTTTGAGAAACATAGCTCACAAGAATGTATTAGATGCCAAATAAAAGTCTTGGTTCATTCACCTTCTCGTACTGCTGTTTTATTGTTTCCTTCTTCAAGTTATGAGACTCACTGAAAAAAGTAAATCGAGTAATCATCAGTAAACCAGCAGAATAAAACTTGATAAGCTTTCTTCACCATTGATAACCAGTAGAATAATCAAAAAGTTCACCTGGAGTCAAAGGGATGGGAGGCGCCGACCCACTGATGCTGCTGCACGATCCACTGATTTGCGGTTGTGATGGATGCAGCGCTGCCGGAGATGGAGGCGGCGCGACCTCCAGCTGCTGAGGCCCGACTGCAGATGGAGGCGACTTTCCCGTTTGGAGAAGATGACGGTGAAGGGCGAGCCGCGTCTGATTTTTTTGACCGTGAGAGAGGATGCTGAGAGAGAGAGACGGGAGTAAGAGAGAAATAAATTTGACTAGGGTTTTCATATTTTTTACGAGGTCTCACGAGGTCTCTCATATTTTAATTCTTTAATTAAACTAAATTACTATTTTTAATTTAACAAGTAGAGACCTCATGAGGTCTCTAATTTTATGGGAATCAGACTAAAAAATTAAAGAATTAAAATCAGTCACTTATAGAAAAAAATAAATTCATGAAATTGACCTCACGAGGTCTTTCCTACTTTAAAAAAAAAATTAAAAAATTATTGATACAAATAGCGACCTCATGAGGTCTCTTATTATAGACCTATTTTTGAGGTCTCCTTTTCTAGGTCTCTTTTTACCCTTTTTTTAGTAGTGTATATAATTTATGAAATAGTTTAGGAGCTTCTCCTGTTCTCCATTGATTTTGATTTCTGACTTCTTCTCAGTTTTCGTATATTCTTGATTTTCATTTTGGAGTTTTCTTTTGAGAAGGCAACACAAATGTTTTGGGAAGACTCAATTTTTATATATGGTTTTGTAAGAAGTCTCTTATTCTTGAGTTGTCTTGAATAATAACAAACAATTAGAAAATTCTACCGATATAAAGTACAATTCTTCCTTTGCAAAAAAAAATAGAAACTTGTGGATTTTCAACTCGAGAATCAAAGGAACAAAACTTTTGGGGCCATAATTTTTAGACTCTCTTAGCTATGTAAAGTCTTCTTTTCAGCACCAGGAGGGTCAGCAAGACCAACAATATATGTCTGCATAATCATGCAAGTTGTTCTCCTTAAGGCATCTAATGGAAAAAAATTCTGCCAAAAATACCAATTTAGCCAAGTGTTTGTTGATAATAATAGCAGTTTGTAGTTATATTTATAAATAAAAAAAATGGTGAAGCACAACTTTACCCTTGGTCATTCCACTTTTCATGTTTCTATATAGTAGATAGATATAGTAGAAAAGTCTTCTGTAAAACTTGACTAGCCTATACAAATTCTATATTTTAATGCTTTTACATATAAAACTAAATTTCTGAAATAGTTTATATCCAGACTTTTGAAAAATAGTAACCTAACATGATATCTCAATCACAGGGATCATCAGAGAGTTTCACTTTATTGTTGAGTTAGATATGCGAGCTATATTTATATTATATAGAACAATGAGATTAGTTACATGTTTGACATGTTTGTTAAAAGTTGATAAATTCATAAAGAGGACATTTTGGACTTATACTACGTGTCTTCACAGATGCGCAGAGTAAGAATGTGGATAGGAGATCTTTTGGAGTATGATTAAGCCCGGCGGCGGTACCGGAACCGGGACTACCGGACCGGTAAGTTCCGGAACCGGAACGGAACCGGTATCAGGCGAACCGGTAACGTTCCGGAACCGGAACCGGAACGGACCGGTAGACCGGTAAATAAATCTGGTTCCGTCCCGGTCTGGAACATAACCGGTAATGGACCGGACCGGACCGGATTCCGGAAAATACCTTTTTTTTTTTTTTATAAATACTAATTTAAATTATTTTAAAAATGATTTAATTTTATTTAATTCAATATAATTTAATTATAATACTTAAAAAAATAAAAAATATAAATTCAAACTTTAAAAATTAAAAAATACAAAATTTTAAAACTTTAAAGTTATAAAATTTAAATTTCAAATTTTTAAAGTTCGAAATTTTAAATTTCAAACTTTATAGTTTGTAAAATTTAATTTCAAATTTTTAAAGATTGAAACTTTAAATTTCAAATTTTATAGTTTGTAAAATTTAGATTTCAAATTTTTAAAGTTTGAAACTTTAAATTTCAAAGTTCAAACTTTAGAGTTTGTAAAATTTATATTTCAAATTTTTAAACATTGAAACTTTAACTTTCAAACTTTATACTTTATAGTTTGTAAAATTTAAATTTCAAACTTTAAAGTTTGAAAGTTTAAATTTCAAAGTTCAAACTTTAGAGTTTGTAAAATTTATATTTCAAATTTTTAAACATTGAAACTTTAACTTTCAAACTTTATACTTTATAGTTTGTAAAATTTAAATTTCAAAATTTAAAGTTTGAAAGTTTGAAAATTTTAAATGTAAACTTTAAATTTATAAAATTTTAATTTAAACTTTTAAAGTTTGAAAGTTTCAAATTCAAACTTTTAAAGTTAGAAAAGTCTAAATTCAACATTTTAAACTTTCTAAATTTTAAATTCAAACTTCTAAAGTTTAAATTCAAACTTTAAAGTTTGAATTTTTTAAATTCAAACTTTAAAGTTATAAAATTATAAATTAAAAAATTTAATTTAATAGAACAATAATAAAAACAAATTAAGGCGAATAGCCTATATTTTTATTAATATTTATTTTATGTTACAAGTACATTTAAAATTTTTTAGTAGAGTATCAAAAGATTTAATCTACACAGCCACCTTCTAGGAAGGGTTATGTTTGAACTAAATCTCGATTTATCATACTCTTACTAATAGTTGGTGCCACCATATAAATCCTTTCGTAAATCATTCAACATTTCTTTAGTGACATGTTCGGGAATTGGTTGAATAGAAAGATCTTCCATTGCTTCAATCCCATCGTCACTATAATCCTGCATTACTTCATCAATGTCATCTTGAAATTTGGTCGGTAGTGGTTCACGACCCAAATTTCTTCTCTCCGCATTAATCCAATCACGAAATAATATCGATATCTCCAAGCTGTCGGCTGCTAGTGAATGCCTATGATCTCCAATTTGAAACCTTGCTGCACTAAAGACGCCTTCTGAAGCTACTGACGATGCTTGCATAGCTAATATATCTCGAGCCATCGGTTGTAGTTTCGGAAATCCTTTGCCGCGAATTCTCCACCGGGCGAGAATATCTTCAGTAGGTTCTGTATTTTGATTAACATAAGCATCAAAATCATTTCTATTATCGTGTGAAAGTTCAAGATAATCATATAAATATTCATCAATATTATTTTCATCAAATCTACTTCTAGAGCTTTGAGGTTCATCACTTGAATTATTTTTATTAGCATTATATAAATCATACAATTTTCTAGCTTCAATTTTTATGCTATCTTTAACTAGTTGACAACTACGAATTTCTTCTAATACATCATTAATATCTAAGTTAAAATATATTTTTTCAACCATTTTTGATGCACCTATATCTTTATTTAGAAGAAATTCTACAAATATCAGGCAAAACAGTACAAATTGAAGGACTATAAAGTACGGATATTCTTTTTGTAGTTAAGTAAAAAACTTTTAGAAAATCTATAAGTTCATTTATATCACGCCAATCACTATCATCTAGTCTATATGCCATATCAGAATTATGCGCATTCCAAACCATTTGTAAAGGTATCCTATATTCATAAGCGACTACAAGCATTTCATATAAAGTATTCCATCTAGTAGCCACTGTTTTTGGAATTTTTCTAGGTGGAAGGTTATTTTCAAAACAATATGATGTGTCTGTTTGGCATTTTATAGGAACAAAAGGACTTTCACCAACTCTTGATTTTTAATGGATAATGTAGAAAATTGTTGGCAGGTAAGAACAGTAGCTTTAGTAAATAATTTTTTTTCCCTCCATTTCTTATTATGTTTCTAATATTTGTATCTTGTTTTGTGTTGGTGTCTTCACTGTTTCTTTTTTCTCTTCGAGTGTGAACTGTTTTTATTTCCAAATTTTTATTCCTTTCCATAAAATATTAAAGTTGGAGTATGTTATTCGTGTTGAATGAAAGAAATTTTGCAGCTTATCAAGACAACTGGAGCCACTTATGGATACCAACTTCTATGCTTTTGGAAAATACAGAGAGCATCTGCTCGAATTTACTGGTAATGATTTGAGGCATTAGAAATGAATTTTGTCATATTCGATGCGCTATCCACTTCTATTCTAATGAGAAATACAGGGAGCATTTGCTAGAAGTTATCATTTGAAAAAAATTGATGTTGGTTCTAATATACTCAGTTTAATCTCACGAGTTGGAAATGTGCAGCTCAAGAAAAACATTTTTACTAACAGGTTTGATTGATAAATACAAGAGTATAAATGCTATGCTGAAAATCACTGTATTTGTTCTTCATGTGTACTATATTCTCTTCTTTGAACTACAATGTCAAAGTAGTTGTTCTCTGTGATGTCTAGATTATTAATTAATTTTAATAATCATTTAAATAACTTGACGCCAAAACATTTCAGTTGATTAAAATGAAACTAGAAAAATTGTTCGTGTAGGACAAACAAAAATATGGATGAAGTACATATTGTTTCTAAATTTTTTGGTTAGCCTAATTTAGAGAGTAGCATTGAGAATCATTCTCTTCTGGTAGCTGAAAGCTGGTTACAAATGTTTGTTCTTTACTTTGGTAAATGACACACCATTGTTAAATGAAAATGTTGATATGTTGTGAAGACATATTGCGAGTTCATTACGTCTCTTTTGGGGGTCCAGTTTCAAAATATACAGAGGTTATTGATTAAGCCAAAACTATGATGAATTTATTTATCCTTTAAGTTTAAATAAATGAAGCTTATTTAGTTCTCTGGACAGCTGTATAATGGAGATAGAATTAATAATAGAAAATTAGAGAAACTAATGCCGAGGTGATTATTGGAAACATTGTAAAATATAAATGTTGGTCCTGTGTTCAGCACAGGTCATATCCTATCTAGTGTATAATATACAATTATCTAATCAATATACATATACAATTTACCTTTCTCCCACTCTTTTCCCTCCCTCTCTCTCCTCTCTCCTCTCTCTCTTAGTCTCGCTCATCTCTCTCCTCCATATAACATGTAGTTACAAATTGTAATTATCAAACTATAGCTATGGAGAATAATTAATTATTTTTAAGTGTCTATATTTGAAAGTTTTCCTTTTGTTATATACTTTTATTATATTTTACCATTTTACTATAACACGATCAAGGATATACTTATCTATATGTATCAAACAAACAGTTTACAATGAACATAGCCCACTAATTTTTTATATCTTAAAAAACAAAGATATGTTAACATTAAATGATTTTTATTCTTTTACCCTCTTCCCCAGATACCATAGTGGCTTCTTCATTTTTCTACTTTTTTACATCTAAATAAAATTAATATAACATGATGTATATTAGTGTGCATACACTATTATAATATATATATATATATATATATAGTATTATATTATGCATTGTATTTATATTCTTGTACACTATTCTACATTACATATAGATCATACATATAATGTAATATATAATGCATCTTTGTTGTATAATCATGTATAAATCTCGTATAGTTATGTATATATATAATGTATTTATTTGTATAATTATAAATAAATAATGTTTATATATATATATATATATATATATATATATAGTTAGTAATAGTAATACTAGTGAAATATAGATTTAAGAAAATAGTAATACTAATGATTAAAAACAAATTGAATTTTTTGGATAATAATAAACCTAAATATTATTTTTTTTAAAAAGGAATGACTTAAGATTTCAGAGATTATATATATTAGGATCGATCCAACTCACAAGAAAAACCAAAGACAAATATTTTTTACATGACTTTGCAATACATGAAAAGAGATTAGAAAAACTAAAAGAAAACAATGTAAAAAGAAATAAGATATTGTGTGCTTAAAAAGGGGACAAAGACGTAATTGGGCATTTGACGAAAAATATTAACAATCGAATAACCTAAGAAAATTATTTTACAATGTTGTATCCATTTTTGACCTTTTCTTTTCTCTTCGTTTTTCCTTGGCCACTTTTTTGGAGGAAAATATGTTGCTAAGCAAACTTATATTACTTAATTATTCATCATAGATATAGTTTGATATAATTATCACTCGCGGCTAACATTCAACGTTAATTACATGGGATGACTTCGAATTTGTATAATTAGCCACATTTGTATATGTATATAATTCTTCATAATATACAACACATATGTATAATATACAATTATCTAATCGATATACATATACAATTCACTCTCTCCCACTCTCTTCCCTCTCTCGCTCGCCTCTCTCCTCCCTCTCCCTCTCCCAATCTCGCTTGCCATATATACAAATACATATGTCTAATATATAATTATCTAACCGATATACATACACAATTCACCTCTCTCCCACTCTTTGCCCTCTCACTCGCCTCTCTCATGTAGTTACGAACTGTAATTATCAAACTATAGCTATGAAAAATAATTAGACTATTTTTGAGTAGTTATATGTGAAAGTTCTCTTTTTTTATACATTATATACTCACATTATATACATTATTATCAATAGTATTTTATACACACTTTATATTCACCTTTTATATGTTATATACATATTGTATACATTTTTATCAGTAAATTTTCATATACACATCATATAACTCATCATACATACAATATATACACACATTATATATATATATATATATATATATATATATATATATATACTCTTTTATCAGTACTTTTCATATTCTTTTTTTATACAATATATATTTTCCTCTCTTCACATATCATATATGCGCTTCATGTTCATCATGGACTATGATGAAGTTAAATTCGAAAACTTCGAGTCTCATTTTCATTGAAAATCTAATTTCTGACTTTGAAATTGTTGTGAAATACACCACAGTTATGGTAGAAATCAACCATGCTAATTAGAAAAATAGAGTTGGACGAATGGAATTGCTAATAACCACACATGACATTTTTTCTTAAAAGATGCTCATGCAGAGTATGGGACTTATCTGGAATACCCTGCCCTCATGCCATCAAAGCATTTATCCATAAAAGAATTGACCCTATTGCTGAAATACACTGGTGGTATTCTAAGGAAGCCTATTTGATGGTATATAAGCACAAGATCGAACCTATTAGAGGTGAAAATTTTTGTAAGATTGAGTCGCACCATGCCATGGAGCCCCCTACTTTAGCTAAGTTGGTTGGTAGACCAAAGATGAAGAGAACAAGAGAGAAGGATGAGGCTAAGAATAGTCAGGGGGCTTGGTCAGCTTCTAGAAAAGGAATGTTAATGACTTGTGGTTATTGTGGTAAACCAAATCATAACAGAAGAAAATGTCCATTTGTAACAATCGTAACTTCATAAATGCGTTCCCATTTTGTATCTAACGATCATCATTTAATTTATTTTTCTTCATGCAGCTCAATGATAAACACAAGGACGTCTTCCAGGATGAAGAAGACTCTCAAGAATCTCATAATATGCCCTTGACAGAATCAGAAAACATTCAAGAAAGTGTATGTTTCTTCATTCCTGCTCCTGGTTCAAGTCAGATCTCTAGCCAGAGCTCTATCGTAGCAGAGCATGATTCAGCCCCTACTTTATATCCTAAAGTGGTGTCCGAAAGTAATTTTAGACTTCACGAAAGACTGAAGAAGATAAATACTGGGACAAGAAAGATAACTTTCCAGGGATATCACAATGGTATATCAATGCCGACCAACCTTCCATATTCACCAAAAAAAGTAACTTGGAAAGGGAAAGAAGCAATGATTTCAAACCAGTTACAAGCTGCAAGGGAGAAAAAAATTGGCAAACTTAAGCCTCTAGGGGGCAAGGGGATGTAGAAATTGTTTAGTATTTACTGTCGTTAAGTTTTATCTAAGGAGAGAATGAAACAATAACTCCAAACAACTAGTGTTTTTGCTGACTTTTGTACTCTTAATGGTTGTTCGACAACTATCGTAATGACTCCAAACAACTAGTGCTTTTGCAGATTTTTGTACTCTTAATGGTCTTTATATAACAATCGTAACGACTCTTAAGCGTTACCTTTCTAATATCAATCTTGTTTAATTATGATAGTTATAGATTTGGTTTAGTTGTGTGTATTTTTGATTTGGTTTACTTGTCAAAAACTTATTTTAGTATTATTACGTTGTATGGTTGGAAGTTGCAGCAGGAAAGAAACAGAAAACTACTCCAGACTAGTGAGAAAGTCATGAACAACTTGAATAGAAATGTACAGAAATTAACCGGGTTGAATTTCTATAATGAAAAGTACAAGCAAATTAATTAAAAGAAGCTGTAAATAAACATGAATTCTGCATATAATAGCATCCACGAATTTTTTATACCAAACAACATACAAGACACATGAAAAATAAAATCTTTCCCAGATTGTAGAAGAATAAATTATGTTACAGACCAGACTCACCCTTTGAACGATCCGTACAACACTTTCTTTCCGATTTTAAAGGAGAATAAAATCTTGTGCAGGTGATAATACATCACGTAAGTCATATAACGTCGATCAAGACTTTGAGGCTCCGATATTGGTAAAAATATGATTCAAGAACGAATCTGTCAGCATTAGATGAAATGCAAGATTTTACCGCATAACAAAGGAATGATTTCGCGAAATGAGTAGTATATGGATAAGCATGAATACAAAGGAACGGAAGTCAAAAGATATATTACAGTGAAGCATCTCCTCCTCTGCCAGATTTAAGCTATTATATAAGCTTGCGATGAACACTATCAACAAAATTATACAGCCATCCTTTGACCCCAAAAACATTTGCTTAACAACAACCTGCCTATTACTTGCAACTCTATCGAATTCTAGCATGAACCATCTTTTCACATATTTCTTTGTAGGTTTATATCTACAACGATCTTGTTCTAAATGCTTCAAGAAGATGGAGAGGCTCTTCGAAATGGTTGTAACGCATTTCCCCTTTTTGTCATATTCACCGAAAAGGGTGAAATTCAAGAACATCTCGAGCAATTCATCTCCTTCATATTTGTCATAATGTAAGTTGGTCAAGATCTTCAGTATCTAAAATGGGATTAGATTCTCAAGCAAAAGCATATCACGAATTGTTGTTGATAACGCTAACAATTTCCAAGATGGTGTCAGGTGGTTCTGAGTTTGTTGTATCTATCAGTTGTGCTGACCTCGATGTGGTTGATAATAAAATAGGCATCAAGAAGCATCATTAAGGCAAATTCATGATCTTTGTACATGTCTGTAGAGCCATTGTCAACAACTTCAAGTATCTTATTGTAGAAATAAACTAGTTTGCCACTACCTGATACAAACATTTCAACAGAAATCCTTTGCTAGTTGTAGCTCTGCCTTGCCATGATACACTCTATTCAAGTTTCTGATGAGGAATTTGAACAGCTAAAGTCTCAAGATAGTTTCTTCAATTTATGTCAAACAAATTGAAATCAAGAACTTGCTCAAAACAGAAGTAGAAAACTTGCAGAATCTCCGTCCGGTATTTATAAAAATCCACTTCGTAATCAAGAAGTTTGTAGTGCAGCCATGAGCAAAAACATCAACTCGACCAATCTTGATGTAGAGAAGAAATTGATTGTTCCAAACACTGTTGTTCTTCGATCTTTTTTGCTCCTGCAATTAACTAGAGCATGGAGAACATATGAATTGAAGGAGGAGAAGAACTAGAGCTGATGGAAATAAAAGACCCAAAAACAATGTCGGGTTAGATTTTTAGACAAAATGGGTCATATATTTTGAAATGTTTAAGAAAATTCATGTCAGATTTGCCATGTCATCAAGCTGTTAAAAAAGGGCAATTTTAAACCTTGAAAAAACGTTGAGGGCATTTTTAAACCAAAAGATAGAAGGAGGGCATTTTAAAACCATTTGGAATACGTTAAGGGCACTTTTAACCATTTTCCCTTTTATAATTAAAAAAAGGAAAAAGGTCAAAAATATCCCTAAATTATAGGAAAAGGTCTAAAAATACCCTTCATCTATCTTTTGGTTTAAAAGTACCATTCCATTCAACTTTTTGGTTCACTTATACCCTTCAGACTAACAATTCTCTCTTTATTCTTTATTTTTTAAAAAGTATTTATTATGTATCGTTCTCCTATTAGATAGTATAAAGAATTCACCTCAATTAGAGTATTTATCATTATTTATCCAAACCAAAGAATTATACTTCTTCAAGACCCAATTTTTTTTATAAATAAAAATATTGTATTTTTTATTATTAATTATTTTTGAAATAAAAATATTATATTTTTTATTATTAATTATTTTTGGGTTCAACTCCTCTTCATTTTTTACTCGAACTGAAAACTCATGACAAAAGAAAAAACTAACGGCTAATATCATAGGCGAACCCATGATTTGAAAGTTTTGGGTGCACCAATATAAAACATAGCTCAAATATAAGCTCGAAGCTAAATTTAAAATAGACTCAAGTGGTATTCAAACCCTGGTCTAGAGGTTGGTAACTCTAGCTTTTACCAATTGCACTAGGGCACTTCTATGCTTTTTATTGGTGCACTGTTACCTATATCTTTTTCTACCAGTTTTTCAAAATAGATATACATATATACATATAATTTTCTCGGAAGTTACTGGGTTCACGTGCACCCCTACCGTATGATGTAGGTCCCCGTCTGGCTAATATTTAATTAATTAAATCAAGATTCTAAACATGATATAGATGATTAATATATTTTATAAAAAAAATTATCATGTCATACTCATAACAATATACTCCCTCCGTTTCAAAAAGAATGTCCCTATTTACTTTTTAGTTTGTTTCAAAAAGAATGACCCCTTTCTTTTTTGGCAACACTTTAACTTTAACTTTCCACGTGGCATGTTTAAGACCACAAGATTAAAGGGCATTTTGGTACATTTGATATAACTTTAATTTAGAACCACAACATTAAAAAGTCTTCTTTCTTTTCTTAAACTTCGTTCCAAGTCAAACTAGGTCATCCTTTTTGAAACGGAGGAGTATTATTTTATCTACAAATATAATATATACGTTTTTCTCTATTTTCCTATTTAAAATTGTTTGTTAAACTTTTTCTTTAAAAAGTAATTATCACATATTAGCAAAAAAAATTAAGTTAATAATTTTTTTTATTTATTTTTAAAAAGAAAGATAGATATTGTGGTACTATTAATAATTTTATAATATATTATTTATTTAAAATAAACCTTTTTTAAAAATAAATAGATTAGAGAAAATACAAAAATTACTAGAATTTTAAAAATAATGATTGGGGTCTTGAAAAGGTATATAGATTTTTTATTTAAATAGATTATGGGGAAAAAATGAATAGAGATTAGATTTTTATTTTATCTAATAAGAAAATGACAAATAATGAAAAAAAAATTAATTTTTTTTTTATTGTTAGTTATAAAGGTATAAGTTAGTCTAAAAAGTGAATGGAATGGTATAAGTGAACCAAAAAGGTGAATGAAAGGGTACTTTTAGACCAAACCATGGATGGAGGGTAATTTCAAACCTTTTCCTATAGTTCAAAGATAGTTTTGGCCCTTTTTCCATTAAAAAAATAAAAAAATGTAGAAAATAATAAAGAAAATAAATAGAACTCTTAACCAAAAATATTTAAAAAGTTTATACAAATAAATAGCAAGAACTCTTGATTGTTCCTTCTTAAAGTACCCTTCTTTTGTTTTCCTCTTTCACTCCATTTATGTTGCAAGGATGATTCTTCCAAAAGGATATATATATATATATATATATATATATATATATATATATATACGAGCCTTTTTTTTTTATCTTTCATGAAATAATGCAAACTCCTATTGCATCTTCAAGTTTTATACAAAAAAAGTTTTAAAAAATTTCGTTATCAATGAAAATTTGTTTTTCATCATGTTTTTTATGCTTTTTCAGCAAACTGATTCATTGAAAATATGATAGAAAAATCATGTTTTGTAATATAGCCATCAATTCCCACTGGGGGAAAGCCTATATTTCTAGTAGTGGCTAATATTGAAGGATACAATAAAAATGTGTACAATATTCACATTTTTTTTCTCTAGAATATTTAGCAAATCAGGACACTGAAAAAAGCATGCAGATACAAATTTTGATTATAACATACAATAAAAATGTGTCATACTCACATTTGAGTATCGTCAATATACTTGCTTTTTATGAGGTATTGTATATGTTATTGTTGCACAAGCAATTACTTATCGGTAAGATAGAAACAAGATTATCCTCTGACTCTCAAAAATCGCTTCAACATCTTATTTTATTTTTTATATATAGTATGAGAAGTTAGGGGTGGAAGTAGGGGATGATGGCTATGAGGGCTACGATAGAGTCGAGGTGAACATGCTGGAAATTGAGGACACAATCAATGTAAAATTTCATCTGTGGAGCTAATTCTTCCTACTTCCACTAAGCAAGTCATTTTCAAGGGACTCGTTTTTGCAGAGTGACCAACCAAACACACCCTTGAAAAAATTGCACTACAGTAGTACAAATAGAGCCAGGAAAACATTGCGCAAAACTAAAATAAAACCCTTTCTTTTTTTTCCTAGGACCACCATCTCCAGATGCAGTAATACGTATATAATTAGTAGTATAGGTTTTTATTGTATGAACAGTGTGGATGCTGAATTTTACAAACTTTATTCAATGAAGGGTAAGAGCACTGAACATCTCAATCTGCAATGGGTGCAGTAGCATTCTTCAACCATTCTATCTCAGATTGATTCAAATAAGGAGCCAGGATTTCCGAGCATTTAGAGTGGTACTCGTTCAAATATTGGATCTCTTCGGGCACCAGAAGGCTAACATCAATCAACTTCCTCTGATATGGTGCCTACACCCAATAACAATAAAACATAAAGAGTAAAATTATTACATCATCTAGCATCTTCAGCATGAAAGACAGACAACATGCGGAGAACAAAATGCCAACTTCCTTCCTTCTTCGTAGACCATCAAAGTGCACAATAACAAAGTATATACACATGCAAAAATGTTTACGCGTGTGTTCCACTAAGTATGAGAAAGTAGACATATACAACAATATAATGCTGAAAAACTTACCCAAGTTATATGCTCAAATGTCAAGTAACCCTTGTCGCCAAAGTTGAACTTAGTATTGCCCTCTTTGACAATAAGCACATTCTCCAATCTTATACCAAACTTCCCATCCTCGTAATAACCAGGTTCTAGAAAAAAATATCCCACAGTTAAGATCTTCAAAAGTTGAAGTCAGAAAATCATGACTTTTTAGACTAAAATTAGGAGAAGAGAATTAAGTTTATATACGAAGTTGGCAAAATAAAATCAGCTACATCATTTCATTCTGTAAAACTGCTAGAACAGCTTACTAAATATTGGAGCAAGCTCCATTTATTTATGTGCTGGATCAGAAAAATTATAAAGCAACCAGAAAAAACATAAAGCAATCAGAAAAAAATATAAAGCAAACAGAAAAAATATAACGCAGTCTGAAAAGGTAATAAAGCAAAACTTTTTATTTCAGTTCGGTCAAAAGACTAAATAAAATCAGACTGACCATCTGTGACTGTCATTGAAACTTGTAGTGGCACATTCTGCGCTGATGGTCTGAAACTAATTTGATGAGGTCCTGATAAAAAGTAGAAGGAAGTGAGTGAAACTTGTTACTTTACACTAGTACCTTACCAGAAACTAAAGCACAAGTTACCTTCATGGACATTTAAGTAAGACCCGATCCCATGACCTGTACCATGCCTATAGTCAAGCCCATACTTCCATAAAGGAGTTCGAGCAAGAACGTCAAGAGCATAACCTATAATGTACAGTAAGGCATAAGTAAGAAAAGTGTCCCTCTATGTTCTACAATTAACTTGAGTATCACGTCAGTTAAACAACATTGAACTAGAAAGCACTAAGTAATTCCAACACGGTTTGGGGACGTGCACAATTGTACATCCAATCTCCCACAAACATTTGTAGACTAAGAAATCATCCCATAGACTCGTACCATTTGTTCCATTGGGAAACCGTGCATTACCCAATGAAATATGTCCTTTGAGAACCTACATAATTCAAGCAAGTTTGAGCATTAGAGCACTATGCAACAAAGCAAAGGATTAAAGATTTCTCGTCCCCCCAAAAAAGGTTCTGAAGAACTCAATCCACTAGATACATAAAATTAGTATGAAAAATATTTTCTTATAAAGAGAGACAAAAATGTTAACTAGATACAAAACAAAGTCCGCATTACAACCATCTACACACCAGGCCACACCCAAAAAAAATGCAGGCATAAAGCCTCTTCTACAGCATAACCTAGTCTTTCAGAAAATGATCTGGGTGGATGGTTTGGGGAGGTATAGGAGTAATGGTAATTCCCAACCCAGTAGTGGCTTTTCCCACTTGATGCCTCGAATCCAACCTCATCGTTTTTATGTAAGGGCTCTTACCACTAAGTTATCTCTTCCTTTGTCTTCTAAGATTACTGTTTATTCTTCCTTAATAAGACCACTGTTTTGAACAATCCAAACAGAAAGAAGATGTTATAAAGTTATTTCACTCAAACGGATTACTGAAAAAAGGGAAAATATATTTAAAAAATAGAATAAATTTAAAATTTCATAACTTGCTGCAAAGAAAGCAACTAACAATTACAAGGAAGATAATGCTTCCAATAGTTTTATCTTACTGAAGGATCTGTTGATGCTTTTCAGTAATCCTTAAGGTGGTGTCTACTAACAAAGTAAACAGATAAACTTGAATTTGACATTTGACTTTCCCTATGCATATCACAATGACTCAATCAATGGTCAGGGATCACATCTATAAGATAATAGGATTTACATACCGCAGTGTAACATGTTTTCTCATGTGGAGTAGGTTTTCCAAAATGAACAGTCCGTGTAATATCAGTTGTTCCATCCAGATACTTCAGCACAACAACACCAAACCATTAATTTTAAGGGATCACAAGTTAGGATAACAAATACAATCCCCAAAATATCTGTATCATGAACCAATTGATATTCACAAACCTGTGCTCCTGAATCACATAAGTACATTTGATCTGGATCAAGTTCAGCACATGTTTCTGCCTCAGCTGAATAATGGATAATGGCTCCATTTGAACCAACAGATGAAATAGTTGGAAAACTCAGCCCTCTGAAATGCTGCAGATATACAAGGACAGTAAGTTAATCAGAATGTTAAGTAAAGAAGAAATAATGCTGAAAAGCTACCGACTTTATTTTCAAACTAGATCAGACCACCACAAAACAAATGACAAAATCTTACATGTGAGAAAAGACGGCAGAAAACAGCCTCCTCAGGGTGAAGCAAGTGGACATTTGCCACCCCATCCTCATCTTAAGGCCTAGTTATTACATGCTATTAGCGCCTTACCAATACCTATGCATACTTCCTAACTGACTTTGTCCATAGGCTTTTATTCCTTCACATGCTTTTTTTTTATTTTCAGCCACCCTCTTAAGTTCGTCCCTTGTTCTTTATCCTCCCTAGAACACAGAGCCTATAGAAAATACCTTTTTGCCCCTCTAGCATAGAGAAAATTGACTACTGCAGCGTAAACAGAGTTTGAGTAAAAAGTAGCATATCAAGTACATCAAAATAAACCAAGGGTATCAGCTTAAGGACCTAAGTGGTGAAAACATCATATGCAAGATACATTAGCAACTGGAAAGCTGGCTAGCTTTATATTAGATTTCTCACAAGTGTAGAGCCACTACCTCTTTAGATGCCCGGAACTCCTCTAGCTTATCACTTGCAGAAACTTCTGTAAGCCGTTTCAAATCCCTGACATAAGAAACCATTGGTAAACTAGGTGCTACATAGGGAAAGAGCAAGACTCCACAATATGATTCAAAAAAATCCTTATGGAAATACTTGACATACTGGAAATAAAATGCAAAAAGCAGAAGCAACAGTGCCCTTCAATTAATCATGGCCAAAGTTCCTACTTTCATCAGCCGAGGAACTGAATACATTTCAGAAGCTTTTCAAAGTTCAAAAACAAAGAGAAGGCTACCACTTCCTTGAACCACAAAACCAAAAAATCACTTTCTTGATCTATATAGCAAGAACTAAGGTGGCTAGCCCAAATAAATTCATTCTCAGAAAACATCTTGAAATTATATTTATAAAAACATTAAAGAAATGCTTTATCTCCAAATTATCATCTATATTTAGAAGTGCCACGAGACGCCAATTCGACCAGAATATTTCTCAGTTAACTAAGTTAAATATTACAAATGAAAGGGAGGCTTAATTTCCTACAGAAACTAACCTCAAAATCAATTAATGGAACATCTAGGTCAGCAAGCACTACAACGCCAACTATAATAAAATCAATTTGAACTTGAACATACACAAACCAACCAAACACTTGAATTTATATATGAAGTCGAACTTACTTTAGTTTGTTCTTGCTCATACTCTCAGCCTCTGCAAAGTAACCGGATGCCCCATAAATTTCCTGCATCTGTGATAAACAAAAACATTCACTACATCAGTCTTCTAATGGACCCTCATCTACAATGCTAAAGCTTCTATGACAACTTAGAAGAAGTATTGACAAACAAGTCACCGACACTTGACAAGTCTTTATGCTCCTAAAACAGATGAATTCCAGAATCAATTTGCCAAGTCCCAATTATTTGCAAAGGGCATGTTAAGCAGACAAGTCGAACCACATAATAGTGGCTTAAAGATTTACTATATCTATACACTACATTAGAATATAAAAGTACAATATTAAAATAAGAAAGTAACAAGCTTTGCTGAGCCAAATCCAATGCATCGGCAAAGAGCATCATCTTTTAAGTAAATTTAGAGGTTCAAATAGCTGAACCCGTGACCTTTCTTTTTTCTTAAATGAGATTTTGGGTCATTCCCAGTGCCTAAGCTTTGTGTCACCGTATTCATCCAAAGCAGAAACCTTCACATCTAAGAGGGTTGGTGCTGCATAGTAATCAATATGTTATGTGCACTAATTATACATTAATTTGTTCATCACAAGAACTACTATTACGCCTAAATCCCAAAGTTGAGATCAGTTATATGAATTCTCTCAATATCCATTTCACTCCATTTGGACCTGTTTAAGTGTAATACTCGATTGTTTGGGGTTATCTAGCATAATAGCACTAGAGATTGTCTATATTTTTCTCCTGACATAGAAGTCTACACAAAAGTTAAAGACTCTTAGCAAACAATTGAAATAATGCATGTATACCAACATGGTAGATACTAGTTGGTATCACCTGTATGGATCTTTTACTTCTATTGTGCGGTACTTTCTGCTAAATCTGCATTCATTCCAGAGGTTATAGATCTCTTTAGACAACCTCCTTCCATATGAGTTCAATTAGGTCAACCTTGTCCCTTTTTGAGAAAATAAGGTTAGGTCTATCTTATCCCTTTTTAATACTATCAATCATCATGGCAATACACATGCTATTTCAAGTCTATTTCAGTAATGAAAAAACAATTCAAGATGGAAAGCAAGCAACTATGGTTGTGAATTACATTGTCCACGGCCAACAACCACTTAGCCTCTTTTTTTCCCATTCATTGCTTGCTCTGCTTCTCTTCCAGTTTGTTAAATGTTGTAATCTTTTGGTGATTATTTGTCAACTTTTTTATCTTACATTATTTTGTTATTGTTTATCATATTGTAATTCTTGACGTCCCGTCCTCTCAACTCCCAGTAAAGAACGACTCTAGCTGTTTGTCCAGGGTAAGACTGGGCAACAGAACGGAACGGGACCAATGGACCGGAACGGGACGAGTTGACCGGTTCGTTGACCGGTACCGGGATGAACCGGACCGAATTATCGGGACGGATACTCGATTCCATCCCGTCCCACTATATACCGGGATGGAACCGAAACGGACCGGAATGGAACGGGATGTGATAAACGGGATGACACATCTAGTTATTTCAAAAAATGATTTTTTTGAATTACGAAAATATGAATATTTTTTTTATTTTTCTAAGTTTAAATTGATAGTTTTTAAATTTATAATATAATTTTTACTTAAGTTTATTTTAAAGATATTTTTTTAAAAAAAATTACTTATTAAGTTTTCAAGTTAAGTTTAATTAAGTTTTCAAAATTTAAATCTTTTGAAGTTTATAAGTTATTACTTATTATTTATTAATATGTTATAATTTATAAGTTATATTTATAACTTGTAATTTAAATAAATTAAATTTGTTAATTTAAAAAAATTAAATAAAAAACGGATAAAAAAATTACAAATTAAAAAATATCAATTTAATTTATTTAAATTTGTATTACAAATTACAATTTCAATTTACATCTATTAGTAAAGTGCATAGTTTACGCAGCCACCTTCTAGGAAGGGTTCTGTTTCAACTAAATCTCGAATGTAATACTAATGTAATACTAATAGGGGTAGTTGGGTTACTTGGATAGTATTTATTATTTAATATAAAATATTAATTATAATTTATAAATATATAATATAAATTAATTAATAAATATTAATTAATCGGAACCGGAATAAACCGGGATAAACCGGTACCGGTAACCTCGGTTCTGGTTCCGGTTTGTGTCCCGGTTCAGGATGTCTAGTTCCGTCCCGTAGGCAACCGAACCGGAACGGTACATCCCGTTCCATTGCCCAGCCTTAGTCCAGGGCCACCAAACCCACTTAACTAAAATCCTGGGTCCACTGCTGTAGGTAGATCTCTTATTTTATCAACATGGAGATGGATGGTGTCATATTCTGGAGATTGATGGTGATAAGAAAGACAAACAACCCACATGTAGAAACAACACAAGAAAACAATCTCACATAATGGGGGACGATATCAAGTGCAACTGGCAGTAATTAACCGTAAGGTTATATTACCTCTGAGAAGCTTTTCAGTAAACTGTCAATGACAGCACACGCAAAGAAAACCTCAAAGGCTCTAAGAAGCTATCATTTACCTGCCTATCCAGCCAGGCGAGATATTGCACGACAGCTGCCCCATCCCGAATGTGGGCGTTCTTCAATCCTTTCATCTCAACAGGGTTCTAGAAAGACAAGCCAGCCATTTAGAATGAATAGTAAGATTTAGTGAAAGAACTAAATCACAAAACACACACTAATTTTCCAAATCCT
>CM040619.1:57095755-57163255 GCA_022817965.1 Solanum lycopersicoides
TTGCTTGAATTATGTAGGTTCTCAAAGGACATATTTCATTGGGTAATGCACGGTTTCCCAATGGAACAAATGGTACGAGTCTATGGGATGATTTCTTAGTCTACAAATGTTTGTGGGAGATTGGATGTACAATTGTGCACGTCCCCAAACCGTGTTGGAATTACTTAGTGCTTTCTAGTTCAATGTTGTTTAACTGACGTGATACTCAAGTTAATTGTAGAACATAGAGGGACACTTTTCTTACTTATGCCTTACTGTACATTATAGGTTATGCTCTTGACGTTCTTGCTCGAACTCCTTTATGGAAGTATGGGCTTGACTATAGGCATGGTACAGGTCATGGGATCGGGTCTTACTTAAATGTCCATGAAGGTAACTTGTGCTTTAGTTTCTGGTAAGGTACTAGTGTAAAGTAACAAGTTTCACTCACTTCCTTCTACTTTTTATCAGGACCTCATCAAATTAGTTTCAGACCATCAGCGCAGAATGTGCCACTACAAGTTTCAATGACAGTCACAGATGGTCAGTCTGATTTTATTTAGTCTTTTGACCGAACTGAAATAAAAGTTTTGCTTTATTACCTTTTCAGACTGCGTTATATTTTTTCTGTTTGCTTTATATTTTTTCTGATTGCTTTATGTTTTTTCTGGTTGCTTTATAATTTTTCTGATCCAGCACATAAATAAATGGAGCTTGCTCCAATATTTAGTAAGCTGTTCTAGCAGTTTTACAGAATGAAATGATGTAGCTGATTTTATTTTGCCAACTTCGTATATAAACTTAATTCTCTTCTCCTAATTTTAGTCTAAAAAGTCATGATTTTCTGACTTCAACTTTTGAAGATCTTAACTGTGGGATATTTTTTTCTAGAACCTGGTTATTACGAGGATGGGAAGTTTGGTATAAGATTGGAGAATGTGCTTATTGTCAAAGAGGGCAATACTAAGTTCAACTTTGGCGACAAGGGTTACTTGACATTTGAGCATATAACTTGGGTAAGTTTTTCAGCATTATATTGTTGTATATGTCTACTTTCTCATACTTAGTGGAACACACGCGTAAACATTTTTGCATGTGTATATACTTTGTTATTGTGCACTTTGATGGTCTACGAAGAAGGAAGGAAGTTGGCATTTTGTTCTCCGCATGTTGTCTGTCTTTCATGCTGAAGATGCTAGATGATGTAATAATTTTACTCTTTATGTTTTATTGTTATTGGGTGTAGGCACCATATCAGAGGAAGTTGATTGATGTTAGCCTTCTGGTGCCCGAAGAGATCCAATATTTGAACGAGTACCACTCTAAATGCTCGGAAATCCTGGCTCCTTATTTGAATCAATCTGAGATAGAATGGTTGAAGAATGCTACTGCACCCATTGCAGCTTGAGATGTTCAGTGCTCTTACCCTTCATTGAATAAAGTTTGTAAAATTCAGCATCCACACTGTTCATACAATAAAAACCTATACTACTTATTATATACGTATTACTGCATCTGGAGATGGTGGTCCTAGGAAAAAAATAAAGGGTTTTATTTTAGTTTTGCGCAATGTTTTCCTGGCTCTATTTGTACTACTGTAGTGCAACTTTTTCAAGGGTGTGTTTGGTTGGTCACTCTGCAAAAACGAGTCCCTTGAAAATGACTTGCTTAGTGGAAGTAGGAAGAATTAGCTCCACAAATGAAATTTTACATTGATTGTGTCCTCAATTTCCAGCATGTTCACCTCGACTCTATCGTAGCCCTCATAGCCATCATCCCCTACTTCCACCCCTAACTTCTCATACTATATATAAAAATAAAATAAGATGTTGAAGCGATTTTTGAGAGTCAGAGGATAATCTTGTTTCTATCTTACCGATAAGTAATTGCTTGTGCAACAATAACATATACAATACCTCATAAAAAGCAAGTATATTGACGATACTCAAATGTGAGTATGACACACATTTTTATTGTATGTTATAATCAAAATTTGTATCTGCATGCTTTTTTCAGTGTCCTGATTTGCTAGATATTCTAGTGAAAAAAAATGTGAATATTGTACACATTTTTATTGTATCCTTCAATATTAGCCACTACTAGAAATATAGGCTTTCCCCCAGTGGGAATTGATGGCTATATTACAAAACATGATTTTTCTATCATATTTTCAATGAATCAGTTTGCTGAAAAAGCATAAAAAACATGATGAAAAACAAATTTTCATTGATAACGAAATTTTTTAAAACTTTTTTTGTATAAAACTTGAAGATGCAATAGGAGTTTGCATTATTTCATGAAAGAGAAAAAAAAAGGCTCGTATATATATATATATATAATATATATATATATATATATATATATATCCTTTTGGAAGAATCATCCTTGCAACATAAATGGAGTGAAAGAGGAAAACAAAAGAAGGGTACTTTAAGAAGGAACAATCAAGAGTTCTTGCTATTTATTTGTATAAACTTTTTAAATATTTTTGGTTAAGAGTTCTATTTATTTTCTTTATTATTTTCTATATTTTTTTATTTTTTTAATGGAAAAAGGGCCAAAACTATCTTTGAACTATAGGAAAAGATTTGAAATTACCCTCCATCCATGTTTTGGTCTAAAAGTACCCTTTCATTCACCTTTTTGGTTCACTTATACCATTCCATTCACTTTTTAGACTAACTTATACCTTTATAACTAACAATAAAAAAAATTAATTTTTTTTTCATTATTTGTCATTTTCTTATTAGATAAAATAAAAATCTAATCTCTATTCATTTTTTCCCCATAATCTATTTAAATAAAAAATCTATATACCTTTTCAAGACCCCAATCATTATTTTTAAAATTCTAGTAATTTTTGTATTTTCTCTAATCTATTTATTTTTAAAAAAGGTTTATTTTAAATAAATAATATATTATAAAATTATTAATAGTACCACAATATCTATCTTTCTTTTTAAAAATAAATAAATAGAAAAAATTATTAACTTATTTTTTTTGCTAATATGTGATAATTACTTTTTAAAGAAAAAGTTTAACAAACAATTTTAAATAGGAAAATAGAGAAAAATGTATATATTATATTTGTAGATAAAATAATACTCCCTCCGTTTCAAAAAGGATGACCTAGTTTGACTTGGAACGAAGTTTAAGAAAAGAAAGAAGACTTTTTAATGTTGTGGTTCTAAATTAAAGTTATGTCAAATGTACCAAAATGCCCTTTAATCTTGTGGTCTTAAACATGCCACGTGGAAAGTTAAAGTTAAAGTGTTGCCAAAAAAGGAAATGGGTCATTCTTTTTGAAACAAACTAAAAAGTAAATAGGGACATTCTTTTTGAAACGGAGGGAGTATATTGTTATGAGTATGACATGATAAATTTTTTTATAAAATATATTAATCATCTATATCATGTTTAGAATCTTCATTTAATTAATTAAATATTAGCCAGACGTGGACCTACACCATACGGTAGGGGTGCACGTGAACCCAGTAACTTCCGAGAAAATTATATGTATATATGTACATCTATTTTGAAAAACTGGTAGAAAAAGATATAGGTAACAGTGCACCAATAAAAAGCATAGAAGTGCCCTAGTGCAATTGGTAAAAGCTAGAGTTACCAACCTCTAGACCAGGGTTTGAATACCACTTGAGTCTATTTTAAATTTAGCTTCGAGCTTATATTTGAGCTATGTTTTATATTGGTGCACCCAAAACCTTCAAATCATAGGTTCGCCTCTGATATTAGCCGTTAGTTTTTTCTTTTGTCATGAGTTTTCAGTTCGAGTAAAAAATGGAGAGGAGTTGAACCCAAAAATAATTAATAATAAAAAATATAATATTTTTATTTCAAAAATAATTAATAATAAAAAATACAATTTTTTATTTATAAAAAAAATTGGGGTCTTGAAGAAGTATAATTCTTTGGTTTGGATAAATAATGATAAATACTCTAATTGAGGTGGATTCTTTATACTATCTAATAGGAGAATGATACATAATAAATACTTTTTAAAAAATAAAGAATAAAGAGAGAATTGTTAGTGTGAAGGGTATAAGTGAACCAAAAAGTTGAATGAAATGGTATTTTTAAACCAAAAGATAGATGAAGGGTATTTTAGACCTTTTCCTATAATTTAGGGATATTTTTTACCTTAAAAATCTTCTTTTGCCTTCTTCCATAGCATTCCTTGACAAATTGATCACTACATCAATTCCTGGATTACTCATCCTCAATTCTTGTGCGTATGCCTCCAACTTGTTATAATCATCAGTGTAACTGCCATCTAATATGTCCAAGACAAGCCTCTTAACTCTCTTCAGTTTTCACTCATTCACATCAAGATCCAAAATAGATTCCAAGTGCTCTTTCATGTCTTTAATCTTAAATGAAGGGTTATTCTGAACTTTCTTCTTAAAATATTGAGATAAAATTCTTGCTTTAGCTCTCCTGCTCTCAGAAGTCTCATAACATGTGTGTTCTTTATTTAAGGTCTTGATCTTAAAACCTTGGTCTCTCCCATCCTTGTAAATCGAGCATCGAAAAGGACAATCAAGAACACAACAATAAGTAACTCTACCTTTGTCGCTTTTCTTTACTCTAATATCCCTCTTATTTGCAATAGCATAAAAGTCTATAACTTGTTTAGCTTCCTTGAGATTGCTAAAGGTCATGCCATACTCCAAATCCTTGTACTTGTCTAACGTGTCATTGATATCAAGTTGTTTTTGCTTTTTATAAATCTCCAACTCTCCACTATCGTATTCGCTAGACACAGTCTCACCATATTCCTATTCCTCACTACTATCACAATCTGTTCCAACTTCTATAACATTGTCACTTTTATGATAATGAATGATAGTTTGGAACTAACCCAAGCTCCTCTTCATAGTTATCTACTGCAAAAAATTTAACTACCTTAAAATTTTCACATAATAGATTCTGAAGAGTTCTAATGCCTTCATTCCCCTCGATCACATAGAAACCACCAGATGGGGCTGTAAATAGAAGCTGTCGTACTTCACTAAAAGCTAATTTTTCAATAAATTCTCGACAGACATCAATGTAAGACAACAAGTCAACTTCGTAATCTCTCCATACATGAATCAATTTTTTATGGTATACCAATTGTGGTTTTCGAAACCATTGTCCCCCGTAATTAAAAATCAGATCAACATTTTCGACCATTCTTGAATCGAGTCAATATGCAACACAAAAAAGGAGAGAGACCACATCAGATAATACTCGGCGTAATAAAATATAATATGTATAAATAAAGCATATAATAATAAAAAAAAGAGATGGACCCCCACTAGCAGTTAAAAGCTCTATATTGATGAAGACAAACAAATAAAAGAAAAGGGACATGGACCACTACCACTAACGTAGTATAAACAAAGCAAAAAAAGATTCAAAATACATAGATTTGTTAACATATACTCAAAGTAATCTAAAAGAGAAAAACATTACCTTAGTTGCAGAGTAATGAAATCAACTGAGTGAAAAGTTGAAGAAACAAAACAACATAGCTTGAAGGAGTTGTGATTTGCAACCCTAAACCTCCATCATCGGCGACTGCGACAAAAAAAGACTGAGAATCGTGCTAAAATGGAGTTCAAGGATATGTTAGGTTAATATGTAAACGGGTTAGTGGGTGGGTTTGAGTTTTTGTAGCATAGATGGGTCGGGTCGGATCGTTGGGCTGGATTTTAAAAAATTAGGTGGACCAATAAGACTGAACCATTTGTCTAATTTAATGACTCATTATTTGTCATGTCAGCAGGCTGTTAAAAAAGGACAATTTTAAACCTTAAAAAAACGTTGAGTGCATTTTTAAACCAAAAGATGGAAGAGAGCATTTTTAAACCATTTGAAATACGTTGAGGGCACTTTTAACCCTTTTCCCATTATAGAATAATCAATATATCAATTGGCCGTTCTTTCATAATCTTTAATTCAAAGCTTAATAGTCCTTATCTTCATTACCCTCATATTTTTTAATATTATAACCCCTAAAATAATTTATAGACATATTCATGACATAATTTGTTATTCAGATAATAGTTTTATATAAAAGACACTGTAAGACTTTAGAATAATGATCATATTAGCCTATTAAATTGTTATGTTTTTTGTGCTTATTTTGTTCATGCTTTAGTTCGACTAGAAGAATAAAATCAAGGCTATTAAATGGTAACCGGATTGTGTAGATTTCGTATTTTATCTTTTTATTTTTTAATGATTAAGATTGTAAAAAATATTATTGTTTTTTTTGTAGTAGTCTTTATGATTTCTCTATGTTTTGTATTTTATATAATTTTATTTATCGTTATATTTTATATTTGCTTTTGGTTCAAAAGAGTAACTTATGATTTTGTCGAAAGTCATCTAACTTCTAACCAAATATTTTTTACTATGAAGTCACTGATATATTTTTTACTATGAAGTCACTGATATATATATATATATATATATATATATATCGTCTTTCTTAATCACGTGAAACATAAACAAAAATTCACAAATTATCTTTAAAGTAGATAAAGTATTCAAAGTCGATTAAAAGAGATAATATCATATGTCACATTAACCGTAGCTTAGAGGATAGAGTCACTATATTTTAATTATGGGTGACCCCGTTGGATTTTGAGTGTTTTTTTCTCTTTATATGTGGATATAAAAATATGGAAGTTCAATTTGGACCGTTCCACTTTTGCCTTAAACTCAATAATTATGGTGCAACCATATTAAGAGAAACTTAGTTTTTCCTTTAATTATTTACCAGAGAGATCATCAGTCGTAGAAAGAGAATAATGAGAAAAAGAGTGCGAATTTTCACATTTTATTTTAAAAGCGTGATTTTTACTTTGTTTCTTGTTCGATTGAGCTAATTTTTGAATAACTTATTCCTTTTAACTTAATCTTTGATTGGAAATTAACAGAGGTGAATTTTGAAACATGTAGATCCATATATCAGCTCCAAGTTCCAACTATTCAAATTTGAAAATATTTTAAGAAATATCAATTTAAAAAAAAAAAAATCGTTGCACGAGCAACGATTTTATCATTTACAAAATCACACATTATATTTTAAGCTACACGCATGAAAAAGGCAACAAGCAATTTACTCTTAATTAAAAATAAAATAAAATAAATCCACAATTAACTTGTATGAATATTCTTCACAAACTCACACATTGTATTGTAAGATGAGCCTCCTTCACTAAGTGCATTTTCCGCACTTATCTTTAATTTCTTAACATTTTCCCTTGTACTCTTCTCTTCTTTTGTATCCATTAAAATCCTTACCATTTCTTCAATCTCCTCTCTCTTCACCAATTTCTTTGTCGGCAAAATCGTCGGTTGTATCGCCACCCCTAACTCCTCCGTGAGCATGGTTGAGTTCATTTTTTGTTCGGCTTGTAATGACCACGCAATTACAGGAACCTCACTCATAATGCTTTCAATCGTTGAATTCCATCCGCAGTGTGAAATAAATCCACCAACCGACAAATGACTCAAAATTTCAACTTGTTGAGCCCACATAGGAACTACTAGGCCCATATCTTTAGTCCTAGTTAAAAAACCCTCCGGTAAGTACTTGAACGTGCCACGTGTATCATTTTCATTGGAGTTTAAATATGCACTATCTGTACCACCGTCGGATGGTGGACGTACTACCCAAATAAATTTTTGTTGACTTAACTCCAAACCCCATGCAAGTTCAATTATTTGTTCAGATGAAAGGGTTCCACCACTTCCAAATGATGCATATAAAACTGATTTTTGATTTTGCTTGTTTAACCATTGAATCACCTGTTTGAAAATATAAATAATAACACAATAATATGGACTTGTCCGGAGCCAAAATGAAAAAAAAAAAAAATTGAGCAAAATTTTTAAAAGGACAACATTTGAACGGAAGACAAATGTTGTGAAATGATAAGTTGTAATGTAAAGCCTAACATGCGCGCCTTACGATTCATAAAAACGTTTTGTTCAACATTACAAAAGTTTTTTTTATTTTTTATGTTGGGATACTAATTAGGTTTGGTTTTAATAAATCATACAAGGCATAAAAGAGAATAGAAGAGGAAGATAAACATAAAAGAACACTTGTATCATTAATTAGGAAAACTTCACACTTGTAAAAAAAACATATCTTTTTTTAATCTATGCTAAATGATATAATTCAAAATTCAATATTACAAAAGAATGCACCTAAGTTACAATATAAAGACTACATTATGCACCTAATCATACAAATATATAGGCCAAACACTTGAGTGTTAGATTTTGAAAATTACTTTCTATAATTAATAAAACTGAAATAAAAAAGAAATGTTACTTTCTATATTATTTAAACAAAGTCCAATATTACCTCATCATGTTCATTTATATCAACTGTTCTCCTCAAGGGACCAAGAGGGTAAATTGGACAATATGAAACTGATTGCAATTTTTCATTACTTCGAAGAGCTTTAATAGTCTCACACTTTAAATCTTCCCAAATATTAATCAAAATTCCATCAGAATACGTATATTCCATTGCTAGCTTAAGATACTCATGATATTGTTGATCACTCCGATCCATCATAGGATCCATCACATCATCGGGTCGTAACGCTTTGCAACCCGGAATTTCCAAAGGTTGTTTAAGATCAACATATTCACCCTCAATTTCTTGGTCAAGAACTTGTTGGTACATAAATAACGCTAATGACCATGCATTAGTAGGATGGAATACGTATTTAGGAATGTTAAATTCTTCGGCTATAGGTAATATTTGTTTACCAAAAATGTCTACAATGAGAGCATTTAAACGATGGTTCATCGAAGCTATGCCTGAACGAATTTCAGGCAAAGCTTCGCGAACCAATATACGTAATTGAGTGAAAACTTTAGTTTTGGAGTGTATTAGGTGGGAAATAACGACAGATGGAACATGAATAATTTCGATAGTTTTTTTCTCGTTCAATTTCTTGAGGAATTCGATTTCAGGCGATGAAGAGTTGGTTGTGATAGTAAAAATTGTAATTTTGATATTATGATGAGTTGCTAAACGATTGCCTAAGACTAATACTGGGATTAAATGTCCCATGCCAGGGCTTGACACTATAGCAACATGAAGTTGTGTGCTATCCATGGGTAAAAAGGGAATTTTGTAACACTATAGTTGGAAAAGAGAAAATTAAAAATGTTAGATGAATTTTACAAAGTGAAAGTGTTTAGGTATGGGCTTTATAGGAATCACAAAGTCTAGAAAATCATACAAAACCTTTCTAGGTTTTGGTATGTCCGCAATTATATGTATCTCAAAATACATGAGTCAAAATTAGATGTAATATGTTTTAGATAAATTCTAGTATGTTTCTAAGTGAATTTACATGTATCTGAAATACCTACATAAATGTTGCTCGTCTCCACCCTATCTCACTCTCTCCCTGTTTTAATGTATCTAATAGCAAATATATCTGTATTTAGGTGTATCTTCATTGATATATAGTAGAAAATTCTTAGTATAGTGACAAGACGCATAATTATTCTAAATATAAATAAAAAGTAATATATATAATATGAATATATATCTAATCAAATAATTTCCCCTAATAATTAATTTCAGGCAAGGACAGTAGGGTCAGTAGATTTGAGAACCACATATATGTAAAAACCCTTAAAGCTTCCTAGTTCTACAAATAGTGTGTTTATTTGGTGGTTAGAACTCTTCTCGATTTCTCTTTTCATTTTTTCTAAATTCTTGCTTGGATGGGAGATACATAATGTTAAATAATGACAAAAGTCCCACTTCAGTGGTTAATGAGATGATAGACTCCTTATAAGATTTGAGCAATTCTTCTCCCTTTGAGCTAATTTTTGGGGTGTGAATTAGGCCTAATACCTGATTCAACATGGTATGAAAGCAGGGTCCATCACAAAAATAAGTTAGGCCAAAGACCTAATTAAAAAATCAAAATTGTCAACGATACCAAATAATAAGCACTGGGCGTGAGGTGGGATGTTGTAAAAATAGAAAACTGAGAAATGAAGAGGAGTCGGATCTGATCATAAATGCCTAGAAGGAAAAGAAGGCATATGATAAAGGTTTTTCCTTTGTTTTAATTTACTTGTCTTATTTTTCTTTTTAATTTTTTTTTTTAAAAAAAATGTTTCTTTGCTAATTGACAATCATTTAATCTCACACGAGGAATGTTAAAGATTAAAAGATACTAAAAATGTTGGATTTTATCAAAATGTGAATGTAAAAAGAGAAGATAAAATGGAAAAGTGAGGGAATCAATTTTGGAGTGAAAATGAAAAGTCATTTGCAAAGTGCAAATGAAAAGCATTTCTCCCATTTTGGTAGAAGAAAGGAAATTGTTCTCCTTATATTAGGAAACACTATTTACTTCTTAAAGAGTTAAGAAGAAGGTGTCCCTTCGCACCGTCGTCGCTTGCTCGGCCTCTGCTTCGGATTTTGATGTAATTGATTGATAATATTTTCGGACAAAATTTATTTCATCAATCTCATTAATTAAATTTTTTTCCTAATTTCCTCTCTCTTATAAATTAATTTAGGATGTTAGTTAATTAGTTAATTAACAAAATTAATTTAATATAACAGAATTTATTTAAATTCGCGCATAACAATAAAGTTTTTTCTGAAGGGACATGTTCTTTCCAGAAAATCGTTATTTTTTCCAAAAAGACTCAATGGTATGAAACAACATGTTTGAACAGAAGCTTTCACACCATTGCCAAAGAAATGTGTTCCTTTGTTGCAGGTGACTATAAATAGAAATTATTTTCGTTTTTCAATACACTGAAATTTTTTCCTCTCTGCATACATTTTCTCTCATAAACAAAATTATCGATCAACTGAGTCTGTATGTACTTTTGTTACTGTTCTTGCGTTCGCTGAAGTTATTGAAGTTTGAGGTACCGCTACTTCTCTAACAGGTTAATTCGTTTTATCATGGGAGAAATTAATCTGCAATCTCAGGTACAATGAGGTATTTACATTTCTTAAGGAAACATAGTGATATATGTGGACTCGAATTAAATTTTTTATTTCTATTTCATCTTATTTATGTTTCTGTATTTTTGACTAACCTTAATACAGGAGATAACAAAAATTATTAGTGCGAAGGCAAATGACTATTTTTTCTCCAAAATGCATAAAGAGTCACTCATGTGATTTTAACAGCCAGCCAAAAAAACTATTCTTTCTCGTTGCCAAGCCAACGGGTTTCTTCATTTTATTTTTTATTTTTCGGAAAAATTGTTGTTCGGTAAGTGAAAATTATTTTTTAAAATTTATGTTCTGTTAAAAGATTTTTTTTTTATAAAATCTCTTTGGACAACGAATTTGATAAATTGGACAACGAATTTGATAAATTTAATAAAAAAATCCCTATCCTGCCGATGATTTTGTTATTTTTTTTAACGGAAAAGACTCAAAAATACCCCTAAACTATTCGAAATAGCTCATATATACCCTTAAACTTTATTTTGGCTCAAAATTATCCTTTCCGTCATACTATTGGGTCAAAAGTACCCTTCTTATTAACGGAAGTTGTTAAATGCCACGTGGATGCCATATGGATGCCACATTATATGCCAATAGGATTCCACTGCCACGTACACTAAATAGAAAGGTTCAAAAATACCGTTAAACTATCTGAAATAGCTCATATTTACCCTTGAACTATTTTCGGCTCAAAACTACCCTTCCCGTCAAACTATTGGATCAAAAGTACCCTTCTTATTAACAGAAGTTGTTAAATGTCATGTGGATGCCACATTGCATGCCAATAAGGTTCCACTGCCACATAGACTAAATCCCTAAATCCTAATTACTTCCCCCCTCATTTATTTATTTTCAGAAATGATATATTCACCCGTCTCCTCATTTCGCGACTAGGATTTCATACTTTTCTTCGTGGTTGGGTTTCAAAGTGGATATTCATGCTTGTAGGTTAGTAAATATTTTTTCTTATTTTATTATGTTTACGATTTCAAAGCATGATAGTTAGGATTTCACAACTTTCACCTAATTTTGCAGCTAAGGCTTCGTAGCTTTCTTCAGGCTGAGTTTCAAAGTGGATATCATGGTTGTAGGTTAGTAAATATTTTTTCTTATTTTATTACGTTTACGATTTTAAAGTATGATAGTTAGAATTTCACAACTTTCTCGTCATTTTGCGGCCAAGGTTTCATAACTTTCTTCGGAGCTGAGTTTCAAAGTGGAATTTCATGGTTGTAAGAACAATAAAATAAGAAAAAAGTTTACTAACCTACAACCACGAATATCCACTTTGAAATCCAGCGACGAAGAAAACTGTGAAACCTTAGCCGCGAAATGAGGGAGAAGGGGTGAAATCGTTTATGAAAAATAATGAAATGAGGGGAAAATGAGTACTTAAGATTTAGGGATTTAGTCAATGTGGCACATGTGAATTTAACAACTTCCGCTAATAAGAAGGTCACTTTTGACCCAATAGTTTGACGGGAAGGGTAGTTTGAGCCAAAATATAGTTTAAGGGTAAATATGAGCAATTTGGGATAGTTTAAGGGTACTTTTGACCCTTTTTCTTTTAGTCTATGTGGCAGTGGAAATCTATTGGCGTGCCATGTGGCATCCACGTGGCATTTAACAATTTCCGTTAATTAGAAGGGCAATTTTGACCCAATAGTTTGACGGGAAGGGTAATTTTGAGCCAAAATATAGTTTAAGGGTATATTTGAGCTATTTCAGATAGTTTAAAGGTTTTTTTACCCTTTTCCGTTTTTTTAAAAAAAATTCACTGCACAGGCAGCATTCACGTGAACAAACTTACAAAGTTACAATATAATTGAAACAAAAATAAAGTGAAAAGTTCGCATGCAATAATAAAAACAAAAGTTAAGAAATTTATATGCATTAGTTAAAAAAAAACAGTTCACAAGTTGAAAAACTTAAGTTCATAAAAAAAATTAAGATTTTTTTTATTGTTTTAAAATAATGTAATAATCCTAAAAAATGATAAGAAAACTCAGTCACATAGTTTCCATAATTCTTTAGCAAATAGCATTTTCTGAAATTATACAAATAAAGTTGCTAATAGTAATAAATAAAAAAAGTTTATGTGAATTTTTATTTTTATTTACTATTGAAAGAATCTAACAATTCTATAAAGTGGAGAAATTAAAATATTCACATATAAAAGAATTTTTGAATTCTCACAAGTGTAGAAAAACTTTACGTGTTCAAAAATAATTCACATACTTACAAATTTTATGACAGTCTAAGAGTCGGTTTTGATATCGCTGTTAAAAACTAGGTGAAATGATCTGGGAGACCTCTGTACTTGACTATATTTGTCAGTTGAACCCTTCTACTCATCACTTTGTCAAATGAACCCTTAAACTCGATAAAACTCTATTTTCTAAACCTCTCTGACCATTGATCGAGCTTATATGACATTAAAATAGCTGAATTGGATAAATGTGTGACCACACGCGTTTTAAAGCAAGTGAATATGATTTTTTTATTTGAATTTTTTTAAAATTATAAGACAAAATAATAATAATAATTTTTTTAAAGAAAAAAAAATAACTCTCAAACCCTTTTTTTTTCCAGCCCCCACCCCCACCCCACCCCCACACCCCACCCCTTTTCTCTGTTCTTCTTTCCCATTCTTTTTCTCTTCTTCCTCAACCCCAAGTTTCAACCCCACCCTTTTTCTCTTCTTTCTTCAGCACCATAACCCGCCCCCGCCCCCGTCCATATCCCTTTTCTATTCTTCTTCTTTAACGTACATCTCATCACCATAATCATCAAATACAAAATTAAAGAAAGTTTTTGCAAAAAAACACATCATTCACTATTTTTATAAATTTAAGATTATTGATTGAATTTACTCATAAATAATTTTTTTTCAACTTGAAGTTTTCTCGATTTTTTTCAATCAAATAAAAAATAAATGGAACCTAAAGCATGTATGTGCAAGAGCTAATTATAATTTATTATATTTTATAATTGAGAAAATTTTAAAGTGTGAACATTGAAGAAAGATGAACATGATGTTTTTTTTGTGGGTGAAGTGTAGAGAGTGGGTAAGAATGAAGAAGATGAAGTAGGAAGGGGGAGAAAGAGAGAGAAAATTACACTTTTTTATTTTTTAATATTATTTATTTTCAAAATGTAATTTCTGACGTGTCATTGTAATAATAATAATAATAATAATAATAATAATAATAATAATAATAATAATAATAATAATAATAATAATGACGTGTCATTAAAAAATGATGTGATATTTTAGTGGTAAAATAAGTGTATTACACGCTCACATATCAGATGAGAAAGTGGTTTAAAATATTGTGTTTGAATAAGTTTAAGGGATTCATGTGGCAAAATGATGAGTAAAAGGATTCAACTGACAAACGGAGCCAAGTACAGGGGTCTCCCAGGTTATTCCGCCTAAAAACTAATTATTTCTAGAAGTACTTTCTTTTTTTAAATGACTTTCTAAATAAATGATTTTTTTTTTAAAAAGAATAATTTATATTTGACTAATTCATTTGAAAAATACTTTTGATAAGCATATCATGTTTGACTTAAAAAAAATTCAAAAAGTTTCTTTTTGCGAGACAAATTACGAAAGTATCAATGTACTTTTAATAGCAAGATTGTTTTATATAAAGAAACTATTTTAAATATCTATTAGAAAATTTTTAATCAAATTTTTTTTTATTTAAATTAAAATATACATGTTCAAATTTTCAATCACTATTATTCATAAATAAGCAAATAAATTAAATATTAATATAATATTAACATAATGACTAAATATGATTCAAAATATCAAGAAAAATAAATTTAAAAATCATTTCACAAATTAAATCACTATACATAAAAAATTCACCACAAAAATAAATGAAGGCCTTCATATTTTTAATCCTACAAAAATTTCCTGTTATATTTATTTCTTATTCAGTAAAATAAATTGTAAAATAATATATATATAATATAAAATATATGATTACCCGAAAGGTTATTTTTGAAAATTTAATAAAAAATATTGTCTTATTGGTTCCAATAGTTGCCGAGTCATTTCTGATCAATTGATGAAATTAATTTGGAAATTTTAAATCATTTAATAACTATGGATATTTAATTAATAGGTATTTATTAAATAATTATTTGTATTTAGTTAGTGAATAATCACCCAAATCTGAAATTTATTTATTACAAAAGTTAATAAGATTTTTTTTTCGTTTAATATATAATTAATTTAATTTAGAAAAAAAAAGAAGATAAAAGAGAGAAAACAAAAATTATCTGTGCTGAAAGGCGTCCGACATAGAAACCGAAAGGTTCACATTCATGTAATTAGTAGATCTTTGCAACAAAATAATATATTATTATCAGTAAAAATTTAAGAAATCCCATAGTGTAACATAATAATTACAACCTGTCCTGACTAATTTACAATTTACAGAAAATCCCTTAAAAAGGCCGTTGTGTGATACACAGTAATTCATACACAATAATTAAATATTTGTTCAGATAAAAAAGGGAGAAAACAGAACAATCAATATGGTTATTTAAATTAGCTTAAGTTACGGCTAACTGATCATAAAGACTCCATATTTCAGCAGGTAATTGAATCTCACGTTACAAATTTTAAAATTCAAGATTATATCATCTAGATTGAAGAAAATTTTATGAACATCCATTGAAAAAGCGAAAAATACGAATTAAATTTATGTTATTTTGGCTGATATATGATGAATACATCAATTTTACTGAGGCATTCATGAATTTGGGTGAGCGAATTGGAGTATGAAAGTTACAAAAGCGATGGAATCGTTGTTGGAGATTTAATTTCATTTTTGAATCTCAAAGCAACAATTGCAGCCGAGTTGCATATCGATGTATCAAGGAAAAATATTGAAATTCGTTACATTATAAAAGGTAACTCGTGTCCATTGAAGGTTAAAAACGATATGGGTGTTACACTATATTTAGAAGTGAAAAAAAAATGAGCCAGAATTTGCAATGTATCAATTGTGTATTGACACAATTGAAAAGATTGGAGGTACTGTACATAACTTTGATGGAACATGTGAAGAAATTACATGTGTAGAAGGCACAACACAGGATACAAAAACTCTGACAATGATTGAACCAGTATATGTGATTCGTATAAAAATTCAGAATTTGGAGTTACAAATGTTATTATCGATTCAGAAAGTGTAGAGGTGAAGACAGGTCAAATATATAAGGATAAAGCAACACTTGTAGATGTGATGACGAAATATAAGATAAAGAACAATTTCAATTGCAAAGTAAAGAGATCTGATCAACAAAGGTATGATAGTGTTTGGAATTCATAAATCTATACATGCTGATACAATTATTGTGTTTTAATGACTGATACATTAGATAAAGTCTGTGATTATGTTTTTTGTTATGTAGATGTTGAAAATGAATTTTGCTATATAGAGTATTTCTTGATGCATTACATGAAACATTACTGATTTCTATAGAAACATTCATGTAGCATTAGTTTGTTGATATGCTTAGTTAAATCAGTTTTAATATATGATTCATTATCTCGTTAAGATTACTAATACATTGATATAACTCTATTGATACTTTAATATACTACTGCTGATATATTAAGGACTTTAGTAATATCAACAATACGTGTATAAATAATTTTCTTCAAAATCAGTAGATACATTCGTTTAAGTCATTATTTGATTACTTTAAACATTATTTTTGTATATATTATACGATGTAATTGTTATATGTATTAATATGATAAAAAAATATAAACAGCTATGTGTTGATTTGCTTTTCGGACGAATGTGGTTGGACTATGAAGGCTTCCTGCAGGAAAAAATCTGATATTTTCATTGTTAGAAGCTTCAATAGTGAACATGCGTGTCTGATGAGGGAGAGAGTATTAACCAAAGTCCAAGCAACAATCGGATTTGTAAGCGAAGTTACTGCTCTCAAATTGGTCAACCATAAACGAATTTATACTCCGAAAGATATAATTGATGATATTAGAGAATTCTATGGGGTTCAAATATGTTATCAGCAAGCATGTCGTGCTAAAGAACGTGTACTAGCCATGATTAAGGGAAAACTATCTGCAGGATATAGACGGTTGCCGCGATACATACACATGTTAAATACCGTGTATCCAAATTCTTATATAAGAATGCAGAAGACTAAGGAAGATGAATTTATGTATCTGTTCGTAGCCTTAAGACCATTCATTAGGGGTTCAATTACTGCAGACCAGTATTATTGTCGATGGTGCACATCTGAGTGGAGCTTACAAAGGGACATTTGTATCAGCAAGCACACTTGATGGGAAAGTTTTTTAGTTGTGATGTGTTTGTACAGGTTATGTATCAAATGATATAATGTGTGTCTGTAATAAGGTTGCATATTCCCACTGGCATATGGTGTTGTTGACACCGAAAGTAACTGTTCGTGGACATGGTTTTTCGAACAATTCAAAATGCATTTGGCGAAAGAAAAGATATATATGTTGTTTCAGATAGAAATGAGAGTATTATGAAGAGTGTGAGGATTGTGTTCCCAAATGTACCTCATTATGCATGCATATGGCATCTTTGGAAGAATGTATGTGGCAACTTCAAAAGGAGCAGAAAGACCCTAAGTGATCTATTCTACTCTATGGCCAAGGCATATAGAAAGAAAGATTTTGATAAGTTGATGGCTAAGGTTGATAGAGTTGATCACAGGGTTAAGGAGTACCCTGAGGATGCAGGGTATGAAAAGTGGTCAAGAGTTCATGCAACAGTAAATAGAGGTAGAATGATGATTTCGAACATTGCAGAATGTATCAATGGTTGTCTTGTTGAAGCACGTCAATTGACTATATTAGAATTCTTGGAAGAAGTTAGAATTCTATTTGATTCTTGGTATTGCAAAAACTAATAAGTAGCCTCATATATGAAGGACACATTAGGGAGAAAATTTGAAAAGTTAATGATTATAAACGCGGCTAAAAGTTCAAAGATGGAGGTATGTATCATTATATATTGTTTTATATTATATGTATCTAATATTGTATCATTCTGCAGTTTGAACATGATTTATTTGGAAAAAATTATATATTTAATTATTTTTTTAATGTACACAGGTTGTTCCATCATCTGAATTTATTTTCTCGATTTATGAAGCTGGAAGAAGATACATTATTTGTCTTGAGCAGAAAGTATGTTCTTGTGGTAGATTTCAACTAGATGAGATACCTTGTCCACATGCAATCGCTGTATTGAAAGAAAAGAATGTCACATATATGCATCCATATTGCTCTGATTACTACAAGCCTGATGCATTGGAATAAATATATGAAATTCCAATGGTACTAATACCAAATAAGGCAGATTGGTCAGCTCCTAAGAATGTGATAGCTGAAACTGTGTATCCACCTAGATACAGAAGATTATCTGGACGACTAAGAAAACAAAGAAGAAAGAATGCAGATGAAAAAATTACGGTGAACACAAGCTGTTGTGGACAATGTAGACAAGAAGGACACAACAAAAGAACTTGTACTTTCTTTTCAAAAGAGAAGTGAAATAGTCGTAATGTTTCTAAGATATTAATATTTTTGTTGAATAATTTTTAACGTAAACATTTATCATTTTCAGTATTCATTGCATTTGCAATTTAAACACTTTTGGTTTTGATAAATAAACTTATTAATAACTTGTGTTAAGTAAATTTTAAATTGCATTTTTTATTATAAATACTTTGTTATTATTTGTGTTGAAAAATATATTTGTGTCAATATGTCTTTTTATATGAATTTTGAAATTCTTATATTACACTACGAGATATCTTTATTTTTACAGGGATTATTGGGTAACATAACATAAATGATACATGTGCGTTAGTCAATGTATCATGTAATTTTAATTCAAAAACAAATGTTAAGGTTATTGTATAATATACAATGATTTATTTGATACATATATTAAATAACTATTTTACAAAACTATTGAATTTTTGTAATTCTTACACTATGAGATATCTTTATTTTTTACATAAATAAATTATTTAGGTAACGTAACACACATGTATCATGTGCTTTAGCTAATGTATCATATACATTTAATTCAAAAAACACTTGTTAAGGTTACTGTATACTTTACAATGACTATAAATCATGTATCATGTAATTTATATTAAGTATCATGTGTGATGATTTATTTGATATATACGTTAAATAGCTTTACATTTATAAAATTATCGGATTTGGCACAACTATGATATTCATTATAAATAAGGTATAATGTAAATTTAGTTTTCAAAAAATCTATTTATTACTAACTATGTGTGATTAATAAAACTTTTACTACACTTTATCGTTGTGTAACGCCATAATATGCCTGATATTTAACTTTTTCAAAGCAGAAATACTTTTCCATAATGTATCAAAATAAAATAAAGCTTCAAGGAAATTGACAAAACTAGTAAGATAACATTAAAATCATCAAACTACTTGTTTCATAATGTATCAAAACAAGAAAGATAACATTAAACATTGTTTATGCATAGATACTACTCTATGTGAACCAGATCTTCTTCTGGTGGTGGTATGACTACGCCTTAGATTATGGTGGATCATCATTCTCCCTAACGTATTCACACTTAGCCTTCTCGCTGCCATAACTCCACAACAATGCTCTATATCTTTGACGTAGATATTCAGGACAAAAATCAGCATATGATATATTGATGTGGCCACTCATATACTCGATAAATGCAGCAACATATAACCCACAGTCTCTACAAAAATGAAGAATATAAATTATAAACTTAAATGATACATGATTAAAAACAAAAAAATCAGAATACTTACATGCTATCACTCTTCTGTTTTGCAATGTCTTGTGCAAATTCAATCATGAAAGGAACTTGAGGCTCCAAAAGTGAATCAGTAATGTTGTCCTTGTACGCATGACAATCAAAGTTTGTTCGCTCAGTTTCTTCAAAGAATCCACTGTCCAGTAGGTAAAAAGAAAGCATTTTAGATAACATGTTTATCTCATGCGGAACTGTTTTTTTCCTTAACCATATTGATGAGTCAAAAACTCTTATCACCCTGTTTTTCAATTCAACAACCGCCAGCACCCAATGAAATTCTTGATCGCAGTTAATCAGAATGTAGACCTCATCTACAAGATGTTATGGTAAAGTAGCTGCAATTTCAAAACCTTTGATGATGTTAATTATTGACCTCTCATATACAAATACAACTGAAGCGCGATCAACATGTTCTTGGGTATTAAGGATATCATCATCATTATCCATGTAATACCTATCATAACATTTTTGACATGTGACATGAACAAGCAGTGGGTTGTTGTGTATCTGTATTGATCCATGCTGCAGACATTGATGTGCTATACAAAACATGAAAATAGAATAAGAAATTATATACTTCTAAACAAGATAGAATAATATAATTGATACATTAAATATTGATCTTAAATTTTACTAATTTAATATTATGATACTTTATTTGAATGTATTTGTTGAAAAAAGGTTCTGATTGTATAATATAAATTTTGTAGGTGATACATTGAATTTCATCAGGATATCATGTATCATGTCATAATAATATAAGTGTATCTGATACACATTTGATAATTAGTTTAAGAAGTTTACCTCATTAGTTCAACATTTATTTGGCTTTGACATGTCATAGAATCATTCTTGTTTATTGAAAAAGCAACAACAAAGTCCATCATCATAAATTCAAAAAAAGATGATTTTGATATGTATTTATCGTCTGATGGGTTCCTACATACATGATACATAACAGTGAGTATATGTACATGCTACATAACAGTGACTTAATGACAAAATGTAGACAATGTATCATGAATTGGTTATATCAAAATAAATTAACCCAAACATTTGCAAAAAATATGTATAAGGCTTACTTATTGTCATGATTTTTGAGGATCCCCCTTGACAACCATTTCATATAATCATCAATAAATTTTGATGAAACTTGATCTGTAATGCCACATCCTTCGAATGGGAAATGGAGACGAGCAATATCCTTCAATTTTTCTTTTCCCTTCTTGCTTGACCCAAAAGATGTACAATATGGAGATTGAATATTTCTCGAAGGCATTCTGTTTCTATGCGCAGGAGTGACTGAATCGCTTATAATTTCAATCTCAATTTAATTTCAGTGGGTAATTGACTATCAATCAACAAGTACTGGCTGCTAGTTAGATTCTGTGGATTGTAAGTATACAATGGTCTAGCATTAGTATGATCTTTTTCCAGATCTTTGATAAGTGCATTCATTGCTGCTTGAGTTGATGGTGATATTGTTGTTGATGTGAAAGAATCCTGTATAATATGATGTAATAATTTTTTTAGTAAATTTGTATGTAATGAAAGTCTGTGTCATAAAGAAAAATTGAATAATCTATCGATGTATCTATTGTTGTTTTATCGGGAAAAATGTGAGGGATGTTGTGTTGAACATTGTTAGCACCATCTTTATCCATGATAGGTTCATTTAAATCTTGGTGCGATTGATGTGCTTCACCATCCTGAATATATGCAGGTTTTATGTATCAGATGTATAATCATTAAAAAATGTATCATATATAAAAAAAGTTATAATGTATCAACAAAAAAGATAATGTAAAATTTTTAAGAACTGATAACTTGTTAGGATCATTGGCTTCTGTATCAACATGCGTACTTTGATATGTATGAACTGATACCTTGTTAGGATCGTTGAGTTCTGAAACATGCTTCATTTGTTGTTCGTTACTGATAGTATGATCAATCTATTTTTAAATTTTTATAGTAAAAAGTGTTAATATAATTTTTTTTTATACATTATTTAACATGACGATGAATATAAAAATAAATATATATCTGTTGAATGAGATATAAGAGTAAATTAAGTTAAATTAATCAACTTAACTTAACATACATGATACATAATAGTGATTATACGTGCATGATACATAACAATGAGTATATATGCATGATACATGACATTAACTTAATGATAAATTGTATACAATGTATCATAAACATACGTTTGGAGTAACATTAACTTGTTGTTCACCCTCGTTAACAGAAACACCAACACCATCCTCAACTACATCCCCCGCATCGTCAGTGACTTGATGTTCGCACTCGTTACCAAAAACACCAACACCATCCTCAGCTACACCACCCATATCAGCAAGATCAATCCGTATTTGTGGAGATGTTTGTTTCTCAAATTGAAATGTGCTTGTATTAGTCTCAACATTGATGTTTTTCTTGCGTCGAGATTGCATCAACTAGGAGTGGTTTTTCTTTATCAATATAATCAGTTCCTCAAATTTCTTGTCAACCTGTGAATTATAAATACATTTAGGGTAAATATAAATTACATTTGAGTAAGAGTATGAAAATAATTAACTTACGTAATTTTTTAAATGTTCTTTCAACTCTTCAATATCTGAAATTACATAGTTGACTTTCTGAGAATCTGCAGAACCATGTACATCAGCATCCGGGGTCAGAGGCACGTCTGGAATAGAAATATGTACATCAGCAAAAAGGGGTCAGAGAAACATTTGATTGATCAGGCTGACTGGGTTCTGAAACCTTTGTTTTATGTATAACCACTTTTTTTCTTCTTTTTGGGGTGGTGGAGGAGATTTATCAGACACTCTAGAAGATCTCCTCAATAACTGTTCGGGAGGTTTGGTGGAGAAATCATCAAAATCATCTTCCTCATTTGGTTGTACTAAGGGTGGTGAAGACAGAGGAGCATGTTCAACTTCAACTAAGTCAAAAGCTTCAAGTTCCTCTGCTGTTGGGACAATGTTTGAACATGCATTCTGAATGTATCACAACACAGAAAATAATTTAAATGTTAAGACAATACATAATGTATTACAACACAGAAAATAATTAAGACACATCACAATGTATCGCTACACATAAAATAATGATAATTAAAAATACAAACTTGAAACATTTTATCCCACAATAAAAAAGTATTCAATTTTACCTCTTGGAAAATGCTAGACATAAGCATTTCAAACTTTGCCTTATCAGACACAACTCTCCAATTGCACATTCTTGGAATGACATTTCTTTCTTTGACAGCAATTTCAGGATTTAACTGAGATGCACATTCGTATATCCATATGTTAAGTGCATACGACATCCCATATAATCGATACAATTTTTTGCTAACATCAAAATCCTGTCTAAGTGAACCGATGAATTTTGAGAATGAAAATTGCCCCCAAGGATAATCTCGATATCTACCATCTTCAACCATTAGAAAATCCACAATAGATATAATATTATCAAGAATAGCCAATACGAATGTATGAATAAAGAACAATATAGACATTTGGAGTGCATCCTGATCGTTCTCCCAGATGCCCATCTTAAACCGTTGGACTAGTTGATTCTTGGTAACACTATTCACTGCACCAGAAAAATACTTTTGCAGTAGCATACAATGAGTTGATTCTGGGTATTGGAAATCATTGGTATTGCCTTTGACTTTAAGTCCAGTTATAATTGCAAATTCATCTATACCAAATATCAGGATACACCCATTTGCTTGTCTAATATGCAACACATTAGAGCTGCCTTGTTCCAACTCTAACAACAACAAACACTTAGTGATTTGGACCTGAAAATTACATTTAGTAATATCTAAAAAGGGTCCAAATATTGTAGCCCTAAACAGTTGGAATACATTCTCCCCTATAGAGTCTTGAAAATCCTTCAGAAAATTATTGTTAAAATTGACAGCAAACCTTATGGGATGTGTTGGTATCTTTTTTATCTTATACTTGAGTGGCTGCAATTTGAAAAAAATATATACAAATTTTAAGGATATTGAATATAAATACTAAGTAAAATAATAAATACCTTACTGATACATGATACCAGTTTTCAAAGATTCATAATACATAAAAAAAATATCTGATACACATTTAATTCATGTATCATTGAATCGACTAAACACCATAACACACTAAATCGATATGTATCAAACATATTGTCTGATACATGATAACAATTTTTAAAGATTCGTGATACATTAAAAAATATCTGACACACAATTAATTCATGTATCATGGAATCAACTAAACACTATAACACACTGTAACGATACGTATCAAACATACTATAACTTTCAAAACAATTTTAAGGAAGAATAAAAAAGACATACCCTAAGCAAAATGAGTCTGTCAATAATGGTTGCTAATACTTTTCTCTTTTTTTGGGGGTATTTTTGCAACCTTTGATTTAAAGGATTCCGGAATATCTTTGTTTGGCTCCTTCCTCAAATTCAAAGGATCATGCAAAGACTTTTTTCTATTTTCTTTCCAATCTTCATCATCAGAATCATATATCCTTCGATTCGTAACAGGATCCATATATATGATGTAAGATGACGATGAACAAAATTATATATGAAAGTAAAAAAGTGACTTTAAATTCTGATGGAGTAGAAGAAAAAGAAGAACTAGAGAATAGCGGATGTATTAGATTTCAGAAAGTTCAATTTTGAATTTTGAAATTCAAAATTGCAGATTAATGTTGATGAACCAGAGAAACGTGTTTGATTAAGAGAGTGATAATTTGAAATTCAAAAAATGATTCAGTTGATTGAGTGTATTTGTGGAGAAAAAAAAGGCATGATATTGGGGAAACGTGTGTCAGACGAGAGAGAAGGCTATGTATTTCCAAACTTATGATTACAAAATAAAAAAAGGAATTTAGGTATTTTTTTAAAAAAGAAGGGAAAATTAGAGAATAATAAACTTATAGTTGTGTATTTAAGTTATTTTTCCTTATTATTATTAGATATTAACGTATTGTTTCTACTTTTTCTTTTCAAATAAGTCATATAATCATATCATTATATAATTATTATATTTAAGATATATTAATATATCTAATTAAATATTGGTTGTATCATATTATATGAATATTATTAAATTTATGATTGGAGGGATTGAAACTTAACCATAGGCTTGAAATTTATAAAAAATATGAGAATTAGCTGTTGACACCCAATTTTGGCATAACATTTTAAAAATTCATAATTTTGAAGTTTTATTTATTTAATAGCTTAAAATGATTTTTTTTAAATATAATTTTAAATAAGTTTATCGATAACTATCTTTATTTATCAAAATTTAGGATTTTTGTTAGTTAATTATTAAATTGCATTTCACATGTCATTAGTTACGTTCATTATATTATTTTAAAATTTCATTTTATTTGTTACATTTGTTAATATTTATGTTGAATTTAGCACAGTCTAAAATTTAGTCAAATACAAAAAAAATTAAGGATTCTATTGAGATAATTTTGACCACAATACTAAGCCCATCATTTGAGCCATTTTGTGTTTTTTTATTAATGTTATTAACTAGGTCAAAATATGTGTGGTGGATAAAATTTTTAGGGGTGCAAAGTAGAGATTTTTTATTTTATTATTGCTCATTATTTTCCATGAAGCTCTGCTGGATTTCGGCTAGTCCACCACCACCAAAACCCCATTCATTGTTATCATTTTTTGGGTCAACAACTCCAGACCCATCAGCTCACAAGCAATCAACAACTAGACCAACAACCACCTTCACCGGAAGCAACCTCCGATGAACAGTCCACCACTGTTCAACCACCAAAAAACTCCATAGCAGCATCAGATCTCCTTTCTCCCCTTTTCCGGAAACAACCAGACCAACAACAACCTCCACCAGAAAATCACCCTTTTTCTTCACTTTTTCGGCCTCCAAACGGACTAGAAAATCGAACAAAAACCCAGACCCTCACTTCCGTCTCGTTGATTTCTCCTCTCTGACCAGCCACACCAAAAACACCATTATTTCAGCCATCTCCGACGAGCTATAAGCTCAAAACAACAGCCCCAAAATCCCATTTCCATTCGCCACATGTTTTCGGCGAGTTCGCACCACCTCTGTTCACCTCTTTTTCTGGCAAAACCCCTCACTCGTCCCAAATAACCCCATCTCCACCAGTCCAAAACAACCACCGCTCAACTACAACATCTTCACCCACGAGCAGCTAACCAAATTCCAAGCTCACGTCCAGTCCCTTCCCCTGTCCCCTTTCACAATGTTTCTTCATTTTGCAGGTACTTCTTCGAAGATCACACAGCCCACGAAGATGGAAACCACCAACTGGCCGGAAGTGCTTAACTCCGACAAGCCTCTCTGTTTTCTCCTTATTTCTGGTAGAAATCCTAAACTATTTTATAATTTCTTGTTGATTTTGTTCATTGTTTGTGTTGAACCTATATTTGTTGAAAAGTTTACTCAGGCAATTAAGCTTTAATTTATCTTATTTACTGTTTTGTATTGATTGTGAGATTTAAATTCCATCTTTGTCCTATTTTGCTTTGAGTTTTTGAGTTTGTTATATGTCTGATCTTATTTTGTATTTACTATTCGTTTTCACATTTTATTTTAATTTTTCTTTCTTCTATGATTGACATCACTGTTTTATTGCTTTGTTGAATTGATTTAATGTTGTTATTGCTTTTATTATTTTTATTATTATTATTATAAGTAGTATTAATATCATTTCTGTTTTGGAGCTATGTTCGTTTTATTACGGTTATTTCATTTTAATGGTTGTTCTTATTTTACAAAGGCTTTAGTTTTTATTTTCTTTGCTTTGCATTATCATGGTTATATTCTTGTGATTGTTCTTTTTTTTTTTTTTGATTTGTTTAATATTTTTGGTTACTGTTTTTTTAATTCATGATTTATTTTGTGATATTTGATTGACTGCCATCACTTTAATTTTCTCCTAGTTTATTTTTCTATCTTTTGAAGGTTGGTTTTGGTTATTATTATCATTATTATTTATTAGTATTATTATTGTTATTTACTATTTATTTCTTAATGCTTTAGATATTTTAGCATATCTTTATTGCTAGATTTTATTATTCTTTGTGAAGTTTTGGTCAGTCACACATCAAATCACTAATATTTTGATTTATTGTTTAAAGTAATGTTATTGGTGAAGATGGCCAATAAAATATCTCTCCGTCGGATTTAGAGGCCTTCACATTTTAAAAGACGGACATTTAATTTAAGTTCATATTATTTATTTTTTTAAAAATTGATCGATGAAAAAAAAAATCTCTCATTCTAGTTTCTAAAAAGTTGATTTTCTTAGATATGTATTGATTCATATTGGCTTGATTATATTTATCATAGTTTGATTTCATTGCTTTTATTTAAGTCTACTTCCGATGATGTTATTACTTTCTTTGTTTAGTTTTTGATGATATTCTTATTGTTGGTTTCCCGTTTGACTTCACTTTTCATGATATTAATTTTGCCATTTTATATTGTGAAAGTAATGTGCTCTTTATTTATTTAAGTTAGTTGCAAGTTTTACATTTTTGATACTATGTGATAGGTCTTATATATATTTATTAGTTTCTCCATTTTTTAACAACTTTAGATTTGTATTGCTGCTCCATTTGACTCACATGTAGTTATTCTTAATTAATTTATTTTGATTGATTACATTGATCATTTAAGAAGATACTAGCAAATCTTGTTTTGTTAATTTCATGTGGCTACCTTTATTATTTTTGTTGTTTGAGTTAAAATCGGCCGATGAAGAAATTACCGTCGATTTTCAAGGCCTCCAATGTTAATAAGACGGTTTTATATTTTTAAGTTATTATTTCATATATTCAATTTTATTCATATTTATTTATTACTAACACTTTTACTAAGTGTGTTTACAGGCACCCCAGAGTTGCTTCCTATTGAAGTTATTCGAATTAAGTTCGAATTATACTCTTTATTCAATATTTTGTATATATTACGTTAGGCAAACATTAGGCCGTTTCATATATTTTCTTATTTTATTATTTGTGTATATTGCATGTTTATTATACTTGTACATTATTTTATTTTCATCCTCAATTTGAAAAAAATAAACTCAGTCGGGAACCACATTTGTGGATTCCGAAGGATGCCTAATCCCTTCCCTTCGAAATAATTTGAACCCCTTACCTAGAATCAAATTGGTTTTGTAGATCACATAATGGTTTTCCTAGTTTGTTTCCTAAAATTAGGTGGCGACTCTTTTTTTTAAAACTCGTTTATTTTAAAATTCATTAAAATTGAATGAATTAATTATTTTTTCAATCACCGCGACGTTTCGCCCTATTTTGATAGAGTAGGGATGTAAACAGAATGGCAACTCCGTTATGGCCTATAGAGGTTCTAACCAATATGAATTTATTTTTTTCAAACTGAGGAAATTTTTGTTCTATTATTATGTTATACCTTGTATTTTTATATTTCGCTGATTATTTGTATATTGTATTTATTCATTATTCATTTTATTGTGTGTATATTATCATTGCATTTCATGGCATAATTCCCGCCAAATGGCAAATAGTTTGCATTAGGACAAAGAAAGTTACGTGGCTTACCATGACTTTCTTTAGAAAAACACACAAGTCTAATCTTTAAAAGTAATAAACGAATAGTTGGCTTGCGGTCATCCAACGTCGTTTATTAGCTTCACCCCGTTGTCTGTCCGACTCGGGTAACCGTCACTTCTAAACCAATTCTAGTCACCCTAGAATAGAGCAAAACTAAATCTGAATTTAAGCATCAGCCTAAGATGACCCAACACCCAAGGTGTGTTGCGTCCATTAGAAAGACCACCTTGAGTCCATAATGGCCTCTAGCCTAAAAGGACGATCATAATTGTGTGTAATTTGAAGGATGTATACGTCGTTTGACAAATCACTGTCCATCTGAATTAGAAGGTTATTTTAATAGTTTACTTTTGTCAAACTCGGGTTTTCAGAAACTATCATTCCATCCAAAAGTGTTGGCAATCGGAGATGACAAGAATTTCAAGAGGAAGACCCTTCCGCAAAGGCTTAAAATAGGATGGTACCCCTACGTGGGATTGAATATTTGTAATTTTTTCCTTCTTTCTTTTTCCCCTAATTTCATAATTTTATTTCATTTATTCATAAAATTGTACTAAGTGCTTTGGGGGACAATGAAAAGTTGTCAAAGGGCGTAATACATCCTTCAAATCGATAGGCCTACCCTAGGCATAAAAGGGTCACATATTTGTATAGGACGCACAATAATTGTTTGTATGCTATGTGATATATTTCAGTTTGTCTTTAATTAAAACAGTATTTATGTGTTTAATTCATTATTTGTGTGATATTTTGCATTATCGATTATGTACAGGAACTAACACTCTTACATTTTGAGTTGTTCTTCTTCACAGCGAAAAATTAATTCATGTTCGGATTCAGAAATTATTATTTGTCCGAAGTCGCAAGAGACAAGAGGATTATCGAAATTCGAGTCCTTGTATTTCACAAGACATTAATATTAAGTCAAAATGATAAATCGGGGGAGTATTTGACTATGAGATCGCATTCATTTATTTTATTTTGCATGATGTTCCTGCTCTCACATATTTCTCATATTTTTGTAGGAATACCGTCCCCGACATCAGTCGGGGATGGTCATAATAATGTCTGGATCTCGTGAAAATTGGAAAGAGACAAAGGTCCAAGAAAACATCCAAAAAGAGTACAACAAATTATTACTGTAGAAATTCGTAGATTACATTCAACAGACAGTATAAATATTGACGATTAAGAGGCTATAAAACATATTGGTACGGGAAAAAAAACAAAGGGGTAAAAAAAAAAAAACTTGATTATAGATTTGGGTGATTTTTGCATCAAGACTAAACATATAGTAATATGGTATAGTTAATTTTAAAATCTTATTGTGATTATTTATTTGAATAGATTGTATTGATTTGGAAGCCAACGAAAGGAAAATACTTAAGACCCGAAGTGATCGTTTGATTGTTTGAGGCAAGTGAATTTCTCGATCCTTGTTAAGTGTATAAAATCATGTATTTCCTTTGTATTATGTGGGGGGGGGGAGACTTGGTGATGGGTGATGGATTGACTTGTCCATATTGAATAAAAAATGATGAAAATGGGGTAATAACAGATAATGTGATTAATTATTGGTGTATGATGCATGTGTTGAGAGGTTTGAAAGATCATTGATTCATTATTGATGTTGTATCACGATTGTGTTATGGTGAATTGTGCATTATTATGAAAATGACCATCTCTTGCATTGATCTGAGACATGATTGTGACAAATGTCATGTGAATTGAGGAAAGATAAGAAATTAAAAAGGATGTACCATTTCGAGGGACGTATCGCGCTCCGCGATGGAAACATATTTGGAGGAACGTGTCGCACGCCATGACGAATTCTATTATTTAGGAACGTGTCACAAATCGCGATGAATTTTACTATCAAGGGTCGTGTCAAACGCTGCACAGATGCATTGACAATTAAGTCCCTCATGGGTCCCGGACTAAGAGACAACGAGTGTGTAATATTAGATGAGACATGTACTAATATATTTGACATTGCATTTCATTGTCTTCCACATCTTTAACATTGGCGGACTTGATCTTGTGTGTATCTTTCTGTGAAACTTGTGATTGATGAATAATGAGCTTGTTGTTGAGGATATGTAATTGTTAGAGTGTTGTTGTTGAGAATCTGTGTCCACGTTGGCACATATATACCTTTAAATTACACTATTAAATAGTGCTGGGGTAAAAGGTCCTGTCCAAAGTTTGGGATTGTTACATCAATTTTGATCAAAATTCGAATATATTTCAGACATTTTTTTCCAAAAAAATTAACAAAATTAACAAACACGTTGCAATCAATAAGGATTGTGGTGGAGTGGTAAGTACTCCATCATCTTTAACCAAGAGGCTTCGGATTCGAGTTCCATTGGTTATAAAGTCGCTTTGTTAGGGAGGCACCAGGTGAGAAACCAAATAAAAAAAACACGTTGCACAAGTTGTGGTTTTCAAATTCTTTTTTAACAAAAACAATGTTTTAAAACTTCTCGAAAAGAAAATGGAGTACATATCTCGCTAATTGTACAACGAGATAATCTCTTATTTTTTATGTCATAATGGATTGTTAAAATCACAAGATATCTCGCTCCTTCACTAGTGAATTGTTCCTTTTGGTTAAAAAATTTGAGTGCACCGTTAAGCATTTTGGAGGAAAAAGAGAATCTTCTGGCTTTGAATTTCTAAAAACAAACTATAAGACCAGTTGTTGATCTTATGGAACATGTTCCTTAAGTTCGTTCAAACGATAAAGTAAAGAACACATAAAGTTACCATTTGAATAATTCAAGACCTTAAAAGTGACTCAATTATCCAGATAAATCTGAATTAGGTGAACGAAGTTCAACTACTAAAGCATGTAGTTGAGTTAGGTGAAGATACCAAGTTCAACTATTGAAATAAAGTGTGAAGTAAAATAATAGAGAATAGACGTTGTACTATGGATAACCTTCTTACTTAAGGGAATAAAAATTACATCATATATTGTGTAGAATTCCAACATTCTTCGCAAACTTCAAAGAACGATTTTATACTATAACTCGACAATCGAAGAGACCAAGAGTTTGTTTGGTATTGCTGTTGGAGACGAGAAACACTTATTTTCAGAAAAATACTTTTTTTATAAAAAAAACAAGTGTTTAGCGAACCTGTAAATATACTCTTAAATACTCTTAATTAGAAGCAAAAATAATTTTTCTACTATTGAAAAAAAGCTAAAAAATTTATCTTATATGTTTTGTTAAGTTCCACTTACTAATTTTATCTTTCAGTTTCATATAATAAATTTAATATTTTATTTTACGTTTACGTATTATTATTTACTTATTACTTTACTCTTTTTCTTTTTTTTCACAGAATTAGAAAACAAGAAGAAGCTAGTAAATTACAATATTTTGTAAGATTAGAAAAAAAATAACAACAAAAAATATCAACCCTTTAAAAATGTATAATATTGATTAAAAATTTGAATATGAATATTTTACTTTAATAAAAATAAAAATTAATAAAATTCTTTTATTAGATATTTAAACGAGTTTCTCTCTACAAAATAATCTTAATATTAAAAGTACTTAATACTTGCCCTTAATAGTAAATTAACTCTCAAAACCACTTTGTAAAAAAGACTAGTCAAACACAATTTGCTTATAAAAAGAACTTTTGAAATGAACTAGTCAAACACAAATTACTTTTTTCAAAAGAACTTTTTTGAAAAGCTATTTTAAAAATGCTTTTGAAAATAAATATTTTTTTAACAACAATGCCAGCCAAACTTGATGATCTATTACCTTAATTCAAGAGTAAGAGTTAACTCTAATTGCTTAACAACTCTCCAAGAAGGGAAACTCTCTTCTTGTTAAAAACCTCACAATGATCACATCTTTATTAATGCTAAGAATTATTATAACTTTATAATAATCTTATTACAAACTCAATAAAGACTAACAATTCTAACATTTAACTGTTCAGATATCATACATATAACTCATCAATTACTTCTATGAATTCGACAAAGACTAATAACTCTAGACTTTAACAGATAAAACTTTAATATTCAATAGTGGAGACTCAAAAATAATTAATGAACCAAGTTAAAGCGTTGTTGTGATAAAGTCCTACAGTTTGCTTTAATCACTATTGCTCTCAAAATGCTCTCAAAATGATGAATTTTATATATATATATATATATATATATATATATATATATATATATATATATATATATATACTTTCGTAGAAGCATAAACTCTCAAATTTGAATGTTGAATTACTATAATTCCTTCAATTAATAACACTCAATAATTATATTTATTAATTTAATTACATTAAAAGTATATACCTTTTCATATTAAAGGGTTGTGATTTTTTGAACGAGTTGTGCCTTTTTCGAAGGGTTGTGATTTTTTTGACGAGTTGTGACATTTTCGATGAGTTGCGATACTTTTGAAGGGTTGTGATTTTTTCAGTGTTATGACTTTTCTAAAAGATTGAGCCTTTTTCGATGAGTTGTAATTTTTTTAAAAGGTTGTGACCTTTCCCATGAGAAGTGAGTTTTTTTAAAGGTTGTAACTTTTCTGATAAGACACAATTAACACTTATTCATACTACCATTTGTTAGCTATAAATAGATGGATTTCCTCTCACTTTTAAACTACGATTTTTGTTAAAGTTTTCTACTCTTCTTCAACTTAAAAATCTCAAGGATTATTTTCAACAGTTAATCAAGTTCAAAATTCAACGAAATTCGAGGTATCGCATAAGAAAGAGTTGGTTAATAAATTGTAGCAAGTCATTCATAAAATCACACTCGTATTTTTCTTACGATTTTCATGAGTTAACGGTGAGAAATATTGCGGGAAAGATAATAATAATAATAATAATAAGCAAATATGAAAAAAATTACATGATCTGAGTAAGATATTTCTTCTTTGTTATTTCAATTTTTATTCTTTTACCTCAAACGAAAGAGTTTCTTTCTAATTTAACTAAAACAACAGGCATCAACATAGTCCATTAAATTATTAGTTTTGATGTTAAATCCACTATTTCAAATAAATTTTTACTTTTACTTACAATATGATAATATGGTCATGATAATAATTATGTTTTTATAGATATGTAAGTAAATGAACGGATAAATTAAAGTGTTGATGGCAAGATATTTTAATCAAATGAAACATTATAGTGAATATAGCATAAACATATACTTTCGTCTTCATTCTTAATTGGTTATATATTGTTTAATATTTTTTTTCTGTTTTATATTTATATTGAGTATGAAATTTTTTAAGCATGAATTCTTTAATATTTTTTTTGTTTATTTTAATTTGAGAAAATGTTATGTCACATGATACACTCCTTGCTTGATATATAAAAATTGATAAGAAAATACTGATTGATCATATAATAATCTTGAATCAAAAATTTAAATATTTTATATCACGATAAAACTTCTATAAGATACTATATACTTTCATAAGACAACTATTATATCATATGATATGTTGTAGAAAAAAGGATAAAACTACAATTCTACAAAGATAAGGTCAGGAGCGGATCTATGTATCAAGGTGGGGGTACCACGACACCCAGTGGTCTCGATTGAAATTTTATATATACATGCATATCTGCACAAAAAGCATATGAATAATAAATTTGTCACCCCTAGACACAAGTAGGTGTGTGGTGCCCATGATTAAGGATTTAATTTTCGACTTCTGAGTCGCAAGTTCGACTCTCTGTTAGCTCATTTTTTAATGCATTTTCCGTTTCTTTTGAAAAATAAAAATGTTGGGGTTTGGATTTGAACCCGTAACCCACACTTGTAAAATCAGCTTTAACACCATTTAGCCATGGGCAACATTTGATTTTACTAAACATTATTATAATATTGTATATATAACGAAAAATTACAATTGAGACTTAAGTAATAATTTAATTATTCAATTAAACTAACGATATGGCACCCACTACCTTCAAATCCTAGATCCGCCTCTGGATAAGGTAGACACTGAAAGAAATGAAATATTTTTAACCAATGTGATGTTGTTCATATATTAAATTAAATTATGGTACTGAAAATATATATATATATATATATAATATATATATATATATTCAATGATATTTGGTCATTTTGATCTCAAATACAAATAACTCTATGACAATTTGTATTAATCATTTTAAAGCATTTGTCTTATGTTCTTTCAAATATAATTATTTACTAAAAACTTTAATTTAGTAATATTAATTCTATTATATGTACAACATCGTATACTATATATGCAATACACACGTACAACGCGCGTACCGTGAAATTAGTATATATATATATATATATATATATATATATATATATATATATATATAATTTGTCCTGCCCAAAAATATCAATTGGAGTTTTTACTTCGATTCAAACTTGATCTCATATAAGAAAATTTGCAATTTCCTTCCTTAAAAGAAGGTTGCTTCCTAGAAGAAAACTTTTAACTCCTCTTTGGGCTTTATTTATGCTCTTTATCTAATTTCTTCTTCGTTGTTGTATTTTTCCAATTTATTTCTTTCCTTATTTACTTTAATATTCCATATTTATAAAAGTTGTTTTTATGCATTCACATAATAAAGTATATATAAGACAAGTAGTGAATAAAGTTTATTTTGCTAAGCATCAAAACTACATGCCTAATATGATCCTATTTTCCAATTTACATTTTTGTATATTATACATAGCTTTGTTTTCTTCCGCCATTTTATCTAAAAGATCCATTTTTCTAATGTAGCAAATATTTTTTTTTCAATTGAATTCACAGATTATTATGAAAACATACTCATGTCAATTGGTATTTCTTAAAGGCGTTGATTGTTCAAACTGAACAAGTAAAAATGAACAAAAAAAATTTGATTTTTAGGTTTTTAAACATTTTTGTTTTGATTTGAACACTTCCATTTTACAGTTGGTGAGGATAAAAATAGAGAAAGTAGATGAATAAAAGAGAACCAGAAAATAAATGATAATTCATTGCAATTGAAATTTTTTTTAAAAAGAGAGTGCATTGCAATCTATGTATAAGAAATTGAAATGAATAAAATAGGGAGAATGTGACATTTTTTAAAATAATTTTAAGGACATTTTAATTCTTTTAATAAAAAACATGCTTAATAATAAAGTGTGAAATTGAAATACAAACTGATAAAAGATCCATTTTTCTAATGTAGCAAAGCTTTTATTTTTTTTTCATTGAATTCACAGATTGCATGAATAGTGAGAACATTAACTTTGGATAAGGAAATGATGATTATGCCTTTTTGATTATTCTTGATTGGGTACTTTTTATTATTATACTAGTTTAAATTATATGTTTGATATAAATATTTCACATCAATCAATAAAATTATATATATATAGAAAATAGGGATTGGTGTTAAAATATTATATCTATTTAAATGATATAAATAAATATTATATCTCAATAATTTTTATTTGTCTATTATATTAAAATGTTTATTTTGTTTTTTAATTAGTTATTTTTAAAGTTATTTTGCAATATTTAAGATTATTAATAAGAGTATTGACTATTGTGAAAACATACTCATGTCAATTGGTAATATGAGTATTGACTATTATGAAAACATACTCATGTCAATTGGTATTTCTTAAAAGGCGTTGATTGTTCAAATTGAACAAGTAAAAATGAATAATTTTTTTTGATTTTTAGGTTTTTATTATATATTTTGCTTTTTCCTTTTATATTTTTTTAAAAGAACATTTTTGTTTTCATTTAAACATTTCCATTTTACAGTTGGTGAGGATAAAAATAGAGAAAGTAGATGAATAAAAGAGAACGAGAAAATAAATGATAATTCATTGCATTTGAATAAATAAATAAAAAAAGAGAGTGCATTGCAATTTATATATAAGAAATTAAAATGAATAAAATAGGGAGAATGTATCATTTTTTAAAATATATTTAAGAACATTTTAATCCTTTTAATAGAAAACATGCTTCATAATAAAGTGTGAAATTGAAATGCAACTGATAAAATTTGATACATAATTTAAGTTGTAGTTCTCATGAAACAACCGAAATCAAATAGTACAAATCTAATAACCCACACATATCTCAAACTCAAACTTTGAATACATTATTTAAGTTGTAATTCGAAAAAAGATAGAATAATTTTGAAGATTTTTGTATTTATCAGAGATTATATCTGAATAATTAAATCTTTCGAAATTTAATTGTTTTTTGCTAGATTGATCAATAGTGCATATGATACGCACCGACTACTATGATTGCTACAACTTTACTGAAAATAATAGCCGGAAAGCATGTGCTATATAACTAGGCCTTATATTGGCATAAAATTATGAATAAATTTTAGAAATCATGTAGTTTTAATATAAAATTACAATATATCCTTTTTTTAATTTGTAATTATATTAATTTCTTAAAATTATTATTAATCTTGTTCCATTTACCTTACACTCTTTCATTTTTAGTTAATCTTTTAAAAAATGACATTTTTTAATATTTAGCAAAAGTTTAATTCTAAATTTTTTATTTTATTTTTCATAAAATGATTTATAATCACAAAAATGCTATAAGAAAATACTAAAAACCATATAATATCGACATCTTTTCTTATTGTTCTCTTAAATGTTGTAATTAGTCAAGTACTTTCACGTTATTTGGAAAAGAATTACCTAAGTCTAAATGTTCTTTTTATTTAAGTGCTTGAACTGATAAAGATTCATTTTTTTCTCAAGTATTCATCTGAATTCCATCTTAATAATTAGACTCTACGCTTTGGATCATTCAATTGCGAGATTATAGATCATTTCGTTCCAACATTGGATCTTGATAAAGAGTACTTTATTCTTAGTCAATATGCGTAATTAATATGAATTTAGAATAATTGAATTTATAAACTTCGAATACGGAATATCTATTAAATGTAGTATATACCTAATTTGATATGCATGAAAAGACAACAAGGGAACTAATTTTTAATTGAATATAAAATAAAATTGGACCACACTTATCTTGTATGATCTTTAGTTTCTTAGTTTTTTTTAGGGGTGTCAAATGGGCGAGTTAGGTTAAAATTGGAGATATTAAAATGGGTTAAAATTGAAATTGGATTGGGTCTTGACTCGCCCAAGTTTACTTTGGGCTCAAATGGTTTGGACTCAAATAGGCTAAAAAAGGGTTGGGTCTTGACCTGCCCAATTTGACCCGATTAATCTCAATAATTTTAACATAGTGATATTTAACTTTTACAATCACAATTCTAATTTCATCTCAAAGTTTTTTTAAAAAGAGTAACAAATGGATAGATAAAATTCTAAAAGATGTTAAATAGATAATAATTCATACATTTAATATAGGAATATATTTACTAAAGAGTTTTGGGTTGAAATTGGAGATTGAATTGGGCTCAATTGAGGATTCTTGTAAAATATGTTAGGCTTGAATGAGTTGAGATTGAACCCAATTCAAATTATCTTGAGCCCAACCCTAAAATTTTTGGACGGATTGGACGGATTACTTATGTTTGAGTTCATTTTTGACACCCCTAGCTTTTTTCCTTATACTCTTCCCTTCTCTTATATCCATTAAAATCCTCACCATTCCTTGAATCTCCTCTCTCTTCACCAATTTTGATATTATGATGAGTAGTACTGGAATTAGTGGTGGCAAATGGGCGGTTGGGTCAAATGTGGACGGGTTGAAAATAGATAAACATAAAATGGGTAATAATTCAACCCACTCATATTTGATATGGGTAAAAATTGATTGGGTAATAAATGAGTCGGGTAAAATACTAGTTTATTCATATTTTACCCATATTTTCATGAATAAATAATACTTTGCTTAAGAATTTAATATGAAGAAGATATTTTAATCTCTTTTTTTAGATGAAAAATGTTGAACATACTTCATTTAGTTTTATTGCATCATAAAAATAAACAAAATTCTTTAACTTTTCAATATAAAATAAATTTATGTAATAACAAGATGAAAATACTAATACATAATTTGCTTATTTTACACTATTATTGATTATCCAATATAGAATTAAATTTTTTTTAAAATAGAGATTATAATTAACAAAAGAAATGTCCATTTGAATTATATATTTTGGAGGGTCAAAGACTTCATATTTTCAATTATAGAGAAGAATAGTTAGTTCTATAGAATAACATAAAAAGGAAGAGAAATTACACTATTTTTAGTGATATCATGAATTTTGAGCGAATAAAAATTAAAAACTTAACTCATTTGGCTAATTCATATTTTACCCATTATTTTTATGGATCAAACATGGATATCAACTCATATTTTGCCCATGAAAAAAATCACTCACCAAACGCATTAAAATATGAGTGTTTTAGGTGAATCACCAAAATATTGGCTTATTTTATCGGTGCTAACTGGGATTAAAAGTCCTATGTGAGGACTTTGACACTGTAGCAACATGAAGTTGTATGTTATCCATGGAAAAAATAGAATTTTTGAAACACTATTGGTAGGAGTGTAAAAGAGAAAAATTTAAAAGTTGATGAATTTTACAAAGTTTGGAAAAATCATAAATAATTTAACTTGTAGATGGACATAAATACATGACTAGTCTTTTTCTTAAGGAAAAGAAACAAATTAATTAGATAATTCCTCTAGCAAGGGCAGTAGGGTCAGCAGAGGTAAGAACCACAAATATTCAACAACTTCACAATAATACTACAAATAATGTTTGTTTGCTTGGTGCCTGGTGGTCACAAGTGCCACCCCAGAGAACTCCTCCGTCACGACGTATTTAAGATGATAAGATTAGAAGACACTAAAAATAAGTATAGCATCAATTGTTGATCTTAGGAAATAGGCTCCTTAATTTTATCTAAACAATAAAGTAGAAAACACATAAAGTTATCACTTGAAATACTCATCACCCTATAACCAAGTCAAATACTATGTGATAACATTACAATAAAAATAACTTTTAGCGGCATTAAATATTGACATTAATAAAGAGTGATAAAGCCTTTACCGGCATTAGTTAAGTGTCATTAGAACCAATGTCACTAAAGGTTTTAGGGACATATACAAAGAGTGACAATTGCCGCTAAAATATATATTTAGCGGCAATTAAGAATTAATTACCGCTAATGATCATTTTTATTGTAGTGTAAATTAATTTGAATTAGGTGAATCAATTTCAAATATTGATACACGTAATTAAATTATAAACTATTTCATTAAAAGTAACGATCAACATGACAAACACATGCACAAAACTTACACACATAAGACTTGTGGCGAGCTAGAAATGTCCAATATTAATTATAAACTTGGTCCCAACGCTACGTTTCGCCAAAAAAGTTTTAACTTATATAGACCCACAATATAAGTGGTTATGTATAGTTGTAGTCACTTACTTCGTGTCCTTGGCATCCCTATTCAATATGTGGTGAAAGTACCATTATTGCTCAAGCACTAGCAATTCAAAATGAATAAATATATAGGGCCAAAAGTGTGTTTTCATTGGACAAACAATATGACCTCACATATATTCGAGGTCAAAAACTAACGGCTAAGATTAATATTTTATATGTCATGTGACTTATTATCAAAATTGGTTTCACTTTTGGTGTATTACTCGCTTCACTAATTTTTATTTATTTATTATATGAAGAACATTATGTTATCTATAATTTTTAATATATTAAGATAAAAAATATTTTTATGTTATAATTAACTTTAATTAGTTATTTTTCTAATTATTTTGCAATATGTAAAATCAAACATTGATCAACATGAGTATTGTTAAAATATATACTCATGTCAATTGATATTTTTTAAAACCGTAACATAGTTCAAATAGAACAAGTAAAGGAAGTTTTACTTTTATGTTTTTATTTTATATATTTTACTTTTTCCTTTTATATTTTTAATATTTTTGTTTTCCGTTTGAACATTTCCATTTTACAACTGGTGAGGATAAAAATTGAGAAATTAGATGAATAAAAGAGAAAGAGAAAATAAATGACAATTAATTCATTGCACTTGAATTTAAAAAAAAAGAGTGCATAGCAATTTATACATAAGAAATAAAATAAAATAAATAAAATAGGGAGAATGTGGCATTTTTTGTGAATACTTTTAAGAACATTTTAGTACTTTTAATTAGAAAAATGCTTAATAATAAAGTGTAAAATCGAAATGCAAACTGATAAAATCAGTAGTTCTCATAAAACAACCGAAATCAAATAGTATAAATCTATTAACCCACGTATATCTCTTTTTATATATATATATATATACACAGTTAAGAAGCACTATTTAAATTTTGAATACATAATTTAAGTTGTAATTCGGAAAAAAAATGAAATAATCGTAAAATTTTTGTATTTATTGAAGATTATTATATTAATAATCATTACGATAGGTGTCAAGTGGAAGTGCAGTGATGTATACAGCTGAGGCATATCCTAACAGACTGGTAGACTTGAACCTTGTTCCTATATGAATCCAACAAAATTTAATATTTTCATTATTTTTTTTCTAGATCGATCGATGGTGCATATAATACACACTGATTATTGTGATTGCTACAATTTTACTGAAAATAATAGCCGGAAAGCATGTGCTATATAACTAGGCCTTATATTTGTATACAATTAATTACTCCTTTGGTTCCATTTACCTTACACTCTTTCATATTAGTTAATCTTTGAAAACTGACATTTTTTAAATATTTAGTAAAAGTTTGATTCTAAATTTTTTATTTTATTTTTAATTAAATGATTTATAATCACAGAAATTACTATAATGAAAATACTAAAAACCATATATCAAAATATTTTCTCTTTTTCTTTTCTCTTAAATTTTGTAATTAATCAAGTACTTTCACGTCGTTTGGGAGAGGACTTAGTTTAAATGTTCTTTTATCTAAGCGTTGGCACTGATAAAAACGCAAATTTTTCCCAAATATTCATCAGAATTCCGTTTGAATAATTATACTATACGCCTCGAATCATCCAATCGCTGGATTATAGATCATTCAATTCCAACATTGAATCTTGATAGAGAGTACTTTATTTTTAGTGAATATGCTCAATTTAGAATAATTGAATTGATAAACTTTAAATATTGAATATTTTTAAAATATACTATACACTAATCTAATATGCATGAAAAGATCACAACAAGGCAACTTATTTATAGAATAAAATTGGACCACAATCATCTTGTACGAATATCCTTCACAAGTTCACACATTGTGTTGTAAGATGAACCTCCTTCACTTAGTGCATTTTCAGCACTTATCTTTAGTTTCTTAGCTTTTTCCCTTATACTCTTCCCTTCTTTTGTATCCATTAAAATCCTCACCATTCCTTGAATCTCCTCTCTCTTCACCAATTTCTTCGTCGGTAAAACCGCCGGTCGAATTGCCACCCCTAGCTCCTCCGTAAGCATGGCGGCGTTCATTTTTTGTTCGGCGTATAATGGCCATGCGATCATAGGAACCCCATTCGTAAGGCTTTCAACCGTCGAATTCCATCCACAATGTGACATAAATCCACCTACTGATGAATGACTCAAGATTTCGACTTGATTGGCCCACATAGGAACTACTAGGCCCATATCTTTAGTCCTAGTTAAAAAACCCTCCGGTAAGTATTCGAACGTGCCACGTGTATCATTCCCATTGGAGTTTAAATATGCATTATCTGGATCGCCATCAGACGGTGGACGTACCACCCAAACAAATTTTTGTTGGCTTAATTCCAAACCCCATGCAAGCTCAATCATTTGTTGAGATGAAAGGGCTCCACCACTTCCAAATGATACATATAGAATTGACTCATAATTTTGCTTGTCTAACCATTGAATCACCTGTTTAAAAATATAAATAAGAGAACAACAATTTAGACTCAAAATATAAAAGTCTTAATTTCTCGTATGGTCACTCAATTAATTACTTACCTCATCACGTTCAGTTATTTCAACGGTTCTCCTCAAGGGACCAATTGGGTAAATTGGAAGTGGCACCTTTAGACTTGTTGCAACTTTTCATTACTTCGAAGCGCTTTGATAGTCTCACCCTCTAAATCTTTCCAAGTATTAATCAAAATTCCATCGAAACACATATATTCCATTGTTAGCTTAAGATACTCATGATATTGTTGATCGCTCCGATCCATCATGGGATCCACCACATCATCGGGTCGTAACGCTTTGCAACCCGGAATTTCCAAAGGTTGTTTAAGATCAACATATTCACCCTCAATTTCTTGGTCAAGAACTTGTAGGTATATAAATAACGCTAATGCCCATGCACTAGTAGTATGGTACACATACTTAGGAATGTTAAATTCTTGGGCTATAGGCAATATTTGTGTACCAAAAATGTCGACAATGAGAGCATCTAAACGTTGATTCATCGAAGCTATGACAGAACGAATTCCAGGCAATGCTTCGCGAACCATTAGACGTAATTGAGTGAGAACTTTAGTATTGGAGTCTATTAGATGGGAAATATCGACTGATGGAATATGAATAATTTCGATATTGTTTTTCTTCTTGAGAAATTCGATTTCGGGTGATGAAGAGTTGGTTGTGATAGTGAAAATTGTAATTTTGATATTATGATAAGTAGCTAATTGATTGCCTAAGACTAGTACTGGGATTAAATGTCCCATGCCAGGGCTTGAGAATATAGCAACATGAAGTTGTGTACTATCCATAGGGAGAAAAAAGAAAGAGAATTTTGTAACACTATAGTTGGAAAAGAGAAAATTAAAAATGTTGATGATTTTTTACAAAGTGAAAGTTGTTTATGTATGGGATTTATAGGAATCACAAAGTTTGGAAAAATCATAAATAATTTAATTTCTAGATGGACATAATTACAATTTACATGACTAGTCTTTTTTTCTTATTATAAGGGAAAGAAACAAATTAATAGAATTCCTCTAGCAAGGGCAATAGGGTCAGCAGATGTAACAACCACAAATATTAATAGGAACGTTCAACAACTTCTTAATAAAACTACAAAATTAAAAACGTTTGTTGTTTGTGTGGTCGAAATTTATTAATATTCATAACTAGATCATACAATATGGGCCGGTCTATCTCATTCGAGTCAATTCATACATAATTTGAAATTTGACGGACCAAGTTGGACTAATTTATTTTTTGTGTGGATCAGAAAGTGGTCGGTCTAATCTATAAGGACGTAGGTTACAAAAATCGTAGCTAAATTATAGCTCAGACTTATCAAATCACCGATTAAGTCAGGTCGGTCTAAGGGTCTAGCCCATATTGACGATTATGTTCATAACTAAATACAAGATAAAATATGGCCAACTAATAGAAAGAGGAACTTTCACATATAGCCATTAAAAAATAGCATAATTACTCTCCATAGCTATAGTTTGATTATTACAATTCGTAGCTACATATTATAGGGAGGAGAGGGGCGAGCGAGACTAGGAGAGGGGCAAGAGAGAGGGCAAAAAGTGGGAGAGAGGTGAATTGTATATGTATATTGGTTAGATAATTGTATATTAAACAAATGTATTTGTATATATGGCAAGCGAGATTGGAAGAGAGAGGCGAGAGGCGAGCGAGATTGGGAGAGTGAGGAGAGAGGCGAGCGTGAGAGAGCAGAGAGTGGGAGAGAGGTGTATTGTATATGTATATCTGTTAGATAATTGTATATTATACATATGCATATGTATAAAAAGCAAGCGAGATTGGGAGAGAGAGGAGAGAGCCGAGCGAAAGGGGTTAGAGAGTGGGAGAAGTGAATTGTATATGTATATTGATTAAATAATTGTATATTATACATATCTATTTGTATATTCTGGTGAATTATACATATACAAATGTAGCTAATTATACAAACACAATGTCAGCTCACATAATTAATGTATAATGTTAATCGTGAGTGGTAATTATAGCAAACTATAGCTATGACGAGTAATAAAATAGTATAAGTTTGCTTAGCTGCGTAAATTTTTCTTATAGAAATCACATACTTATAAGGTAAAATTACAATTTCTCCCTTAAAAGTTTATACTTACAGAAATCCCTCAAAAATTTTATACAATAATTGAAGCTCGGATACATTAAATATTGTCTCCGATATATTAATATATAGCTCAGATACATAATATGTAGCTCAAATACATTAAATACTGGATAATATGCAGCTTGGATACATTTAAGAAAATAAGATTTTGAAAATTTGTAAGAATTAATGGGAGATAATGATAATAAGTGAAATTAAATGTTAGATTTCTATAATTTTTACATAAAATATACTAAAAACGTAGATTTATATATTGTATCCCAAAGCTGAGTGATCACAAAAAAAAAGTTTCAACTAATTATACGAGGCCATGGATAGCTTTAGTCACTTGCGTGTTCTTTTACGGAGATCAATTTTGTATAGGGAAAATACACAAGTATCTCCCTAGACTATGACCTAAATTTTACAGATACTTTAACTAAACTAAGGTCATATTATCTCTCTAAACTTATTTTTCTTGTAATTATATACAACTTTTGTCTTACGTGGCACACTCCGTGACCCCACGCAATTGAGGCGCGTGGAAGATATTTGGATGTCACGTAAGCCAAAAAGGTGCACAAAATTACAAAAAAAATAAGTTCAGGGGGGTAATAGGACCTTAGTTTAACTAAGGTGTGTCTCTGGAATTTCAGTTATAGTCTAGGGGGGTACTTGTACATTTTTCCTTTTGTATATGATTTTTGCATTTGAAATACGTTCTCTCATAATATAGCTAAATTTTCTCTTTCGCTATTACATTAAGTTTTTTGGAATTCTGATTTTTTTTCAAATTTGATGGTAAATAATGCAATGATATCTCATGGAGACGTAAGGCATATTCTAAAGTATTAAAATGCTATTGTTTTCAGAGAAAAAACAAACTGCTGGAGCATGAAATAATGTAAGCCATAAGTTTTAAAAAAAAATGTAAGCCACAAGGACAAAACCAACGGCTAATATGAACTATCAATTTTCTTGTTGTCATGAAATTGATGGTAAATAATGTAAATCAACTTGCTCCACTAACTTTTATGTGCCTATTATATTAAAAAATATATATTTTATTTCTATTTGTAAATTTAAATATATAATAATTTAGTGAAATTTTACAAGTGAGATCTGATGAGGATAGAATGTAAGTAATCCTTATCGCACTACCTCGTAGAAATAGAGACTAGAGAGTAGGGGTGTACATGATCGGGTTGGTTCGGATTTTTCAAATGTCAAACCAAACCATTCGTGAAATTTTTTTAATTTATAAACCAAACTAATAAAATTCAGGTTTTTTTGGATTTTTCAACCTCGGGTTGATTCGGCTTTTTCAACTACCAAACCAAATCATTGTGTTGAATTTTTAAATTTATAAATCAAACCAAACTAATAAACCTTGGATTTTTTCAGATTTTTGGATATTTTTTTTCGATAAAGTTTGCATACAAACATATAATTAACTTGTGCTCCAAATATTTCTTTAGTCCAATCAAAATACAATTATCTAATGTGTTTCTTAAAAAAATAACACAAAATATGAGATGAGTACTGATGACACAAAATATTCAATAAAACATAATAATGAAATCATCATATAAATAAATATTATAAAGTCAAAAAAATCATAACTTAAAAATACTAAATCATGCTAAAATAAGTTTAATAAATATTAGTTACATTACTAAATATTTAAAGAAAATTAAAATTAGATTATATATTTTAATTGTCTAAACCAATGTAAAACTAAAGAACAAATATTCAATATTATTGTCATTCTTAGTGTTGAATTGATTTTCTTTTGCAGTAGTAATAATTTGATTTTGATTTAAGATTTATTTTAATTATCAACATTTATGAACAATAATTTCTACTGGATCATTTCGAATTCTAAGTTTTAAACTTAAAATAATATATTAAAAGATAAAAACTATGAAATATATAAGAAATTTTTTTAAATTATATCAAAGTAAATATTTTTATGTATGGCATAAAATTTCAAAATTACATATATAATGTCGGGTCGATTTGTTTTTTTTTTTAGTTAAAATCAAATCAACCCAAATATAGTCAAGTTTTTTTTTCTAATACCAAACCAAGTCAAACCAAACCACTAGTCGGGTTTTTTTCAGTTGCTCAATTTGTGATTTGGTTCGATTTTCGATTCAATTTTGTACACCCCTTTATTTTTTTCCAAAGGTTCCCTCAAGGGGCTTCAATAGATAAGTCAAAGAAGCATGGAGGGGGATGAAACCTGACCTCCACATTACAACACTAGGAGTGAGGGACATCCTTACTCTCTAACTTATCAAAATAAAAGGAAAGAAAAAAAATGAAGGGGGTTGCTCCTTGTTAATAAGCTTACAAAAATTCTAGAATTCATAAACTAGAAGCAACCAAACAAAATTTAACCATGGTCGAATATGAAGTTGCCCTTCTTCACTCGAATTCTAATGTTGGGCTTGCTAACTACATCATTATTCAAGGTGGAAGTAACATTAGAAGGAAGATTTATGGCCTCGGTGAAGAAGGTAGTTGTTTTGCAATGTTCAGCCATATTAGCTAGCAAAGTTGTAGTATTACCTTCTCTGAATGTGTGAATGAAAGAGAAGTCACCAAGTGAACTCATGGATTGAATCTGTTTAATATCATCTTTCATCTGCCAAGGGGATTTGATCATACCTTTAACCATCTGAATAATCAAGATCGAGTTAGATTCAACAGTAACTCTGTGAAAATCATGATCTAGACACCATCTTAGGCCAGTCTTTAGAGCTAGAGCCTCAGCTGAATTATTTGAGCAAAAACCAAAATAGGCACTGAAAACCATAATCATTTGTCCAACATGATCCCTAAGTACTCCTCCACCTCCAGCACTTCCAGGATTTCCTTTACTACAACCATCCACATTCAATTTTAGCTCATTGTAGTTTGATCTCTTCCATTTCACCAATTTAATTTCAAGCTTTGGGTGATGTGATCTATGAGATGAGAGATACTGATTATTGAAGGTGAAAGTGAAAGTTCTGGAAATTGAGAATTAATAATCAAATAGAGGAGGTTGGAGATTTGATCAATGATTCTAGGAATAGGAATTCTAACACCTTCATGTTTGAAATTGCACCTATACTTCCAAGTTTCCCAGCAAATAAGAGATGGCAGACTCTGGAGAAGGAGTTGGAGAAGGAGTTCATGAACTTTGTTGACAGGTTTGATCAACCACCATCTAATAATCTTTGCCCTGACATTCTCATTAGAGTTGTGAAGGATTCCACAAGCATTAGAGAAATATTTCCAAAGAATACATGCAATGTTTCCGACTCCAAACAAATGATTTATAGTTTCATTGGCTCCCTCTGTACAACAATAGCATTTTGAGGGTCCATGAACCTTAAATCTGCAAAGTGCTTCATCGGTGGCTAATTTATCTTCGAGTAACCTAAGCATGAAGAATGAGACTTTGAAAGGAATTTTGTTGTGTCACATCATTCTACTTGTTAAAAAACTGGCCCTGGACTTCCTGATATTTTGTCACACAGACTTGCTAGAGAATAAGCCTGACTGGTCAGGTAGCCAAATAGGATAATCAACACTTTGAAGATCAAACATCATATCCTGAACCTCAGAGACTATGAGACTATATTAGCAGGCAAAACAGAATTCAGCTTTGACAAGTTTCATTGGTTTTGATTAATGAAATCCGACACTTTGATCTTCATAGGTTTATTTCCTTGTTGGACGATATTCACCAAGGCTCCTTTGTTGGTCCAATTATCATGCCAAAATGATAAGTTGACCTTGCCAAGTTTCCAAAATATATGTTGCTCAGCTTCATTCTTGACATCCATTAGCATTCTCCAATGATGCGACTGCGTATAATTTTTTTTTCTTGCAATGGGATGATATCTTTTACAATACTTTGCCTGCAAAAAAAATTTCAAAATAGAATCAGAAGTTCTAAAAGTCCACCATGATTTGACAGAAAAAGAGATACAAGTATCATGAAGAGATCTAAATCCCACTCCACTTTCATTTTTGGGGTAACAAAGATTTTGCCATTTAATCCAATGATAACTATTCTTATCATTAGAGCTACCTTAAAAGAAATTAGCAAAAGCTTTTTCAATAAGATCAAGAGTGGTTTTAGGAGGATAAACAACAGAAATGGAAGGGAATGAAGAACAGATTTAATAAGGACAGTCCTTCCTCCAAAAGATAACATTTTACCCTGCCACCCATGAATTCTTTTAATAATTTTGGCAACCATATTACCGAAGTATTCGATCTTTTTTCTCCCCGAAAAGATAGGACAACCAAGATAAGTAAGGGAAAAATGGGAATGAGAGTAACCAGTCATGAGTTTAATATCATCAATGATTCCCTGAGGAGTATTAGGAGAAACCAAAAAAGAAGTTTTTCTTTTATTAACAAGTTGACCCGAAACTAATTCATAGAGCTCAAGCTTCTTCATCATCATAGAAATGGAAAGTATATCACCAGATGAGAAGAGGATGGTATCATCCGCATAACTAAGATGTGTTATCATTGGAGATCATATATCTGCAGAAAAAAAGAATGAAGTTATCCATAGGAAGGTAATCCATCATTCTAGAAAAAAGTTCAGCGTCAATGATAAAGAGAGAAGGAGAAAGAGGATCACCTTGTTTTAATCCTCTAGTGGATTTAAAAAATCCATGTCTAACTCCATTAATATTAATAGAATACCAATTATTGGAAGTTAATCTCTGAATTAAGTCAATCCAAATCTCAGAAAAGCCAAAGCGTCTCATGATTAGACAAAGATAATTCCAAGAGACCCTATCAAAAGCTTTGGTCATATCTAATTTTAAAATGACATTACCATTAATATTAGGCCTTTTCATATTGTGAACAAGTTCTTGAGTAAGGATTTTATTATCGGAAATAGATCTATTTTTCATGAAACCTGACTGATTAGGGGAAATGATCTTGCTTATAAGGAGAGTAAGTCTGTTATTAAGCAGTTTAGAAATAATCTTGTTAATGACATTACTAAGACTAATTGGTCTAAAATCTGTAAATTCTTGAGGGCAATCAATCTTAGGAATTAATACAAGAGAGGAGTGAGAAAATGACCTGGGAAGCTGCTTTCCATTGAAAAATTCCAGAATCACAGTATAAAGATCTTGAGCAATAATATTTCAGCAGTGTTGAAAGAACTTACCTGTGAATTCATCTGGTCCAGGAGCACTGCTCGCATTCATTGAAAAAACTACCTTTTTTACCTCATCTAAAGTTGGAATGATCACTAGGGCATTGTTGTCAGCCTCATCAATCACTCTAGGGATATATCTTAGAGGGATAGTGTCACTGCTTACCGATTCTTCAGTAAATTGCTTTTCAAAAAACTGAATGGCTTCATTAGCAATGTCTGGAATATTGTCAATCCAAGTTCCATCTTCCTTTTTAATCCTTGTGATGGTCAACTTCTTCCTTTTAGAGTTGATCACAGAATGAAAAAGATTTGTATTGTTATCACCATCAGAGAACCATTTCATTACCAGACTTTTGCCTCCAACAAGATTCTTCCTTCTTGATATGCATAATGAATTGAGCATTAACCCTGTTAAGCTCTATTTTATTGTTATCAGAATTGTCATTAAGACATTTATCTTCAAGTTCTTCAATCCTACTATGAAATTCTTTGGTCTTGTCAAAGATATTTCCAATAGTATGCTTAGACCAGTAAAAAAGCTTTTTGCAAGTGTTTATAAGCTTTAGATGGAAGCTCCACATAGAACTCCCATCCACTTTTATATTCCATGCATCCTGAACAATTTGCATAAAATCATCTTGAGTAGTCCAAAAGTCAAGAAACTTGAAGTACCTAACAGGTTTAACTTGAGGGTTAGACATAGTAATCAAGAGAGGAGCATGATCAGAGCCAGTTCTTACTAAATGTGAGATAGTAGTATTGATGAATTTATTGGTCCACTCATTATTCACCAAACCTCTATCCAACCTTGCCCAAATTCTCTTTTTAGGTTTCCATCCATTGCACCATGTAAAAGGGGCGCCATTAAAGCCTAGATCAGTCAAACCACAACCACCAATACAATCAATGAAAGACATACTTCTGGAAATATTGTGAGGTCTACCACCTCCCTTTTCAGTAGGGTTCTGTAATAGAATTAAAGTCACCACCAATCAGCCATGGTGTATTAATGCTATCAGAGAGCCTTTGAAGGTTATCCCACTAAGGTTGTCTTAAATGGTCAGTACATTTAGCATAAACCAGGGTGAGGTGAATAATTTCTCCAAAATATCCGATAGAACAAGTAACTTGTTGCTCCATATCCTCAATGATATTACAACTAATATGATTGTCGCAGAAAAGCCAAATTTTATTGGTACAATTTGCAAAAGCAAATTCAAAACTGAGACGTCTTTTGAACTTGTCTAAATTTCTTTTGTTGCTGAAAGGCTCCATAATACCAATTACTTGGAGATTATGCATCCTTTTGAGTTGTTTCAATCTGTCAAAGGCACCCTTAGATGTGATGCCTCTAATGTTCCATATAAGAGACTCAATCATTAAAAGGTTGGACTTAAGTTATTTTGATCCTGTGAATAACTCACAGTGTATTTGTTGTTGATTCCTTTGCCTCTTCTGCTAGTTCTTGTGGTCATACCTCCCCTAGAGTGATAGGATCCTCTAGGTGAGAGATTATGTTTTTCAGTTATATCCCCAAAGGCTTGAACCATTTCAGCAGGTGGAGGAAGTTGTTGATTGAATGTTTCCATCAAGATATCCGCCAATTCATCACTTGTGGCAGATTTTTCGTCCATGCTAGCATAATCATTCTCAGAGGTGGAGTTGTTTTCAGCCTAATTCTTGGAAACGGAACCATCTAGTTTAGAATCATGCAACTCATTATCATCATATTCTGAATCCTCAACAACTTCATCATTATTTAATAGCGAGTTTGAGTTTATGTCTGGTAAGGGTGATTTGGTGAAAATTTGATTAGGAGGATCTGCTGGCTTTTGAGGGGTATGAACTTTATCTCTGTTTTGTACGATCTTAGTGCCATTGTCCTCTACAGGAGCTCTATTATCATCCATAGGTTCTCTATTGATCTTCTTGGTCGTAATATTATGGGTGGAATGAGAACTGGTTGGCATATCCTGAAGTTGTTGATTGTTGAGTGGAGGAGTGTTATTCAAAGTTTTGATGGTTTGGTTAGCCTGACCAGAAATCACATTATTCTTTTGGAATTTTTCTTTGTTGCTTGTGTTTCTGTCAAGTTGGATGGCATCAATGATTTTGCTCGCATGTTCGTGTTGGTCCTTGCCTTGAGGATTAGGATGATGTTGGGGCTGATTTTGTTGAACTTGCCACTGTAAGTTTTTCTTGTTTCTATTTCTTCTTCTGGTCATTTGTTTGAATCCTTCAGCACATGCTTCAGTTTGATCTTTGGTGCCCAAATCTTGATCATTTTGCAGCTGATTAGCATGATCATTTTGGTTCTCATGCCCAATGCCATTGCCCTTATTTTCTCTATGCTCATCCCTTTCCTTGTTTCTGTACTCATTCTGAGAATGACCTTGAAGTAGACAATATTGACAGTAGGAGGGGGCGCCCTCATATTCAACGTCAAGCCAGTATCTATCTTCAACATTGGAGTCTAGCCTTTTAAATCCAACCCAAATTTGATCTTGTCTAGGCTTTAGCAAATCAATTTCGACTTTCAGCTTAGCGACATTACCCCTTGACTTGGAATATGTAGCCATGTCAGGGGCCATTGCGTTACCAATCGAGCTAACCATCTTATAAAGAATATCCCATCTAAACAAATGCCAAGGCAACTGGTGTACCAAAATCCACACAGGTGCTAAAGATGTTTCAATTTCAGGTACAAAGTCAGGTGTCCATTTGATAATCTTCATGCTATAAGGACCCAATGTGACAAATGGTTTAAAATAGATATGATAAAAATCTGATTCATTATTGAAGTCTATATAAACATGATTTTGGTCGAAGTAAGCTATTTTGACCGTACCTTTCAAAGGGACATGGCTATTGAAGAGTTTCCTTAGTTCATCCATGCTTGGTTTCCCTTTTGTGAATTTCCCAACAATGGTAACAATAGTTGATGCATAGGAAGGCTCAAAGATGTATTATAAGGTTTAGAATTGGTATTTGAGGTGGAGGGGTTGTGGTTAAAGGTATTGTTATGTGATGACGGGTGGGATTTAGAGTAGTTCGGTGTGGCATGACTATGAGTTGGATTGTTAGTTTCTACTGGGTTGGCATTGTTGGTCCTAATTTCTCCGTCAATGCGTTTTGCCTTTGTCAAAATTTGGAGAAACCTTTGGAAATTGATAGTTATTTTTGGGTGGAATCCTCTGTTCTGATGGTTGCATAGGAGGAGTTGGAGCAGAGGGATTAGTTTGTTGCTGGGTCTTGTTTTTTATGTCTGATGAGTAGGGGTGGCAAACGGTCGGATTGGATTGGATTTGCATAGGTTGAATATGGTTTGAGAAAAAATGGGTTGGATCATAATCCATCCAAATATAATATGGTCAAATATGGATTTGGTCAGATATGGTTTGGTCAAAATGGTTCTAACCATTTAACCAAATTTGTTTTTCAAAAATATAAATGTACCCCTCTCCACATACCCCCCTCCCCCTCCACCTTACACCAACCTACTCCTAAAAAAAATTATTTTTCAAAAATAAAAAAAATATGTTTTTCAAAAAAAAAAAAAAATTACCCCGCCCCCGGGCAACCCCCTGCCCCCCACCCCACCTTCCACCAACATACCCTATTTTTTTTCAAAAAGAAAAGTGTATTTGCAAAAAAAAAAAAATTTGACCTCTCCTCCCGGGCATTCTCCGCCCCCTCCCCCCACTCCCACCCCACCCCAACTTCCACCAACCTACCTCTAAATTTTTTTTTATTGAGTGAAAGTGAAAATAAGTGATCTAATATGGATCAAATGGATACCCATATTGAATCCATTTTGACCATATTTGAAGAGACTTTTAAAATAGCTTGAAGCCCATATTTGACCAATTATAATATGAGCGATCCAATTCATTATATATGGTCAAAATGGGGTCATTTTATTAATATGGGCTGAAATTGTCACCCCTACTGATGAGTGGGTTTTCTTTGTGTGGGTGTCAATGGGATCTTTGTTGTGGTTGAGATCGGAAAATTGGACTGTGTTCGATGGATCCGGTGGAGCTGGTGGAGGGAGTGGCGTTTGGACCGCTGTATGATGATCGTACACCCTACTAAGAGAGATTATTTTTAAAAAAAATTCTGCTTAAATATAACGATTCAAATAGAAAAAGAGAAAAAAAAGTAAAAGAAAATATAGCAAGTAATCAGATAACAGTGCGAAGTCTGCCAAAAAGTTAATCCCTCCAAAGAATTTTGGAGGTCACCAACCTAGGCCATGGACCTTCATGATTGCCCATTGACCCCGTCCAGGTCCCTCCAAAGAATTTTGGAGAAGCAAAATGAACAAGTGTTGGGTCTTTTAGAAATGTGTTTGGGTTAATGGGTATGATTAGGGATAAAATTAAGTCTAATTAATTTTGGATCAATAAAAATAATGTCACAGATTTAAATAAAATTTTGTTTCTGTCACGTCAACTTTTATTAAAACAAGGGTAATTTCAAGCTTAAACTTGAATTTAAGTGCATTTTTTATATAAATAGGTGAATAAAAAAGATATTTTTATCTAATAAATGGAACAAGGATATTTTTGAGTTATTTTCAATATGTTAAGGGGGCCTTTGGTTATGGGATAAGCCCAAAGCTAATATATAAATAACTTAGGTTGTTCGTGAATTATTTATACCATGTTGGTTTGTAAATAAAATAAAAAAATTATTCATGTATTAATTTTATACAATATTTGGTTGTATGTTTCAATTGTTGTATAAAGTTATTTATATATTAATTTCATACAGTGTTGGTTGTATTTTAGTGATTCCACATAATTAATATTTACATAATTTATAAGAAAATCTACGTATAATTTTAGGCAGAATAAAAGATGTAATAAGTTATGTAGATATTAGTTATATATGGATTAAAACTATAAAATTACATATTTACCACCTCTTTTCTTTTTTCCTAGCTTGTTTAGGTGGAGGAAATGATCAAAATAGTCCTTAATGTACGGACTTAGATTGATTTGATCCCTTGTATATGCAATTTATGAAAAATTATCAATTGAGTCTTTTACCCTAAAAATTTGATGACTCAAGAAAAACTCCGTCAAAATAAACTTAAATATTAGTGGGTGAATCAAAGTAATAAACTTAAAAATCCATATTTTGTGTAATCTTGAAAACTCACTAATGGATTCTGTGATTTATTGAAAGTTTTGACTAATAGATGACTGAGGTTTATTAGAGTTAATATCTTAAAAGATCATTTATATATGATTCAATAAATTTTGTATCAGGTCTCTCATAAGAACTCAACTTTACCCGTTAACATTTTCAATTTGAGAAATAATACCCTCTTAGGCCCTTTCGCAATTTGAATAGGTATTAATAGATGCCCTTGATCTTAATTCAGTGGCTAAAAATGTGTTAGATCAATGACTGTTTAATTTATCAATTTAACTCATCTTAGCTTACCCAAAATTTTACAATTTAAAGTTGTATACAAAAAAAAAATTATATCTTCACAAAAGCCTTTCTTTGTTGTAATCAAATAAGTGTTTTTGGTATATTTCATGTTTTAATTAGACATTCATTACAATAAAAATGACTTTTAGCGGTATTGAATATTGACATTAATAAAGAGTGTTAAAGTATTAGTTAAGTGTCATTAGAATCAATGTCGCTAAAGGCTTTAAGGACATATATAAAGAGTGACAATTGCCGTTAAAAATACATATTTAGAGACAATAAATTTTTAATTGCCGCTAATAATCATTTTTGTTATAGTGATCTTAGGTTTTGTTGTTCTTTATTTCACACTTCCTTTTTATGTAATTCTTCAATATAAAAGCTTGAATTAATTAAATCATTATTTAATGTAGGGATTTTGGTTAGCTGGATCTTCCCCAAACTTTAATCTGACAAATAATTGACAACATAAATAATTAATGATTATTAAAATGTATGATAAATTATAAAGAGGGTAATAATAGTTTGACCTGGAATCTGATTATCAGTCAAACTTGTCAGATGATGGCTTATTAATAAATATTTAATCTTGCTTTATCTTGTTTCTCAACCAAACAACACGTGAAGATCCTACTTATTATATTCTTCTAAACAAACAACATAATCACTAAAAACTTTTGCTGATATCACAAGAAAATTAGAGAAAAACATATTTAGTAGTAACTTGTAGCAAATGCTTCTAATTATGTAATATTCCCTGATATGAGAGTTATATAGAGTACTACTAATTAGGAAGCATGAAAGAGAAGACACACTCATGAACTTAACGTAAATTGTTACTTAATTTCGTTTCTAAACTGGTGACAGTTTTAAGAATATTTATTTACTTGACTAACTAAATTTCGATATACTCCCGATCTATCACATGACATAGCAAGTGATCTCAAACACTTATAGGAGCATAAGACTCTTAATAAAAAACCAAAAGAAGTGTTAAAGACACCCTAAACTTCACGAGAATTTAGAAGTATATTTCGCTCATGTTGTAAGATTGAGAATGTATTTTCAAATAGTTAAAAATAGTATTTTTAAGGCTGTTGATAATTCAAAAATGAAACTGATAATTTGCGCAAATCTAAGAGAGTTTTTGATACTTTTCTCATATATAAATTGTTCAGGTCCAAGGGTTGCATTTATTCGATATTCAAAACTCAATAATGTTTGTAGACCAACAAGATACATAATAAGGGTCATTAGAAATGATTTATTTGTAGCATATTATATTATGAGATATGATACAAAGCGTGACAATGGTCTCATGCCCTACAAAGTAAGAATGCACGTGGGGAGAGACCCTTTCTCCCCATCCCATATGTCTCCTTTGACCCATAAGTACTAAAAAAACAAATATAGACAGCACATGAAGTAGGTACTACAACTCTCAACATCATTAAGAAGCAAATACAAATCCATATACCATTTTCATTGTTGTGTTACTAAAGAGAAGAAAATGGTAAACAGAAAGTTCACTCTAAGACATTGTCAATGAGCAGAAAATCCACAATAAAAGCTAAGCTCTAATTCAATGTGACCTTCAAGTTTAACAACTAGTAGTAACGGATGTTCTCTCCATGTTTCACCGCACTTTTCTACATGACAATGTCATATGAGGGTCTTGCAAACCCAGACAAATACAAACACACAGGATCTATGAGTTCATTACTTAAATACAAACTTTAGTGTAAGAGCAGCTCTAACATAAACAGAGAACTGTTGCTTCATTTCATCAGTTCAACTTCACAATTCTCTGGCCACATCTAGCCCAACGAGCTGCTCAATTCAATGCTTCATATGGTGATCACTTGTTTAGAGAACTATAGAATAGAGACAACAAGAAATCACATGCTCAAATTCAACTTTTCAGGTGTATAGTAAGAGAATTTACAAATGAGATCCATGTAGTTGGCTCAATATGACTTATAGTGCACAAATGATGTGGTGAACCGCGTGCAACTTGCAACATTGCAGATATGGAATAAGCTCTATCCATATTCCTTTTTTTTCAATAATTAAGTTCATCCTATTCTAATCCTTTATCGGAATCATCTCATTAAGGAGCTTAAGCACGTGCTTTTGCACTACCAAGAGTGAGCTCTAGATCATCCACAGCAACTTCATGTATTCTCTCACCTTCCCATGCCTTCACTTTACAGCTCTCAAAATCAAATTCAGCGCCATGTCCCTTTTGAGCTGCTGCTTCACCCCAGCCAAACATTCCATGTCCACTTAAGGCATCTAAGAGAATGTTCTTCTGAGGAAGAGGTTTTACAAGGTTAAAAGTAGGTGAAGTGGGAGCTGCCACCGTCTGGAAGCTGACCCACCGTGCAGATTCTACTGAGGCGGCATCAGACTCATCACATTCTGGAATTGTAGCAGGCTTAGAATATCGACGTCGAGTGGGACTTGATGGTGCAGAAGCAGCAAAAAGTGGGTGCTGGAAAGAATTCAATGGAACCCTTGAGAGGGATTCCCAGATAGGTTTGGGGGGCTTTGAACCTCGGGTAGGAGAAGAAAGAGGTGGGGTAACAGGGGCACTATTAGATATACGAAGAGGTGGCAGAGTAGAGGGAATGGAAGCTAAGTTATGGAGAAAGGGAAGGATGTATGATGAGGGGTTCCCGTCACAACGGGAGGGGCTAGGAAATGAGGATGATGTTGGGCTGGCATGGTAAGAAGGTACAGGACTGGGGAAAGAGGATGACATTGGGCTAGGCTGAATCGATGAACATGCACTGATATTCATAGAGACACATCCATTTTCAATTGGTGGAGGCCTGTGTCCCTGCAATTAAGAAGAAAAATTAGCATCCCAATCAGAGTAAATAGTTAAACAATATTTCCAAACATATCCACACTCATTCATCATATGTAGATCTCTAGCAGTGAATCCATACACAACTTGACGGACAGAACCGCAAATGGTGAGCAAATTGACAGAAGTTTGTTTTCTTAACCCAAATGGCTGGGGAGGGGAAATGTTTATTTTTCCTTTTTTATGACTGCGGTGTCTAGACCAGCTATCGCTCACCTCGACTAATTCCATTGGATACGTACCACCTCCCACCAGCAACATACCAGCTAACTCTATCCCCAAATTGCAGCAATTTGACAGGAAAAAAAAAAGGAGAAATAATCTGTTCAATTCCTACCAACTTCATAAACACTACTAAACAGCATAAATATTTCAGATCTCAAACTATTTGGGAACTGCAGTGTGAATACTTTGCCAAGCAAAAACTGGAACCATCAACATATGCTTTTCACCAAACAAGACATCAAAAATTGAAAAGCTAATTTCAGAACTTGAAATCAAACAGTAGAAAGCAATAAACAATATCATATTGCTAAAACCGAAAGTTTATCTCCAGATCTACTGATTTCTAGCTGGTATATAGATCTACGATTATAAATTGGCATTAAAACAGTAACAATAGCATCGATCGAATTCTAACCTTGCGATAAGTGGTGCCATCATCTTCAACGACCCAACCAGCTTCAATACAAAGAGCTTTCAAGACCTCGTTATTATCACAGTGTTTTGGAAGTTTGAAGTTACCTTGAGATCGTAACCCAGTAAATATTTTGGCGGCAATAGCTCTTCTTCTCCTCTCTCTTCTCTTATTGTTTTCCCTCTCCTTCCACGTCGGTAACCTTCCCGATGATCCTCCACCGCCGGTGCCGGCCGTCATATTCTGTTACAGGCGACGACGACGACAGTACAAACTACAGAGTGGAAATGGGAGAGAGAAAAAGAGGGAAAAGGGCTTATTGGTTTCACAAATGGTGAAAAGCTTTTCTTTATTGGAATTGCGCAACAAACACTCTGGCGTTGGCCTAGATTCTTTCTTCCCTTTTTTCATGGATTTGACCATACAAATATTATGTGGCATTTTATACAACAAAAATGGGAGTACATAATATTATAGTAAATTATAATATAAAGAATTTTTTTTAATAGATATGCTAAATACTTTATTTTAATTCATACTCCCTTTATTCCTAACTATTTATTCAATTTTTTTTTTTATATTTATTCGTAATTATTTATCCTTTTAACAAATTGAGAAAGGATAAAATAATTTTACATATTAAACTTTCAATTAATTGCTTTGAAAAAATGTAGAATTTCTTGAAAATTTTAAATTTTTAATTCATTCACTTTATAATTAATAAGGATCAAATGATAAACTCACTATATTAATAATTATTTTCTTAATATGTGTGTTAATTTAAAAGTGGACAAGTAATTAAAAACTGAGAGAATAACATTTATCTTTTAAAACTAGACGAGAATCGCGAGTGGATTTTAGGAGAGTGTAGGAGAAGAAAGTATAGAGTGATGGATTGACTGGATTTAATGTCATTTTAGGATGGCTAAAAAAAAGGTGGAGTACATTATTATTGTTGTACAAGAAAAGTGTGATATTCAACGTAATAAGTATAGAGGTATCAAGTTATTAAGATATACGATGATATTTGGAAGCAGTTACTAGGATGAGTATGAGGAGGATTATGTCTATATTCAAAAATTAATTACTAAAATATAAGACAAGGCGATCAACTAAAAAAGGCATTCATATTCTTAAAAACAATATAAGAGCGCGTATGATAGGATTATGACTAGAGATGTTTTAAGTCAATATGTGCATTTATGACTTACTTTAGGGCAATTAAGGATGCGTAAGATGGATCCAAGGCCCAGTCAAAACAATGGAGGAGACTCAAGAAAACGTTTTGGTCATGATGGATTGCACCAAGGATCAACATTGAGTCAGTTTATATTTATATTAATGATGGACGAATTAACACGACATATACGAGAGATAATCTGGTGTGTATTATTCGCAAATGATATAATATCGAATGACAAAATGTGGGTAGAGAAAATGATAGGCTAAAAAATTAGAGATAGATCATACAGTCTAAAAGCTTGAAGTTAAATAGAAGTAAAATAGAGTATACAAAGTGTTTGTTTAGTAACATAATGCAGGGAGCGAAGGTAAAAGTGAAGATCAATGCATAAATCATACACGAGAAAGAAAGCTTCAAGTATTTTGGGTTCATAATTCAAGAAGATATAAACACTAATTATGATTTCACATATCATATTGGAGCGAAGTGTGTGAGATGGAGGCTCAAGAATACTATGTTATAAAAATGTGTTGTCAAAGCTTAAAAGTAAATTCTACAAATGATGATTAGTTTAACACTTATTTATCATGTATGGGGCGAAGTGTTATAAATTCATGAATACGTATATGTTTAGAAGATAAATAAAGCAAAGATAAGGATATTTCAGATGAATATGTCGGCATACTATGATAAATATAATTAGGAACGAAGTTATAAAGAGATAATGTGCATATGTACAAATAAAAAGGTGTTAAAAAATTAGAAATTGATAATGTAAGGCAGAGTAAGGATATAACTAAATCAATTATAATTTAAAAAATGCTACAAATTTATGTATTATTTAAAATTATAATTGAGAGAGAAATTTAATGTTAAAGAATAAAGATGCTTTATTTTGCGAGGAAGGGACAATACACGAGTGAGCTAGATAAGCGTGGGATGGGTCCCACTTTAAAGAGAAGAAACCAATGGGAAATGAAGCGCACTTTTTTATCTGTCGGCTTACTACGCACGTGCGATGCAGACACCTTTCTAGCAAAGAAAAGAGTTTGTGGGGACCATTTGACATGTGAACCCACTCGCATGCTCACATTCTCATTCTTCTACTTTACTCTCCTCAGAAGTTGTTCGGATAGTAATCTCTAATCGAAAATCGTAAATTTAATTTATCAAAAAAGCAAAAAAGTTGGAAATTCTATTCTCCCTCGATCGTAATTTGTATGATATGCAGAGTTTGATTGGACACAAGGGAATAATTGATATAGAGGAAAATGTTTTTAAAAATGGTTTTAAATTTTTTTATTTTTTGCTGGTCAAATATTTTTAAAAAATTAATTTTTTAAAAATAATAAAATAAAGTAACGGAGGTAGTTATTTGGATTTTTAAATAGGCTATATATATACCTTTTCTATTCGTTTTTCTTTACAAAATCATCTACTTTATCATATTAGCTAGATCTAGGGGTGTCAATAGATAACCTGTTTAGAATTTTAAGAGTCGGGCTTAAGATAATTTGGATTGGGTTTAATTTCAATCCATTCAAACTTAACTCATTTTAAAAGAATCCTCAATTGAGCCCAATTCAATCTCCAATTTCAACTCATTTTAAAACTCTTTATTAAGATATGTTTCTATATTGAAGGTATGAATTGTTATCTATTTAACATTCTTTAGGATTTACCTATCCATTTATTATTATTTTTTTTGAAAGAAATTCATGAGTTGAAATTTAAATTGTGGTTATAAAAGTTAAATATCATTATGTTAAAATTATTGATATTAAGCGGATCAAATTAGGTGGGTCAAGACTCAACCTGCTTTTTAACTCATTTGAACCCAAAACATTTGGTCACAAAATAAAGTTGAACGGGTCAAGACCCAACTCAATTTCTATTTCAACCCATTTTAATATTTTTAATTTCAATCTAACTCGCCTATTTGACTGACAACCGGCTAGACCTTTTGACATTGTTTAAATGAACTTGATGTAAGGTCGTTGCGATTTTGCCATCTCTTAGTAAAAAAAATATATTGATAAACAAGTTCCCTTCTTTCGAGTGAGTACTAGATGATAGAGGTTTGAGTTCAAGTATTACTACAAAGACAATACTCCCTCCATGTCGTAATAACTTAAGTTTTGAGGTGTTACACATATTTTAAGAAAAACAGATTAGGTCATAAATTAAATATAATTTTTTATTTTATCTTTATTAATTATTGTAAACATTAATTATAATAACTAATTCCAATACTAACTTAAAGGGTAAAACTGAAAATAGTTTTGAAAATTGAAAACTTAAATTAATTTAAAAAATAAAAAAAGGCTCAAAGCTTAAGTTATTATGAAAATATCGGGTGAAATAAAGTGTCTTTTCGAATTTTCTTAATAAAAAATAGTATATATATATATATAGTATTTTATAATAATATGTTTTTTTTTATATATATAGATTTTGGATGTGTTAATCAGAAAATTAGAGAGAGGGCAACAAAGCAAGCTGGCGGTTGTTGCTTGATGGAATCAAAATGTATTTTCTTATTATAACTCCAAATTCCAAATTAAGAATTATTGACACACGTGTGCTTAAGCATTCCGTGTGGACCACATAAAATTATTGCGATTTTTTTTTTATATAAATGACAGAATCTCACATTTAAGTTCTCTTATTACTATTATCCTCTATTAGTTTTACAAATTTCCAAAATTCCTCATTTTCACAGATCAAATTAATGTATCGGCGCATAAAATTAATGTATCGGCGCATCAAATTAATGTATCACGTATAAAATGTACATCAAATTAGTGTATCATATATAAAATGTAATGTATCTTACTTAACAATTAATGTATCTCGCGCATCAGATTAGTGTATCAGCGCTTTTATTATTATATCATTTTAAGGATTTTTGTCATTATAAACTTATAAGGGACAAATGATAATTTTACCTTAAAAGTTTGTGATTTCTGTCTTTTGCCCATTTTCTTTTAAAGCCATAAATTCCTTTGACGGAGATGGCCAGTTGCTCTTATCTACACTTCGTCCGCTTTTAATTATTATAGTTTTCTCTTTTAGAGTCAAATAATAAGAATTTTAATTAAAATTTTATGATATATATGTAAAAAATTATAACTTATAATATTTTTTATATAATTTTTAAATATTTATTTTTAAAAAAAAAATTAAATTAATATAATCTATTTTAACTTTAAAAATTAGTCAAATTGATTTTCAAAAAAACACAACATGACAAGTGAAAATAAATGGATTTAAATTTCTTTGAAATGCAAAGCAAAACTTTGGGCATTGATCTTCCTATTGGCAGTTGGATATAGAAAAATCCTTACTAATTTAGTAGTATTTCTTTTTAATCTTGTTTTGCACTTATTATTCAATTTTATACATTTAAAAATAATTAGTGAATATATATAATAGCGCATTAAGGGTGGATTTTGTCGATATATTCATAGTCAATGATGGTAATATAAATAATACTAATACAAAAACTTTTACTTTATAAAACGAACTTTACTCACAAGTCATAAGTCATATATTTAGTCGTTGGTAAACACACGATTTTTGACATTTCTTCGCTTTTATTTGTTAAGAAAAAAGGACGCATATTAAAGTAAGAGTCATTTGCACTTTTGTCTTTATTTTGTGCTGATTTTTTATTTTATTTTATTTTATTTTTGTAAGAAAATCCTTCACAAACAACTATTTTATGGAACATAAGTTTATATTTTTGCATCATAATATTCTAAAAGTTATTTTCACGTCGTTAAAGAATTTAAGCCTATTCAATTGCTAATTTTAAAAAAAATTAAAATCTCATTTGAATAATAATCGTGCAACTAAATATATTTAGTTGTCTCATTTATTTTCATTAAGATTTAGATGTATGAATCTAGATGCATATTTAAATGATTAAGATATTATCTTTATATATGGATATTGAATGATTAAAACTGATTGTTTTACAATGTATGAATGTAAGTAATTTATTTATATGTACATGATAAATATGCAATTCAAATAAAAATTAATTAAATATAAATAAATAAAATAAATCATTATTTGTTTAAAAAATAATACTTATGCTTGCTAATGATGGTGGATTGTTTGTAGTGATGGTAATAGTTGTTAAAAGTGGCTAGTATTAATGATGGTGGTAATAGTTAATTGTAATGGTGGATGTGGTTGGCATTTTTGTGATTGTCATAGTGGTGTTGATTGGTAGTGGTGTTTGTGTTTGTAATTCTGAAGTTGGTTGCTATATTAATAGTTGGTTGTGTTGATGGTGGTGATAGAAAAATGTGTACTGTCCTCTTGTCCTCTTCCCCAGAGATCTCAGATGAGGGAGCCGCCGACTCCAACTACCGTCCATGTTGATGATGTGTTTGTGATAGTTGGTGACAGTGCTAGTTGCGATGATGTAGGGATTGACCACAATGGTGAATGGTGGTAGTGGTTAATAATAGTAGTAAAGATAGCGACAGTGATGGTTGTACCGAAGAACGTATCGTGGTAGTTTGTGACATTGCAAATTGTGATTGTAGAGTCTGTTGGTAATAGGAATTGACCGTATTGGTGACATCTATAGAGACAAGTCAGGTGATGGCCTAATAAATATACTTATAATGATGGAGGTAAGTGTGGTAACAACTAATAGTAATGATCAATAATGGTGGTGATTGTGATGGCAGAGGTGGTTGATGATAGACGACGTGTTATGATGATTGACAATAGTAACACTATTATAGAGTTTCACTTATCAAATTTAAAATTACGTAACAATAGTGTTTTTTCAATCAAAAAGCTAAAAATTGGCCAGCCCACACTACTTCAATGGGCCGCAGCTTAGGTTGATCTGCAAAATTTGCCTAAATAGCTTAGCTTGGGATTAAATTTGTATCATACTTATAAAAATCAGTGTTAACATATGCATGATTGTTCAGTATTTAGTGAAATTAACTCATGTTTTGGGTTTCAAATCTCAGTTTAAATTGTAAATTATAAAATGTATGTACTAAATACAATAATAACATATTCAGTAAACAGTATAATCTGCTTTATACAATTAGAATGTATGTATTTATACAATTTCCTCTGCTTTATACAATTAGAAACAATTTTTATACACTTGTGTTTGTATAAAAAGTCAGGAAGAGAGCGAGAGACTGGAGGAGAGTGGCGAGCGAGATACTTGGAAGAGAGGCGCCTGGCAATTTTTTGCAAACGTTTGCTATGGAGTACAATTAAATCAAACCCTAGCTACTTTATTTATTTTAGGTTATTAGTTTGCTATTATATATAATTATCCCAAAACAAATTACCAACCTAATAAATCAAAGGGCCGTTATTGTATAAGATGATATTACTAGTGTTCGTCAATTATCCGGCCTGCAAAGCTCGATACTTTTATATATAATATAAAAATAATAAAAGATAGGTAATTTTTCTATTACTCAACAAAGTAATGTCATGTTGCTATTGGTTAAAGTATAGTCTATAGTAATTGATTAGATTAATATTGAATATTCAATCTTACTAAACTTGATAAATCTCATCCCATTTGCTTAATTTCCTAAAGAAATTTCTCTGCTCCCACGTTAAATGGTTCCCTACCAAACCCAAACACATGCGTTTACTCGACTTTATCAAATGCTTCCTCCCTTTCAATTTTAAATGACTTTTGTTTAAGACCGCATTACTAGGTTAAAATAATTTTTAGTAATAATTAATTAATGTAAAAGCTTAATTATTCTTAAATATATATTTTTAGTGGCAATTAACACTAAAATATATAATGATATATTGCATCCATGGTAATCAATTAATGTCTAACAAAAGATCTTAACATTCTTTGTTCATATACATATTTATTATCGTTAACAGTTATTTTTGTTACAATATTTTTTGATACATACTATATTAATACTCCCTCCATTCGGTATTATTTGTCATGATTTCTATTTTTAGAGTCAAATTATAAAAACTTTGAGTAACATTTAAGATGTATTTTTTCATCATATTAATATGCAAAAAAAAAATTGCAATTTATAGTACTTTTCATATAGTATTAGAATATCTAAAAAAAACTTGTTTAAAATATCGAATTAATAATTAAACTTTAAAAATTAGTCAAATTAATTTTCGAAAAACGTAACATATGACAAATAATACCTGACGGTGGAGGAGGGAGTATTAAGTTTATGAATCCAATGGTGAGTGAATGGGGGAAGAAGACCGTTGACCTCTTCTTTGGGATTTCCTCCTCCAATATTTGGATCCAAAACTCTGCAAGTACTGAAGCACCAAGAGGTTAGCTTCACTCTTTATTTTTTCAAAATGGTTATTGTATCATTGATTATTTATACGGTATATAGACTATCCTCATGCTGTTTGATCATTTATTTTTATACTCATTGAACAATCTGCGAATATCGATTGCTTGTTGAACACTATGAATTGCTTCAAAGTAGGATACTCCAAATTCGGGGATCAAAGGGTTTTCGAATAATGTGATATAATCATGTCAAGTAATCAACTCAGTTACATTTTCTTTAATGCACCTCAGAGGACTTGTTATATTACTATGCAAGTTTTTGTATCAAGTTTTTGAGGATAGGGGAGGAGAAACAGAGAGGGAATTACGACGTATGGTTCTAAACCCTCACCAACAAATTGAAAGTTCACGTAGCTAACTAACTGAGCTACTAGATTCCCCGTGAGAATTGGTAATTTGTTTAGTTTGACAGGGATTTTCTGCTAAGGAAGAGGACTTTAAATTTCTGTTATGTTGATCATCAAATGATAAGATATTACTTGTGACACACAATGTTATCCCTCTTTGTTAGTCTAATTCGATTTTTAAAATGTTTTATCGATTTATTACAGAACAATGAGAGTATTTGGGATTTCGCTATCCCTAATCATCATCAACATGGCAGCTATAATGGAGCGTGCTGACGAAAATCTCCTACCAGCTGTTTACAAAGAAGTCAGTGAAACATTTAAGGCTGGTCCATCTGATCTTGGTTATCTTACATTCATAAGAAATTTCGTCCAGGGGATTGCATCGCCAGTGGCAGGTATTTTAGTCATTAACTATGACCGTCCCACTGTTCTTGCAATCGGTATCCTGTTCTGGTCCCTATCAACTGGTGCAGTAGGCGCTAGTAACTACTTTATGCAGGTTGGATTTTGGAGGGCAGTAAATGGATTTGGACTCGCAATTGTGATACCTGCACTTCAGTCCTTTATAGCAGATAGCTATGTGGATGAGTCCAGAGGAACTGGTTTTGGATTTCTTAGTCTTGTTGGAACTGTCGGTGGGATAGGAGGTGGAGCTATTGCTACTGTTATGGCTGGTTATGAATTCTGGGGCGTTCCTGGATGGCGCTTTGCATTCGTCATGATGGCAACTTTCAGTATTTTCATTGCATTTCTTGTCTTTACGTTTGTTGTTGATCCAAGAAAAAGAGCCAACATAGAGAATGATAATATGAAAAACAGTACTGATAGGTACCGTGTTGTTTGTTTTAGCTTCGTTTCCTTTGCTCTAGTTAAACAACG